>CM031234.1:444255759-445455759 GCA_018340775.1 Taxus wallichiana var. yunnanensis
AATACCTAGTCTCCATATCTCATTACAAGTGATTTTGGACAAAGAAGCTTACAGGAGGCACACCTCTCTCAACTAGAAAGCATTGATGAGATCGGGTTAAACATTGAATAGCGGCATGACAAAGCCTATGCTGACCGGATGTGTTGGTAGTACAACAAAAAAGTCTATGAGTGAGAAATATATGAAGGAGATCTAGTTCTAAGACTAGACAAACAGATTGATAAGAAAACCGGTGAAGGAAGGAAGTTCGACCCAAATGGTTGGGCCCATACTCGAGTCATGAAGGACTACGGAAATGGTGCGTATCTTTTGTGTACGCTAGAAGGTGAGGAATTTGGTGAAACTGTCAATTCCTTACATCTTAAGTGGTTTTACGCATAAAACATCAAGGTCATTACTTGTACATTATAGCTACCTACATTGCATTAGTCTTTTAGCTGCTTCATTCTGTCCATTTCGTAAAAGTGGTAGTCTAGGAGCTTACTCTTAAAACAATCTGTTACAAATTTCTAAAAATATTGGCAAAAGCATTCATATCACATCTCTTCAAACATCATCAACTATTTTCAAATCTTCTCATCAAGTTTGACAGACAAACATTGACGAAAACCATACCAAGGCCTGCATACTTGGCTTTGCTCTTTCTTTCTACTAGGTAAAGTTGTCCTTACCTACGGTTTGTTCTAGAAGCTTCTTGGTGTCACATCTATCCCTCTTAAATCTCTTTGAAAGAAAGGATATCCCAAAGTTATAGGTCAGAAAAGTCAAAATCAAATGAAATCAAAAGCACCAAGCGAACAAAATATTTTATTTTACACACTTCTTTGCCCCATCAACCTTTAGTGATAAGCCCACATCTCAAAGCATGATGTGAGGTTGGGAAAGGAAAGAAGTACCCTTACTCGCCTATATCTTGCCTTTGGTGACAAACCCATGCTTCTTACTAGTGGTGTGAGGTAGGGTGTAGGGGGTCCAATCACACAAATGAACAAATCTTGGTATGCTAAAAACACAAATCAAATCCTATTAAAAGAAAACAAATATCCAAATTCCAAAGAGATCAAATCCTCAAAACCAGATTTTGTCAACCTAGGTTGTCATTTATGAATCTAAGTCTAGATAAACTAAAAAGTAAGTGGCCTTCTAAGCTTGGTGGTAGTTCTGGGTAGGGTAGGTGTGTGGGTCCAAACTTGGTTTCTGTTACTAGTTTGTCTGTCTCTCATCATTCCATTCAGTCAAACTCATACAACTTGTGCCCTTCCTAACTCTTGGTGTTGAGCTCTCACATCTTACTAGTTGTGTGGAATTGGGATTAGGAAAGTTCATCTCTTTATCACTATGCATTCATCACGTTTTGCCAACATAAGAAGAAATCACTGATGTTGCCTAAAGAGTTCAAAAGTTCAGGACTACCATATGTTAGTATCATCTCATATCAGCATTACAAAAACATACAGAGTAAAACATTCTATCTACTATCATTTGTTATCCATTGCATACATTCTGAAAACATGAAAATAGTATTCTAAAAAGCATCTAAGTACACATGTATAAATGAGTCACAAAATTCAAGATGCCAAGATTCTGGATTCAAATAGATACATATATATACAAATCAAGTTTCATATACAATGCCATCATGCACTAGGCATGGTCAAAACTCTCAATGAGCCGAAAAGTACAAAAAAACTCATATAGACATATGGAAAAATGCTACAAAAATGGTCTCAATCCCTATGGGATCCTCATAAGGTGCGTGGGCCACGCTTAAGGACTTTGGCTACGCCAGTGCTCCGAATGCACTAAGGGCTCACGGGTCACGCCGGTAGCTGTTGTCTCTCCATGAGTATGGCTCCTCCTCATCAAGCACTCGGCCATCCTGTATCTAGCTACCTCGGCACAGAGAGAAGTCATGATCTTTGCCACATGCCAGACAGAGGCAAACACATCAGTATGCCTACTGGCTGCTAAGGGCTCCCCCACATCCACGGAAAGCTCAACACGAGTCTTCTCCGAGGGGAGAAGCAAGGTATCGTACACATCGGTGAATCAAGTCTCGTGACTCATCAGCTAGGTCATTGTAAACAAAGGAGAAAACAAGTTAGAAAATAATCAACGATAAAACCAAGAGTAAACAAAACAAAAAGAAATAACAAACTAAGACGAGTCTAACTAAAACAAATGTCAGGAGAAGAGTGACAACTCACTAGGATCGCCAGGCCTCCAAGAAGGATCTCTAGGATCCACACCGCCACTAATGCCGCCACTGACTGGTGCCCCTCTCCCATGTCTGGGGAAATGTGATGGCCTGCAACAGACTCGCCATCTCCACCTAGGTCCTGAGAGAGTAACTCTCCGAAACCGAGTCACCTCTTTGCACTCCGCTCGCCCTCTCGACTGCGGGATCTCCACGGGTGTCATGCCACTCAGGATCACTATCATCCCCCCAGCCATCTCACTGATCTCCATGTCCTCTGTCTCCTCCTTGGTATCTCCCTAGTAAACTCGCTGGACTCGAGTCCATGTCAATGGGATCATCACTACTATGAGCGAGACTAGTGACAACGAAGTAAGGGTGCTTGAGGAGCACCGGCTCCTCCATGTGCACACACCACCCTCCTAGCCATAATAGGAGTACCAAGCATTACAATAGTCTAACCCCATCCTCTAAGACCTCCTGAGCCTCACGAGATAGATCTATACACCGACATCGTCGGAGGGAGCGTGTCACTATAGGGAGGCCAAACTGCTGTGGAACTGCATCAAAGGGGTGTATCTCCAACTTCCCTGCCCTGCCTATTAACTCAGCTGGTGGTCTCGACATGCAATCAAAGTGATGGTCTCCTCTCCCATACCTCGCCATGGCCTAATAAGGAGTTGCCTCCATGTCTCGTAGTAGTCGGTGAAGCCAGCTGGCTAGTGGGGTGCTCTAAGAACTGTCATCCCCGTCCACCTTGCTACCCCTGATGGCCCCAAGATCCTCCACCTCCACACCTCTCCCATATGGGATAATGCTGCTCAGTACACCTAACTCATGACAAGAGTCGTGGGTGGCTCGAGTTAATGCCCTCAAATGGACTACCCTGTATAAGTCATGGTAGGTAGTCCTGAGGATATCTGCTCCCTAAGCGTAGACACGTCCATGGCCCTCAATCTGTGTAATAATAGGGGCCCAAAAATATAAGAGGGTGTCCCCTCCCTTGTCCCCAATCAGTTTGGATGTAAGGATGCCCATGATGGCCTTGTGGAGCAAGGGAATGTTTGACTCAATGATAGAGCGGATCCTCACGCCCTTCTTCAACCCCATTAATACAACCGCATCTCCCATGTAGGTGGCCCACTGAACCACTTGTGATCTAGATACTGATGTCTTAAGAGATAGCCACCGCCCAAGGATCGAAATCCCAAGATACAGTAAACATCCTCCGTGGTGATGGACCAATCACCCCTAACTCCTCAGTAATTGGAAGGTGTTCCGATCCGCATCCCAATATGAGAACAAGTCACACAATATGTGACTAGCAGGTGCAACAAGAGGAACCTGTGTAATCCTCCATATACCAGCCCTCTGGAGAGTATCCCTCTCTGCCTAGGAGAGTGCCTCCAACACTGTCGAGAGCCAATCACACTCCCTCTCGCTCCATCTCGATGTACTCCTCCTTTCGTATACACCCAAAAAACAAAAAGGAGTAAGTTAAGTACTAAGATCCAGTTGAAAAAAATAGTTAAAACATGTAAAAATTTTATAGATGCAAAAACAAGTTAAACTTCGTATTATTTTTGTCCTCTTCATCACAGACCGCCAATGCGGCAGAGCGGCGGTTCCAGAATCGCAACCTTATAAGGTGGCGGTCCATGTAATCATGCCACCCCGCACAGGTGGCAGATCTGCCCCACAAAACCAAACGGGCCGTCGTAAGCCCTAAAAAATGCTTAAAAACAAGCAAAAACACCTTTTTAACAAAAAAAGAAACCTACCCTATGGGCACCCCTAAAGACACATTCAAAACTAACATTTTCAAAAATGATCCCCCCGAGTAAAAGATTTCATCATTTCCACATTTTAGGTTTAAAAACGATAAATCGAGAAGAACTAACCTGAGACTTCGCAGTCGATGTTCCACTCTCGAAGGCATGATCGCTATCTCACCACGAACATTTTGACTATACTCTCGTTGAAAACCATCACCGTGGGTCCTAGAGCTCAAAATATATCAAATCAATCCATGTAAATGAATAGTAAAATGACTTTGTTTTATATAAATAACCCTCTTAATTTGATTTCGAATGTCTTTCGCAGGGTCGGAGCACCAACAGAGGTAAGTTCTAAAAACCCACATAGATGGTAAGTCCTCTTTTCATGTCAATTCAGTCTTATTTCTCAAATTGTTTTATCTATCTACACTTGAGTCCCCTTTTCATTTTTACAGGTAGCGGGATCTTAGATGGCGACTTTCCAGACATGGGTGTCTCAGAATAGCTCCTAACTCCCCATTTCGGGATTGCTTATACTTAGATCCACCATTTTATGCCTCTTCATGGCTAAAATGCTTCTTCGAGGGGACAATATGTACATACTTGAAATTGTAGGGTATTGCACACCTAACGGAGACGATGTTACACATGCCCCAATGATTTAGGTCTCCTTGCAAGGTGTTCGAAATCCGGAAAGGCTCGCCATGTATACGCTTCTACCCCGTATGCCCCGCTTAGCCTCCGTGTGTGTTGTTTTCTCCTTTTCCCCCCTTATTCTTGCATTTTTGTCTTAATGTGGAACCGCCACCACCGCTCAGGCGGCGGTCCCATGACCATCACCAGGGACAAGGCGGTGGTCTCAGAATCGCAAGCCCGCACAGGCGGCGGTTTTGTTCACGTTTTCCAGATTCTTTCGACGATCGCGTCAAACGTAAATCTTCAAATTTACACACTTTCTTCAACCACTTTGGCTTGCATTAATGTTTTTGCTCCCTGGGAATAGTTTTTTTCCTTTGCTTATAGTA
Source organism: Taxus wallichiana var. yunnanensis (assembly GCA_018340775.1). NCBI lineage: Eukaryota > Viridiplantae > Streptophyta > Pinopsida > Cupressales > Taxaceae > Taxus > Taxus wallichiana. The sequence continues at coordinate 444,260,760 of CM031234.1, forward strand.
AAAGAGATCAAATGGGAGTTACCCTCTCGCAAGTAAATGCATTGGTTATAAATAGCTAGCTTGTTTTTAAGCAAATAGCCCTCATCTTCTCAATTCTCTTATTCAGTCTTTTCGCTTTTTTCTTAGAATTCTATTAGTTTCATGTTTTGCTTCCGTTTTTGGTCTTTTAGAAGTCATATAATCTCTTTTTTCGGTCTTGTTCCATTGTTGCTTCATACAATCAGTTTAACATAGAATAACTTCATTTCTAGACTAGAATCCATTAAAGTTGCAGGTTTTGTTTTGTCACAAGGATAATTTCTGAAACTCTCGGTACACTTGTGTTGTATTCCCGTAATAAATCCCGCTAGGAATTACATATTCAAGCTCTGTTCACTTGCGCTATCCCTCTCGTACTCGCATTATATTCGGTCTATATCCAAAGTTGCCATTGTTCGATTCCTATCTTCTGTTGATACTATCATATACACACTTTTGGATTCACGAGGAGACGAAGGAAGGATGAGATCATATTGAGAGGATGAAATCACACACAACTAGATTTACCACTGCATTCATAAACGCTGTGTTTGAGCTATCAAAGTTCTAGTTACAATATCTCAAATAGAGTAGTAAATTATTTCGTTTCAGTCAAAAGTCTGCTTTTGATATTGCTAGGGAAGTTGTGGGGATTGATAGTTTCTGAGAAACTGTGATTCATTCCTCACTTTTGAGGTAGGATCGAGAGCCTTTCAATTTGATATAATTAGTTGCTTAGATATTTAGGATAAAATCACAACTGCACAGGAAAATAGCCATACCAAGCTACTTTGGTTGTTTTATTCTGTTATTAGATTAGTTGTCCATTGTTATAAATATACTAGAGTAGCTGCTCTTTAACTTCATTGTAATACGTCATTGAAAAATACAAAAATAGAAGAATACTTGCATAGTGAAAATACTTCTTTTGTAATCAGTTTATTAAATGTTAGTTAAAATTTGAATCATTTTGTATGACAATCACAGGACCTAGAGAGCCTAGAGAGTATATATTTGAACCCATAGTACCTCAACCAAATCTACCCATGACTTTAGCTGATATAGATCAGGACCTTAGGATACTGGTCTTTCGAGCAACAAAAACTTACAAGCAATTAGTGAGCAACTAAGAGGACTGAATATCGAAGACGACAAAGCTTACACATTCTGGTCAAACCATCCAAACTATAGATTGCCTTGATAAAACACCTGAATGACCGTGCAAGGGTTCAAATGAGAGAAAACATTTGGTTATGATCCTTTGGTTCCACATCCTAATGTGGGAGACCTCCTCGTTGACATAGACGCTAGCTTACATATTCAAGTTACCAGAACACCTATTAGGTACTTCAAGAAAATCATACAACTTCTAGTTTTGAACGTAGAGGATGAAAAGGCATATGATTATTGGATAGTTGGTAGAAGGGATTGATTCTTCACATGACCATAATAGGTCCACAACAACCACGAAATCATGGTTGCGATCCCCAAGTCCCACAACCCAATAAACCAGTCAAGTATTGACACCGGTTTGCGAACGCTGGTATTTAGATCTTCACCACTCCCGCCGGATATTATAGCACAGTTCTTCAGTATTAAACATAGAAGCCAATCAATCTAATATTTTCTGGGCTAGACCAGAAAACCACCCATAGTTCACTACAAATCTATTAAGCCGCCTATCACCATTTTCATGACCTTGTCTGGAGATATATACGAAGCTCCTACAGGTCACTTCCCACGTATCCAACAACCAAGAAATAGAATCTCTTAAGAGAGCTTGATATCGATTGGAGCCTCCGAACAGCCATTATATCCGAGCAAACCATTACACCAATTCAGGTTAGGAGGGCCTTCTTCACCTTAGATTCGTAGATTCCATTATTGCGTATTGAGGATTTAAGATTACCCGATTACCTTGTCTATATCTATCCACATTCAACATTCACTGCTTGTCTCGACATGACCTCAAGAGGTCAGGTACGAGGAAGAGGTACTTGTAGATTCCCATGCTCGCATGTTACTTTTCCATCATATAGTACTCCCATATAACAATGAAGCCGTTTACCGCATCATCATTTGCCTCTTATAGGACTTGCTCCTAGTCTTCCACCGCTGAATTAGCTTGGCTGATTGATTCACAGACTTAGATGTTGGAAAACCAAGCACAAGGGAAAGGTTATCGGTGGATTCGGATGCACGCCCGTGACCAAAGTTATCTTTACTTGCTTGCTTATTTGTGAGGATGAGGAGGGTTCCCTATCACGTTTTCCCAAATGGGGGAGTTCTAAGGCTCGGGTTCCATGTCTTTTGGGTGAACTTCAACTTCTTCTTGAACTATCTTTCTCCACAACACCATTTTCTCTGCAACCTCCTGCTGCTTCAATACCTCCCTCTCATGCGCCTCATTATACTTAAGCCATATTTCCTTTCTCTACCTTTCTGCCGCTAGGTCTACCATATTTCACCAAACCTTCTCCCGCCTCACGTGTGGTGGGGTTTAGTTAGCCATCTGTTTACTCTCCTAATTCAAATTTACCATCAAGATCATGATCGCTAGTGGAATGCCTTGCGGTAAGTTCCCCTTAGATATTGTAAAAATAGAATTCACCTACCTCTGGACACGAATAAGTGGTAATTGAGTACTCCAAGATATAACCTGTTCAAAACACCACGTAACCACATATCCATAGCTCGAGTCCAAATCAGATCATCATCATAAAGGGCGTGAAATTATTCATGTGTGTCAGACAAGTGCATGATACCTCCAATTCCTCTTAGATGCATACACAATCATCCACTCATACAATTCTACTTTGTAAATATAGTGAATAAGCTCTCATATAAAATGTTATACAGGTTCTGTTCCACCCACAAACGTGTGTTAAACTCGAGATCCAATGTTGAATCTGTTAGGAAATAAGAGATAAAATATTCGAATAATCCCTCACGTAATCACAACAATAGAAACTAATATGCGAAATTATTATAGATCTGAAATAAAAGTGCAAAATAAATAACACAACACAAAAAGACAAGATTTAACGTGGTTCACCCAATTTGGGCTACGCCCACCAAGAATCACTTGCTTAGATTTTATTACAAGCCTCCACTCTCTCAATACAATACCCGAGATCCGTTTGGAGCTATGCTCAACAAACTCCATAGAATTCACAACCTGAATTCAAAGCACATCTGTAATGTTTTTTTTTCCTATCACTATCATATGCATAAAACCATATAAATAGACAAGCTGTAAGCGGTTTACAAAATCAGGTATCAAAACAATGGGGAAAAACATAATCGTCCCATAAACCTATGGGTAATCAAGAGGCGCTTTTACAAAACAATGGGTACTAAAAAAACATGGGCCCAAAATAGCCCACAATGGTTACCCATTACCCATGGGTTAATAAACCACCCATGAAATTTACTTCGGGGCTTTGCCCGAACCTTCCATCGTGGGGCTTCACCCCCAAATCCTCTCGACCCACTCACCGGCGAGTGGGACCACCATAAAAATACCCGAGTGTAACACATAGAAGGTGTACCACACTCTAACATGAAAATAGGCTCCACAAACATAACAATCTCCCACTTGGAGACTGATTTCCACTAAGAAAGCTTCTCAACCCTTCACTATCATCCGCAAAGGCCAACCAAAGTTGAACATAGCTTTAGTTTATCCCTTGTGACCACCTTGGTCATCATGTCTTTCAGGATTCTGACTGGTATGAATCTTCTCCAACTTCAACTTATCTTCCTCCAAAGTTGTCTTGATGAAGTGATATCTCAACTGTATATGCTTCATCCTGGAGTGGAAAGTAGAGTTCTTAGCTAGGTGTATAGCACTCTGACTATCACTATGCAACTTACATTCCTCTTGCTTATGCCCCAACTCCTCAAGCAATTGTTGTAACCAAATCATCTCTTTGCTTGCCTCGTGGCAGCCTCGGCCTCAGTGGTTGACAAAGCCACCAGCCTTCGTAGTCATGAAATCCAGCCACCGTTGTTCCACCTACAAGTGTAAATATAACTCGTCGTGCTCCTCCTGCTGTTTACATCTCTAGCCATGTTCGAATCTACATAACCACGTAAATTGGTGTCGATCCATCAGAAGCACAAAATCTGTCCCCATGGTCCCTCTCAAATATCAAGGATCCACTTTACCGCTTACCAATGCTCTTTACTCGGATCACTCATAAATCTACTCACAGCCTCCCACCGCATGGGCAATATCGGCCTAGTACACACCATACCATACATCAAACCGCTAATCTTAATGAGAAAGGTGTAGACACCAAATTTGTGTCTTACGACCCCTTGTGACCCGCATCTCATCTCGCAATCTAACCTCATTACCTAAACCTTACACAATTATTTATTAATTACCTTGTAATTGATAAATCCACATCACCTTACCCTCCACCTCACTTTGCCACCTCACCATGACCTAGCCCTAACCCTAAACTAACCTAATTAGGACCCATGACTTGGTCTAGACTCACATCCATAACTAATGCCTCCTTACTCGCACCCAAAGCCGACCTTCTAGCCACTTGACCAAGCCCGCAACTGATCTCTCGGGAGAAAAGCAGGGAAGGTGGGCTATTTTACTAAAAATAGCCTACTTTTTCCTAACCGATGCCGGTTCCTACTCGACCGCCGTCGGTTACGCAACCGCCATCGGTTCCCTGTAAATGGGCTCCCCAAACCAAAACAACGGATCGGAATTTCATTTTGGAGATCAGTCGAAGGATTTTTGAATCAAAGGAGAGTCCAAAGCGATTAGCAGAGTCCAGAACTTCACTTGACCAAGCAGAGACGAGTGAAGAAACCAGAAGAGTTGGCAGCCAAGGAGATCAACTTGCATCTTCGTCAAAAAAAACCAGTAAGTTATATCTTGCATGTCCTCCATTATAACATTTCTTGTGCTTTTGGAATTGTAATCTTCCCAAATCCGTTCCTGAACCCATTATCTAACGTACCATTGCCTCTAACCCTCATTCCTTAGCTTCTAACCATCCCATTTCTCAATACTATCCAAAAACCAGCCATTACAAATACCACAACCAGCCCAGAAAATCCTAGAACCAACCGGTATCGGTTATCGGTGACCGCCATCGGTTATAGATAACCGGCATCGGTTCCTTTGATCAAAACCAAGAAAAACAGCCTTTTCCCTACCGGCCACGAAACAATTTAATTAGTACTCTACGGTATTTTGTGTTAATTCATATTAGCGAAGGAATCGACCACCTTCGAAAGGAAGTTTCATACTTCCCTGGCCCAAGGCGATTCCTCATTTATTATCTAATCAAAATCTTGTGGTCTTGTGTTCTTATTTGCAGGTAGTCCTTCCAAGACAAAAAGGAGTTCTTCGCAGTCAGCCTGATCTTTCTCTACGGTACGCGCACATCATCTCGACATTCTACAGGTATTCCTCCTAACCCTAACCTTATCTGTTTCTATAAGGAACGAAGCATTTCCGTGAGTGAAACATTTTTGCTTACGGTGGGACCCATTTTGGGTTTTTCTTTATTTCTTGCTTGCTTTTATTATAGGGAGCATACTTGCTGTTTTCTTCTTCTAGAGATATTCACAGGGTATTTTATTATTCTGGTAAAAGAACTTGCTTTGTTTTTGCATCTTGCATTAGTAAAAGTCATCTCTTTTGCTTCATCGAATATCACTTTCGATTTGGGTTTTAAAACACATGCATTACATTCCTGCCTGTTGTTTTTCAATTCTAGTGAACATAGATTAAGTAACAGGTCGTACACGTGGGGGTGATATCCACGGTATTGACAGGAAATTAACCTTAGTTTCACTGCACAACACATACTGAATCACTTCACAATTAACACAACATCTCAAACATCCCCCCTTTTCCGCGGTATTCCTCCGCCCGATTGAGGTAACCTTATAAGCCAAAACAAACTTGACATTTCCCCTAAGTCTTGTTGTTTAGGATTCTGACATCATTCTACGTCTAAAGGCATAAGCCCACAATAATTAAAATTAACCCTAAGGTTAATCTCTGCATTTGCGTGTGCCTCTTGCTTGTTTTCAAATCCTGTTTTCTCTGTCATACTTTGTCTTCTGTGATCAATAAGTTGCTAAACTACTCGACGTTGCAACCCCTTTGTATCTTCTTATTCTAGATTTTTGACACCGGCATCGGTTAAGGGACCGACGTCGTTTTCCCTGTGACCGACACCGGTTACCAAACCGATATCGGTTACTGTCTCTCTCAGCCCCTGACAAACCAGCAACTTGCTAAATTCACCATTCTGAGGTTGTTTTTGTCCTTGATAGATTGAAACTTTCCTGTGTGTTCTGGTCTATGGTTGTCATCACTCGGAAGCAAGCCGCCGCCATGGTTTCACACGCTTGCTCTGTTTCTTTGCCTGAATCACCCCCTTCACATTCTATAGGAAACCCTACGGACACCAGTGAGATCCCCCAAATTCCTGTAGGAGACAAGGACTTTGCCAAATTTCTGGATGCTAATCCCAGCTTTGTACAATACTATTTGTCTCATACCCCGACCGTGCGCTTTGATGGTCGGCTCCTTATGGGCATGCCTATTAGTATAGCTGCTCATTTAGCTCCTACTCCTCCCGATAACAATACCTTACTTCCCGCATCACTAGCCCGTCTCCCAATCCGGACAGCGGCAGAGGTTCATACGACCCCGATTAGCTTTCCTTTTGTTAATCTTGGACCCCACGTATCGCCACCACCAACTGCCCCTATCTCGTCTCTCTTTCAGACCACTCCATTCATGACTTACTCTCTGCCACCTATTCAAACGAGCTTTCCTTCTCAAGCTCCACCTACCTTTTCATTCCCATACACGTATCCCGTAACCTCAACACCTTATATGGGACATCCCTATTCTGTGGCACCATCACCTCATCCAACCACAGATTTCATCAAGCAAATGATGGACAAAATGCAAAACCTGGAGGCTTCCGTTTCAGGAAGTCGTAGCGCCTTGACATACGAGCAAGTTTGTCGGGAGCCCATTCACCCTTCTGTCCCCCTTCATTCATATCCTCCTCAATGGGAGTTGCCAAAGTTTACTCGTTTTAACAGTAAAGAGGATCCTCAACAACACTTGCGATCATTTAGACATGCTTGTTATTTGATTGCCCATGATGATGCCTTGTTACTCCGCACCTTTCCCATGTCCTTATCAGGACCTGCCTTGGAGTGGTACAGTGCTTTAACCCAGCACTCAATCTTCTCTTTTAACCAACTAGCCCAATCTTTCTTGGATCATTTCTCCATTAACATTGCCAAGAAAGTATCTATCACTGACCTCTATGCCATCCGACAATTCGAAGACGAATCTATCGCAGATTTCGTTGGACGATGGCGGGGCCTTATCAACCAACTTACGTATGCCTTGCCTCAAACCGAACTTATCGAACTCTTTACGCGGGCCTGCGCTAAGCACATCTCCCCTACCCTCCAAATTCAAACTTTCCGTACATTCGACGAGGCCTTTACTATGGCTCGAAAATTAGAAATTCGAGCCTTAGAGGAAGAGAAATTGCGGTTGCGCAACAAGAACTCCACTTTCCGAACTCCTGATTCTACCAATAAACCAAATACCACCACTCCTCACGCGTCAACCTCTTCTAAATCAAAAGGAGCTGTCCACGCGGTGATGGTCAAATCCCAACCACCGTCCAATACTCCACCAAAAACCACCTATAAATACAAAGCTGAGCCCACCAATTACACTCCCTTGGGAGAAACTTATGGCGTCATCCTAGAGAAATTGCTCAAAGCTGGGGCTATCACCTTGCCCCCTGTTAAACCTCACTCTGGGTTTGACTCCACCCGCGCAATACCTTCCTGGTACAAAGAAAATGACTTTTGTAACTTTCACCGCGTAAAAGGACATAGTCATGAAAACTGCAAGATGTTGAAAAACATAGTGCAGGAAATGGTTGATGCAGGGGATATAACACTCGATAATCCTAACGCCCCTGCTAACCGAAATCTGAAAATTTTCAACAAGCCATTCCCGAATCACTCGTCCAGCAGCAACGTAAACCAAGATATCTTAGCTGAGGAGAGTGTTCATGAGATCCATGCAGTATTCGATACCCAGCCAAAAGCCTCTATCGAGAAAATTTTGAATCAAGCCTCTTCACTAACACAGGAGCCCGAACCTCCTTTACCACCATCAAGCCAAAGCGAAATCATTCCTTTACCCATAGAAGAGAGTTAGCTGCCTAGGCTTCCCTTCCCATTAATGAGTCTTCTTACACCACATCCCTACAAGACTGCGAGCGGATGTTGTCTAATCTATCCATTTCCCAGACGTCTCCTTCTACCACTCTTGCCGCACAAGAGGAGGGTACGCCACTCCTTTTGACATCCTTAGATGAGAAATCTCTCGCACCGACATCATTAAATTCTTTAGTCATGACACCCCTCCAACATGCCCTTCTGCCTATTAGTCCCTCATCACCTAAATCTTTTCAACAACCCGTCGACCTCTTAGCATCTACTGATACAGTGCCTCATCCGCCTCCTGTGTCACACCCGCAATGGATTGGAATTACAACTCACTTTTCCTCTGTACCAAAATTACAAATTACACCTGGAGACTGTCATTCCACAGAAGATAGACAGGCCCTATGGGAACGTTTGAGTACTCCTGTTTCTACTCAAATGCAAATGACTGATCCCGATGTCTCCACCATCTACCCGAAGTGCTTACAGAAGCTTAAAATGCCCCTGTTCTCGCCTTCACCCCCCTCACCTCTACCAAATTCCCCGTCCACTTCTATCAACTTAACCAGATCTTCCCCTACGCTTGGGACCTCACCAATGCCCAGTCTGACACACCCGCCTAAGCGACTCGATTTATCCCAAAATAAACCCGCCCCGCCACCTAGGAGACAAACGCAATCCGGGCCTCTATCAAAACCCTCATCTTCACACCCACCTTCCATATTGGGACCTCATCCCTCCACCTTACATCAATATATCATACCTCCTTTGTTTTCTGCAAAACGACCTACGCCTTTTACACCTATACAGAGATCAAAGGGTATCACAACATCGTTACCCCGCATATCCGGTCCACCTATCAACCCTAAACCAATCCCATCATCAAGGATTTATTTTACATCACTCCCCTTTCTCCGTGGTTGTTTCCCGCTACCATGCCATCGTAGCCTCATCATCTAACCAATTTGAGCGTAACCACGTGTCCAAGAAACCACGTTTAGTGAAAAACATGTGTCGACACCCTCGACTAAACCACCACCCATACGAACTAAACACGCCCAAACATTACCACAACCCACACAATCAATACCCTCATCTTCTTCGATTTTGACCCGCTCAAAGGATCCTACGCCAAAATCCTTGCTATGTTGGTGGAGAATGCGACCATCTCCTTACCCCCACTTAGACCTTATGACCCGTCTAAGCCCCGACCTGTGGATTATGATGAGTCTAAAATCTGCGCCTATCACCGCACACCTGGACATGATGTAGAAGGATGCAAAGCTCTAAAAACCATCCTTCGCCAGTCACCTCTCCCGGATAGAAAGATTAAGAAAAACAACTTACGAAGGGAGAGACCTCTAGCGTCAATTCCCTCTACTATACCATCTGTCCCCGCCTCACCAAGATCGATTATTATTACAACCCCACCTCTTGAAGACCATGAATTATCCCAACCATCTTCTTCATCTCAGGTCTACGAGATTAATATGATTAGTGTCGCTACTCGAGGACAGAAAAACAATGGGAAAGCGAAAGAAAACACACCTGCGGCATCTCTTTCTCCTTCAACCACCCCGATTACACCACCACCTAAAGTGGTTATTCGTGGACCCACCTATCCCGTCTCTAATGGAGTTGCCCACCGAACCATGATCAAACAGCTTCATCAATCGCCCGTAAAAATGACACTATATGATCTCATTCAGACCTCTGAATCTCATCGACAAGCTCTCGTTGAGATCCTTCAAGGGATAGAGGTTTTACCCAACGAAACCCTGCCCGTTACCTCCATTCTAACACCCAATCACGTTGCCTCTCTCACCAAACAATCCATCTCCCCCACCACTTCTGTCTCAAAACAACAAGCCGCTGCGGTTAGTTTCTCGGAAGATGAAATTATCGACTTTGGTACAGAAGACCCTGACCCTGCCCTTTTCATTTCCGCTTACGTCCGAGACATTCGAGTACGTCGGGTTATGATTGACGGGGGCGCTAGCCTAAACATCATCTCTTCAAAAGCCTTCCAACAAATGAACATCCCTTCTAGTTGCATGTGTGCCAACCCCATCATGTTGCGGTCATTCAATGATGCTATTACTTCTACCTTAGGCACCGTGATCCTCAACATTCGCGTAGGCCCACGTACTTTGCCCGAACTCTTCTATGTCCTTGAAGGAGAGTTCCAATATAATATATTGCTAGGTCGTCCTTGGATCCGGGCCATGGGATGCGTTCCCTCAACATTACATCGATGTATAAAATTTGAGTACGAGGGGAAGTCCTACACTGTAAAAGCTGATCCTCCCCCCTTCAAAACTTGCAATATGTTATACCGCCCAAACGATGTGCTTATACCAATTAAGACACCCATACATTCAACCCAACCATCCTCTTCAATATACCTCAACCGTCCCCCTCAATTGCACCTCAATGATGAAACCACCGTCACACAAACCACTTCTCTTCCGCAGCTAACATCCCAACCTCCGACCCCTTAGTAGGCGTTTTCATCGCCTTACGCCTTACGCTGGGGGAGTATCGCTATATAACGTTAGTTCTTTCCCTACCCCCGGGAGTACGGACAATTACATGCACACCCCGCCTACGACCGTCGCGTGGGGGAGATAATCTCTTACGGACCACCCCATTGTCGCACTAACCTAACATATGGGGGTGTTGACGCATCCTCCATTACCCCTGAACCTCCTCTTGGTGTGGTTCCCTTCCAATCCGATTTTCAATACTTGACAAATCGTCGTTTATCCCTCACCTTCTTGACTCATTTGTGCGTGGAAGGCTTTGGTTTTGGCCTTTACGAACAAGGCCGACATACTCTCATCCCCATCACCACACGCAAACATAATGATCGCGGTGGTCTTGGTTTTCGAAACACCTACGCAGGAGACACCTCTGTCGGTGTGTATCTGGAAGAAGAGGACGCCCCTACCGAACCATCATCACCCACTTTGCCATCATCTCCCACAGAATCGATGGACCACGAATCTATCCCTCCTAACTTTTTTTTTTCATAAATGCTATCTTCATAGGTCCTCTCACTTATCAACGCGATAATGAGGACCCATCTTCTCTTCCCCATACGTATCCGGACATGATCGAAGAGGATTCGCCTTTGATTAATGTTGTTGAATGCCGGGATGACGACTCCATCCTCACTTACCTAGGCGCGGATGATTCTTATATTCAACGTGCCTTACCATTTGAAACTCAAACCATCTTTGAGCAGAATCTACTATAGAAATCAACATCCACACGGAGGAAGATCCTCACATAGTGAAGATCGGACAATCACTTGACACATCAGAACGAGCCGCCTTTACCACCTTTCTCCGTGCTCGCAACCAAGCTTTCGCATGGTCTTACGCTGACATGCCAGGAATTGATCCTACCATTGCCGTCCATAACATCACTCTAAACCCCGATTCCAAACCAGTCAAGCAGAAATTGAGAAAAATGCATCCACGCATTGCTCTCTTGGTCAAAGAGGAGCTCCAACGACTCCTTTCTGTTTCCTTCATTCTGCCTATTGACTATCCTCAATGGATTTCTAACATCGTACCTGTCACGAAAGCGACGGGGGGACTTCGGATATGCACGGATTTCCGGGATCTTAACCTCGCTTGCCCTAAGGATGACTTCCCCCTCCCAAGTATTGATCAACTTGTTGATCTCACTGCGGGTCATGAAATGCTTTCTCTCATGGATGGCTTTTCAGGTTACAACCAAATTTTGGTTGCCCCTGCCGATCAACACAAAACTGCCTTCATAACTCCTTGGGGAACTTTCTGTTACCGTGTAATGCCGTTTGGCCTTAAGAATGCTGGTGCGACCTATCAGCGGGCTATGACCTACATTTTCCATGACATTATGCACACTATCCTCGAAGATTACGTTGATGATCTTCTGGGCAAGTCTAAACATCGCAGTGAACATCTCGATGTTTTAACCATTATTTTTGATCGCCTGTTACAATATTCTGTCCGTCTTCAACCAAAGAAATGTGTCTTTGGTGTCCTTTCGGGGAAACTTCTGGGCTTTATCGTCTCTTTACGTGGCATTGAGGTCGATCCATCTAAAGTAAAAGCTATCCTAGAAATGCCCCCACCCAAAAACCTTAAACAATTGCGTAGTTTGCAGGGTAAACTTCAATCCATCCGGCGTTTCATTTCCCAACTCTCGGACCGATGTCACCCTTTTCATCACCTTCTAAAAAAGGACGTTGCCTTTCAATGGAGTGAGGAGTGTCATCAAGCCTTCGAAGCTCTCAAAACATATCTCTTGCAGACCACTGTGCTTATCCCACCCGGAGACGACCGTCCTTTCTACCTTTATCTTTCCGCCACTGACCATGCTATAGGAGCTATGCTCGCCCATCGAGACCCGACACGCCGAGAGAGAAGCGGGCCGTTTACTATATAAGTCACCCTCGTGGATTACGAGACTAGGTATACACATGTAGAAAAATTGTGCACGGCCCTATCATTCGTCGCCACCAAACTCCGACATTACCTCTGAATCACAAAACTTTTGTCATCACCAACACAGACCCCATTCATTATATGTACGCCAAACCACACCTAAACCAACGCATCGCTCGATGGCTCATGCTCCTCGCCGACCTCGACCTTGAGTTTATACAACAGAAATCAATCAAAGGACAAACTCTTGCAGATCAACTTGCGGAGGCCCCTCTACCTGGGGAACAATTTACCAATTTTACCTTCCCCGACGAACTCATCGCCACTCTTTCGCTCGGAGAAGTGTCGTATCAAATGACCCTCTTCTTCGATGGATCTAAGTGCCAGCGCGGCGGAGGAGCCGGCATTGTTCTCATCCCTCTTGACGCTGAACCTATGCCTCTTTCATTCCGACTTGATTTCCCTTGCACTAATAATACAGCGGAATACGAGGCCCTTGTTCTAGGTCTCCAAGTTGCGTTACACTTAGGTATCAAATCTATCAACATTTTTGGCGACTCTCAATTGGTAGTCAATCAAGTTATGGGCGTCTACCAATGCAAAAATGAGGAACTTCAGAAGTACAAACACCACGTGGAGTCACTTCTAGCTTTATTTACCCACTATTCTATACAAACCATTCCCCGCTCCACTAACAAATTTGCGGATACTATGGCTTGCTTAGCCTCGCAAATTCCCGCCGCGCCAACTGACTCTGAATTATTCGTCGTGGTCCAACAACTTTTTGCCCCATCCTATTCAACCCCGGTAGTTTGTATGATAAATACTGTATCTACTAATTCACAGGATACCTGGTACCACCAATTTCATGACTACCTTACAATCTCTGTCCTCCCACCTGATCTTACTAGTAACGGCAAACGTGCTTTTCTTAAAAGTGTTTCGCGTTATGTTGTCATGGGGGGACTCCTCTATAAACGTGGCTTTGATGGTATCCTCCTTCGCTGTCTAACTAGCATGGAGGCCACTCATACCATCCAACAAGTACACGATGGGATTTGTGGTGGACACTTTAGTGGCCTTGCCGTGGCTAAACGAATCCTTCGCCTAGGTTATTATTGGCCTACTCTCAATAACGACTGCTACGAATATGTTAAGCGTTGTGTCATGTGTCAACAACATGCCAATCTTCAACATACTCCTAGCCACCCGCTACAGGTCGCACGAGATCTTTGGCCTTTCTCACAATGGGGTTTAGACCTTATTGGTGAGATTCACCCGACCTCTTCACAACGTCACCGTTGGATAATCACAGCGACCGAATATTACACAAAATGGGTGGAGGCCGTTCCACTCATTTCAATCAAAAAAGAAAAAATTGTCGAATTCATTAACCATCACATTATCTGTCGTTTTGGTATTCCTCATCGCCTAATAACAGATAATGGTAAATCTTTCAAAAACAAGTTGTTACAAAACCTTTGTGACAACTTTGGTATCAAACTTAGTTTCTCATCGCCTTACTATCCGCAGGCCAATGGTCAGGCTGAATCTTCTAATAAAACTCTAACCAAAATCCTCATGAAAGTCGTCAATGAATCTGGAAGAAATTGGCACGATCACATTCCCTTTGCCCTTTGGGCTTATCGTACTAGCATTCGTACTTCCACTAATGCCACACCTTTTTCATTGGTATATGGTACCGAGGCTGTTTTGCCTCTCGAAATACAAATACCCTCCCTTAGAATATCTCTTCAAGATATTCTCACCAACGATGATTTCCGCCAAGAGCGGTTAGCCCAATTAGAGCTTCTTGACGAACGACGTCTTACAGCTCTCGATCACCTCCAAATCTATCAACAACGCATCAAGCGTGCTTATGATAAGCGACTTCATGAGCGTACCTTTAAGGTTGGTGATCTTGTCCTCAAAGAGAATCAACATGTAACCAAACTAGAAAAGAGCAAACGTGGAAAATTTGCTCCCAATTGGATTGGGCCTTATATAATCACTCACACCTATGGATCAGGCACTTATCGTTTAGCTTCGCTTAATGGTAAACCTGAGCCTGAACCCCTTAATGCCTTGCATCTTCGACCATTCTACTGTTGAATCTAGTGTTACATCACTCCTTATCTACCTACTGCTCGTCCCTTGAGCTCATTTACCGCTACATACACTTTGTTTTCTATATCTCCGAATAAAATCAAAATCACTTCGCACCTCCCCTTGATAATGCCTTCCCCTTTTTTAGTCTAGTCCATGACTTTAAAGTATTAAAATAAGCCGTATTCTTATGGGATTTTCTTGAGTCAAACTTCCTACTAAACTAGATGCTTCACGCCAAAAGAACATCTAGTTATCTAAAATTAAATATAGACTGCTCCCTCGAAGGACAGCTATATGCCAAACTATTGCTGCTACTATAAATAGACTGCTCCCCTGAAGGACAGCTATGCACTAAAATCATCTCTGCTACTATAAATAGACTGCTCCCCCGAAGGACAGCTATACACAGTCAGCCTTTATCCGAAGCTTCTCGCATTGATCAGCTTCGTGAAGACCTCAAGAATAATACAATCAATATCCCTTATAGACTTCCCGCATCGATCAGTCTACATTTAATAAAATACAAGCCTCCTTCAAAAGAACTCTTTGGGTCATGGACTTGTCTATTTAGGGTAGGTTCTCTTTCGTTGTAACAAGTTCTTTGTACCTCAGCTATATCATCCACATCACCTCACCATTTGTTCAACTCAAGGGACGTCACGTACACCTGATATATTGTGATCATACAACTCTTTTCAACTATGGACTTCTCGTCTATACACGGCACTTAGGGCTTCAGGCTCGTTCTACGTTGTGTGGTTTGTTTAGCTCTTTTCGCCTACGGAGCACTCTTTCCGCTTTGCCTCGCATCTAGAATTGTGTGTTGATCTTCATCAGGACACTATTCCCTACTACTTGGGTATGCTAACCTTTGCTTTACCTATACCTACACCAACAATATTATCCTACCTACACCAACAACATTATCCTATCAGCACCAACAACATTACCCTACCAACATCAAATTTTTACCAAACGACAAATTGCCTAAACCATACCAAATTGCCTAAATTCACCCCTCCCTGATCCTAAGGGAGAACTACATCGGTCTGAGGCCCTTCCTTGCTTTGTGCAATGGGCTATGTAGGCAGCACTTCGGAGACATGGGGTCTCCCAAGGTTAGCTCGACCATCCCCTACCATAACCTATCTTGTATGGTGAATATGAATATTTTTGTGTATTTTTATTTTTTCACATTTCTCTTTATCCTTTTTTCGAAACACCGAAAATCAAAACACCGACAATCTTATTATTATCATAACTCAAATCAACATACATATTCAGTTTTATTTAGATGTTAAACAAATACATCTTCTCTATCATCGACACGCAGGTCGGCATCCTTATTCTTATACCTCGCTAACATATACTCAGACCATCACAACTCATCCCGAACTAGGTGATGATCGTGATCGTCGACCCCTCTCGCCGGGCCTCTCTGTCCTCAAAGGTACCGCGGCTATTGGTACCGCCCACTGATCTGCCAATCTCTCCTGTAACATATGAATACGCCCTCTCGCATGGAGAACTCCAGCCTCTAGTCTCGCCGCCAGTGACTCATGACCACTAACAATCCTCTTGTCTCATTCACTGCGTTTGGAGCTGCTGAACCAAGCGCTGCGAGGCGATCCTCTCTGCTGTGATCACCACTGTGTCAGGGCGCTCGCGTACACCTCGCAGTTCTGCTACCCACCATAATCTATAGGCCTCTGTCATTCCTACATCCATTACCCTGCGATCGGCTGCTATCTCCTCAGGCCCTTCTGGAGGTGTTGGCCGGGGTGGTGAGAATGCTGCCTCGGCATCGATCCTCATATATGGTCTATAAGCCTGTGGTATGTCCTGCACATATCCAAATTGTCGCCGCACGCGATCTATAGGAATCCTCTCATATTCACCTGGCCTGTGCCCCGCGATCCACCTCAATCGCTCTACACCTCTCAACTCCTCAGCTATGTTCTCGGTTACCATATAGTTCCCGTAGGGCCTCCAACAGATATCCGCAACTGTCACTCTCTCCCATACCTGCCTATAATACTCAATGTCACCCGGCACGGCCTGAGATCTTGCCTCTTGTTCTGTCTGGACCCATCGTCGGAATCCCAACCTCTGTACTCCGGTCTCTCCTGCCTGTATAGATCGGCCTATTGGTCGCACACAAACAATGTGCTCATAGGCCCAACAGTGTAATAAGTATGAGCAATCCAACGTTGTCCTGTGATTTCGCCTACAAGCCCATAAACCCCTGTATAGCTCCGCCAAATACGCAGGTGCCCATGCAAACGTAACGTTCCTTTCTATCATCTCCCAGATAACACACATCAATGCCTTTGGAAATTTTCCCCCTTCCGCCCTCGGTAATGCATAATACCCTCTGCTATCATTAATATCACTTTGCTAACCTTGTCTCCTCGGGGTGTCTTTGCATACATTACCCCATATGTAAGCGATAAACTCTCATTGTGTCAAATCTCGTGCGTATGGACCAAATCTGCTTTGTTATCGCTCCCCGTGCCGTATTAGGTAGTGCACGATATCTTGGCTCTCTGTAATAGGGAGTCTCAAAATCCGAAACACATCTTCCAATATTCTTGTCATCTCACTGTTGGCGGATAGAAGGTATTTGTCTCGGGATTCCATCTCTCAATCAGTCAGCGCTGTAACATACCATGGTTACGTGTGATTCGTGAATAATAATGGATTCCACTTAACCCCAAACGATTTATCAATGTCCATTCCATTTGGTGTTACATCCGCATTCGGATTAGTGACAAATGCGGACGGCACACTATCATTCATCCTCAACTCTGTCTCTGCCTGCATACACCAAAACAACAAACAACCATTCAACCCGTTAGGGTCTTTTTCAAACATTCTGGAAATTTCTCCGATGCGTGCCGGTTATACCCGATTCGCATAACCGATACCGGTTCTCCCTAACCGCCACCGGTCACTGTCAATTTTATACACCTTCCTTAAAAACAACCACCTACGACAATAATTTGCTCGTTTCTTCGTTTTTATACATATAAACATACCTGAAACCCCTGATTGCCTACCCGGTAACACTTACCTCACCTGCAACCCTTGTTATCATGTTTTCTTTCTCATATTTACCCACCTATTCTACCCCATCTTCTTCACAAAACCATGCAGAAATCAAATCACAACCAAAACGTTTACCTCTTGGGTTGCAGTAGCTTGCGGTGGCCCTTGTCTTCTCTCTTGTCCCTGCCTGCTGGATGTTTCTCCTCGTCCTGCCATTATCACCACCTTTTTTCAAACCTGCCTTGCTATCTTCTGAATCTCAGATCACAATTCCCTTTTCTTGTCTCTTCTCTCCTTATCACTCAGATTTCTCATGCAAAAACCTGTCGCAGTCGTCAAAACGCGTCGCGTTCGCGCTTTTAACCTCTTGCATGGCTCTAAAATTAAAACTTCAGTTGCCACCCTAGCTTTTTTATTTTTAGAAAAGCCCATACCTAAATAACCGGTATCGGTTGCTTAACCGATATCGGTCTGTTAGCTACCGACATCGGTTACCTAACCGATACCGGTTACACACCCTCCTTTTTGAAACAGGGTTCTTTTCTTCATTTCTCATCTAAATTTTTGTCGCGCCCGCCTCTTTGCCTGCATAAACAACACAATTTACCACATTTTGTTCATCCACCACATATAACATTACATTTTCATTAAACATCATTTATACCAATACACAACCCTCAACTACAAATATCAAAAAACTATCAATCTATACATCATTTGGATCCAACTCATCAGTTACATATATCACACTGTCACAAAACCACCAATTTATCACATAACCTGTCATTCATATATACGCACAAAAACATCAGCATCATCTATCTATCAACATGTCAATTAAACTCATCACACATTCTATATATTACCAAACCATTAACAAAATATTTCAACACATTTTAAAAACAGCATGTGGATCAAAACATCATCTATATATATATATACAAATTTTCAACAATACAATGTGCCCTACATCGGGGCCTCTGTGATCACATAATATACCAAAGCCGGCACGCAGGCCGCAATACCTACCACAAATCTCGACTCGGCTCGCAGGCCGGTCTCTCATATCAAAAATATACTCGGCTCGCAGGCCGGTATCAAATGTACAACCCGTACTCGGCTCGCAGGCCGGTATATAATAAATAAATCAATCAAAACAATGAATAAATGTAGGCACGTGAGGCCTCAATACAACTGCTGGACCGGTTCGCGAGACCGGTGCCGTGTCCTATACAAAACCACGTCGGGATCTATCGCTCTCCCCCGCGCCTCGGCACCTCTCCCCTGGTCCACGTGGCGCCTCTCGCCTCGCCTCTGCCATCCTGAGACACGCCACTGTGGCTGCCCTCCGAGATCTCTCGGGTGTGGCGAGGTCTCGCTCTATGAGCCGTGCATATGCACGATAATCGACTCGGTACTTATCAAGAATATCCTGATAATAACGGGCCTCTGCTCTAACCTCCATATAACGATCTCTCGCTCGCCATCGGAAGGAATCGGGAATTTGGTCCTGGCACCTAACACCAATATCCCCGAGCACGTACTGCACTGTGGTCGTGTGGTCTGTGGAGGAGCTACTGTGCTGTACTCGCACTTTGTGGCCGTGGTGGTATCTCGGGCCGTGCATGTAATCTTGCCGCTTGATGGTATTTGCTTTGTGCACTGTACTGCACTCGCACTGTGGCTGTCTTCTTTTGGTGGTGGTGCTTGCTGCACTGTACTGCACTGAGCTAGGCTATTGCCTTCTGTAAAACCCCTATTCGTGCTACTGTGCAGTGACCAAGTGTCCTATAATAGCTGCTTTTGCCCGAGCTGATCTCTCTCTGCAGTCCACGGCATTGCTAAGTCATTTGTGCTGGTGTCTTTGCTACCCTCGCCAGCTCTCTGCCGGCCCACTGGACACTGTATCTTGCCGTGCACCGGCATCATCCACACCCCACTCTTTGGTCTCTCCGCTACCCAGTCTGGATCCCAAGGCTGTGGTGCTGGCAGTGGGGCCTCTACATCATCCCTCCTGTACTGAGGGAAGGGAGGTGGCTCGTCCTGTGGCAGCCCCATCTGCCTGCGTACCCTCTCTAAGGGTATCCGCTCGTACTCTCCCGGCCTCCGTCCTGCTATCCAGAATGTATACTGGATCAGGCGCAGCTGTATGCGGGCTCCTCTGCCAGGCTGGTGACCTCTGTAGGGTCTCCATATAATGTCTACTGCGGTAAGGCCCTCTAGCATATGTCTATAGTAGGCCACATCTCGACCTGCAACAACTGCTCGTGGTGGCCCACAACCCCAACCACCTCTGAAAGCCATATCGGTATACGATCTGTGGCCCTGGCTGCTGGGGTAGCCCTACCGGCCTGATGCATACGATGTGCTCGTATGCCCAACAGTGCAACAAAAAGGTCGAACAAATACCAAATCGCCTCCTCCGGCGATAGCCCCATAACTCCCTGTATAATTGCACCAGATATACTGGTGCCCATGCAAAACAGGTGTGCTCCTCCACCATCTCCAGTAGCACCCCCATCAATGCCCGTGGGAAGCGGCCTCCCTCTGAATCCGGGAGGGCGAAGCAGGTGATCCCTATCATCATCAACACGGCAAGCCGTGTCTCATGTCTGTGTGCGCGGTACATGTCCCCATATCCAATGCTCGCGCTATGATATGTAAGAAGCGCGGCTGCATCCCCAAAAACCTGCAGTATGCTATCCATGGCAGTCTCTGAATCCACCTGGAAAACGGCCTCTCCCTCGATCGGTAGCCGCAGGATGCGATACACATCCTCTAATGTGACGGTCATCTCCCCGGTCGGCAGATGGAACACATTGGCCGCCGGATCCCATCTCTCGATGAGGGCGACCATCAGGCTGTGATCTCTGTCGATCGCTCTGTACCTCTCGGACCCCTTGAAGCCCCACCTCGCGCATGATGGCCCAATGCACCGAGATATGTGTGGCCTCATCCGACTCAATAGTGGAGGCATCCTATCACGCATCGTCAGCTGGCGACGTGCTGCAAAATCAACCCACATTCTTAGACCCACTCGTTCTAATAACATCTACTTTACCATCTACCCCCTTTTTGTAACACCTAAAATCTAACCCCACCCCAACACGCTACCTTACCCACCCGAAACCCAACCTAAAAAACCCTAAACCCCATCCTAAACCCAACCCATACCCCGCCTCTCTACCTACCCAGCCCAACTCAACCCAACCCAACACAACCCACCCCACCAAGTCACCCTATCCACCTTCAAACCCTATCACCCCAACACCATACACCCCAAAACCCAACCCAAAACCCACCCACAACCCAAAACAAACAAACCATCCCCTACCCAACCCAACACAACCCACCCCACCAAGCCACCCTACCCACTTTCAAACCCTATCAACCCAACACCCTAAACCCCACCCATACCCCGACTCTCTACCTACCCAACCCAACACAACCCACCCCACCAAGTCACCCTATCCACCTTCAAACCAACACCATACACCCTAAAAACCACTCCCAACCCAACCCAACACCCCAACACCATACACCCCAAAACCCAACCCAAAACCCACCCACAACCCAAAACAAACAAACCATCCCCTACCCAACCCAACACAACCCACCCCACCAAGCCACCCTACCCACTTTCAAACCCTATCAACCCAACACCCTAAACCCCACCCATACCCCGACTCTCTACCTACCCAACCCAACACAACCCACCCCACCAAGTCACCCTATCCACCTTCAAACCAACACCATACACCCCAAAACCCAACCCAAAACCCACCCACAACCCAAAACAAACAAACCATCCCCAACACCCCAACACCATACACCCCAAAACCCAACCCAAAACCCACCCACAACCCAAAACAAACAAACCATCCCCAACCCAACCCCACACCCACAACCGGCGCCGGTCGATACATCACCGACGCCGGTCACCAACAACTGTACCCTTTCCTAAACTTTAGCGACCGATGCCGGTCGCTTAGTGACCGACATCGGTCACTGTTCTCTCCCGGAGCCGAACCCCCGCGCGGCCCCCAAACTCATTTTTTTACCTATTTCTACCCATTCACCCACCCAAAAACCCTAAAATTTTACACACCTAGCCGCCTTAGCCTATCTAACCTATCTACCCTCTCCCTTTCTCAAATTACCTCCATTTACCCATTATTTCCTACAAAATACAAATTCCTACCCAAATCCCAAAAACACCATAAATCAACCAAATCACCAAATTAAAGAGTTTAGAACCTACCGGTACGACGACACGTCGTCGTGGTGGGATGGGTGGTGGCGGTCCAGCTGGTCCAGCCCCTCCGCTCCTCCTGCCTGTGCCATGGCTCCAATCCTGATCTGCTGGGTCCCCGGTCAATCACCTGCTGCCTCCTCAACTATTCGGGCCCACTATCAACTCTCTCCGCCAATCAAATAGCTCCACCTCACTCAATACCCCTCCAAATCAACTCTCCACGTCAGACAAGTCAATTTTGGATTACAAATAACAAAAGTGACAATGACAGGCCGTATGTTTCTTTTTATAGGTATTTCGACCTACACCGATGTCGGTTTCCTTTCTGCCCTAGGAAACCGGTATCGGTCCCTTAACCGATATCGGTCATGATGAATCGACGTCGGTCTGATACCCCTTTTACCCCATTCTTTGCCGTTCCTTATTCCTTGCCTCTTTTTCACCAATATCGCCTCTGTCCGGCCCAACCCAAGGCCTCGCCCTACCAATTGGCCCGACCTAAGGCCTCAACCTACCATTTGGCCCGACCCAAGGCCTCGCCCCACTTATTTGGCCCGACCCAAGGCCTCGCCCCACTTATTTGGCCCGACCCAAGGCCTCAACCTACCTATTTGGCCCGACCCAAGGCCTCGCCCCACTTATTTGGCCCGACCCAAGGCCTCGCCCTACCAATTGGCCCGACCCAAGGCCTCAACCTACCTAATTGGCCCGACCCAAGGCCTCGCCCTACCAATTGGCCCGACCCAAGGCCTCAACCCACTTATTTGGGCTGACCCATGGCCACCACCCAACAACTTGGCCCGACCCAAGGCCGCATCACTTCCATACTATACCCACAATCACCGTTTTATTTTATCCATCCATCCTGTACCTTGTGTTTCATCGAGCTCACTTGTTCGTGTTTTAGCATGATTAGGGTCCTTGACTTGATCTGTCGACCAACTTTGCCTAGACCTAGACCGTGACGTTTATCTCAACCAAACCAACCATTTGGTACTGCCGAACATGCCTAAACGTTCCTGTACCTTACCTGTTATATACCCTGGAGCTACTTCCTATGCCTTGGATACCAGGATTATATCACCCTTGTTTGGATAAACTATCGACCTTTGCCTATACATTGCTGGTTTGCTCGTCAAATCATGTACCCTAAATTTATTGCATTTCAACATGCGTCTCGCTTCCTTGGACCTACACCATCACCTTACCATCCTCTCTACCACATATACTCTTTATCAACCCTATCCCTGATTTCCCGTTCACTCAATCTGTGATAGATTTGAGGGGGATTACCTATATCTTTAACATGAGAAACCACTTCATATTATTGTCCGCGCAGCTTTACAGAACAAGCTACACGACAATAAGGGGCTAATGTAGACACCAAATTTGTGTCTTACGACCCCTTGTGACCCGCATCTCATCTCGCAATCTAACCTCATTACCTAAACCTTACACAATTATTTATTAATTACCTTGTAATTGATAAATCCACATCACCTTACCCTCCACCTCACTTTGCCACCTCACCATGACCTAGCCCTAACCCTAAACTAACCTAATTAGGACCCATGACTTGGTCTAGACTCACATCCATAACTAATGCCTCCTTACTCGCACCCAAAGCCGACCTTCTAGCCACTTGACCAAGCCCGCAATCGATCTCTCGGGAGAAAGCGGGGAAGGTGGGCTATTTTACTAAAAATAGCCTACTTTTTCCTAACCGATGCGGTTCTACTCGACCGCCGTCGGTTATGCAACCGCCATCGGTTCCTCAGTAAATGGGCTCCCAAACCAAAACAACGGATCGGAATTTCATTTTGGAGATCGGTCGAAGGATTTTTGAATCAAAGGAGAGTCCAAAGCGATTAGCAGAGTCCAGAACTTCACTTGACCAAGCAGAGACGAGTGAAGAAACCAGAAGAGTTGGCAGCCAAGGAGATCAACTTGCATCTTCGTCAAAAAACCAGTAAGTTATATCTTGCATGTCCTCCATTATAACATTTCTTGTGCTTTTGGAATTGTAATCTTCCCAAATCCGTTCCTGAACCCATTATCTAACGTACCATTGCCTCTAACCCTCATTCCTTAGCTTCTAACCATCCCATTTCTCAATACTATCCAAAAACCAGCCATTACAAATACCACAACCAGCCCAGAAAATCCTAGAACCAACCGGTATCGGTTATCAGTGACCGCCATCGGTTATAGATAACCGGCATCGGTTCCTTTGATCAAAACCAAGGAAAACAGCCTTTTCCCTACCCAGTTCCACGAAACAATTTAATTAGTACTCTACAGTATTTTGTGTTAATTCATATTAGCAGGGGAACTGACCACCTTCGAAAGGAAGTTTCATACTTCCTGGGCCCAAGGCAGTTCCCTCATTTATTATCTAATCAAAATCTTGTGGTCTTGTGTTCTTATTTGCAGGTAGTCCTTCCAAGACAAAAAGGAGTTCTTCGCGATCGTCACTGATCTTTCTACAGTGACGCGCACATCATCTCGACATTCTACAGGTATTCCTCCTAACCCTAACCTTATCTGTTTCTATAAGGAACGAAGCATTTCCGAGTGAAACAAAAGGTACCTTCGACATCTGGTTTCTTTCTTGCTCTGTCATGGGACACTTGCTCCTTTGATAACTTGAAATGGCTCGCCAAAGGAGTCCCAACCAGTTTAGCATCCCTGCATGTTAAACTTTGTCCAATACCTTCTTAATGTACTCTTTACGAGATAAAGTCAACTTCTGTTCCTTCCTATCCCGAGTTATCCTCATACCAAGGATTTGTCTGGCTGCCCCCAAATCCTTCATATCAAAGGATTCACTTAGATGTTTCTTGAGTACTTTTATTTCTGCATGTTTTTTCGCAACCAACATGTCATCAACATACAAACACGGGATAATATAAATTCCATCCTCAAATTTTTGTATACACACAATGGTCGAGAATGACATCTAATATAACCTTGCTCCATCATGAAGCTATCAAATTTCTCATACCATTGACGTGGAGCTTGTTTGAGCCATACAAGCTCTTCTTCGGTTTGCACACCATCTCCTCTTTACCTTTGACCTCATAGCCCTCTCGGTTTGCTGCATATATAGTTCCTCCTCCAAATCACCATGGAGAAATGCAATCTTTACATCAAGCTTTTCTAAGTGCAAGTCTTCTCGCTGCAACTATTCCTAGAACAGTTCTAATAGAATTCATTTTTTTACTACATGAGAAAATATCTCATTAAAATATATACCTTGTTTTTGTGCAAACCCTTGACCACCAACCGGGCCTTATATCTTTTCTTTCCTCCTTCTTCGTCTTTAACTCTGTACACCCACTTGTTCTGCAATGCTCTTTTGCCTTTCGGTAGCTTCACCAAATCCCAAGTCTGGTTCTCCATGAGAGACTTATGCTCCTCATCCATGGCTTGCTCCCACTTCTTACTGGCATCTACCTGCATTACTTCATCAAAGCTCTCTGGCTCTCCACTATCAGTGAGTAATAAATAATAAAGAGAAGGAGAAAAATGTTTAGGTTCTTTTCTTACCCTAGAAGACCTCCTCACTGTAGGAGTTTGGGGTTCCTGTTGAGTCGGTTCCTGAACTGATTCATGGGTCACTATCCCATCCGGAAGATCATCTACCACTGCATATTCTTTCTTGGATTCTTCCCTATTTTCCTGCAATTTTTGCTTATACATGACTTTCTCATTAAAGACCACATCCCTATATCGAATTATTTTCTTGTCCTTAATACTCCAACATTTATATCCAAAGTCATCACCACCATAACCAATGAATGTACATTATTTTAATTTATCCTCTAGCTTAGTCCTATCATCCTTGTCTATGTGAACAAACACCTCACATCCAAAGACTCTAAGAAATGAATAATAAAATTTCTTACCATACCAAGCCTCCGGGTATGCCTCCATCCAAGGCACTTGAGGGTCCTCTGTTTATCAAGTACACAACTGTGCTCACCGCTTTTCCCCAAAAAGAAAGAGGCAGTCCCGCATGTAACCTCATGCTCCTAACACGTTTCATTATTGTTCGTTTCATCCTTTCGATACCCCATTCTGCTGCAGAGTTCTTGGAACCATCTTTTGCCTGTGGATTCTATTCTTAGAACAGTAATCATCAAATTCATTGCTGCAATACTCCCCTCCATTATCTGACCTGAGACATTTTAGCTTAAGACCTGTTTCATTCTCTACCAAGGCTTTCCATTTAACAAAAGTGTCAAATACATAAGATTTGTTTCTAATACAATAAACCCAAACTTTCCTTGTTGCATCATCAATAAAAGTAACATAATAACTTGAACCCCAAGATATGATACAGAGCGGCCCCACATATCAGAATGTACCAACTCTAACTTACTCTCTTTCTTCGTAGGTCCAACCTTGAGAAACCTTACTCGCTTCTATTTCCCATATATGCAGTTCTCACAGAAATCCAAACCTGTTTCTGTATATCCAGGCAAATTCTTCTTTATGATGTTCATGCCCTTATGGCTCATATGACCAAGCCTATAGTGCCATAATGTTGTATCTGCATCTGAAGCCACAAGATTACAATCATTAGTACTATCAGTGGTTAAATACAAGGTTCCAACCTTCTTACCTCTTTCCACCACAAGAGCACCCTTGGTAACCTTCCAAGAGTTAGTTGTAAATATCACAGTACAACCATCACTTCCCAATTGCCCCACCGATATCAAATTTCTCCTTAATGTAGGCACATGTCTGACATCCTTCAATAGCCATGTATTCCCATTCTGCATCTTAACTCAACAGTAACCTTTTCCAACTATAACTGCAAGGCTCATCATCACTAAGAAAAACATGCCCAAAATCCCCTTGAACATAATCAACAAAATAATGCCTATGTGGAGTAACATGAAAAGAAGCCCCCTGAATCTAAAACCCAAGATTGGTAATATTATGCAAAGAAAGAATCAAAGCATCTCGACATACATTACCCCCGATGCCACATTTGCCTCCTTGTTTTCTTCCCGTTGTTTCTTCCGATCCCGAAGCTCCCAACAGTCCTTCTTTGCATGCCTGGCTTTCCACAATTCCAGTATACAATCTTGTTCTTGGATTTTGACCTTCTCGAACTTTTGATTTTCCATGGTTTCCTCTATTCTTCTTGTCTCCCTCTAGTTTCCACTCAAAGCATTCCTGAAGTAGAAGATTCCCAAAGCTTTTTTTCTTCGCATTTCCTCGCTTATAATCACCCTTACAACATCCTCAAACTTCAACTTCGAGTTAGCCTGGAATCGAGTTACTTACCGCCATTACTAGGCTATTCTAACTCGAGGTAAAGAGCACTGAAATTAATAAAGCCCTAACTTCTTCATCGAATTCTATTGAATTGAAGCTAGCATGTTCACAACCATATTGAAATCATTTAAATGATGCACATTGAACTATTCTCAGACATCTTCATATTAAACAACTTTTTCATTAAAAATATCTTGTTAGAGGCAGAGGGTTTTTCATATAACTTCCCTAATGCATCCATTAGATATTTTGTAGTCTTTTCCTTTGAAACATTAAATAATACCGAAGATGCAAGACACAGCCGAATTGTCCCAAGTGCCTTCCTATCCAGCAAATCCCATTCCGCATCTGTCATACTCGAGGGTTTGTTCACCTTCTCAGACAACGGAGTATAAAGATCCTTTTGATAAAGGTAATCTTCCATCTGCATCTTCCAAAGACTGAAATTTTGCCCGTTGAATTTATCAACCCTAGATCTTCCATCATCTGCCATAGCTCCCACTCAAGCTAAAAACTTTCCCTGCGATTCAACACTTCAGCAAACCAAACCAGGCTCTGATACCAATTGTTAGGAAATAAGAGATAAAATATGCGAGAATAATCCCTCACAGAATCACAACAATAGAAACTAATATGCAAAAATTATTACAGATCTAAAATAAAAGTGCAAAATAAATAAAACAACACAGAGACAAGATTTAACGTGGTTCACCCAATTTGGGCTATGTCCACCAAGAATCACTTGCTCAGATTTTATTACAAGCCTCCACTCTCTCAATACAATACCCAGATCCATTTGGAGCTATGCTCAACAAACTCTACAGAATTCATAGCCGAATTCAAAGCACATCTGTAATGTTTTTTTCCTATCACTATCATATGCATAAAACCATATAAATAGACAATCATTTGCTTAAGCGCAGTTTACAAAACCGTGGGTATCAAAACAATGGGGAAAAACATAAGCTGTCCCATAAACCTATGGGTAACCGAAGATGTGGTTTTACAAAACAAAGGGTACCGAAAAAACATGGGCCCAAAATAGCCCATAATAGTTACCCATTACCCATGGGTTAATAAACCACCCATGAAAATTTGCTTGGGGCTTTGCCCCAAACCCCTTTTTCCATCGGGGCTTCACCCCCGAACCCCCCGACCCACTCACTAGCGGCGGGACCACCGTAAAAAACCCGAGTGTAACACATAGAAGGTGTACCACACTCTAACATGGAAATAGGCTCCACAAACATAACATGAACCACCATGCGTATTCTTCTTCCGGATCGTATCCACTCCTCAACACTTGCTAAGGTCAAACGATATGTCTTCATTGCAAACCATCATGAAAAATTGAAAAATAGGTCCCGACAACGAAACCAACGATGCAACCTAGAATTCAACAATACAAGCTCAAAGCTCGGGCGTCTTTGGCACATCACTTAGCCTAGATTGAGCACTCACTTGAAGCACACAAAGGCACCAGACCCTCTTTAGGGTTGTTGTTGCAGGATGTTAGCATGATGAAGACTTTAATCATTCAGATCTATAGCTAATATATCTTTCAAACAGTGCATATTCAGACCTAGATCTAGAAAATAACAACATTAAAGGATAACCATAATGGAATCAAACATGCAATATTGAATTATAACCATGATAACACCTTGTTTTAGTCCATAATCTCCATTATATTAATTGCAGTAAATACACAAAAGCTTCATTACAATAATAGTAGTATACGCTCATGTGCGTAACAGATCTAGCAACATAATCTCACTATACCCTAGTTCTCACACGTATATCTATGCTCTCTCTGCTACATAGTTCAATACATATTTATAAGGGTGGGGACTTTCCCTTCACCACTTATCTAATCCCAAAATAGGTCGCATGCTATTATTAGCCATGCACCATTACAAAAATAGGCTTACATGCAAGAATGCTAACAATAGATCTCTCTTTGTCAACTATTAGTTCACAATTCTATCTTTAGCTTGCATCCATGCAAAGTGCTTCATAGCTGATCATCCAAAAATAGCCAATGCGTGTCGCATAAGTCTCCAATCGGTTTGAGTGCTCCACATGTTATTTCTAAAAATAGATCCTCATCATGAAAATGGCTAAGTCCCAAATTTGTTTCTCTTATTCGTGCGTGATCCTTTCTGATACTCCCATGCCTTTGAATGTGTTCGCTCTCCTGTGTAAACCTTTTGTATTTCCTTCAAGCAGATTCTCGTGATCAACAATCAACGTATAAAGACATTCATATCTTGTTTGAGATGAATGATTGTACTATGAAGTTTTGTTGAATGAGTGTAAAATGTTGTGGGTTTGGACATTAAAAGAATTAGAAGTAGTCTAAATTGGTGTGGATATAGAAAAGTGGCGTATGGATGGGATGGCTGACTCTACAAAGTAAAGAGTGTTTTTTTATGAGCATCACTTTAAGTGGATGCCATGATGCATTTTGAATTTCTAAAAGTATTATATACTTATGTTGAGAGGTATTCGTACTTTGAAAGTTTGTTTATTAAAATTTTTGGTGTTAAATTTGACGTTTATTTGACCATCACTTGACCATTCATCTATAAATTTGATTTCTATTGGAATATAATTTATTTTTTTACTTTTCTCACGAAATTAATAAAAAAATAACAATATATTGGATATTCATAGTAATGTTTGGGTCCTTTTTCCTTGAATAGATTTTTCGAGAATAACACAACATAGCAAAATTGATTATATTTGCCATAAATAAATGAGAAATCGATAGAGAATTTAATGAAGTTATTGATTAATGTGGTATGTGAAAAATGTAA
The DNA here is from genome assembly GCA_018340775.1 of Taxus wallichiana var. yunnanensis. Taxonomy (NCBI): domain Eukaryota; kingdom Viridiplantae; phylum Streptophyta; class Pinopsida; order Cupressales; family Taxaceae; genus Taxus; species Taxus wallichiana. The sequence continues at coordinate 444,290,993 of CM031234.1, forward strand.
ACTAATAACTTTGAAATCGATAGGTATTGATGTATTTCATATAGATACATTTATTATAGTATATATTATATTATATTTGTTTTTTAGATAGATGTATTTAAGATATCTATCCCTATTATTTAAATTGTTGATTAGTGTAATAATAATAATAATTGATAATTAATGAAATTATGCAATCTAAGTAGGGAAAGTATTAGGGTTTCTTCACACATCATTAACTATGAATGAAATCCTCAAACCTTAAAAGTATGCAAGATTCCAAAGTGGAGCCTCGTATTAAAATAATTAAGGAGAAAACCAACAACAAACTCATTAGGCACGGTATATCTTGTTAGAGTAGGTATTTACCTTAGCTCATGTTCACCTAGGTATATTATTTACCTTTATTGTATTTATCCTCACCCACTTATGTGTGTGGGTATTTCTTTTTATTTATTTAGATATTAGGAGATATTATCTAGTTGTTAGGTATAGTTCTTTCCTTGATCTATGGTATTGACTAGTTCTTTCCTAGATATATGGTATTGACTAGATCCTTGATGTCTAGTTCTCTCATAAATCTATGGACTTGACTAGTTCTTTGATGACTAGTTCTTTCCATGATTTATGGCTTGATCTACGACCTTGACTAGTTCTTAGATTGTTATTCCTTGCCTATATAAGCAAGGCCCATTCTCATTGTATTTCATTGAGTTCCATAATAATATATGATATTGTTGCTCATTTGTTTGCAAAGGTTTTGTGTAAAGTTATTCTGGCGAATTGCTTTCATCTTATTGATCATGGTGTTTGATTAGCATCTGTGTTCTTGGCTTGGTACGATCTGGTTATTGTTCCTTTTATGGTATCAGAGTAGGAGATTGTTATTGACATTCGTCTGTAAGTTTTATTTTGCAAACATTTTTTTATATATTCATATATTTGGGATTTTCTTGTATTTTGTTGCTGCGTGCATTTTTATGCAAAACAGAGGCTTCCATTGGATCCGAGAAGGTGGCAAAACCCTAAGATCGACTGTAAACTCGACCATTTCGGTGGCGGTCATTTTTGTTTTTTTTGTGCGGCAATGGGATTCGCCTCGGGATTCGCACCGTACGGAAAAGGAAAGCAAGAAAAAAATTCTAGGTTTTGTTGGGTTTCTAGAGATCCGATCTAGTTTTTTTGTTATCCTTAGCCCTGGTCATATGGTATGGTCATATGAGGGCTTAAAGCTTGTGATTCCTACTAGTAGGTGCTTAACTCCAACCCCCTTTCATTTTATTTGTGTGGTGAAGGTAAGAGAATTTTATTCTATTTTAGTGGCAACTAAAATAAATAGTAGAACATAATATTGAAAAGCTTGTATCTTTTGATCGGTAACTCAGTTTTGAGTGCCATTTTTGCAAAAGTGCGTAGTTTTTATGCTCTTTCCATTGGAAATATTTATTTTGAGAATTGCACTATAATTATAAAGTGTCATATTGTAACACGCACTCATTATAAAGTGCCAAAATCTAGGGGGCTCTTATTGCATTGCTTGGGGGTCTTGTTGCATTGCTTGGGTCTTCCATTTATTTTAGTGATTTTTTTAAGATGACATCTACTTCTACATTAACTCATGTTGAGCCATTAACAACACATAATTACCACACATGGAAACCAATAATAGAAACAATAATTAAGCAGAAAGGATTATGGGCTTTAACTTCTAAAGAACAACCAGTGTTCACTAGAGAATATGAGAAATTTCAGTATCAGTGCAAATTTGATGAGTGTATGGGTTTGATAAGAATTTATGTAAGTGATAGTCTTTTATTTCATTTGGAAAAGTGTGACTCTCCTTTCAAAATATGGGAGAAATTAGAAGATTTATTTGGTAAGGTGGATCATATGAGAGCTATGCAACTTGAAATTGAGATCACCTATCTTAATCTTGAAGATTTTCCAACAATTATAGACTATCTTACCAAGTTCAAGCATTTGTTGACACAGTTGAAGGGGAGTGGAAGAGATAAGAAAGATGAAGAGTGTGTTTACTTAATTCTATCCAAGTTGAGAGGACCATTCCAAATTTTTGCTTCTACCTTTTTCTCTAGCATGGATGCATTAGGTGACACCTTCAAAATGCCTAACTTAGAAATATTTTGTGAAAGACTTACTAGGAAGAATCTAAATTATCTCACATTGAGTCTTCCACCTCTCAAAAGGCATTAGTTGCATCTAATCCTAAGGGCAAGGGAAAACCAAACAAGTAAAACCAAATCCACACCTTCTCCATCTCAAAATGCTTCTAAACCTAAAGAAAACAACTCAAAATCCAATGAGTCTTCTAAATCCAAGAATAAGCCTAGCCGTTCATGCTCTTTTGTGGGGGTAGTAATTATGAAAGAAAATAGGTGTTATAAGCGAATGCAAGCTTTAGAGGATGCATTTAAGAAAAAAAAAATTCTATCTCCCTCCACCTCCTTGTAATCAGCATGGAAAAGCACTTAATGTTGTTGAAAGATCTCAGTCACCACTTGCAGACAATTGGGTTATAGATTTTGGTGCTTCTCATCACATGACGTCTTCCAAGGAGTCTTTTTTTTTATAGGTTTGAGTTCTACTTCCAAAATTGAGGTTGGAGATTCTTCCTTTCTTTTTGTTGAGGGAAAAGGTGATATACAACTTGATGGTGGCAATATCCAAGATGCACTATATGTTCTTAACATCACTACAAATTTTCTTTCTGTATATCAAATTTGTCATTAAGTCAAGAGAAAACAGTGACTTTTACACCACATGGGGCAGAAGTAAGAACTCTGTTGGAGCCTTTTTCACTTGTCGCTCAGGGTATTGTTGATCATAGTTCAAGACTATATCACTTTGAGGGTTTTGATGACACTTCTTCTATAGGGACATGATTGGTTTCTCATTGATTCAGAGAGTAAGCTTTGGCATGAAAGATTTGGACATCTCAATTATAGATATTTGAAGGAGTTGAGCACTCATGGTATGGTAGATGGTCTTCCTAGAGTTTCTTGTCTTGAGGGAGTTTGTCATGGTTGTGCATTAGGGAAACAACACCAAGATCCTTTTCCTAAGAATTTGTCTAAGAGAGCTTCTTCACCACTTGAGCTTGTGCATAGTGACTTGATGGTTTTTCCTACCCCATCTTTTAATGGAGCTAAGTATGCACTTACATTTATTGATAATTTCTCGAGGCGTACTTGGGTTTATTTTCTCAAGTAAAAAGTGATGTTTTTCACACTTCAAAGTCTTCAAGGCTTTGGTCGAGAAACAATCTTCTAGTTGCATAAAGAACCTTCATACTGATAATGGGGGAGTACTTCAGCGATGAGTTTTCTAAATTTTTGGAAACTCAAGGCATTATTCACCAACATTCTGTTCCTCATACTCCACAACAGAATGGCTTAGCAGAAAGGAAGAATAGAACTTTGAAGGAAATGGCTAACTGTATGATGCATTCTAGAGATATACCTCCTATCTATTAGGCAGAAGCAATTAATTGTGCTAACTATATTCAGAATCACACACCACATAGAGCACTTGAGCATTTGACTCTAGAGGAAGCTTGGTCCAACACTAAGCCAGATGTCTCATTTTTTCGAGTCTTTGGGAGCCATGCTTGGGCCTTTGTGCCAAAGAAGAAAAGGAAAGCTTTGGATAAGAAGAGTAAACCCTTGATCTTTGTAGGGTATTGTGAGGACATGAGAGCTTATCGTCTTTTAGATCCTGATACACATGATGTTATTTTTCAAACACATGTTCAGTTTGATGAGCATTTCACTCCTCATGATTCTTCATCTTCTTCCATTCCTTCTTCTTCTTCATCTCATCTTGAGGATCTTTTCTTTGAGGAGATTGATGAGGAGGTTATAGATGCCGTTGAGGATCCTATTCCCACTGATGTTGTCACTATGCCTAAGTGGGCTCGTACTACAATTTCTAAGGCAACACCTTTCATAGAGGATCTTCCACCCACTAGGCATCATCACACACATTCTACGGAGTTACGGACTTTTATGTCGGGCGAGTTTCGAGGATCCACAATCTTTTCAAAGGCTTATGGGATACAGGAGTGGGATGATGCAATGACAAGTTGAGTATTCTTCTTTGATGAAGAATCATACTTGGGATTTGGTATCTCTTCCTAAAGGAAGAAATATGGTTAGGTGTAAGTGGGTATACCGAACCAAATATGCAGCTGATGGGTCCATTGACAAGTATAAGGCTCGTCTTGTTGCAAAGGGTTTTTCACAAGTCGAAGGTATTGATTACTCTGAGACTTTTGCACCCGTTGCCAAGATGGATTCTGTACACCTTGTACTTGCTTATTGCTGCATCACAGGGGTGGCCCGTATACCAGATGGACGTGAAGAGTGCCTTCTTACATGGAGATCTAAAGAGGAAATATATATGGAGCAGCCGGCTGGATTTGTTCAGGATTCTTCTCTTGTTTGTCGGCTCGAAGGTCTCTCTATGGTCTCAAACAAGCCCCTCGGGCTTGGTATGAGAAGATGGATTATTTTCTTCTATCTATTGGTTTTTTTCGTTGCCACTCCGATCATACAGTGTATCTCCAGCATGTCGGTGAGGATATTGTGATACTTGTCTTATATGTTGATGATCTGTTACTTACTGGTAGCTCTTCTTCCCACATTCAGACTATTCAGAGGGCTCTTTCTACATAGTTTGACATGACAGATCTTGGGCTATTGCATTATTTCCTTGGTTTGCAGATTTCTCAAATAGATTCAAGGATTCATTTGAGTCAGCAAAAGTACACCCATGATCTTCTTAGGCACTTTGATATGGCTGATTGCAAGCCAAGTCCATCTCCTTTTCAGTCTGGAGTTACTCTTACATCCACATGTACCACACCAATTTGTGATCCTACATTGTATAGGTAGTTGGTTGGGAGTCTCATGTACTTGACCCATACTCGCCCTGATATTTCATTTGCAGTAGGGCTTGTATCTTGGTTTGCACATTCTCCTCATAGTAGTCACTTAGGCTGCTAAAAGGATTTTGCACTATTTACATGGCACTTCCCACTTTGGCCTACACTACACTAGGGGCTCTACTCAATTAGTTGGGTATACAGATTTAGATTGGGCAGGTTCTATTGATGACAGACGTTCCACTTCTGGATATCTTTTTGTCTTAGTTCTTCTCCAATTGCTTGGGCGTGCAAAAAGCAACAGGCTATTGCACTTTCATCTTCAGAGGCAGAGTACAGGGCAGCAGTTACAGTGAGTCAAGTAGATTCTTTGGCTTCACCAATTATTGACAGAGTTTGGATTCCCACAGGATTCACCAACTGTACTTTGGTGTGACAACCAAAGTGCAATTCACATTTCTCACAACCCAGTTGAGCACCAACGGACCAAGCATATCGAGATACACATCCACTTCATTCGTCAACACATTCAAGATGGAGTTCTTTGCTTGGAGTACCTTCCAACTCAGCAGCAGGTTGCAGACATCTTTACGAAGCCTTTTGCATCACCTCGCTACCTTGAGTTGCATGGAATGCTTGGGGTTTGAAGTTGTTCTTGGGGGTGTTCGTGAGAACATCTTCCTTCTTCTTCTTCTTTCTCTTTCCTTATAGCAAGATTCTTTCCTTCTTTTGGTTCGATATTTCTTCATGGATATATTGTACATGAGTACCTCATCAGGCCTAGTTGCCGGGACTCATATTGTGGACATGCCACTTCTATTTTGGCCCCTAGCTTCACTTGAGGGGGGTGTTAGAGTAGGTATTTACCTTAGCTCATGTTCACCTAGGTATATTATTTACCTTTATTGTATTTATCCTCACCCACTTATGTGTGTGGATATTTCTTTTATTTATTTAAATATTAGGATATATTATCTAGTTGTTAGGTATAGTTCTTTCCTTGATCTATGGTATTGACTAGTTCTTTCCTAGATCTATGGTATTGAATAGATCCTTGATGTCTAGTTCTCTCATAAATCTATGGACTTGACTAGTTCTTTGATGACTAGTTCTTTCCATGATTTATGGCTTGATCTACGACCTTGACTAGTTCTTAGATTGTTATTCCTTGCCTATATAAGCAAGGCCCATTCTCATTGTATTTCATTGAGTTCCATAATATTATATGATATTGTTGCTCATTTGTTTGCAAAGGTTTTGTGTAAAGTTATTCTGGCGAATTGCTTTCATCTTATTGATCATGGTGTTTGATTAGCATTTGTGTTCTTGGCTTGGTATGATCTGGTTATCGTTCCTTTTATATCTAACGAGATAAAATTAATTATGGAAGTCCTATGTGAACATGGAGAAAAATTTCTTTTTATCAGGTCATATTTAATTGGACTCCTAATTTTACTATAGGATTATCTAGTTACCATTATGTTAGTGCATTAATGTTTTTTTAGAATACTAGTTTAAGTTAGGATTTTATTATCACATTTTTCCTTATGGTTGGCCATGTATTACCTTCCCTCGCCTTACATTTTCATTACAACTTTACTTTTTGTTTACTTTAGGTTTATGATAATTCCAACGTTTTATGCAAATACCATTAAAACATAATAAAGGACCATTTAGCTTCCCTTATACCACTAGTAAATTTCAATAAATTTGTAAAACATTTTCTTGTTTGCATGTTCTCCTATGCTAATTTATGCTAGATATTTTCTCTGGGGAAAATTTACATTAGGAGATTTTTCTACACAAATTCTAAAGAAACTCGAGAGGCGCCTCTAAAATGGTGTCATCTCTCCAAATTTAGCCCTTTTTTAACAATTCATTCAAACAACATTATAATTTAATACATCAACAAGTGAAAATGATTATTTACCCACTACATTGACCTTATCTATCCCCATTAAATCGATTCTTGGAGCAAATGTGGTAGAAATGTGATGAAGAAATTGACACAAATCTTTGATGTAAAAAAGTGACACAAGTGTGTTTAGATTATGAAATTCAAAAGTTCAATACTCTAAATAGATGATGAGTTAAGACTCATATCAAGCATATTTTTGAGCAAATCGCACATACTTGACCCTCTCCCAAAAAATTGAACAATGTATTAGCTATGTGAAAAATTACTCAATTTTTAGAAAATATCAACATGTATTCCATTACTTCTCTACCTAAATCCCTCTTCTTTAAATAACGTCAAAATTGATGTGACTACATGTTTAAAGCAAAACTTTTTAATAATATATGTTGTTCATCATTATGAGTGAGAGATCAAATAAACATATGTAAGTGTAGGAAGTTGGGGATAAATTTCATCATAACATATAGATCTCATGAATTTTTGGGCAGTGTAACAATTTAAGTTTTAAAATAAAACCAATTTGATGCAAATACATTACATTTAATAAGTGGTAATTTAATTGGTGTCAAATTGGTTTTATTTTAAAACTTAAATATTACATTAAATGTAAGTATGGACATTTGTTACATTAAATAAAATCTCCAACAAATGTCCATATTTAAATATCCATTAAAAGTAAGTAACAAATAGAGGTCTCCCCATTTAAAATTAAAGTTCATTTCTATTCAAAAGACTTAGAAATTTATGTAAATATTAAAAATTGCAGTTGGCACTAGTTCCTTCCCAACACACACTTATGGAAAGAAAGGAAACAAAAATTGAAAGCGAATGGAAAAATATGAAAGTGGAAATAATTTTTTTGGGATATTTAAATATGGACATTTGTTGGAGATTTTATTTTATTTTTTAGATTAACTACAATATAGCCAATTTAGGTTAGTCACGGATGATCGAAATAGTGTCAATGTAAATGATGGGTCATATTATTTAAGAAAAATGTTAGAAACAAAATCCTCATTTTTTTAATGGGGCATGATCACGTAATACTAGAAGAAAAGTCGTCATGTTTGTTTGGAGCATGATTTAATGTCTTAATTATAATAGTTCATGAATTTGTATGACATATTGTTTCAATAATTCCTCTTATTTAGGATCTCTATTGTTATATCCAACAATATTTTACTTTAAAACAAGATTTGTACACTAATTTGACAATTCTTTAGACATTTAAATGCACAATCAAAATTACATTATTTTTTTCAAAAGGAGAAGTTAAGGTGGGTAAATGAATTTTTCATATATGAGCTATTCTTTGGTCTAGTCACTTCCATTAATATATTCATGACCTTCTATTGGTAATGTCATTGTATGAGTCTCATCAATTATAATTGCACAATATGATGTAAAAAATATTATAATAATTCCATTAGGGCCAACAAGATATAGTGTAATGTGGTACATTAATTCGAGTTAATTGACTGAGGGGTAAGTGCATGGAGAAGCGAGGCAAAAAGTGTCCAAAAACATGATTTAGAAAAAAAGAATATGTGGTTTGGAAAATTGAGTTTGTGCTTGTCGGTATGGATTTTAAAAGATTTTTGAGAATGTATGAAAGGGGCAGGGGCATATTTACTAAAATAATGGTTAAGTATAAGAAATTAGGGCCAATTTGTACCTTATAGAATTGGTCTCATAGATCCATGAGTTACGATTTAGACAATACTTTTTCAAAATCCGGTCTTGTTAGTGATTAGTCATTTTTCAATATTTCAATATTTCAATATTGAACCTAAGGCTTTTAGGGTGTAAATTTTGTAATCGGTGTCTATTTTGGGAAAACATAGTCATTTTGTATGTTGTAGGGCATTCTAGATTAGTTGTTAACATTTTTAGGACTTTAAATTTGTCAAAATTAGATTTGAATGAGTCGAGTAATTGATTCATTTAGTGATGAAATTGAATCCAATTGATTCCCTAGTCACATGATATACTTGAAACCAAGTTCACGAGGTTCTAATTGGCCCACATTACCTATATGATTGAACAACTAACTAATTGGCTCAACCGGTGATGCAATTAGGACCTTCATCCTTGAATCACATCATATAGTCCTAATTATTTTAATTTGTGATGTAATTAAGGACAATTAAGTCTTAAATCATACCATAGATATTTATTATTAGGTTTACAAGGCTCAAATTGGCCCAAATTAAATCCTTTGTTAAATTACTCGAATATTGTTTATACCTTGATTTAATTAATAATGTCATGAATGCACTCAAATATGATGTAAGGTTTGTTACAAGTGGTTATTCTTCTTAATTAACTTCCAACATTAATTGAATTTAATATAATAAAAATACGTTAATATATGAAAATATTTATAATGATATGTTATAAGATCAAAAACACAAAAGGAGAGATGCACTTAGTTTGTAGAGTGAAAAGAGAGATCTGGGTGCATGTTAGTGCAAATCAGTAGCACCCCTGGATGTTTTCTCAGATTTCTAGTTTGATAATGGGCATCCAGTGTGATTGCACAACATTGAATCTTTTCCCCAAGTGTGGGACTTGTAAAAATGGGAAAAAACTCTCCAGATTAAAGGTTGGTTCCTCTACTCCTCTGATCAGATGTATACATGAAATTTGTAGAGGTTTAACTCAAAATCCTACTCTAATTCTGCCAAGGAGATAAGGATAGAAGAAAGAAAAGAAGATAAAACTAAACTAACAAGGTGATACACTAAAGGAGTGGTGAACATCTATTTCTGTAGATTGACACAGATTATAAAAATGCAACACAAATCATGCAAAAATTGCTAAAATTGTAATGAAGGATCAGGATAGAGCAAACAACACAAGAAAGGATTGAAAATTCATTCATAGAGCTTGCATTGTCATTTCCATTTTTAAATATAGTGCATTACAACAAGGAGGTAGAAAACATGTTGCAGTCCTAAAAGAGGTATGATATTCCACAAATTCACTTGCCAGGGTGAAGGAGGGAGCCTGCAGATCATAAAAATGTCCAACCCTTTACAAATGAGCCAAATCTGGCTTTTAACAATGAAAACCCAAGCTCAAGAAGGAGAAACGTGGGAAAAATGAAAGGAATCATTCAACCACCAACCAGATCCATCAAAATAGCATGGGTACCCTTAAAAGTTCATTCCCCAAGATTTTTGACCATGCTGGAGAAGAATGGAAGCCATACTACATTAAAAATGGTGGTTGAATGTCGGTTCTACTCTTTTCCCCATGCTGAGGTGTTTTCTCATTTTCTCTCACTAAACTCCACCAAAAAATAATTGAAGATTCCATCATGTAGAGGACTTCAATAGATTTCCAACGACACCAAAATTGAGAAAACCGAGCTTTGGATTGAAAGATATGCCCTCTGAAGATTTAGGGCAAAACAAGGGTGAAAATCAGGTCGGCGGGCCGAAACCCAAAATTTTTCCCTTTTTTGAATTTGGGAAAATTTCCCCAAAAAGCTCCGCCCCCCACCACTCCGATGCCACATGGCACTTTCCCATTGGTCCACGTGGGTTCAAACAGACATTTTACGCTTTTTTGAATTTTGGAAATTTTTCCAAAATTCCTCCGTTGACCCACCATTATGATGCCATGTGTCATCCTCCTATTCGCCCGTGGGGGCGTGCTCCAAAATTTTCCTTTGCGCTGCCGACCATTTTGGCAAAAACTAAAGTTCTCCCTATGCCCCGACCTCCACCGAGAATAGGACACGTGGCACATTTTTATTGGCGCAGGTTTAAATCAAAAATTTCATTTCCTCCTTGGCGGGCCTATGGGCCAAGATTGTATTTTTGCCCCTTTGCAATTTTAGCAAAAGCCAAAATTCACTCCACCACTCCGACTCCTGCCGACCTAATGGACATGTGGCGGCCTCCTATTGGTTTGCGAGCCTTCGGACAAAATTTTTTCTTTGCACCCCCACCAAGAACTTTGGAAAATTTTCTAACTTACCTCCGCCGACCCGCCATTCCGCCACCACGTGGCACTTTCCCATTGGTGGCAGACCTTCCCAGGGAAAATTTCCCTCAAAAACTCCGCTGAGCCATAACTTACAAAATACAAGGAGTTAGAAGGAAAATTTTACCTTTCTGGAAAGGTGAGAAAATTCTCTATCTGATGAAGCCATTTATAGAAAAGTTTGAGTTTCGAAAAGTGGAAAATTTTTACCGAGGCACAAGGAAGGGGAAAATGAAAGAAAGTTAGTAAAAAATAAGCAAGGGGCTTATTTTGGATAACAATTTTGGTGACTCAGAGGGGTCATCTGCCTATTGGATGAAGTGACCAGCTGCCTGAAGCAATCCATTAGGCAATGGAGTCATCAACTTAACTGCTTGGTGCTCTCACCTCATTAGAAAATTTCTAGAAAGGGGATTGTGAGAGTAGAATATCACTTGATCGGAACATGGCCTACAAAGATGCATTCTTGGGATAGCAAAGCTTGTGCCAAAGCACTTAGGGAAATGTAAAACTAAGATACAACAAAACTATGTGCACAAGCACTTGGAGAAATGAAAATCTAAGCTAATATGTACAAGGTGAGGAGTTTCCCTTCTTGTAGCAATGCTTTAGATGGATTTCGTTAACTGGAATCTACAGTTCTTCACCATCCAATGTAGACAATTGGAAGGCATTATTGTTCTTACATTTTGTGACCATGTAGGGGCCACTCTAAATGGCATCAAACTTTGAATGCCTTCATGGCTTTGCTCGTCTGCATCCCATTTCAATACTAAATCTCCAACTTGGAAGGGTCTAGCCTTAGCTTTCCTATCAAAGGTTCTCTTGATCAAGGCTTGGTCCTTCTCCATTGCTTGGGTTGCATGCTCTCTGATTTCTTGGAGTTCCATCAATTCTACATATCTAACCTCCATGAGTTCAAAATCCAACAATTACAATTCCTTCAAGAGTTCCAACGTTGGAAACTCAAGTGACATAGGAAAGATTGCCTCTCTTCCATAAACAATTCGAATGGAGAGTTAGGTAGATCTCTTGGGAGTTATCCTATTAGCCCATAAGGATGATTTAATTTTAGTATGCCAAGTCCTCGATTTTCATCAAGAGTCCTCTTGATGATCCTTAATAGATTCTTGTTGGTAGACTCAGCTTGGCCATTACCTTGAGGGTAATAATTTGATGAAGTGCTTAGATAGATCCCATTCCTAACAACCCATTCAATTACCTTTGATCCTATGAATTCCAATGCATTATCTAATATTATAGTGGTAGGTATACCAAATCTGGTTAATATCCCCTCATACAAGTGTAGAATACTAGATTCATTTACCTCTTTGAGTGCCACCTTTGCCTCGAGTCCATTTGGTGAAGTAGTGCATTCTTTGTTAGAATCCACTTGTGTCCTTGGCTTGAGTTTGGGTTAATGACTCCAATGAAGTCCAAACCCCATTGCATGAATGGTTGGTCAACTGAAATTGGGTGCAATGGAAGGGCTGCTAATTTCTCCTTGCCTATGAAGAATGCACAATTTTTGCACCTCTTGATCCATGCATAACAATCACTAAACACCTTGGGCCAATAATAGCCATCCTTCATAATCTTGAGGGCTGTCACTCTTGGAGCAAAATGACCCCCAACTGATCCACCATGGAACTCTTCTAACATTCTCTTAATTTGATTTGTCCTAATGCATCTCAACAAGCACTCCATTTATATCCTTTTTGAATAAGACACCATCAAAAAGTGCATATGGAATAGCTTACAATCTGAAGTATTTTCTCTTAGTTTTGTTCATCTCTGGAGGGCATAGGCCATTTTGTAAGAAGTGCATTATGTCTTGGGTCCAAAGCAAGGAATGAGCATACCACCATTCTCTTCTTGAACACCTCTTTGTTCTTGGTTGTCCTTGTTATCTGTAGAATTGATAAGGGAAATTTGAAGGTAACCATACCAAATTTTCTAGTTTGGTCCCCGAGAAAGTCTGTTAACATTTGAAATGGCCTAAAACTCCCTTCCGAAAATCAAGTTTTAAGAACTTAGCCATTTTCAGCCTTTCTAAACTAGGTGCAAGAAATGTTGTGTCAACATCAAGAAATGTGCACCCCTTTGAAAACCCTTTGGTGCGGGAAATAACATGTCGACACTCTGAAATATGCACCACTTAAAAATCCTTTGGCGCTAGAAAACTTGTGTCAACATTTAGAAAGTCGTTCCTCTTTGCACTTGGAAATATCATGTTGTCATTAAAAAATGTGCGCTAAAGTAAATTTCCTAAGGTGTTAGAGATATCGTGTCAACATCATGAAAGTTGTACCCTTAATAACCTTGGCGCTGAAATCGTCATGTTAACATCATGAAATATGCACTTAAGGTGCTAAAAACTTTATGTTGATGCCAATTAAATTGCACCAAGGCGCATTTGCACCCGTGTCGACACTCTAGAAATTGCGCCAAAGAAGGTGGGTGGAATAATAAATGCCAATTTTTCTATATATAGGTCGCCACCTATCATTTTCACTATTTGAAAATTGTGAAAAGAGTTTCCTCGTGCTGTCACTATCCTAGTCATCCCCACGTGCCGTTTTTCAAGCTTTTGGACCCCAACATTGTTCTTCATCCTTTATAAATCTGGGTAAGTGGTTTATGTCATTGTTGTTGTTGTTGTTTTTGTTGTAGGTTTTAGGGTTGTTCAAAGATTAAATCTAAAAATGAAAAACCTAACAATCCATAACCATCTGGAAGCCCCTTTTCCTCTCCTTCTAGATCTGTAAATTTGGAAGACCCCTGCCTCTGAAAAAACCTAAGGCCTCCTTTTCACTGCTTATTATCTTGTTACAAAACCTCTCTTTACCATTTGAAGAAACCAAGAGAGAGAGGAAATATGAGAAATTGCAAAGAAATCACTAAAAACCTTGGTGCACTATTTTTACATGTTGCAGAACCGTCATAGTTATGCCTTGGCACACTGTCCTTGCTTGCAACATATCACGACCCGCACCAGTATAAAAACACTTAGCAACTTTGTAAGGGCGCAGACGCATCTTGCACAACATCAACATAGGATGTTGTGAGCTTTAAATCTGCACCAAGCACTTTTCCTTTGGCGCATTGATATCCTTTGCAACATCTTCTGAGATTGCGCCTTGGGCACACTTAAAACCCATGCAATATAGACATTTTCTGCGCCCCACTAAAGCAAATTTCCTAAGGTGTGGGCACATGATCCTTGACATCAACATGACATGTTGTATGTTGTAAACTCACGCCCTGCGCTTTACCCTTTGGCGCCACCTTCTGTCATGCAACACCCCTCAAAAGTGCACCCTTTATAACCTTGGTGCAACTTTTCTCCTATGAACATTGGTGCACCTTTTTACATGTTGACATCCTCAAAAGTGTGCCCAACCTTTTTAAGCCTCTGCAACATGCTGTGAACTTGTGCCTTATGCCCTAGGCCTTATAATTGCTCATTCTTCTTTCTGCAATCTTTTATTATGAATAACATGATGGTTAACATGGCTCTTCTGTGTTGGACCTCCTTGATTCTCCTTGCAGAACAACAACAACCATCCTTGAGCTCACACATGTCTTCATCAAGCAAGAAACCAACCAAGTCTAAAGGAAAAGAAAAGTTGACAGAACAAGAGATGAAGAACAAATATCGAAGGTTAGGATGCGACTCATACGCAAAGAGTGATCTTGACATCAGAGACTCCGAGCTTGGGCATATTGATATGGAAGACTTATGGGCAAGAACCAACCAGGCAACTAGTGGCCCCTGGATGAACAAACTAGTGGGCAGTGGATTGCACTTTGCAGCTGGGCTGCCAGTAAGTGCTGTAAATAACAAGTTTATCATGTTGGTGGCTCGATGTTATAACAAAGACACAAGATGTGTCGAAGATAAGGAGGGAAATATGATCATCAACCTCATAGCTCATCATTTTGAAATAACCCTGGGCATTCCTCATCACAGGCAATATGTCACCATAAGCCTAGAAGAATGCAAGAAGGCATGGGATGACAATGAGGACAAATGTATGCAAATGATGAATGAGCTCTATCTTAAGAACAAAAAGTTGGTGAGTAGATGGCCACAGACCATCCACCGTAGTGACTTCAATGAGGAACTGAGTGATACAATCACCTTCCTTAATAGAGTATTCGGGCTTCTGATGCCCATTATTTCCACAAATGGATGCTGAGGTACTTAGAGACCATGAGCAAGAATGCACGATCGGTGTTTTAGTTGGGAGGAAATCATCAGCGACACCCTCTCTTAGCAGCTTCAACAGGTCCTAACAACTAGGAAGTTCTATATGAATTCCTATGTTGTATACGCTACTGGCTGAGATCATCGAAAGATTTCACAGGCCTAGCTCGGAATGGGGTATGGCCCCAGGTCAAAATATATGAATTCTACCCAGAGCTAAGGCTTGAGAACAACATCCCCTAGTTCTCAAAAATCAATGATGCCTTCTTCTATGAGGTGATCTATTTGCTAAGACCAAACATGAGACATGGTCGAACCAGCCCAAGTGTAATTATTGCCACAAAGAAATGGGGAGCATTGTTCACACAGTTCCCCACATTCACATATCTCAGGGCTGTGAATTTTGAAGGTGAACTGAAAAAGCTACCAAGGTATGTAGGGCCCAAGTTGATCCTCTTGGAGTTATCAAGGTAACTGATCACTTACCACGAGAGGTGCATGAAGAGAAAGAAAGGAGGAACCCCATTCCCCCTTACAGTTGGCCGATACACCTACACCACACTTGCCAAAGCTCGGGAAATGTATGTTGAGCTTGAATTGTTGAATCTAAAGCACAACTTCCTAGCAAGGCCCACCTTCGATTGCCGGAGTTTCCTCCCAAAGGAAAAAATTGATCCCATCCATGTTCCTGAGATCGAGGACATCTACATTGACCTAACACATGAAATAGATATCAGGTGAAAGGATCACTCCCGATTGGCTCTAGAAGAGATCATCCATTATGGCGTAGCCATCATTCCAAAAGGATTCCAAGAGACCTGATCAAGAAATTGATTAGGTTTACCTTGATATAGATGGGGACAATTGGCCGTTCGCAGAGGTCGATAGAGCCAAAGCACCAAAGACCATTTAGGAAAGGGTTAAACCCACGTTGCAGCGCACCGAGCATTGGTGCAAACAAAATGGTCTCACCTACCTTGGAGTAGATTTCTCTACTTCTCCTTCAGGTAGAGCACCTCTAAGACCGGCCCAGGCGCCAAAAGGAAAAGGAAAGGATAAGGAGGGAGAACCAAGCAAATAGGAAGAAACTCCTGAAAGCCCTCCTACTACTTCTGAGAAGCAAGTGGTTGACCTGGTGTCTCTAGGTAAAGAAGAAGAGACCACTGAAGTTTCGACAGACACATCCACTCAGGATGTGGTCACAGCTACAACTACTGAGGTACCCACCATTCCTTCTTCCACTCCTTCTCCTCCCCCTATCGTTCAAGCATCTGTTCCTATGGATGTGTCTTCTCCCCTTCCTTCTTCCCTTCCATCTCCCACCTCTTCCATTTTCTCCTCTCTCGTGGATCTGTCACCTAGTGTTCCCTCCATCCCATTACGTTTCCTTCCACCTCCATGACCTTTTCTTCTCCTGTAGTAACTCCAGGCCCCACAAGTAGCAACACATTGGACTCCTTGTCGATGCCACCACCAAGTGTCTCAACGTTCTTCCTTGTGGCCTCTTCAGTTGCTTCCCCTTTCACCCCTGTTTCTTCTTCTATTCCCTCTACTCCCTCTCCCATAAGTCCAAGTTGGATCTCTGACCATCTGGGTCAACACAAGAGAAAGGTTCCCATAACACCCATGGACTTCTCTATCATTCCAAAGAAGGGACCCAAGAAGCAGAAAGCTATAACTCGCTTCTCTAAGAGTGTTTCAGAGAGAGAGTCATGGAGATTGCATATCTAGATCCCACCAAAGAGAAGAAAGATCTATCTCCTACAGACTTTACAGTGACCCAAGTCATGATGGGAACCTCATCTGAAAGCCTACAAGGAGAGGCCTTATCTGCTATAGATGCTCTCTGTAAAAAGCTTCAAGAAGCAAAAGAGGAGAAGAGAATACTCAAGGAGCAAAACAAACATCTCCTCCAAGCTTTGTAGAGAATGGGCAATGCTCCACCTATCACTGCCGCCGAACCTACTGAAGTTCTCAGTCAGGATAAGATAAATGAATACGCCAAGATTGGCAAACAAGTGTGGCATTATCCTCTTGGATAGAGTGAATCCTCAGAGATAGTGAGGAAATGATCGAGAAATTCACAGGCCTCTACCGGGATATTGATCGGGGAAAATAAGGAGCTACAAGTAGTAGCGGAGTTCCCTCTCTGAGGAGTTAGACAATGCCGAAAGTTGCAACGTGAAACATTCCAAGCAATGGTTAACTGCTCAACTCATTACCTATTAAAGGTTAGTGTCATCGATCACCCGTGAGCACATAATAAAGCTCTCATCGCTTTAGATTATCGGGTTGATCAAATGGAATATATCCTAGAGAGGATAGATAAAATAAAGGATGAAGCCCTAGATGTAAAATATAACATGGAGCAGACAGTTACCAAGATGTCTCCAGGGATGCTTAGTGAATCGTTCATCTTGAGGGAGGTAGATGATATAATCCATCTCTTCAAGGCTATTGCAACCCAAGGTTTGGTGCCAGAGGTCACTTTTGATCGAGAATCAATCAATAACCTTCTGGCTTGCCACGATTTCATTGGATTCTTGATTAAGGCATGCGAAGAGTATGTTGGGTTATCTGACAAGCTCAAGAATGAAAAAGAAACTTGCGAAGTCATTGGCGACCATTTCAAGGGTCCAGATCATAATCAACTTCAGATAATGATCAACAAGTTTATGGAATATCGATCTCAATGTCACATCACCTCTCCTGATCAGAAGCAAGACACTCCATTTAAACAAAGAGATGATGAGGAGTAGTTTCTACTCATATGTATGCTTCGATCAATTTTGTAAAAGAATTATCTAAAAAGTATGTTGGCATTTACGATGACATCATCCATGTTGCATCATGGGATGTTGCCATCCAAAACTTGCCCAAAGTCAACTTTTGACTTTTTAGATATTTTGTAGATATTTTGTAAATAGTGGTTGGTTTGTTTTTGTCTTCTTCCTTCTTCTCCTTCTATAAATACTGGAATACTTGTTGTATTCCAAGTGGACATTTTTGGTATGAAAAAGAGGTGAAGAAAGAAAGACTTTGTGCCTTCTTGTAACATAAGAGATATTAATATATATGTTCAGAATTTGTGCTCAATATATGTGTTATTTACATAAGATCTTTCTTAAGTTAGATCTATGTTTTTGTTCTGTTGGATTCCTTCTTATCATCGTCATATGTTCATCAGTATTGCTTTGTTTGTTTATGCAAGTAAGTTTGGATTTGTTTACTACCAGCCCAAAGCATAAACCCTCTAACCTTTCTATCTTGGAATTCATTTCTTTTCTTCCTTTAGATCTACTCTCCTTCGCTCCTTCCATCTTACCTTTCTGTTCATTGTTGGAACTACCTCTACTGGGATGAGATCCCAAACCCCCTGAAGTTAGAATTGTGTAGATTTACACAAATTCCTACTTGATAGATTAGCAATAAACTTGTTTCGCTTTGCTTTATCTCAAAGAGGGCTATGCCCTACACACTATTGTCCTGTTTCCCCACGATCCGCCTAACCGATAGATTCTCAAACCAACAGTCCTACAACACCAAAACAACATCCTTCCCATTGCTTGCTTCCATTGATTTTCTCAAGACCAGCTGCTCACACAATCCCTTTCCTTGGACCAGCTTGGTGACTTTGATCTCAATGTCATACTCCATGACACGAGTAATCCACCCTGCATGTTTTTCATTTAGGTCTTTGTTGAGGAGGAAGTCCTTAACTCCCACATGAGAAACCAGCAGTTGAACCTTGTTGTTTGAAACTAGATGCTTAAATTTCTTCAAGCTCCTAATCCTTTGTAAGAACATGTTTCTCAATGAAAGAATACCTCACCTCATAGTCCTCTAAGCTTTGGCTATAGAAGACAATTGGTTGCTCTGCATTTTCTTTGTTACGATGTACTAAAATTGCAAAAATTGTATCATCACCTCCAAATGCATAAAGGATAAAATCCTTAGATAAATCTGGGTTAATGAGAGTTGGAGCTTGTGAGATAGCCTCTTTGATTGCCTCAAAACCTGCCTTACCTTCACTGTCCATTTGAAAGCCATACTTTTCTTCAACATTCCATTTGAAAGCCATACTTTTCTTTAACATCACGGTGATTGGCTTGAAAAGGGTTGCAAAGTCTGGAACAAACCTTTGAACAAAATTGATTCTTCCTAAGAAACTTTGAAGGGCCTTCTTGTGACTTGGTAATGGAAGTGATTTTATGTCTTCAACCTTCTCGGATCAACTACAAATCCCTCTTTGGAAACAATGTGGCCTAGGAGCTTTCCTTCATGAGCTAGGAAAATACATTTTTTAGGATTCAAGGATACCCCAAATCTTCTACATCTTTGGAACACTTGTCTCAAATGAAAGAGATGATTTGTTGCACTTTTAGAAAATACAGTAATATCATCTAGGTATATCAGCACTATTTTGTTGATCAATCCCTTGAACGCCATATCCATTGCCCTTTGGAAGGTAGCTCTAGCATTAGACAACCCAAATGGCATTTTCCTATATGCATAGGTTCCCCATTTGGTGGTGAAGGCTGTTTTGAACTGATCATCTTCCTTTACCATGATCTGATTATACCCTGAATAACCATCTAGCAATGAAAACCTCTTAGAGCCAGCAATAACTTGCAAAATCTGCTCCATAGAAGGAAGTGGGTAATGATCCTTGAGGGATGCTCTATTTAAATCTCTAAAGTCTACACACAATCTGATTTCTCCACTCTTCTTTCTAACTGGAACCAAATTTGCAACCCAACTTGAATGCTTGATGGGAAATATGATACTTTCCTCTATTAACTTATTCAATTCCTTCTTCATGAGAGGCTCCATGTGTGGATTGACCGGTCTTTATTTTTGCCTAATGGGTTTAGCACTTGGATCTAATTCAATTGTGTGTTGAGCTAGCTTGGGATTGAAACCCTCAAGTCTTCATAGCTCCAAGAAAATATATCCGGGAACTCTTGACAAAGTTGCATGAACTCATACCTTTCTTGCTTGGTTGTCACTTTACCAATTTGAAGTGATTTTCCTTCTCCCACTAAGATGGGCATTGAATCTTCTCCCTTGACTTAGATGTTTGCTTTCTCTTTCCTAAATTGATCATTAGGATTAAAGATGGACTCCAAAGTGATAAGTCCTTTTGGCATTTTTGGTTCTCTAAAAGGAACAATAACCAAATCGTACCAAGCCAAGAACACAGATGCTAATCATATACCACGATCAATAAGATGAAAGTAATTTGCCAAAATAAATTTCTGAGAAAACCTCTGCAAACAAATGAGAAACAATATCATACATTATTATGGAACTCAATGCAATACATTGAGAATGGGCCTCGCTTAAATAGGCAAGGAATAACAATCTAAGAACTAGTTAAGGTCATAGATCAAGCCATAAATCAAGGAAATAACTAGTCATCAAAGAACTAGTCAAGACCATAGATTTAGGAGAGAACTAGACATCAAGGATCTAGTCAATACCTTAGATCAAGGAAAGAACTATTCAATACCATAGATCAAGGAAAAACTACACCTACCAACTAGATAATATCTCCTAATATCTAAATAAGATAAAAGAAATATCCACACACATAAGTGGGTGAGGATAAATACAATAAAGGTAAATAAAGTACCTAGGTGAACATGAGTTAAGGTAAATACCTACTCTAACACCCCCCCTCAAGTGAAGCTAGGGGCCAAAATAGATGTGGCATGTCCACATTATGAGTCCCGACAACTAGGCCTGATGAGGTACTCATGTACAATAACTGGGAAAAAAGGGACACCACAAGGTACCCAAAACCAATAATAACAAAGTAAAGAGAGTAAAGACCCGCTCCAAGGCATCCCAAGAAGCTTGGCTCAAAAACTCGTACAATGCTGAAGAAGTTTGGTGTGCACTATGGTCTGAATCCATTGCTCAATCACAAAACTCAAAAATAACTAACACTGGGCTCCACCAGAATAGCTCCATACAAGGAGACTATCAACGAAGTGATGTCGAAAGTGCAAAAAAATACCAAACATAATTCGATCAAGTGCTACAAATAGGTGTGCCACGATCCAAGAACAATAACCAAAGCAACAAGGCAAGGACACAAAATCTAGAGTGTCACGATCCAAGAAAAGCCAAGGTAACAAGGCAAGGACATAAAACCTAAAGAAGCAGGATTAGCACCACACCCTCCCATATTGTTGAATGGGTGGAGTGACACTACAAATCTATATGAGTTATCAAAACAACTACTTGAACACTGACAAACTAACACTGGGCTCCACCAGAATAGCTCCCCATAAGAGAGACTGTCAACATGCCAAAAGTGTTGAAAATACAGATACAAAATCTCTCAACAAACAAGAGAGATACACTACACTTGCTAAAGAAAAATGCTCAAAACAAGAAGTATCACAATGCATAAGGTATAGAAAGTGGAGCAAGAGGCCAAATGGTGGAGGACCCACGCCTGTAGAGTCCTTTCAATGAATGCCTATGTCGCCTCCATGAGTGATCACAAATCAACACAGATGGATGAAGAAGATGGCTGCATATGACTTGATGTAAAATGCACAATGGGTGCATGCAAAATAACATCAAAATGTGTGTCAGGTTGATCATGTCTGACAACTGAAATCTCAGGTTTCTCAAGCCTGAGTGAAGATGTAGAACTCATGTGTTGCTCAGGATCCTCAGAAAGAGTCGAGCGAACAAAAAAAGGAGCTCTGTCAATGTGTGATCCCAATGAAGTATCTGCTCAAAAACCAATGTCATGACGAGAATTCCACTTCACATGTGGAATAGAGGAAATAATACCCTGTGAATGTCTGCCAATGACTCCACTAGTGAGACCCATAAAATGGAGCATGCAAGAATTGAATGCAGTGGTATGCTTCCCAAAAAAGCCATGTAACTGAGAAAAAGTAGGATACACAACATGTGGTACTGTAATAGGCACAGATGTGGAAGAACATGCAGTAACAAGCCTCATAGGTTTAGAAGCATCAAAAGTGGGTTCAGGCTCAAAGACTGGCAGATCAATGTCAGTGGGTACAAGAGCAATTGCAAGTGGACTAGGAGTATGGATATGGTTGTCCGCATGATATGATGGTGATCTTTGTAAGCTAGCAAGTTTGTTCTCCAGGAGTGTATTATTGTATCCTTATCGTGAATGAGTGATTGTAGAAGAGAATTTCACTTTTGAGTGATCTATTTTATTTCACAAATTTTACAATATTCTCTTGAAGTCCACATACTTCAGAGAAAAGCATATCATTCTTAGAATCCATGATAGGTACAAACTGCAACTCCCAAAAATTTAGGATGTCGGGCTCAACCGAAATTGCATCCACAATTAATTACAACACTCCTCCATATTTGGCACTTTATAATTATAGTACAAGTCACAAAATAAATAAATCCAATGGAAAGAGCATGAAAAAACAAACACTTTTGTAAAAAATGACACTCAAAACCGAGTTACCGATCAAAACATACAAGCTTTTTAATATTTTGCTCTATTATTTATTTTAGTTGCCACTAAAACAAATAAATTGTTGTTGCCTTCACCACACAAATAAAATTAAAGGGTGCTGAAGTTAAGCACCTACTAGTAGGAATCAAAATCTTTAAGCCCTCATATGACCATGCCATATGACCAAGGGCTAAGGATTTTAATGGGACCTTTATTGCCAAAAATAAAATATCAATTGTGGATTTTCCCGAAATAGTAAAAACGTCAAGACCATATATTTAGGAGAGAACTAGACATCAAGGATCTAGTCAATACCATAGATCAAGGAAAGAACTAGTCAATACCATAGATCAAGGAAAGAACTATACCTAACAACTAGATAATATCTCCTAATATCTAAATAAGATAAAATAAATATCCACACACATAAGTGGGCGAGGATAAATACAATAAAGGTAAATAAAGTACCTAGGTGAACATGAGCTAAGGTAATACCTACTCTAACAATCTCAGCTATACCACTTGATCACTATACTGCTATTCTAAATTTTCCTGATTTTTGGCTAAGAACTCAGCTTCTTCTTGTAAGAAATTGATGATTTGTTGGTCACTTTCAAACACTTGCCAACTTACATTATTGTCTAGCACTGATGGCCTTACAATCACATGAATGTTTGGCTACACTTTATCTTCCTTGATACTCTCCACAACATCAAAGGCTGCCCCAACTGCTACAAGCCTATCAACAGCTTGGTTTTCTTTCCTAGGGATGGAGTTGATGCCAAAGCCTTCAAAATCCTCAATGAGGTCCCACACCCTATTCTTATAACACTTGAGGAGATCATTCTTGGCAGCATGCTGCCCTTTAACTTGATTAACAATCAGCTCACTGTCACCAAAGACTTGTAAGTTTTTGATACCTCTCTTTCTTGACCAATGTAATCCTTGTATCAAAGCTTCATATTCAATAGTGTTGTTAGAACATGCAAACTGAAATCTAAAAGTTGAATAATACTTAATGCCTTGAGGTGAAACAAGCATAGCTCCCCCCTACACCTTGTCTACTTCTTGATCCATCAAAGAATAGTTGCCATACCTCATTGTCATCTTTATGGTTTGGCTTGGTGATGCTAGGAATAGGCTGATTTTCTTCATGCATGCAATAAACTCCTAGTTCAGATTCCTCTATTTCCTTGTAGGGATCAAAAGCATGTACCTTGCTTTCCCATTCATCAAGAGTCAAATCTGGGATGCTTCCAACTTTGGTGTCAGCTTCATCTATGCTTGGATAATCCTCTTGATCAAATGCTAAATAGTTGGCATTGATTGGGCTTGGAGTATGAGGCTCAATGTGAAATTTTGTAATAGGTTCAGACCTGATTGTGGCCTTAGTTCCATATCTGGTCCAAAACAACATGTGTGACTAATCAGCAGATAAATAGCCTCCAATTCTAGTTGTGAAATCCCTTAACAAACATAGGGTAAAAAGTGGTGGTAAATCTATCACTGACACATCTTGCAAAATAGTGAGTTTGGGGCATGCATGTAAAGTGAGGCTCGAATATTTAATTAACCCAAGCTGTTATTCTTGCTATCCCATCTAGTTGTACCACCCCTTTGGACATGACTTCATATTGGAGGCCCGGTGATCAGCTATTTTCTTGGGCATCACAAAACTACTTGTCCCAAAATCAATCATGTAATTGTGTACTAGTTTATCCCCAATGATCAATGAAACATAGAATGGAGGGCTTCAAAAATTTACCTTGTTGTCCTCCAAGCTTCCCCTCGGGTTGAGAAACATTTGTGAGTACCTCCTCTTACATATGAGCTTGCTGATTTGAAGTTGAACAATTATTCATGGCAGCTTGTAGTAGATCCCTTTGGCCTAGGATGGATAGTGATTCCCACATATATATACTCACATTTGTCTTCTTCATTTGTTTAAAGATGCTAAATGGGGATGAAACATCTCTTTGCTGCCCCTTAACATGCATATTCTTTTCTTGTACATGGGCTGTGATTAGCATTTGAGCTGGTCTAGAAGGTGGCACAGGTTGTCCTTGCACATTTGGGACTGCATTTTGGTTGCCAACACTTTGTGGAGTGATGGAAGGTTATGGATCACCTGGAGCTAATGATTTCCCTTCACCAATATTCCTCTTCTTTGACCATGTGTTAGCTGCTACATTCTAAGAAATTGTTTGATTCATACCACAAAAATATTCAGCCTACCAATTCACAAGTGTAGTCTCATTTGGAGTTGTATTTTTTTGAGATGTTCCTTATTGTTGGTTTGTTTCTTGACTCACCTCACTCTCTACACCAGTTGTTGTCACCATCAAATCTTGGTTCAAAGCACCATTGAAGCACATAGACTAGTTGTGAGGTTCATTACATGGGAAACATCAATCATACTCTTGAGCTATATTATTTTACACTGGCATTAAGGCTTTAGAGGTATATGCAACATTAGGGTTATAGGACTGAAATGGTCTATTGACAGGAGGCCTTACTTGATTTTTATTTGCAGCTAGATTGGGTGGCCTATTAGGCTGATATGGTTGCCTATTAGGTTGAGTTTAAGACTGATAAGAAGGTCTAAAACTTTGGGCTTGCTGCCTCTTGAGTGTAACCAGCTCATTGCCTAAGTTTTGTAATTGTTTCATGACTTCTTAAAGTTCATTTGAGGCACTAGAGGATGAAGTAGAAGTTTCATTTGAACTCAGATTTCTAGTTGTGGGAATAGGAGCTAAAGTAGGTGCTTGACTAGTGCTTGGGTTTTCCAAGTTTGGATATAAGGGCATGGGAGGCCTGGGTGCCAATTTACCATCTTGGATCAAACAATTCTCAAACCTAATGGAAATGCTATAAGCTGTAGGTATATTTGCACCTCCCATGGATTGGATTAACATAGAAATATCATAATTTAAAGCTTTAAGATAGTATAAGAAAGCACCTTGGTGTTGGCCCTTCTGTCACTGGGATTCTATCACATGTCCTTTGAAATATGAAATTGAAGTTTGTTAGCTTCTCATTGGGAGCTCTTTTGATGGTTGTCGATTATTCCAGTAGAGACAAATTATCCCCCTTTTCTCCAAAGCTGCTCATGGAGAGCTATGCATAATCTTGGTTCCAATTTTGGATAGAGCCTTCCCAAGGCTTCGAACCATTGCAAGGCTTCCCCTTTGAATGAAGATGCCAATAATTTGAGAGTAATTTACATCTCAACAATCTCATGGATTACACAAACATTAGCAATGTCTTTGACATGATCACCAAGAGTGGTTTGATTTTCCCTAGTAAAGTATGGGATGTTCTTCAAAGCTACAACTAGAATTGGATTATGTGCTTTAAGAGCAAGTGGGCTACTGTTAGTGAAGTTGACATAAGGGTTGTGTTGTGCCATTCTGATTGGCATGAGAACCCTTGTTGATTGTTTGAAAGGTCTAACAGGTGGAGGAGTTGATAGAGTTCTGTTTGGTGGAGATGGAGACCTTTGAATTCTTCTTCCTCTCTCTCTTCTTCCTGGGGATAACTACAGATACTCAAACAATCCCTCTTCTTTGGCCCTTAACCTTGTTTGGATCCTTCTCATGAATTTTTAGACTTGGACTGCTGAAACCAGTTGATTTTATCTCTTTGGAGTTGCTAGATGTGTAAATTAGGGCTCTTTTTAAGTAAGAACTTACAAAAAATGCACATCAACTTTGTTGTAATGAAGATGAAGACCTCTAAGGTCCCACCGGGCATGCCAAAACTGTTAGTGCAAATCAGTAGCACCCCTGGATGTTTTCTCATATTTCTAGTTTGATAATGGGCATCTAGTGTGATTGCACAACATTGAATGTTTTCCCTAAGTGTGGGAGTTGCAAAATGGGAAAATCTTCGATTAAAGGCTGGTTCCTCTACTCCTCACGATTAGATATATACATGAAATTTGTAGAGGTTTAACTCAAAATCCTACTCTAATTCTGCTAATGAGACAAGGATAGAATAAAGAAAAGAAGATAAAACTAAACTAACAAGGTGATACACTAAAGGAATGGTGAACATCTATTTCTATAGATTGACACAAATTATAAAAATGCAACACAAATCATGCACAAATTGCTAAAATTGTAATGAAGGATCAGGATAGAGCAAACAACACAAGAAAGGATTGAAAATTCATTCATAGAGCTTGCATTGTCATTTCCATTTTTAAATGTAGTGCATTACAACAAGGAGGTAGAAAATATGTTGTAGTCCTAAAAGAGGTCAGATATTCCAAAAATTCACTTGCCAGGGTGAAGGAGGGAGCCTGCAGATTATAAAAATGTCCAACCCTTTACAAATGAGCCAAAACTAGCTTTTAACAAGGAAAACCCAAGCTCAGGAAGGAGAAACATGGGAAAAATGAAAGAAATCATTCAACCACTAACCAGATCCATCAAAATAGCATGTGTACCCTTAAAAGTTCATTCCCAAGATTTTTGACCATGTTGGAGAAGAATGGAAGCCATATTGCATTAAAAATGGTGGTTGAATGTCAGTTCTGCTCTTTTCCCCATGCCAGAGGCATTTTCTCATTTTTCTCTCACTAAACTCCACCAAAAACAAAATTGAAGATTCCATCATGTAGAGGACTTCAATAGCTTTCCAATGACACCAAAATTGAGAAAAAATGAGCTCTGGATCAAAAGATATGCCCCTCTGAAGATTTAGGGCAAAATAGGGGCAAAAATCGGGTCGGTGGGCTGAAACCCAAAATTTTTCCCCTTTTTTTGAATTTGGGAAAATTTCCCCAAAAAACTCCACCCCCCACTACTCGATGCCACATGGCACTTTTCCATTGGTCCGCGGGTTCAAATGGACATTTTATGCTTTTTTGAATTTTTGGAAAATTTTCTAAAATTCCTCTACTAACCCGCCATTCTGACGCCACGTGTCATCCTCGTATTCACTCGTGGGAAGCGCTCCAAAATTTTCCCTTGTGCTGTCGACCATTTTGGAAAAAATATAAAGTTCTCCTCACACCCCCAACCTCTACCGAGTATAGGACATGTGGCACATTTTTATTGGTGCACGGTTTAAATAAAAAATTTCATTTCCTCCTTGGCGGGCTGCGGGCCAAGATTTTCTTTTACACCTTTGCAATTTTGGCGAAAATCCAAAATTCACTCCACCGCTCCGACTCCTCCCAACTTGATGGACACGTGGTGGCCTCCTATTGGTTCACGAGCCTTCTGGCCAAAATTTTTCTTTACACCCCTGCCAAGAAATTTGGAAAATTTTCTAACTTACCTCTTCCAACCTGCCATTTTGCCGCCACATGGCACTTTCCCATTGGTGGTAGACCTTCCCAGGGAAAATTTCCCTCAAAAACTCCACCGAGCCATAACTTGCAAAATACAAGGAGTTAGAAGGAAAATTTTACCTTTCTGGAAAGGTGAGAAAATTCTCTATCTGATGAAGCCATTTCAGAAAATTTTGAGTGCTTGAAAAGTGGAAAAATTTGACTGAGGCTCAAGGAAGGGGAAAATGAAATAAATTTAGTCAAAAATAAGAAAGGGGCTTATTTTGGATAACAATGCACAAAGCTGGATAAACTAGGAGTATTAAATCAAGATAATTCTTTATTGATACTATAGCTATAAAATTCCCTTATACGAGAACCATACAATTTTACTAGGAATGCCTTATACGGTCTTGACCTGTTTTATGATTTTGAACATGCTAAGAGTATGGATTTGTAACTTTTTATGCCATTCACTAGCCTAGAAATGTATGTCCATCACAAACCCACGAAATTTGCACAATTTTGAAATCATCGAATAATATGAATCAAACTCAAACCCAATTCATGGGTGGAATACCTGTAAAAGGCTAGCATTTTGATCTAAGTGAAATGCATGCACCAACTATATCAGAACTAATCCAAAGAGGCCTCAAATCGTATCTAGTTCTCTACCTAGTACGTGATTTCTATATGGATGCAAGTAGTTTAACAACTTGAACTACTTTGAAAATAATTAGGATGATATTTATATTTCCAAGACATTGAATTTGGATATTTGGATGCTCGAAAATGAGGTAAGTTGGATTCTTTGACCTAGTTGAGGGATTCAAAATTCTACTAGTTTCTTGCCCTAATGAATGTGAATCATATTTTGTGAGGTTTAGGGAGCCTTGAGTTCTTTAGTGTTAGTATTTGCAATTAGAGCTCATAGGAGTGTGAGGTAAATAAATTAAGTGATATTAACTTTATTATGAATGGTTTTAAAGCTAAATTGTTATGAAGAGGCTGACCCATGAGGATGTAATGATCCAACAAAGATAATAGATTTTTTTAAAAAATTGGAGGATGTGTCGACCAGGACTATATAAGTCGACCGATAATGGATTCCAAATCCTAAAAAGACCATAAAATTTTGGAGAGTTTTGTAGATTATGGATTATGAAATATTTATCATGATAAGAAGAGGTGAAATATTGATTTTATGCATTTATATTTAGAATGTGATGACACATTAGTGTTTATAAATAAGAAAGTTTATAGAGATACAATATAATATATTGAGCAAGGAAAAAATGTGAATATTTTCCTTAAAAAATGAGCATTATCACAACTAAAAGTGTCAAAGGGTAAATTACCAAATTTGGGTGTTTATGTTTCCCCTTTAAGAGTTAAACAAAAACTACATGTTCAAAGGAAACAATATTTGAGTGTGTAGGCACACTTTATCTTTTCTCGATTTTTCATTGTTCGGATGCGTTGTGTTGGTCCCATTATTGAGTTGTCATAATGTGCTTCAATTTTTCATGTGAAATTCTACTCAAAAACATTTTCCTTCTCGATTTGGTGGTCTGCAACTCGATTTCTCCGTTGAATACTTTCAAGTGCCCGTAATTTTATTGTTTTTCCTAATTTGAAACAATTTCCAAGTTTGCCCCTTTTTTGCCCTAATTTCTTCATTTTTATGGGTTGTGTCATTTTTCCTTTGTCAAATTGTGAAAAAACTCGAGTTTGATTGAATCCCAAATTTGTGCAAGTATTTTCCCAATCCCAGAGGTCAAAATTAATGTCAAAAATGATTCAATTGGTTTAAGATCAAGAAATCTGCCATCCTTGTGAAAATTTTCTATTTCTAGGGCATCCTGTGAATTTTTGACATTTTGACGATCATACGGGCGTATTCTACCCGTCAAATTCATCATCATAACATTATTACAACATGGTGGGTTCCTATTGGCCGGGGATATGCGGGAAAATGTTTCTAAACTTGTCATTTTAAAATTTTGGCAAAAGGAAAATTTTGTTCCCTAGCTCCGCTTGCTACAGTAAAGTGCCTACGTGGCACATTGTGATTGGCTAGAGGAATGGTGGGTGGCGGGCTTGCCTTAGAAATTTTGCTTCCATTTTGCAAAATTTTCTAAGTTAAATTTTTTCCCGAAGGCCCGCAACAAATGGTAGGTGGACACGTGTCCCAAGGAGGTCAGCATGGGAGGGCAAAGATTTTGATGCATTTGAAGTTTTTAACTTCAAAATTCTAAAGTTTAAATTTGAGCCGAAGCTCCACCACAAGTCATGAAGTGACACATGTCCAAGAGGGAAAGAGTAGGTTGGTGGGTTTTGTGATGGTTTTGAAGTTTTAACTTCAAATGGTATAAAGTCAAGTTTTGGGCCAAAGGTCCCTAACCAATGAGAAGTGGACATGTGTCCAGGAAATGTAAAAAGTCAAGCAGGGGGACTGATGGAAAATTTTATGAAATTTGTGCCACTCCAATCAGAGCCAACACGTGTCCCAAATGGCAAAATGGGGAAGCGCGGCTTGGGAAATTTTGAAATTTTACAAATTTGGCAAGGAGGATTGAAGGAAAACTTTGAAAGGTTGAACCCACAGCAAATAGGGGACGGACACGTGGCAACGAGGAAAGCCGGAGTACGGGCCTGCGGGGAAAAATGTAAATTTTTTCCAAAATCTAAAAAATGGCAAAATTGATAGAATCGGCCCGCATTTTCAATGGGGCCCATAGATGGACACATGGCGGGTCTAGGGGAGAAGCGGGGAATTTTTGCAAAATGTTCCATTTTTGAAAAGGTCACAAATACAATTATTAAAAGCAGGGGCTCAATCCAATGTATCTTGACACATGTCTCACCTTATTCAAAAATTAAAAAAAAGTCAAAAAGGGGAATATTCAAGGATCTCATCCCCCACGTGGAGGGATGACATTTAAAGTTATCTCGAAATCGATGGTTATTGTACATTCCCCTTTTTGGCCACTATGGGAGCTATAGGAAGCTCGGATTTGTCGTTTCTTCACCAAATGGCATCAATTTTTTTATGATTTTGCATCCTTTCGACCTTTTGAGTGCAATGGAACTATTTTTATGAGATAATTTGACGATCTATGATGTTTTTGGTGAAATTTTTTCCCTAGCTCGTGAAAAACGTGAAAATAAAAATCAAAGGTTGCCGAGGTAAAAATTGAAAAGATAAAAGGTGAAAAATGATTACTAAAGCATGCTGGCATGCCTAAATGACAAAAACGTGACCCTGGGAGGGATAGGGATATGAATTTGTGTAATATTTTAAAAAATTTATGCATCCCTGGCAGCCTGCGAACTGCTTTCAGTTTGATGTCATTTTCATGGAATCATGAAGAGTTGTTGTAAAAAAATTTGATCCCTTAAGCATATTATTTTCTTGGGAAGGAAGACTCCATGATGGCATGAGGTATATCATGCATTTTGGAAGAATTTTAGGAGGGAGAAAAATGAGGACGTATAATTTTTCAAGGAAGAAACAGGAAGAAGCCCATTTTCTCTGAGAAAACCGTCTGAGAGCCATTTTCAATTCCATTTTTGTATCATATTTCATCATGTTGAGTTGGTTTCAGTTGTAAAGCCATCAACAAGCTCTGAGATTGTTCTTATAACACTCCCTATTGATGTATTTGATCAAATTTTGGATTATTTGGTGTTATCTCTTGGAAAAATTTGCATATGCTTATGTTTCAGAATGATTTCAATTTGTGTTTCTTACTCATGTTGTAATCTTATGTTTAGGATCTCTTTGATTATATAAGGTCTCATTTCTTTTTGATGGTTTAATGGTATTTGCAATCTTATATTCAGAAGAGCCTTCATCTGATAGAAGATAAACAGATTTAAAATCATTTTATTGTCCTTGAATATTGAGATTGTTTGTAAACCTTTGGGTGTACCTTAAGTCATGATCAAACATGGATTTCTGGATACTTTGTTGATATATTTATTTCAAGAATTTGTAGGAGGCTGTCAAATATTGTGTGGAAGAGTGCAGATCACGGGCCTCCATTTGTGCACATATCTGGTTGAAGGAGTATTTTAAATCTCTTGAAGCATTCTTGTTGTGTAAGTGCTACAAATTTCTTGCAAAGTTTCTCAAAGAAGTTGGTAATTCCTATCTAATCCAGTCTAAACATCTCCCAACAAAATTTCATTCAAAATAACTCATCCTACCCATACTATTGCATTGTGTGTCAACAAAAGAATACAATCTATTCACAAAAATGCACAAAGTATATCAGGATTTTACCATGTCTCTAGCAGCCTTAGCGTTGTCTTGAAAGCATTTCCATCATTTAGTAGTGACAACTCTTTTAATTTTGAATAATGGATAATTGATCATGTTTTCCCAAGGCCATCTCCATACAATGTGAAAAGCATAAGGATATCCCCACCTCCTTCATCAAACAAAAGCTGTAATACTGAGCTCTCTTGCCTTGGTTGATAGGCACAACATAAAATAATGAGGATGAGATCAAAATCCTTCTAAGGTGCTACCCACTCCTTCAAAATATTTAGTCCTAAGAAGATAGATAGATGTGTTTCCCATCTACAAACAACACACAAATCATTTATACGCCCTTGGGTGTCTTGTGAGATCCATGATGCTGCTTGAGTTGTGAAGGAGATTAAGTTTGGGTAACAACACCGTAGTGGCACCGTTGTCAGGGACTTCTTGGAATTTCTCGGTGTTTTTGGAGTTTTGAAGGGTTTGAGCATTTGCATATTCAAGTATTTGAGCTGTTGCATTCTTGAAATATTATTTTGTACTTTAGATCTGTAAGTTTTAGGCAAAAATTTCAAGCTCACTGCTCTTTTGCATTTACTAGCAGTTTATACACTTTGGTTGCATAGTGATTGATTGATATAAGAAGAAGGTCTGATTTATAAGGCTCTGCAAAGTTTTTCCAGTGCTAAGATACATTTAACAAATTATTTTTGTGCATTCTTGTACAACTGAGGTGAAATTCTTACGGGCAGTTCCATGCTGATTTGATTTAGAAATACTAGTGCCTTGATCTTTTTTTCATTTATTTTTGTGCTATTGATCTCTACAAAACTTGAGGGAAGAAGATCTCTTTTCCTTAAAGACTCTGCTAAGAAATTGTTCTCAGATTTAAAAATTCAAAGTTGGGAGGGATAAGAGTTTGGAAGGTGGTTAAAGGTCGGACATCAAGCAAAGATATAATCATTGGTGAGAGAGATCAACCTTTGGTAGAGAACTATCACTCTTCTTCAAGTGATTCTGGTTTAGGAAATCCTCTCATAAACTTGTTTGCCTTAGTGGTGAAGTTCCTTCGATTTACCTGGTAAGTTCCTTCTCTAATCTACACCTCTGTGTTTTAATTCAAGTAAAACTTCCCAAGAAAATCACATTCTTGAGCCCAAAGATATTGTACTCCTCACTAGCTTATTTCACCTCCAAGATCACCCCCACCAAAAATATGGCTCGCCTATGCCTCCATTTGTTGTTAACACCTTTGGTCCTATAAATTTTAGAGGAATGGATGGTTACCCTAATGTTGTCCCACAAGATGTCAAAAATAGGTTACCAAAATTCCAAGGTAACAATGCCATTCTTGGTGATCAGCATCTCAACATTTTTGATAATATGATGGAAGATTTTGAGAGAGAGTTTGAAGATGTGTATATTAAGCTATTTATTCATACACTATAAGAAGGTGCTAGGATTGGTACAAGGATCTACCCGATAACTCTATTGATTCATGGACTAAAATGAAAAATGCATTTAGGTTGCAATATGGTGACATGACTTATCTTAGATTTCTTTTGTCCGAGTTTGAGAATATCAAGAAAAACCCTAATGAATCAGTCCATGACTTCAACACAAGGTTTAAAAAAATTTGAGAAGGCTGCCTATTGGTTTTAGGCCTTGTGATGAATCTTGTTTAATCAAATATACATGTGCATTTGATAAAAAGGCAGCCTATTACTTGAGAGACAAAAATCCTACAAACTTGAGGCAAGCTTTCACCATGGCACTTCAAATTGAAAATAATATTAAAGCTATTGGTAAACCACTTAAGAGGGATGGTGTGAAGCTGATAAACCCTAAGAAGCCTCAAGCTAGCAAGGGTGCTGATTTAGAAGATGTTGTCAAGACTTTGGTAGGGGCTGTCAAAGAAATTTCTTACAAATTAGCTCGGGATGAGAAAGGAATTGGGAAAAGTTCACAAGGACAGCAAAGAACTCAAAACCGTGATAGATTTGGAAATCATCCTAGGGGTGATCAAAGACAAGATGATAGAGGTAAAGGGATTGTTGGTGGGGGAAATAGACAACCCCAAGCACGTGAAAATAGAGTGGTGCGACCCTCTAAGCTGCGCAAGTTGTTGTTGTTCAAGAAATTACTGATATGGATTGGTGTGATAGATGTTTTCTTCCTCATCCTCCATGTGAAGTGGACAAGCAAGTTGTTGAAGATGATAATGAAGATGAAATGGATGATGCCATTTGTATGATGGGCTGCTCTTCAAGCTCACAACAAGAAGCAACATCAACGAGATGTGATAAGTGCAAGGACTACTGCAACCTTTTGGGATTGTATAAAGAGGGTACCAATTCTTTCCTCCTCTCAAACTCATGAGGTAGATGTTGTTCAAGATTTTGAAATTCCTAATAATGACTTTGAATATCTAAGGGCTTTAGTGATTAAGAAGTATGATCGTGGTATTCCCTCGAGAGGAAGATAGACAATTGTTAATGAATGTTGTGGTTGTTTAAGAGAAAGAATATAATACTAGAAGTAAAGTTGTTAGAGGAGTTGGCCCTCAAGCCAAGCCAAAGACACCCTTGTTCACAAGCATTCCAAAAG
The DNA here is from genome assembly GCA_018340775.1 of Taxus wallichiana var. yunnanensis. NCBI lineage: Eukaryota > Viridiplantae > Streptophyta > Pinopsida > Cupressales > Taxaceae > Taxus > Taxus wallichiana. The sequence continues at coordinate 444,325,619 of CM031234.1, forward strand.
ACAATCCTAGAAAAGAAACACTTGCCAAGAACCCTGTTGTCCCATGCAAAAATATCAGTCCTTTTCATGCCCATGCTGCTAGGAATACTTCTCCATCTGATGAACCTTCTTGTTTCCCTTCCAATGCTGTCTTACCAAAGAATGTTCCATATGATATTTCCCAAGTATTGAGCCAAATTAAAGTGAGTGTTCCAATTTTTGAGTTGCTTAGAATTCCTGAGCATAAGAAGAGAGCATTTGAGTACTTGGGATTGAAAGAAGAGAAGGTCACCCAAGCATAAATGTAAATGTTGTCGAGACTCCTCTTCAAATCATTGCTGGCCTTGAAACACCACTAGTAGTGGAAGATCTTGGAGAGGCACCTAAAGTATATTTGGGGACATCCTTGGTTGATTCCCAATTGAATGTTGATCCATTCTTTACAACTTTGCTCATAAAAGATAGGCTACTTCACAATTGTATGTTTGATTCAAATGCATCATGTAATGTCATGCCTATAGAAGTCATGAATGATTTGGATATCAAGGTGAAAACTACCTATGGGAAGTGTACTGCCATGGATTCAAGAGAAGTGCCGGTGGTTGGTTGTGTGAAGGGTTTGGTAGTACAACTTGTAGCCTACCTAGGTAAGAATTTGAAATTGGATGTTGTAATTGTTGACTACCCTGCCAAATGGGGTATGCTTTTGTCAAGAAAATGGGCTGCAAGTGTTGGTGGTAGTGTTTAGATGGACATGTTTTTCACCACCATTCCCATTGAGGGCAACCTTGTCAAACTCTATGGTGAAAAGAAAATGCTACATTTGATTGAAAATCCTATCAATGCTTCCTATGAAGTGTTATTTGCTAATGTAGATGCTAACAATTTCATTGGCTTTGATGATGGAAAAGAACACAAGATGGATAGTTCAGAGTGCCTTGATATGATAGGTTCTCCTTGGACCTTGCTATTTGATGGAGCTTGCTCCAAATTTGGAAATGGTGCTGGTATAGTTCTGCTTTCTCCTAGTTTAGAAGAGTTTTCTTTTTCCTTCAAAATTAATTTTGAATGCACTAACAATGTTGCTGAGTATGAGGCATTGTTGTTAGGGTTAATAATTGCATGGAAGTATGGAGTGAAGGATATTGTTACAAAAAGAGACTCAGAGCTAGTTGTCAAATAAATAAGAAAGTTGTATGCTACAAAAATTAGTGTATGAAGCAGTATAAGCACACGGTTTGGGATCTAATTGAAATGTTTGATTCCTTTAACATTGTTTACCATGATAGAAGTCTTAATGCTGTTCTTTGATAAGTTGGTTGTACTTGGCTCTAGATTTGACAATTGTACCATTTCACCTTTTTGTGAATATAACATTGAAGTGCTAACAAGGCCAGCTATCCCAGATAATGTGAAACATTGGCAAATTTTTATGATGATGCACAAATGTTGAGGTTCTTATAATGCCAAGGTGAGTTTTCTAATCAGAACATTGATTGGGAGCCAATGGTATGCATGAATGAAGGGAGAGAAAATTTGTTTGACAAGGATATTATACAATTAGAAACAAATACCATTCCTAAAGGTGTTGTTGCACTTGAATCAAATTTTAGCAATGCTGATTGCATCATTAATAGGAATGTGTTTGCTTCAAGTGATGTGGAAGAGCATAACTTGGGAACCAAGGATAAACCAAGGGAGATTTGGTTGGGTAGCAATCTCAGCAAAGAGGAAAAGCAGTCCTATGCTCAACTCTTAAAGAAATATCAAGACTGCCTTGCTTGGTCTTATTTAGAGCTGAAAGCATATAGAGAATATTTGTTCCAACATGAGATTCCTCTCAAGACCAAGACTAAGCCATTCAGATAGAGACAAAGGCATATTAATCCAATTCTCTCCATGAAAATGCAAGAAGAGTTGAAGAAATTGAGAGATGGTGGTATCATTCAGCCCACTAGGTATTCATCTTGGGTTGCAAACCTTGTGCCAGTTAGAAAGAAGAATGGAGACATTAGAATTTGTGTGGATTTTAGGAATCTAAAAAAGCATCCATGAAGGACAACTACCCCTTGCTGAACATGGAAAATATGCTACAACTTGTGATAGGGTCAGAAATGCTTTCTACTTTGGATGGTTTCTCTGGATATAATCAAGTGGTTGTTAAAGAATCAGAAAGACTTAAGACAACCTTCACTACACCTTGGGGAACTTATGTTTTTGGAAGGATGCCCTTTGGATTGATGAATGCTGGTGCCACTTTTCAAAGGGAAATGGATGTTGCTTTTCTTGGTTAGATCAATGAGTTCATTGCAGTTTACCAAGATGACGTGATTGTGTTTTCAAGGTAGCAAGGTGACCATTTGCACCATTTGGAGAAGATGCTGATTAGGTGTAGGGAGTATGGTATTTCTCTTAATCCAAAAAAGTTTCATTTTGGCATGCAAAAGGCCAAGTTTCTGGGACATATTGTGTCTAAGGATGGTGTCATGATAGACCCTGAGAGAGTGGAAGCAATCAACAAAGTACCTATCCCAAGAACCAAGAAAGGTATCCAATCTTTCTTCAATCAAATCAATTTTATTAGAAGGTTTGTTTCCAATTTTGCTGAGATAACTCTCCCAATCATAAACATGTTAAAAAGGATCAAGTTATCAGGTGGGAGGAGGCTGCCATCCAAGATTTTGAAGGAATAAAGGATGCACTTCAGCATGCACCTATTTTGGTAGCTCCAAACTATAAGAGGCCTTTCCAAATCTTTTCTTTTGATTTTGAATTTACTATTGTTTCAATTTTTTTTTAGAAAAGGATGATAATGGAGCTGAGAGTCCTATTGCCTTCTTTAGCAAGGATTTACAAGAAGCTGATTTGAAATATACTATCATGGAAAAACAAGCATTTGCCTTGGTGAAAGCAACAAAGATTTTCAGGCCTTATATATTGAGTTCAAAAGTTGTTGTCTATGTTCCCATACCATGGTTAAAGACAACTTATCAAACATGGAAATATCAAGCAAGAGATGTAGATGGGTCAAAAAATTACAAGAATATGATATGGATATATAAACAACAAAGCTAGTAAGAGGTTTGGGTCTTGCTACAAGCTCATGGTGAGAGCAACTTGCAAAGTGTAGAAGTGAATCAGCTAAAGGAAGAAAAGGAAGATGTGATCTTCTACCTTAGGCACCTATGTTGTCCTAGTCACTTGAATAAAAATCAAAAAGGAGACCTCAAGTTGGCTTCTCAAAATATATCATAACAGACTTTGGGCTGGCTTGGAAGAACCCTAAAGGTGTCCTCTTGAAATGCATAACTGAAGATGAAGCTCCCAATTTGATTGCTGATTTCCATGAGGGATTTTGTGGAGGAAATTTTTCTGGGAGAGTGACAATAGATAAGATTTTGAGAGCTACTTATTGGTGGCCTACTCTTTTAAAGATGTAACCTTGACTAGTTAGAAAGTGTGATAGTTGCCAACATTTCTCTGGAAGACTAAAAGCTTCAATATCCCTTCCTTTGTAGCTGTATCAATTGAAGCCCCTTTAAAATAATGGGGAATAGACTTCATTGGTGAGATTTTAGATCCTTCTCGTGTTGGTCATAAATGGATCCTTGTAGAATCGATTATTTTACAAAGTGGGTTGAAGCAATTCCATCTAGAAAGGCAACACACCAAGTGGTAATGGATTTCTTGTTGAATCATATCATATGTAGATTTGGAGTTCTAATTAAGATTCTATCGATAATGCCATGTGTTTTAGAGCCAAACCTTTGATGGCAATGTGTGATGAATATGGAATCAATCTAACTTATTCTTCAAATTACAATCCACAAGGGAATGGAGAAGATGAGTACAAAGTAATAAGAACTTGCTCAAGATCATTAGGAGGACCTTGGAAGTGAACAAGAAGAAGTGGGGAGAACAATTGAAGTTTGCAGTTTGGGCTGATAGAATAACTCCTAAAAGAGAAATTGGTAAAATCCTATTTGAATTGGTGTATGGAACTCAAGCATCGTTTCCCTTACATCTACAATTATTCTAATTTCAGTTTGCTCAGCAGTTAGAAGATCAAGAACATGGTCCGTATGAATCAAGAATCAATCGAGATCATTGAGTTGGATGAAGAAAGAAGAGCCTCTCATCAAAGGCATATAAGATTTAGAGAGAAATTGAAGAGGTTATTTGATAAGAAGGTCACTCCTAGACCCTTCAATGTGGAAGATCTAGTTTTGCTTTGGGATAGTAGGCATGAAGACAAGGGAAAGCATGACAAGTTTGATGCATTATGGATGGGCCCTTATGCCATTGACATCGAATTGGTGAGCACACCTTTTTTCTCAAGGATATAAATGGGGATTTGCTGGAGCTGCATGTTAATGACAGACATTTAAAACATTTCTTGGATTAAATCCTCAAGTGAGGTATGCACAAGTTGTATATTTGTATAGTCTTTGTTCTTGCTTTGTTTCTTCTTTGTTGGTTGGTGTGTGGTTTTCCCTTTTTTCCTTGGCAACCTTTTGTGGGTGGTTTTCTCGGTCCATTTTTTATGGTAATTCAGGTTTTGGGCTGCCTTTGTGCTTTGACTCCTTTGCCCAATGGTTTATGGCACTTGGTTTACGTTTTGATCTTGTGGCACTCACTGGGAGCGCCCATCCCCAAGTAGGAGTCAATGTTGGTCCCATTATTGAGTTGTCATAATGTGCTTTAATTTTTCATGTCAAATTCTACTCAGAAATGTTTTCCTTCTTGATTTGATGGTCTGCAACTCAATTTCTCCTGTTGAATACTTTCAAGTGCCCATAATTTTATTTTTTTTCCCTAATTTGAAACAATTTCCAAGTTTACCCCTTTTTGTGCCCTAATTTCTTCATTTTTACTGGTGTGTCATTTTTCCTTTGTCAAATCATGAAAAAACTCAAGTTTGATCGAATCCCAAATTTGTGCAAGTATTTTCCCAATCCCAGGGTCGAAATTAATGTCAAAAAATGATTCAATTGGTTTAAGATCAAGAAATCTGCCATCCTTGTGAAATTTTTTTATTTCTAGGGCATCCTGTGAATTTTTGATGTTTTGACGGTCATACGGGCGTATTCTACCCATCAAATTCATCATCATAACATTATTGCAACATGGCGGGTTCCTATTGGCCGGGATATGCGGGAAAATGTTTCTAACTTGTCATTTTTAAAATTTTGGAAAAAGGAAAATTTTGTTCCCTAGGCTCCGCTTGCTATAGTAAAGTGCCTACGTGGCACATTATGATTGGCTGGAGGAATGGTGGGTGGCGGGATTTCCTTAGAAATTTTTCTTCCATTTTGCAAAATTTTCTAAGTTAAATTTTTTCTTGAAGGCCCATAGTGAATGGCAGGTGGACATGTGTCCCCGGGAGGTGAGCATGGGAGGAAGATATTTTGATGTATTTGAAGTTTTTAACTTCAAAATTCTAAAGTTTAAATTTGAGCCGAAACACCACCATGAGTCATGAAGCGACACATTTCCAAGAGGAAAAGAGTAGGTCGGTGGGTTTTTGATGGTTTTGAAGTTTTAACTTCAAATGGTATAAAGTCAAGTTTTGGGCCAAAGGTCCCGACCAATGAGAAGTGGACATGTGTCTAGAAATGTAAAAAGTCAAGCAGGGGGACTGATGGAAAATTTTATGAAATTTGTGCCGCTCCAATCCAGAGCCAACACGTGTCCCAAATGGAAAAATGGGGAAGTGCGGGCGGGGAAAATTTTGAAATTTTGTAAATTTGGCAGGGAGGATTGAAGGAAAAATTTGAAAGGTTGAACCCGCAGCAAATAGAGGATGGACATGTGGCAAAGAGGAAAACCGGAGTGCGGGCCCACGAGGGAAAAATGTAAATTTTTTCCAAAATCTAAAAAATGGAAAAATTGATAGAATTGGCCCACATTTTCAATGGGGCCCACATATGGACACGTGGTGGGTCTAGGGGAGAAGCGGGGATTTTTGTAAAATGTTCCATTTTTGAAAAGGTCGCAAATATAATTATTAAAAGCAAGGGCATGATCTAATGGTATCTTGACACGTGTCTCACCTTGTTCAAAAATTAAAAAGGTCAAAAAGGGGAATATTCAAGGATCTCATCCTCCATGTGGAGGGCTGGCATTTAAAGTTATACGAAATCGAGTTCATTGTACATTCCCCCTTTTTGGCCGCCATGAGCTCTAGGAAGCTCGGATTTGTCGTTTCTTCACCAAATTACATCAAATTTTATATGATTTTGCATCCTTTCGGCCTTCTGAGTGCAATGACACTATTTTCATGAGCTAATTTGATGATCTATGATGTTTTTGGTGAAATTTTTTCCTAGCCCATGAAAAACGTGAAAAGTCAAAATCAAAAGTTGCAGAGGTAAAAATTGAAAAGGTAAAAGGTGAAAAATGATTGCTAAAGCATGCTGGCATGCCTGAATGACAAAAATGTGACCTTGGGATGGATAGGGATCCGAATTTGTGTAATATTTTAAAATTTGTATGCATCCTTGGCAACCCGTGAACTGCTTTCCAGTTTGATGTCATTTTCATGGAATCATGAAGAGTTTTTGTAAAAATTTTGATCCCTTAAGCATATTATTTTCTCGGGAAGGAATACTCCATGATGGCATGAGGTATATCATGCATTTTGGGAGAATTTTAAAGGGGAGAAAAAAAGGACGTAGAATTTTTCAAGGAAGAAAGCAGGAAGAAGCCCATTTTCTTTGAGAAAACCACCTGAGAGCCATTTTCAATTCCATTTTTGCATCAGATTTCATCATGTTGAGTTGGTTTCAGTTGTAAAGCCATCAACAGGCTCTGAGATTGTTCTTATAGCACTCCCCTGTTGATGTATTTGATCAAATTTTGGATTATTTGGTGTTATCTCTTGGAAAAATTTACATATGCTTATGTTTCAGAATGATTTCAATTTGTGTTTCTTACTCATGTTGTAATCTTATGTTTAGGATCTCTTTGATTATATAGGGTCTCATTTCTTGTTGATGGTTTAATGGCATTTGCAATCTTATATTCAGAAGAGCCTTCATCTGATAGAAGATAAATAGATTTAAAATCATTTCTTGTCCTTGAATATTGAGATTGTTTGTAAACCTTTGGGTGTACCTTAAGTCATGATCAAACAGGGATTTATGGATACTTTGTTGATATATTTACTTCAAGCCTTTATAGGAGGCTATCAAATATTGTGTGGAAGAGTGTAGATCTGGGCCTCCATTTGTGCACATATCATGGTTGAAGAGTATTTTAAACCTCTTGAAGCATTCTTGTTGTGTAAGTGTTAAAAATTTCTTGCAAAGGTTCTCAAAGAAGTTGGTAATTCCTATCTAGTCCAGTCTAAACATCTCCCAACAAAATTTCATTCAAACTAAATCATCCTACCCATACTACCCCTACATTGCATTGTGTGTAAACAAAATAATACAATCTATTCACAAAAATGCACAAATTATATCAGGATTTTACCATGTCTCCAGCAGCCTTAGTGTTGTCTTGAAAGCATTTCCATCATTTAGTAGTGACAAATCTTTTGAGTTTGAATAATGGATAATTGATCATGTTTTCCCAAGGCCATCTCCGTACAATGTGTAAAGCATAAGGATATCCCCACCTCCTTCATCAAACAAAGGTTGCAATACAGGCTCTCTTGCCTTGGTTGATAGGCACAACCTAAAATAGTGAGGATCAGATCAAAATCCTTCTGAGGTGCTACCCACTCCTTCAAAATCTTGAGTCCTAACAAGATAGATAGATGTGTTCCTCAGCTATAAACGACACATAAATCATTTATTTGCCCTTGGGTGTCTTGTGAGATCCATGATGTTTCTTGAGTTGTGAAGGAGATTAAGTTTGGGTACCAACACGTTGGTGTTAGTATGTTCCATGGTGAAACTCCAAACATAAAGAATTTTCAATGTATATAGTATAAATTAAACTTCAATTCAAATGAAAATGTAAAACTTGAACTTTCACAAAATGAAATAAAAAGATACAAAACATGGAAGGAATATACCCATTTTTTCATGTGGAAGGAAAATCCCTTGTTCTTTTCTTGCACTTAGAGATTCAGATTATATTGTAGAATATGTTGAGAGATCGGGGTGATCAGTTCCCAATTGTGTTGAAGGAGAAAATTAGAGTATTGGGTGTATACAATCTAGCAATGAATATAATCTATAGAGAGAGAATAAGAGAGAGGTACCAAAAAACCTTGTGAATGAACAATAATGTGTATGAAATATTTTAGTAACCCTAATATCTTCCACTTTGAATGTGTGAGAAGATAGGAAGGACTACCTACAAAGAACTTAGACACTTTGATACCTTTCATATCCCTATGAACCACACCGATGTAGATGGATCTAGGCCCAATTTTGTATCTACGGACACAAAGTATAAAATAGAATATGTTCCTCCATACCCTCCACATGTGTTACAAAACTTAGTAGGAGTGTGTAATATTTTGATAAGATTATGGAAAAGGAGACCTATGCCCCCAAATCCCCATATCAATAACTAAAAATGAGCACTAATATGAAGGAGTGAGATATTCACGTCCCCTATAATCTACTCTAAACCATGTTACTTGGGTTAGAAATCGTGTTAAAAATATATAACTATAAGTAGAAATATATAAAATTTAGAAAAATGTGTGACTACCCCTAGGGAAGAAATGTATGAGAGGGTCGGGAATATCCATACGTTCATGAATGTTTTGTACATTTTGAACTTGTGTAAATTTTACCCAATTTATGTGTTTAAAGATAATTTTGAGTATCTATGCATGTGAAAACCTATATATGAAATTATAATTTTGTTGTAGGTGTAGAATATACCCCAATGAATGCCCCCTATTTTGTGGTAAATCACTTGAGCATGGGAAACAAAAGAAAATATTTTGTGACCCTATCTAATGAGTATGGTAATTTACATAAGGACACATAGAAGGATATAGCGGTGGCCTCTCCGGTGGGATCCTAATCATGTAAATGGAATGCACTTGGTGGATACCATGGAGCACAATGAAATAAACTACAATAGTAGTCATAACAACAACACATGTGTACTAGAACAAGGATAAAGACATAGCTATAGTCAAGTGAGGGAACAAAAATAAGAGTGTGTAGAAAAGAGTCAAAATAAGACATATAAGCTGCAAACAAGGGACACCCATAGGGTCACATAACAATCAAGGAACTTAGGATGCATATAGGAGAAGTAAAGTTACTCGAGAAATTAATACAACCACGAATATGGGACACTGTGGTGTCACAAAAAAAATCAAGGTATGAAGCTACATATAATGAAGTAGAAAGTTAGTAATGCAAATACAAAAATGACACATGTATAAAAAATAGTTATGTCAAATAGTGATAAAAGCATCATTACAAGTAGTAAAAAAGCACATAAAATAAAATATGTTAACATTGCACAAGACACATGTGTTAGTCTGTTAGCTCAAAATATAACATATACATAATATATGTAATAAAGTGTAATAGCAGTAAGTAGAAAGTAACTATAATGAATTATATATAATGTATAATATATGCCCCTAGATAATCTTGGTATCTAAAATAGGATAGGTGACACTTGTCATCATGTAGCACTTTGTGTGTGTTCGCATCAAGCTTAGTAAACCTCATGAATTCATGTTTGTAAAAGTATATATAAAATATGTTATGTACCTTGGGATATGATATTATAATGTATATGAGTTAATGGAGATGCTTTGACATGTGGCACACATAAACCTTAGTTAGTTACATGTTTATAATATATGAGGTCATATGTTAAGAATTAGTTATATTGGGTAATGAGTCAGCCTACATTGGTATTATGTGTTACCCATTCATTAAGAGTAATGAATTTCTATATGGAGGATGTGAGTATCATTATGAGTTATGTCATGGATGCATGAGTTGAGTCTTATACTTGGTAGAGGTATATTGGAGGTGTCCCCCTCGAAGTGGAGTCCCATCTTGGGAGAATGTGGAGTTACTCCTCCCTTAAGGAGAATTTTATGGTGTTGCCCTACCTTAAGGGTTTTACTACACATATATTTAGTATTTGGGAATATCGTCCCACTAATATCTCTTGTGTTATGCTATCTTCTAAAAATTATTCATTTATTATATGCAAATATCTTATCAAGTGGTATTAGAGCATCGATCTAGGAAATTTGTGGGATGAAACCCTAATGTTGGTGATTCACCCATATCTGAAGATCAAATTTGAATTTTTCAGATATTTCTTTTGTGAAGTGAAGAAATAATTAAAGGGATTTTCCTCCAAATTTTAGAGTTTTTAGATGTATTTTGTGAAATATATTTTGGTTTTGTGGTTAAAAACATAAGTTTCAAGTTTTGTCTGTATCTTCTAAATTATGAAGAATAAGTTCTTAAATGTTTTTGGGTTGATATTGTAGACACCAAATTTGTGTCTTACGACCCCCTGTGCCCCGCATCTCATTTCGCAACCTAACCTCATCACCTAAACCTTACACAATTATTTATTAATTACCTTATAATTAATAAATCCACATCGCCATACCTGCCACCTCATTTCGCCACCTCATCATAACCTAGTCTTAACCCTAAACTAACCTAATTAAGACCTATAACTTGGTCCACATCCACACCCATGACTCATAATGACTTGACCAAGCCCGCAACTAATCCCGGGAGAAAGGAGGGAAAGCTGGCTATTTTACCAAAAATAGCCCGCTTTGACCTGACCGACATCGGTTCCTACTCGACCGCCGTCGGTTGCGTAACCGCCATCGGTTCCCTGTAAATGACCACCTCCAACCAAAAACAAGGGATCGGATTTTCATTTGATCGGGAGGAGGAGAAATCATTGAAAGGATCCGGATTTGCTTGGCCGAAGAGAGACAAGTGAAGAAACAAGAAGAGTTTGCAGAGAAGGACATCAAGCCCAAGACTGCAACTGAATAACCAGAGCCCAGTGACACTCATCCGAGCATCAGAAGAGGAGATAGCACATCTTGGATTGTCAGATCATCCTACTTGAGCCCTGTCTTCGTCATCACAGTCGTGGAACCTGCATCTTCATCAGGAACGAGTAAGCTAGTGTCTTGTATGTTTCTAAGCACCATTTCTTGAGCCTGTGGATTGATAGTAATTATAAACTCATTCCTAGATCTACCACCTACCAGCACCCTGCACTTAACCTTCATCCATACATCCTTGTATTTCCCAGAAGACCATTTTATCACACTCTGAGTCTTCCCTGTCCTCTCACTATTCCCCTCAGCCATCCGCTAGTCTTAATAACCCCACAATCACCCTGCAACCAACCTCTATCCAGAAGCACCTAGATTACTGACCCTACCGGTGTCGGTTATCCCCTACCGGCAGCGGTTCTCTAACCGCGGTCGGTTATCCAGTGACTGGCATCGGTCACTGTGACTTATACCCCAAAACCTTCCTCTCGCCTATTTGTCACCTAACAACCTCAGGTCCAGTCTGGTTTATCCCTGTAACTCAACCTGAATGTATCAACGACCAGTAACCGAACAAACAACGTGACTCTTTATTATTGATAGTTTAGCCTCTATTGCTTTGTAACGAGGTACCTAAATCGTGATTTTGCAATAGCTTTCTTTGTTATCATTTGTGTTAATTCGTATTAAAAGGGGAACTGACCACCTTCGAAAGGAAGTTTTATATTTCCTGGGCCCAAGGCAGTTCCCTCATTTATTGTCTAATCAAAATCGGGTGGTCTTGTATTCTTATTTGCAGGTAGTCCTTCCAAGACAAAAAGGAGTTCTTCACAATCAACCTGATCTCTCTCTACGGTACGCGCAAGCCTCACCCTCTCGACATTCAACAGGTATTCCTCCTAGCCCTAACCCTTATCTGTTTCTAAAAGGAATGAAAGGATAGAAGCAACTCTATTCCCAAAAGCTGAAACATTCCGTGCGAAACATTTTGGCACGCCCGGTGGGACCCATTTCGGGTTTCTTTAATTCTTGCTTGCTTTCATATAGGGAGCATACCTGCTGTTTTCTTCTTCTAAAGATATTCACAAGGTATTTTGTTATTTTGGTAAAAGAACTGGCCTTGCTTTTACATCTTTGCATTAGTGAAAGTCATCTCTTTTGCTTCATCGAATATCATTTTTGATTTGGGTTTAAAACACGTGCATCACATTCTTGCTTGCTTTGTTTTCAATTCTAGTGAACATAGATTAACTAATGTGTCGATACAAGTGGGGTGATATCCACGGTATTAACAAGAAATTAATCTTACTTTCACTACACAACACATACCGAATCACTTCACAATTAACACAATGCTCAAAACATCCCCCCTTTTTCCGCGGTATTCCTCCGCCCGATTGAGGTAACCTTATGAGCCAAAACAAACTTGACATTTCCCCTAAGTCTTTTGTTTAGGATTCTGACATCATTCTATGTCTAAAGGCATAAGCCCACAATAATTAAAATTAACCCTAGGGTTAGTCTCTGGATTTGCGTGTGCATCTTGCTTGTTTTCAGTTCTGTTTTCTCTGTTATACACTGTCTTCTGTGATCACCTTAGAACAATTTGATAAATGTACTAAGCGTTGTTAAAAATCAAATCAGCAGCTTCTTATATTTTCTTATACCAGTCTTATTACACCGACATCGGTTAACTGACCGACGTCGGCTATAGTCTAACCGACATCGGTTATCAGACCGATATCGGTTACTGTCTTTTACAGTTCCTGACAAACCAGCAACCTACCAATTTCACCATTCTGAGGTTGTTTCTGTTCCTGATAGATTGAAGCCCTACTGTGTACTCTTGTCCATGGTTGTTATCACTCGGAAGCAAGCCACCGCCATGGTTTCACATGCCTGCTCTGTGCCTTTGCCTGAATCACCCCCTTCACATTCTATAGGGAACCCTACGGACACCAGTGAGATCCCCAAAATTCCTGTAGGAGATAAGGAATTTGCCAAATTTTGGATGCTAATCCTAGTCTGTATAATACTATTTGTCTCATGCCCCTGACCGTACGCCCGATGGTCAACTCCTTGTTGGCATGCCTATTAGTATAGCTGCTCATTTAGCTCCCACTCCGCCTGATAACACCGTCTTGCCTTCTGCATCCTTAGCCCCGTCTCCCAATCCGATGGCTTCAGAGGTTCATACGACACAGATTGGCTTTCCTTTGGTTAATCTTGGGCCCCACATGTCATTACCACCGACTGCTCCTACCTCGTCTCTCTTCTGCATCGCTCCGTTCATGACTTGCTCTCTCGCCACACTGTCCACACGAGCTTTCCTTCTCAAGCTCTGCCTACCTTTTCATTCCCACACATGTATCCAGTGACCTCAACATCTTATATAGGACATCCCTATTCGGTCGCCTCAACATATTCGTCCTCCATACCTTATCAACATTTAACCCCACCATTGTCTAGCGGAGGCCCTTGGCCCAATTTGCCTCCGTTTACCACAACCGCACCATCATCTCATCCAACCACGGATTTCATCAAACAAATGATGGACAAAATGCAAAATCTGGAGGCTTCTATTTCGGGAAGTCGTAGCGCCTTGACATACGAGCAAGTTTGTCGGGAGCCTATTCACCCTTCTGTCCCCCTTCATTCATATCCTCCTCAATGGGAATTGCTGAAATTTACTCATTTTAATAGTAAAGAGGATCCTCAACAACACTTGCGATCATTTAGACATGCTTGTTATTTGATTGCTCATGATGATGCCTTGTTACTTCGCACCTTTCCCATGTCCTTATCGGGGACTGCGCTTGGAGTGGTACGATTGCTTTAACCCAAGACTCAATCTTCTCTTTAACCAACTAGCCCAATCTTTCTTGGATCATTTCTCCATTAACATTGCCAAGAAAGTATCTATCACCGACCTCTATGCCATCCGACAATTTGAAGACGAATCTATCGCAAATTTCATTGGACAATGGCAGCCTTATCAACCAACTTACATATGCCTTGCCTCAGGTGAACTTATCAAACTTTTTACGCGGGCATGTGCTAAGCACATCTATCCTACCCTTCAAATTTAAACTTTCGCACATTTGACGAGGCCTTTACTATGGCTCGGAAACTAGAAATTCGAGCCTTAGAAGAAGAGAAATTGCGGTTGCGCAACAAAAACCCCAATTTCCGAACTCCAGATTCCACCAATAAACCAAACACCACCACTCCTCACACATCTACTTCTTCGAAATCAAAAGGAGCTGTCCACGCGGTGATGGTCAAATCTCAAACACCGTCTAATACCCCACCAAAAACCACCTATAAATATAAAGCCGAGCCCATCAACTACACTCCCTTGGGAGAAACATATGGTGTGATATTGGAAAAATTGCTCAAAGCCGGAGCTATCACCTTGCCTCCTATTAAACCTCACTCCGGGTTTGACTCCACCCGTGCTATACCTTCCTGGTACAAAGAAAATGACTTCTGTAACTTTCACCGCGTAAAGGGACATAGTCACGAAAACTACAAGATGTTGAAAAACATAGTGCAGGAAATGGTTGATGCAGGGGATATAACCCTCGATAATCCTAATGCCCCTACTAACCGAAATTTGAAAATATTCAACAAACCATTCCCGAATCACTCTTCTAACAGTAACATAAACCAAGATATCTTAGCCGAGGAGAGTGTTCATGAGATCCATGCAGTCTTCGACTCCCAGCCAAAAGCCTCTATCGAGAAAATTTTGAATCAAGCCTCTTCACTGACGCAGGGGCCCGAACCTCCTTCACCACCATCAAGACAAGGTGAAATCATTCCTTTATCCGTAAAGGAATTAACCACCAGAGTCCTCTTCTCATAGATGAGTCTTCTTACACCACATCCCTACAAGACTGTGAGCGGATGTTATCCAACTTATCTATTTCCCAAACGTCTCTTTCTACCATTCTTGCTGTACAAGAAGAAGGCTCGCCACTTCTTTTGTCATCCTTAGATGAAAAACCTCTTGAACCGACATCACCACATTCTTTAAACATGATGGATCCTCTCAAACACGCCCTCCTACCTATTAGTTCTTCATCGCCTAAATCTTTTCAGCGACCGGTTGACCTCTTAACGCCCATTGATACAGTGCCTCATCTACCCCCTGTATCACACCCACAGTGGACCGGAATCACAACCCACCTTTCTTCCATACAAAAGTTCCTATTCACATGTGAGGACTGTCATTCCCTAGAAGATAGATAGGTCCTATGGGAACGTTTGAGTATGCCATATTCTACTCAAATGCAGATGACCGATCCAGATGCCTCTACCATATACCCGAAGTGTTTACAGAAGCTTAAAATGCCTATGTCCTCATCTTCACCCCCCTCATCTCTACCAAATACCTCATCCACTTCTATTAACCTAACCAAATCTTCCCCTATGCTTGGGACCCCACCAATACCCAGTCTAACACACCCACCTAAGTGGCTTGATTTATCTAAAAATAAAGCCATCCATCCCATTAGGAGATAGACTCAATCTCCTCAATCTATGCCGCTATCACAACTAAAACCCTTGTCATCACACCTACCTTCCATATTGGGACCCCATCCTTCTACCCTACATCAATATATCATACCTCCTGCGTTTTCTTTAAAGCGACCTATGCCTTCTGCACCCATACAGAAATCCAAGGGTATAGCAACACCGTCACCCCGTGTATCCTGTCCACCTATCAACCTTAAACAAATTCCATCATCAAAAGATTTGTTTTCTGTCACTCCTATTTCTCCGTGGTTGTTTTTTGATACCACATCATCTGTGGCCTCATCATCCAACCAGCTAAACATAGCTTCTGCGTCAAAGAAGCCACGTTTAGTTAAAACCCATTATCAAAACTCCTTGGCTAAACCACCACCCATACAAACCAACCATACCACGTCATCACCAGAATCGACCCAGTCAATAGCCTCCTCTTCCTCTGACTTTGACCCACTCAAAGGGTCTTACGCCAAAATCCTTGCTATGTTGGTAGAGAATGCGACCATTTCCCTACCCCCACTTAGACCTTATGATCCATCTAAACCTCGACCTATAGGTTACAATGAGTCTAAAATCTACACTTACCACCGCACACCAGGACATGACGTAGAGGGATGCAAAGCGTTGAAAGCTATACTTCGTCAGTCACCTCTCTCAGATAGAAAAGTTAAGAAAGATAATTTACGAAGAGAGAGACCTTTAGCTTCAATTCCCTCTCCTATACCACCTGTCCCCGCCTCACCAAGATCTATCATTATTACAGCCCCACCTCTCGAAGACCATGACCTATCCCTACCGTCTTCCTCCTCTCGTATTCACGAGATCAATATGATTAGTGTTGCTACTCGAGGACAGAAAAACAATGGGAAAGCGAAAGAAAACACACCTGCGGCATCTCTTTCTCCATCCACCATCCCGATGGCACCACCACCTAAAGTAGTTATTCGCGGACCCGCCTATCCCGTCTCTAATGGAATTGCCCACCGAACCATGATCAAACAGCTTCACCAATTGCCTGTAAAAATGACACTGTATGATCTCATTCAGACTTCTGAATCTCATCGAAAAGCTCTCATTGAAATCCTTCAAGGGATAGAGGTCTTACCTAATGAAACCTTGCCTATTACCTCTATTCTAACACCCAATCACGTTGCTTCACTCACCAAACAATCTATCTCCCCAACCATTTCTCGTCTGCATGTACAAAGTAGTGAAGCTGCTGTCTTTGTCGGTTTCTCGAAGACGAAATTATCGACTTTGGTGCCGAAGATCCTGACCCTGCTCTTTTCATCTCAACTTATGTCCGGGACATTCGGGTACGTCGTTTTATGATTGACAGGGGCGCTAGCCTAAACATCATCTCTTCGAAAGCCTTCCAATAAATGAATATCCCTTCTAGTTGCATGTGTGCCAACCCCATCATGTTGTGGTCATTCAATGATGCTATTACTTCTACCTTAGGCACCGTGATCCTTAACATTCGTGTAGGGCCACGCACTTTACCCGAACTCTTCTATGTCCTTGAGGGAGAGTTCCAATACAATATGTTGTTAGGCTGCCCTTGGATCCGGGCTATGGGATGCGTTCCTTCCACCTTACATAGATGCATAAAATTTGAGTACAAGGGAAGTCCTACACCGTAAAAGCTGATCCTCCCCCCTTCAAAACCTACAATATGTTGTATCGCCCTAATGATGTGCTTGTACCAGTCAAGACACCCATTCATCCAACCCAACCATCCACTTCAACCGCACCTACACCTTCAACCAATGAAACCGCCGTCACAAATACCACTTCCTTTCCCACAGATAACATCCCAACCTCCGACCCCTTAGTAGATGTTTTTCAACGCCTTACGCTGGGGGAGTACCACCTATATAATGTTAGCTCTTTCCATACCCCGCAGGAGTACGGACAGTTACATGCACATCCTACCTATGACCGTCGCGTGGGGGAGGTAATCTCTTACGGACCACCCCATTGCCGCACCAACCTAACGTATGGGGGTGTTGACACATCCTCCGTTACCCCTGAACCTCCTCTTGGTGTGGTTCCCTTCCAATCTGATTTTTAATACTTGACAAATCGTCATTTCGCCCTCACCTTTTTGACTCACTGTGCTTGGAAAGGCTTTGGTTTTGGTCTTTATGAACAAGGCCAACATACACTCATTCCCGTGACTACACGCAAACACAATGATCGTAGTGGTCTCGGTTTTCCTGAAACACTTACACCGGAGAAACCTCGTGTCAGTTGTATCCTGGAAGATGACGACGTCACCCCTACCAAACCATCATCACCCATTTTGCCATCATCACCCACAGAGTCGATAGACCCTGAATCTATCCCTCCTAACTTTTTTTTTTCATAAATGCTATCTCCCTAGGTCCTCTCACTTATCAACGCGATAATGAGGACCCATCTTCTCTTCCCCTTCTGTATCTAGACATGATCGAAGAGGATTCGCCTTCAATTAATGTTGTTGAGTGCCAGGATGATGACTCCATCCTCACTTATCTTGGCGCGGATGACTCTTATATTCAACGCGCCTTACCATCTGAAACTCAAACCATGTTGAATGAGTCGACTATAGAAATCAACATCCACATGAGGAGGATCCTCACATTGTGAAGATCGGACAATCCCTTAACACATCAGAACAAGTGCCTTTACTACCTTTCTCCGTACCCGCAACCAAGCTTTCGCTTGGCCCTACGCTGACATGCCAAGAATTGATCCTGTCATTGCTGTCCATAACATTACCCTGAAACCCGATTCCAAGCCAATTAAATAGAAACTGAGAAAAATGCATCCACGCATTGCCCTCTTGGTCAAAGAAGAGCTTCAACGACTCCTTTCTGTTTCCTTCATCCTGCCTATTGACTATCCTCAATGGATTTCTAACATCGTACTTGTCACTAAAGCGATGGGGGGACTTCGGATATGCATGGATTTCTGAGATCTTAACCTCGCTTGTCCCAAGGATGACTTCCCCCTCCAAGTATTGATCAACTTGTTGATCTCACTACGGCCATGAGATTCTCTCTCTCATGGATGGCTTTTCAGGATACAAACCAAATTTTGGTTGCCCCTTGCCGATCAACATAAAGCGCCTTCATAACTCCTTGGGAACCCTACATTATCGTGTCATGCCATTTGGCCTTAAGAATCCTTGGTGCAACCTATCAGCGGGCTATGACTTACATTTTTCATGACATTATGCACACTATCCTTGAGGATTATGTCGATGATCTTCTTGGCAAATCTAAACATCGCAGTGAACATCTCGATGTTTTAACCATTATTTTCGATCGCCTATTACAATATTCGGTCCGGCTTCAACCAAAGAAATGTGTCTTTGGTGTTCTTTCGGGAAAACTTCTTGGCTTTATCATCTCTTTGCGTGGCATTGAGGTCGATCCATCTAAAGTCAAAGCTATCCTAGAAATGCCCCCACCCAAAAACCTCAAACAATTGCGTAGTTTGCAGGGTAAACTTCAATCCATCTGACGTTTCATCTCCTGACTCTCGAGATCGATGTCACCTTTCCATCACCTTCTTAAAAAGGACATTGCCTTTCAATGGAGCAAAGAGTGTCACCAAGCCTTTGAAGCTCTCAAAGCCTATCTCTTGTAGCCACCCGTGCTTATTCCACCTCAGGATGATCACCCTTTCTACCTTTACCTTTCTGCCACTAACCATGCTATAGGAGCCATGTTTGCACATCGGGACTCGTCACATCGAGAACAAGCCGTTTATTATATAAGTCATACTCTCATGGATTACAAGACTAGGTATACACATGTAGAAAAATTGTGCCTAGCCCTATCATTCGTAGCCACCAAACTTCGACATTACCTCCGAATCACAAAACTTTTGTCATTACCAACACGAACCCCATTCATTATATGTACACCAAACCACATCTAAACCAACGCATCACCCGATGGCTTATGCTCCTCACTGACCTCGACCTTGAGTTTGTACAACAGAATTCAATCAAAGGACAAACTATTGCGGACCAACTTGCGGAGGCCCCTTTACCTAGGGAACAATTTACCAATTTTAATTTCCCGACGAACTCATCGCCACTCTTTCACTCAGGGAAGAGTCGTATCCAATGACCCTCTTCTTCGATGGATCCAAATAATAGCGCGGTGGAGGGGCTGGCATTGTTCTCATTCCTCTTGACGCTGAGCCTATGCCTCTTTCATTCTGGCTCGATTTCCCCTGCACTAATAATACAGCGGAATATGAGGCCCTTGTTTTGGGTCTCCAGGTTGCGTTACACTTAGGTGTCAAATCTATTAATATTTTTGGCAACTCTCAATTGGTAGTCAATCAAGTTATGGGCATCTACCAATCTAAAAATGAGGAACTTCAAAAGTACAAATATTACGTGGATTCACTTTTGACCTCATTTACTCGTTATTCTATCCAGACCGTTCCCCGCTCCACTAACAAATTTGTGGATACTATGGCTTGCTTAGCCTCACAAATTCCTGTCTCACCAACTGACTCTGACATATTCATCTTGGTCCAATAACTCTTTGCCCCATCTTACTCAGCCCCGATTGTTTGTATGATAAATAATGTGTCTGCTAATTCGCAGGATACCTAGTACCACAAATTTCACGACTACCTTACAACCTCTGTTCTCCCATCTGACCTAGCTAGTACCGGAAAACGCGCTTTTCTTAAACATGTTTCTCGTTATGTCATCATGGGGGGACTCCTTTATAAACATGGCTTTGATGGTATCATCCTTCGATGTCTAACCGGCTCAGAGATCACCTATACCATCCAACAGGTCCATGACGGTATTTGTGGTGGACATTTTAGCGGTCTTGCCATGGCCAAATGAATCCTTCGCCTAGGTTATTATTGGCCTACTCTCAATAACGACTACTACGAATATGTTAAGCGTTGTGTTATGTGTCAACAACATGCCAACCTTCAACATACTCCTAGCCATCCGCTACAGGTCGCACGAGATCTTTGGCCTTTCTCACAATGGGGTTTAGACCTTATTGGTGAGATTCATCCGCCCTCTTCACAATGTCACCGATGGATAATCACAGCAACCGAATATTACACAAAATGGGTGGAGGCTATTCCACTCATTTCAACTAAAAAAGAAAAAATTGTAGAGTTCATTAACCACCACATTATCTGTCGTTTTGGTGTTCCTCATCACCGATAATGAGATAATAGAAAATATTTTAAAAATAAGTTGTTGCAAGACCTTTGTGACAACTTTGGTATCAAACTTAGCTTCTCATCACCCTACTATCCACAAGCGAATGGACAAGCCGAATCTTCTAATAAAACCCTGACCAAAATCCTCATGAAAGTTGTTAATGATTCTGGAAGAAATTGGCATGATCACATTCCCTTTGCCCTTTGGGCTTATCGTACTAGCATTCGTACCTCCACTAATGCCACACCATTTTCTTTGGTATATGGTACCGAGGCGGTCTTGCCTCTTGAAATACAAATACCCTCCCTCAGAATATCTCTTCAGGATATTCTCACCAACGATGATTTCCGCCAAGAGCGGTTAGCCCAATTAGAGCTTCTTGACGAGCGTCGTCTTACGGCTCTTGACCACCTTCAAATCTACCAAAAACGCATCAAGCGTGCTTATGATAAACGACTTCATGAGCGTACCTTTAAGGTTGGTGATCTTGTCCTCAAAGAGAATCAACATGTAACCAAACTAGAAAAGAGAAAACGTGGAAAATTTGCTCCCAATTGGATTGGGCCTTACATAATCACTCACACTTATGGATCAGGCACTTATTGTTTAGCTTCACTTAATGGTAAACCCGAGCCTGAACCCCTTAATGCCTTGCATCTTTGACCATTCTACTGTTGAATTTAGTGTTATATCACTTCTTATCTACCTACCGCTCGTCCCTTGAGCTCATTTTACCACCACATACATGTTGTTTCCTACATCTCAAAATAAAATCAAGCTCACATAGTTTGATTCTCACCTCCCCTTAAAGATGCCTTCCCCTTTTTAGTCTAGTCCATGACTTCAAAGTATTAAAATGACACATTCTTAAGGGATTTTCTTGAGTCAAACTTCCTACCAAACTAGATGCTTTACGCAAAAGGACATGTAGCTCTCTAAATTATATATAGACTGCTCCCCCGAAGGACATCTATGCACTAAAACCGCATCTGCTACTATAAATAGAATTCTCCTTGAAGGACAGATATACATGATCAGGACTTTATCGAAGCTTCTTGTTTCACTCGGAATGTTTCGTTTTCTAGGAATAGAGTTCTATCCTTTCATTCCTTTTAGAAATAGATAGGGTTAGGGCTAGGAGGAATACCTGTTAAATGTCAAGATGGTGTGCGCGTACCGTGGAGAAAGATCAAGTTGACTGCGAAGAACTCCTTTTTGTCTTGGAAGGACTACTGCAAATAAGAACATAAGACCACAAGATTTGATTAAACAATAAATGAGAAGCGCCTTGGGCCGGGAAATATAAAACTTCCTTTCGAAGGTGGTGGTTTCCTGCTAATATGAATTAACACAAATGACTGCAAAATATCAATTAGATTACTTGGTTGAAAGCGGGTAGGAGAAGGCTGGTTTCGGTTATTGTCGGGAGTAACCGATATGCGGTTTACAGTAGCAAGACGTCGGTTGGGCCTAGGACCTCCTTGGTAGCTATGGTGTTTGTAAGGTGGTTTATGGATGATATTAAGAAATGAGATGATGAGAGGTAAAAGAATGACAGTTAGATGCAATGGCACGTTGGGTAGTGGATTCAGAAACGGATTTAGGAGGACTGTGATTCAAAGAGCATAAGAAATGTTATAACAGAGGACATGCAAGATGTGACTTACTGGTTTTGACAAAGATGCAAGTTGATCTCCTTTGCTGCAAACGCTTCTGGTTTCTTCACTCATCTCTGCTCGGTCAAGTGAAGATCTAGACTCTGTTTTTCGCTCCCAATGATCTCTGTTGATTCAAAAATCATTCGACCCTTGATTTTGGTTCGGGGAGCCCATTTACAGGGAGCCGATGGCGGTTACGTAACCGACGGAGGTCGAGTAGGAACCAGCATCGGTAAGGAAAAAGTAGGCTATTTTTAGTAAAATAGCCCACCTTCCCTGCTTTTCTCCCGAGAGATCAGTTGCGGGCTTGGTCAAGTGGCTAGAAGGTCGGTTTTGGGTGCGAGTAAGGAGGCATTAGTTATGGATGTGAGTCTAGACCAAGTCATAGGTCTTAATTAGGTTAGTTTAGGGTTAGGGCTAGGTCATGATGAGGTGGCAAAATGAGGTGGCAGGTAAGGTGATGGTGGATTTATCAATTACAAGGTAATTAATAAATAATTGTGTAAGGTTTAGGTGATGAGGTTAAGTTGCGAGATGAGATGCGGGTCACAAGGGGTCGTAAGACACAAATTTGGTGTCTACATTAGCCCCTTATTGTCATGTAGCTTGTTTTGTAAAGCTGCACGGACAATAATATGAAGTGGTTTCCCCTGTTAAGGGTATAGGTAATCCCCCTCAAATCTATCATGATTGAGTGAAGCGGGAAATCGGGGATAGGGTTGATAAAGGGTAAATGGGGTAGAGGGGATGGTAAGATGGTGGGGTAGGTCCAAGGAAGCAGACGCATGGTAAAATGCAATAGTACGACTAGGGTACATGATTTGACGAGCAAACCAGCAGTGCATAGGCAAAGGTCGATAGTTTATCCAAACAAGGGTGATATAATCCACGGTATCAAGGCATAGGAAGTAGCTCCAGGGTATATAACAGGTAAGGTACAGGAACGTTTAGGCATGTCCGGCAGTACCAAATGGTTGGTTTGGTTGAGATAAACGTCACGGTCTAGGTCTGAGCAAAGTTGGTCGACAGATCAAGTCAAGGACCCTAATCATGCTAAAACACGAACAGGTGAGCTCGATTGAACAAAAAACTACAGGATGGGTGGATAAAAGTGGATGGTTTTGATTTTGGGTAAGGTATTGGAGTGATACGGCCGTGGGTCGGGCCGAGTTGTTGGGTTGCAGCCTTGGGTCGGGCCAAATGGGTAGGGCGAGGCCTTGGGGCGGGCGGGTTGGTTAGGGCGAGGCCTTGGGTCGGGCCGGTAGGGTAGGGCGAGGCCTTGGGTCGGGCCGGTTTGTTAGGGCGAGGCCTTGGGTCGGGCCGGTTTGTTAGGGCGAGGCCTTGGGTCGGGCCGGTAGGGTAGGGCGAGGCCTTGGGTCGGGCCGGTTTGTTAGGGCGAGGCCTTGGGTCGGGCCGGTAGGGTAGGGCGAGGCCTTGGGTCGGGCTGGTTTATTAGGGAGAGGCCTTGGGGTCGAGGCCCAGGTAGGGTAGGGCGAGGCCTTGGGTCGGGCCGGTAGGGTAGGGCGAGGCCTTGGGTCGGGCCAGTTTGTTAGGGCGAGGCCTTGGGTCGGGCGGTAGGGTAGGGCGAGGCCTTGGGTCGGGCCGGTAGGGTAGGGCGAGGCCTTGGGTCGGGCCGGTTTGTTAGGGCGAGGCCTTGGGTCGGGCCGGTTTGTAAACAAATGGTGTTCAGCAAAGGTGGATATAGGTGATATGTGGTTAAAAAGGGGAAAATGGTAAATAAGGGCAAAAAATTGGGGGAAAGTTGGAAGAAAAAACCGATGTCGATTCTACGTGACCGATATCGGTTAAGGGACCGATACCGGTTCATTAGGGCAACATGAAACCGATATCGGTTAAGGGCGAAAAACCTATAAAAAGAAAAATACGGCTTGTCATTGTCACTTTGTTATTTTGAAAACCAAATTGACTTGTCTGACGTGGAGAGTTGAGATTGGAGGTTTATTGAGTGAGGTGGAGCTATTTTGCTGGAGGAGTGAGTTGTTTGCGGGCCCGAGTGAGGAGGAGGCGGCGATTGATTGGCGGGGACCCAACAGATCAGAATTGGAGCTATGGCACAGGCAGGAGGAGCAGGAGGGGCTGGACCAGCTGGACCACCACCACCCATCCCACCACGACGACGTGTCGTCGTTCGGGTATGTTCGGAACTCTTTATTGTGTGCATTTGAATGGTGTTAAGCTAAATTGGGGGTTTGGGTAGGAATTTACATGTTTTAGGAAATAATGAATAAATTGACGTAATTTGAAAAACGAAGAGGATAGATGGGTAAAATAGGGCAAGTCGGCTGGGTGGGTAGGTTTTTATGGTGTTTGGGTGGGTAGATAAGTATAAAAATGCAAAAATATGGGCGGGGGGCCGCGCGGGGGTTCGGCTCCCGGCAATTACAGCGACCGATGTCGGTTGCTAAGCGACCGGCATCGGTCGCAAATTGTGTGGACAGGGTGTGTTGGGCTGGACCGGCGTCGGTCGTATGTCGGCCGGCGTCGGTTTGGGTTTGTATGGGTATGGGTTGGGTGGGTTTGGGTGTTGGGTGGGGTGGGGTTTGGTTGGGGTGGGGTTTGGTTGGGTTTGTTTTGTTTTGGGGTTGGGTGGGTTTGGATTTGGGTAGATTTTGGGCTTTGGGTCGGGTAGGGGTTTGGGTGGGGTGGGTTTGGTTTTTAGGTGGAGTGGGTTTGGGTTTTGGGTGGGGTGAGTTTGGTTTGTAGGTGGGGTGAGTTTGGGTTTTGGGTGGGGTGAGTTTGGTTTTGTAGGTGGGGTGAGTTTGGGTTTTGGGTGGGGTGGTAGAGAGTCGGGGTGTGGTCGGGGGGATAAAAGGGGGTTTAGAGGATAAAGTAGATGTTGTGATAAAAAGTAGGTCTAAGGATGTGGGTTGGTTTTGCAGGCACGTCAGCAGTTGACGATGCGGGATAGGATGCCCCCGCTGTTGGTGCGGATGAGACCACATGTGTCCGCAGCTCACTGGGCGATCATGCGCGAGGTGGGACTCGGTGGAGTCCAGAGGTATAGAGCGATAGAGAGAGATCACAGCCTGATGGTCGCCCTCATCGAGAGATGGGATCCGGCGACCAATGTGTTCCATCTCCCGACTGGGGAGATGACTATCACGTTGGAGGATGTGTATCGCATCCTTCGACTACCTATCGAGGAGAGCGAGTCTTCCGAGGTAGATCGAGAAGGCTGCCATGGACAGCATATTCTGAGTCTTTGGAGATGCGGCCCGCTGCTTACTTACCTATCACGGCGTGAGCATTGGGTATGGTGACATGTACCGTGCACATCGACACGAGACACGGTGGTTGTCTTGATGATGATTGGGATCACCGCCGCCCTCCCGAACTCGAGAGGGAGGTCGCTTTCCACGGGTGTTGATGGGGGTGTTGCTTGAGATGATTGAGGAGCATACTTGCTATGCGTGGGCACCAGTGTATCTGGTGCAGCTATACAGAGAGCTCTGGGGTTATCGCCGGATGAGGTGATTCGGTATCTGTTTGACATTTTTACTTCACTGTTGGGCATATGAGCACATCATATGCATCAGACCAGTAGGGCTGCCCCAGCAGCCAGGGCCACAGGTTATATACAGATACGGCTTTCAGAGGTGGTTGGGAGTCGTGGGGCAGCCACGAGCAGTGCTTGCGGGGAGAGACGTTGCCTACTACAGGCATTTGTTAGAGGGCCTGACAGCGGTAGATATCATATGGAGACCTTACAGAGGTCATCACCCGCCTGAGGAGGCCGAGTACAATTACGCTGGATCCAGTACACTTTCTGGATAGCAGGACGGAGGCCAGGAGAGTACGAGAGGATACCCCTAGAGAGGGTATACAGGCAGATGGGGCTACGACAGGATGAGCCACCTCCCTTCCCTCAGTATAGGAGGGATGATGTAGAGGCCCCACTGCCTGCACCACAACCCTTGGATGCAGATTGGGTTGCTGAGGCCAGCAGATGACACAGTAGATGATGCTGGTTGTACAGGAGCATACATGGTGTGGTGGGCTGGTCAGAGAGCGGCGAGGGTAGCACAGCCTGCACAGCCAGACTTGGCAGCTGTGACGGCAGAGAGAGATCAGCTCGGGGTGAGTGCGGCTCTTACGAGGGCGGCTTGCTGCTGCGCGCAGCACGAATAGGGGTCTTACGAGGCAGCTAGCCTGAGCCAGCTCGAGTAGCACAAGCGGCACCACCACCACCACAACACGGCCAGCGCAGTGCAGTACAGTACCAGCCCAAAGTACAGATGCAGTACAGCACCACCGCGGCCATAGGCACCACAAAGCACCGGCACTGCAAAGGGGTAGTAGAAGTCGGGACCGGCCCAAGACCGACGGTGGCACGGGAGAGATACATGGAGGCGAGAGCAGAGGCCCGGTACTATCAGGATGTCCTTGATAGTACCGGAGCTGAGTATCAGCCATATGCGGCACACCGAGCGGAGACCTCGCATAGTCAGAGGTCGCAGGGAGGCGCAGCTACAGCCGGTGTGTCCGTTACAGGTAGGAGGCGAGAGGCACCGCAGGGACCAGCAGGGAGAGGTGCTTGAGGTGGTGGGGAGAGGCGAGGATCCCACATAGTTTTTTTTTTATAGGGACATGGGCACCGGTCTCTCGCGAACCGGCCGGTTGTGTTGATAGAGGCCTATGTGCCGTCATTTATTCATGTATTCATTCATTCATTTATTTATATACCGCTGCATGAGCCGAGTACGGGTTTATACTGATTGGTACCACTGCTGAGCCAAGTATATTTTGATATGAGGACCGGCTGTGAGCCGACTCGAGATTATTGATAGTTATTGCGGCCTGCGTGCCGGCTTTGTTGGATTATGAGATCACAGAGGCCCCGATGTAGGGCACAGTGTATATTTGAAAACTTGTATATATATATAGAGATGATGTTTTGATCCACATGCAGTGTTCAAAAATGTGTTTAAGTATTTTGTCGATGGTTTGTGATATAGAATGTAGGATGAGTTTAGTTGACATGTTGATATATGGATGATGTTGATGTTTTTGTTTTTGCACGTATATATGGATGACATGTTATATGATGAAATGTTGCATGTTGTGGGCTGGTTTTGTGACATTGTTATATATGTATCTGATGAGTTGGATCCAAATGATGAGTTTTTGGTTTTGTGTAGATGTGACTTAGTTGATGGTTTGTTTGTTTTTGTAAAATAGATGATGTTATGGACATTGTAATGATATGTGTGGTGGATGGAGAAATATGGATAATGGTGTTGTGATGCAGGAAAAGAGGCGGGCGCGACAAAAATTAGGTAAAAACGAAGAAAAGAACCATGTTTCAAAAAGGTAGGTGTATAACCGATATCGGTTAGGTAACCGACGTCGGTAGATAGTAGACCGATATCGGTTACATAACCGATACCGGTTATTTAGGTATGAGCTTTTCTAAAAATAAAAAAGCTAGGGTGGCAACTTAAGTTCTAATTTTGAGAGCCATGCAAGAAGTTAAATACGCGAACGCGACGCTTTTTGATGACTGAGACATGTAATTGCATGAGAGATTTGAGTGATAAGGAGAAAAGAGACAGGAAAGTGAATGCGATCTGAGATTCAGAAAGTAGAAAGGTGAATTTGAAAAGAGTGGTGATCATGGCAGAACGAGGAGAAGCATCCAGCAGGCAGGGACGAGAGGGAAGACAAGTGCCACCGCAAGCTGCTGCAACCCAAGAGGTAAACGTTTTGGTTGTGATTTGATTTTTGCATGTGTTATGAATAAGAGATTAAGTGGGTAGATATGAAAAAGAAAACATGATAGCAAGGGTTATAAGTGTTACGGGGTAGGTAATCAGGGGTTTCAGGTATGTTTGTAGGTATAGAAAGGAATAAACGCTCAAATTATTGTCGTAGGTAGTAGGTTTAGGCAGGCGGTATGAAGGTGACAGTGACCGATATCGGTTAGGAATAACCGGTATCGGTTACTAAACCAGTACCGGTTTACTATAAATGATACCGGTTGCTGTAGGAATTTCCAGAATGTGAGAAAAAAAAAACCCGTGGGGATTTGATTTATTGAACAGTTATTGGTTTTTGTGACATATGCAGGCAGAGGCAGGGCTAAGGATGAATGATAGTGTACCAGCGTTGTTGTCACGAATCCGAGTGGATGTAACACCAGCTGAATGGATGTTGATAAATCGTTTGGGGTTAAGTGGGATCCGCTATTATTCACGAATTACACGGAACCATGCTATGTTACAGGCGTTGATTGAGAGATGGAATCCTGAGAAAAATACCTTCTATCTGCCAACAGGGGAAATGACAGTAACATTGGAAGATGTGTTCCGTATTTTGAGACTCCCAATTACAGGAAAACCAGTATATCAGGCATTACCTAGCGCGGCACGGGGGGAGCGATAACAAAGAGATATTTAGTCCATACGCACACAAGACTTAACACAAGGAGGTTTGTTATTTACGTATGGGATAATGTATGCTGCAGCACATCCCGAGGAGACAAGGTTAGCAGTAATATTAATGATAGCGGTAGGGTATTATGCATTACGAGGCGAAGGGGGAAGATTTCCAAAGGCATTGATGTGTGTTATTTGGGAGATGATAGAAAGGAACGTGACGTTTGCATGGGCACCTGCATATTTGGCGGAGCTATACAGGGGTTTATGGGCTTGTAGGTGAAATCACAGAATGACACTGGATTGTTCATACTTATTACACTGTTGGGCCTATGAGCACATTGTTTGTGTGCGACCAATAGGCCGACCCATCCAGTCAGGAGAGACCGGAGTACAGAGGTTGGGATTCAGACGATGGGTCCAAACAAAACAAGAGGCAAGATCCCAGGCTGTGACGGGTGACATTGAGTATTATAGGTAGGTATGGGAGAGGGTGACGATTACGGATATCTGTTGGCGGCCTTACGAGAACTATATGGTAACAGAGAATATAGCTGAGGAGTTGAGGGGTGTAGAGCGATTGAGGTGGATCGCAGGGCACAGGCCAGGTGAGTATGAGAGGATTCCTCTAGATCGCGTGCGGTGACAATTTGGATTTGTGCAGGATATACCCCAGGCTTATAGACCCTATATGAGGATCGATGCAGAGGCAGTATTCTCACCTCCCCAGCCAACACCTCCAGAAGGGCCTGAAGAGGTAGCAGCCGATCGCAGGGTAATGGATGCAGGAACGACAGAGGCCTATAGATTATGGTGGGTAGCAGAACTGCGAGGTGCACGTGATCGTCGACATAGCGGTGATTACAGCAAAGAGGGATCGTTTGCAGCGTTTGGTTCAGTAGCTCCAAATGCAGGTGAATGAGACAAGAGGATTGTTAGTGGTTGCGGAGTCACGGGTGGAGAGACTAGAGGCTGGAGTCCTCCATGCGAGAGGGCGTATTCATATGTTACAGGAGAGATTGGCAGATCAGTGGGCGGTACCAATAGCCGTGGTACCATTGAGGACAGAGAGGCTGGCGAGAGGGTCGCGATCACGATCATCGCCTAGTTCGGGATGAGGCGTGAGGGTCTAAATAAATGTTAGCAAGGTATAAGAATAAATAAGAGTACCGACCTGCGTGTCGATGATAGAGAAGATGTATTTGTTTAACATCTAAATAAAACGAGATATGTATGTTGATTTGAGTTATAATAATAAGAATGTTTTCGTTTTGACTTTCGGTGTTTTGAAAAAGGATAAAGAGGAATGTGATTAAATAGAAATACACAAAAATATTTATATTTACCACACATGATAGGTTATGGTAGGGGATGGTCGAGCTAACCTTGGGAGACCCCATGTCTCGAAGTCTTGCCTACATAGCCCTTTGCACAAAGCGAGGAGGGCCTCGGACCGATGTAGTTCTCCCTTAGGATCGGGGAGGCGAATTCGGAGCAATTTGGTACGGTTTAGGCAATTGGTTGGTTGGTAAGAATATTGATATTAATATTGGTAAGGTAAGGTTGTTGGTGTCGTGTAATGAATTGGTGATGTTGTAAAGGTATAAGGGAAGTGAAAGTTAGCCTACCCAAGTAGAAGGGAACCATGTCCGATTAAGATCAACACACAATCCTAGATGCGAGGCAAAGCGGAAAGAGTGCTCCGTAGGTGAAAAGAGCTAAACAAACCACCAAACGTAGAACGATCTTGAAGCCCTAGGTACCGTTCATAGATGAGAAGTCCATAGGTGAAAAGAGTTGTATGATCACAATATATCGGGTGAGCGTTACGTCCCTTGAGTTGAAACAAATGGTGAGGTGAGGTGGATGATATAGGCTGAGTACTGAGAGAATTTATTACAAAGTGAGTGTTCGACGAAAGAGAACCTACCCTAAATAGACAAGTCCATGACCCAACAAGTTCTTTTTGAATGAGGCCTTTATTTTTTGAATATAGGCGATCGATCTTTGAAGTCTACAAGGATATTGATTGTGCTATTCTTGAGGTCTTCACAAAGTGATCAATGTGAGAAGCTTCGATAAAGGCTGTTATGTATAGCTGTCCTTCGAGGGAGCGATCTATTTATAGTAGCGAGATATGATTTTAGTGCATAAAGCTGTCCTTAGGAGGAGATCTATATAGAATAGCAAGCAATAATCTGGCATATAGCTGTCCTTCGAGGAGCAGTCTATATATAATTTAGATAGCTAGATGTTCTTTTGGCGTGAAGCATCTAGTTTGGTAGGAAGTTTGACTCAAGAAAATCCCATAAGAATATGGCTTATTTTAATACTTTGAAGTCATGGACTAGACTAAAAAGGGGAAGGCATCGTTTAGGTGAGGTGAGAATCAAACTATGTGAGCTTGATTTTTATTATGAGGTGTAGGAAACGAAGTGCATGTGGTGGTATGTGAGCTCAAGGGATGAGCGGCAGGTAGATAAGAAGTGATATAACACTAAATTCAACAGTAGAATGGTCGAAGATGCAAGGCATTAAGGGGTTCAGGCTCAGGCTTACCATTAAGCGAAGCTAAACGATAAGTTCCTGATCCATAGGTGTGAGTGATTATGTAAGGCCCAATCCAATTGGGAGCAAATTTTCCACGTTTGCTCTTTTCTAGTTTGGTGACATGTTGATTCTCTTTGAGGACAAGATCACCAACCTTAAAGGTACGCTCATGGAGTCGCTTATCATAAGCACGCTTGATGCGTTTTTGATAGATTTGAAGGTGATCAAGAGCTGTAAGACGACGTTCGTCAAGGAGCTCCAATTGGGCTAACCGCTCTTGGCGGAAATCATCGTTGGTGAGAATATCCTGAAGAGATATTCTAAGGGAGGGTATTTGTATTTCGAGAGGCAAAACAGCCTCGGTACCATATACCAAAGAAAAAGGTGTGGCATTA
The DNA here is from genome assembly GCA_018340775.1 of Taxus wallichiana var. yunnanensis. Lineage (NCBI taxonomy): Eukaryota > Viridiplantae > Streptophyta > Pinopsida > Cupressales > Taxaceae > Taxus > Taxus wallichiana. The sequence goes on from CM031234.1 coordinate 444,357,307, forward strand.
GTAGAGGTACGGATGCTAGTACGATAAGCCCAAAGGGCAAAGGGGATGTGATCGTGCCAATTTCGTCCGGACTCATTGACAACTTTCATGAGGATTTTGGTTAGGGTTTTATTAGAGGATTCGGCTTGACCATTGGCTGCATGGATAGTAAGGTGATGAGAAGTGAGTTTGATACCAAAGTTGTCACAAAGGTCTTGCAACAACCTATTTTTGAAAGATTTTCCATTATCTGTAATCAGGTGATGAGGAACACCAAAACGACAGGTAATGTGGTGGTTAATGAACTCGACAATTTTTTCCTTTTTAGTTGAAATGAGTGGAATAGCCTCCACCCATTTTGTGTAATATTCGGTGGCTGTGATTATCCATCGGTGACGTTGTGAAGAGGACGGGTGAATCTCACCAATAAGGTCTAAACCCCATTGTGAGAAAGGCCAAAGATCTCGTGCGACCTGGAGCGGGTGGCTAGGAGTATGTTGAAGGTTGGTATGTTGTTGACACATAACACAACGCTTAACATATTCGTAGCAGTCGTTATTGAGAGTAGGCCAATAATAACCTAGGCGAAGGATTCGTTTAGCCACAGCAAGGCCACTAAAATGTCCACCACAAATACCTTTATGGACTTGTTGGATGGTATAGGTGACCTCCACGCCGGTGAGACATCGAAGGAGGATGCCATCAAAGCCACGTTTATAAAGGAGTCCCCCCATAACTACATAACGAGAAACGCATTTAAGAAAAGCGCGTTTACCAGTACTAGTAAGGTCAGATGGGAGAACAAAGGTTGTAAGGTAGTCGTGAAATTGGTGATACCAGGTATCCTGCGAATTAGTAGACACAGTATTTATCGTACAAACAACCGGGGCTGAATAAGATGGGGCAAAGAGTTGTTGGACCACGATGAATAATTCAGAGTCAGTTGATGAAGCTGGAATTTGTGAGGCTAAGCAAGCCATAGTATCCGCAAATTTGTTAGTGGAGCGGGGAATGGTTTGGATAGAATAGTGAGTAAATAAGGCTAGAAGTGAGTCCACGTAGTATTTGTATTTTTGAAGTTCCTCATTTTTGCATTGGTAGATGCCCATAACTTGATTGACTACCAATTGAGAGTCGCCAAAAATATTGATAGATTTGATACCTAAGTGCAGCGCAACCTGGAGACCCAGAACAAGGGCCTCGTATTCCGCTGTATTATTAGTGCAAGGGAAATCGAGTCGGAATGAAAGAGGCATAGGCTCGGCGTCGAGAGGAATAAGAACAACGCCAGCTCCTCCACCGCGTTGGCATTTAGATCCATCGAAGAAGAGAGTCATTGGATACGACTCCTCCTTGAGTGAAAGAGTGGCGATGAGTTTGTCGGGGAATGTAAAATTGATAAATTTGTTCTCTAGGTAAAGGGGCTTCCGCAAGTTGGTCTACGATGGTTTGTCCTTTGATTGATTTCTGGTGGACGAACTCAAGGTCGAGGTCGGCGAGGAGCATGAGCCATCGGGCGATGCGTTGGTTTAGATGAGGTTTGGCATACATGTAATGGATGGGGTCCGTGTTGGTGATGATGAAAGTTTTGTGATTCAGAAGGTAGTGTCGGAGCTTGGTAGCCACAAATGATAGGGCTAGGCACAACTTTTCTACATGTGTATACCTAGTCTCATAATCCACCAAAGTACGACTTATATAATAAATGGCTTGTTCTCGATTTTCAGAGTCACGATGTGCAAGCATGGCCCCTACAGCGTGGTCAGTGGCGGAAAGGTAAAGGTAGAAAGGGCGGTCGTCTTGAGGTGGGATAAGCACGGGTGGCTGCAAGAGATAAGTTTTAAGAGCCTCAAAGGCTTGGTGGCACTCTTGGCTCCATTGAAAATCAATGTCCTTCTTAAGGAGGTGATGGAAAGGTTGACATCGATCCGAGAGTTGGGAGATGAAACGTCGGATAGATTGGAGCTTACCTTGTAAACTACGCAATTGTTTGAGATTGGTAGGTGGGGGCATTTCTATGATAGCTTTGACTTTAGATGGATCGACCTCAATGCCATGCAAAGAGACGATAAAACCAAGAAGCTTTCCCGAAAGGACACCAAAGACACATTTCTTTGGTTGAAGACGGACAGAATATTGTAACAGGCGATCAAAAATAATGGTTAAAACATCGAGATGTTCACTGCGATGTTTAGACTTGCCAAGAAGATCGTCGACGTAATCTTCAAGGATAGTGTGCATAATGTCATGAAAAATGTAGGTCATAGCCCGCTGATAGGTCGCACCAGCATTCTTAAGGCCAAATGGCATTACACGGTAACAGAAGGTTCCCCAAGGAGTTATGAAGGCAGTTTTGTGTTGATCGGCAGGGGCAACCAAAATTTGGTTGTATCCTGAAAAGCCATCCATGAGAGAAAGCATTTCATGACCCGCAGTGAGATCAACAAGTTGATCAATACTTGGGAGGGGGAAGTCATCCTTAGGGCAAGCGAGGTTAAGATCCCGGAAATCCATGCATATCGAAGTCCCCCCGTCGCTTTAGTGACAGGTACAATGTTAGAAATCCATTGAGGATAGTCAATAGGCAAGATGAAGGAAACAGAAAGAAGTCGTTGAAGCTCTTCTTTGACCAAGAGGGCAATGCGTGGATGCATTTTTCTCAGTTTTTGTTTGACTGGTTTGGAATCGGGGTTTAGAGTGATGTTATGGACGGCAATGGTAGGATCAATTCCTGGCATGTCAGCGTAGGACCAAGCGAAAGCTTGGTTGCGAGCACGGAGGAAAGTAGTAAAGGTGACTTGTTCTGATGCGTTAAGGGATTGTCCGATCTTCACAATGTGAGGATCCTCCTCCGTGTGGATGTTGATTTCTATAGTAGATTCGTTCAGCATGGTTTGGGTTTCAGATGGTAAGGCTCGTTGAATATAAGAATCATCCGCGCCAAGGTAAGTGAGGATGGAGTCGTCATCCTGACACTCAACAACATTAATCAAAGGCGAATCCTCTTCGATCATGTCTGGATACAGAAGGGGAAGAGAAGATGGGTCCTCATTATCACGTTGATAAGTGAGAGGACCTATGAAGATAGCATTTATGAAAAAAAAAAGTTAGGAGGGATAGATTCAGGGTCTATAGATTCTGTGGGTGATGATGGCAAAGTGGGTGATGATGGTTTGGTAGGGGTGACGTCATCTTCTTCCAGAATACAGCTGACACGAGGTGTCTCCTGTGTAGGTGTTTCAGGAAAACCGAGACCACTGCGATCATTGTGTTTGCGGGTAGTCACGGGAATGAGTGTATGTCGGCCTTGTTCATAAAGACCAAAACCAAAGCCTTTCCAAGCACAGCGAGTCAAGAAGGTGAGGGCGAAGCGACGATTTGTCAGGTACTGAAAATTGGATTGGAAGGGAACCACACCAAGAGGAGGTTCAGGGGTAATGGAGGATGCGTCAACACCCCCATACGTTAGGTTAGTGCGGCAGTGAGGTGGTCCGTAGGAGATTACTTCCCCCACACGACGGTCATAGTTAGGATGGGCATGTACTGCCCATACTCCTGTGGGGTATGGAAAGAACTAACATTATATAGGTGGTACTCCCCAAAGTGTAAGAAGTTGAAAAACATCTACTAAGGGGTCGGAGGTTGGGATGTTAGCTGCGGGAAGGGAAGTGGTTTTTGCGACGGTGGTTTCATCAGTTGAAGGCGTAGGCGCGGTTGAGGTGGATGGTTGAGGTACATTTGAAGAGGATGGTTGGGTTGAATGTATGGGTGTCTTGATTGGTATAAGCACATTGTTAGGGCGGTATAACATATTGCAGGTTTTAAAGGGAGGAGGATCAGCTTTTACGGTGTAGGACTTCCCCTCGTACTCAAATTTTATGCATCTATGTAATGTTGAGGGAACGCATCCCATGGCCCGGATCCAAGGACGACCCAGCAATATATTATATTGGAACTCTCCCTCAAGGACATAGAAGAGTTTAGGTAAAGTACGTGGTCCTACCCGAATGTTGAGGATCACGGTGCCTAAGGTAGAGGTAATAGCATCATTGAATGACCGCAACATGATGGGGTTGGCACACATGTAGCTAGAAGGGATATTCATTTGTTGAAAAGCTTTTGAAGAGATGATGTTTAGGCTAGCACCCCCGTCAATCATAACACGACGTACACGAATGTCCCGGACGTAAGCTGAGATGAACAGGGCAGGGTCAGGATCTTCTGTACCAAAATCGACAATTTCATCTTCAGAGAAACTGACTGCAGCAGCTTGTGGTACAGAGGCAGTGGTGGGGCGGTGGGTTGTTTGGTGAGAGAGGCAATGTGATTAGGTGTTAGAATGGAGGCAACGGGAGGGTTTCATTAGGTAAGACCTCGATCCCTGAAGAATTTCAACGAGAGCTTGTCGATGAGATTCAGAAGTCTGAATGAGATCATATAGTGTCATTTTTACGGGTGATTGGTGAAGCTGTTTAATCATGGCTCGATGGGCAGCTCCATTAGAGACGGGGTAAGCAGGTCCACGAATAACCACTTTGGGTGGTGGTGCAATCGGGATGTTGGACGGAGAAGGAGAGGATGCAGGTGTGCTTTCTTTCGCTTTCTCATTGTTTTTCTGCGCTCGAGTAGCAACACTAATCATATTAATCTCGTAGACCGGAGATGAAGAAGATGATTGGGATAAATCATGGTCTTCAAGAGGTGGGGTTGTAATAATGACAGATCTTGGTGAGGCGGGGACAGATGGTATAGGAGAGGGAATGGAAACTAAAGGTCTCTCCCTTCGTAAGTTGTCTTTCTTAACCTTTCTATCTGGGAGAGGTGACTGACGAAGGATGGTTTTTAAAGCTTTGCATCCCTCCACATCATGTCCTGGTGTGCGGTGATAAGCGCAGATCTTAGACTCATCATAACCTATAGGTCGAGGTTTAGACGGGTCATAAGGTCTAAGTGGGGGTAGGGAAATGGTCGCATTCTCTACTAACATAGCAAGGATTTTGGCGTAAGATCCTTTGAGTGGGTCAAAATCAGAAGAGGATGAGGGTATTGATTGCGCGGGTTTTGGTAATGTTTGGGCGTGGTTAGTTCGTATGGGTGGTGGTTTAACCGAGGGGTGTTGATACGTGTTTTTCACTAAACGTGGTTTCTTTGGCGCAGAAGCTATATTGGATGATGAGGCCACAGATGGTGTGGTATCAGAAAACAACCACGGGGAAATAGGAGTGACCGAAAACAAATCTTTTGATGATGGAATTTGTTTAGGGTTGATAGGTGGATAGGATACGCGGAGTGATAATGTTGATATACCCTTTGATCCCTGTATGGGTGCAGAAGGCGTAGATCGTTTTGAAGAAAACGCAGGAGGTATGATATATTGGTGCAAGGTGGAAGGATGAGGTCCCAATATGGAAGGTAGGTATGACGATGATGGTTTTGATTGTGATAGAGGCACGGGTTGAGTGTATCTCCTAAGTGGCGGGGCGGCTTTATTCTTGGACAAATCTAGTCGCTTAGGCGGGTGTGTTAGACTGGGTATTGGCGAGGTCCCAAGTGTAGGGGAAGATTTGGTTAGGTTGATAGAGGTGGATGGGATATTGAGTATAGATACGGGGGGTGAGAGTGAGGACATAGGCATTTTGAGTTTCTGTAAACACTTCGGGTATATGGTAGAGGTATCGGGATCGGTCATCTGCATTTGAGTAGAATAGGGAGTACTCAAACGTTCCCATAAGATTCATCTATCTTCTGGAGAATGACAGTCTTCAGGTTTGAATTGTAAATTTTGTACGGAAGAAAGGTGGGTTGTGATTCCGGTCCACTGTGGGTGTGATACAGGGGGTAAACGAGGCACTGTATCAATAGATGTCAAGAGGTCAACCGGTCGTTGAAAAGATTTAGGCGATGAAGAACTAATAGGTAAGAGGGCATGTTCGAGAGGATCCGTCATGGTTAAAGAATTTGGTGATGTCGGTGCAAGAGATTCCTCATCTAAGGATGTCAAAAGGAGTGGCGTATCTCCCTCTTGTGCAGCAAGAGGGGTAGAAGGGGAAATCTGGGAAATAGATAGGTTAGATAACATCCGTTCGCAATCTTGTAGGGATGTGGTATAAGAAGACTCATCGATGGGAAGAGAAGTCTGGGCAGTTAACTCCTTTATGGGTAAAGGAATGATTTCACTTTGGTTTGATGGTGGTAAAGGAGGTTCGGGCTCCTGTGTTAGTGAAGAGGCTTGATTCAAAATTTTCTTGATAGAGGCTTTGGGCTGGGTATCAAAGACTGCATGGATCTCATGAACACTCTCCTCGGCTAAGATATCCTGGTTTGTGTTACTGTTGGGAGAGTGATTCGGGAATGGTTTGTTGAAGATTTTCAAATTTCGGTTGGCAGGGGCATTAGGATTATCGAGGGTTATATCCCCTGCATCAACCATTTCCTGCACTATGTTTTTCAACATCTTGCAGTTTTCATGACTATGTCCTTTTACACGGTGAAAGTTACAGAAGTCATTTTCTTTGTACCAGGAAGGTATAGCGCGGGTGGAGTCAAACCCGGAGTGAGGTTTAACAGGAGGCAAGGTGATAGCTCCGGCTTTGAGCAATTTTTCCAATATCACACCATATGTTTCTCCCAAGGGAGTGTAGTTGATGGGCTCGGCTTTGTACTTATAGGTGGTTTTTGGTGGAGTATTAGACGGTGTTTGAGATTTAACCATCACCGCGTGGACAGCTCCTTTTGATTTAGAAGAAGTGGACGTGTGAGGAGTGGTGGTATTTGGTTTATTGGTAGAATCAGGAGTTCGGAAATTGGGGTTTTTGTTGTGCAACCGCAATTTCTCTTCTTCTAAGGCTCGAATTTCTAGTTTCCGAGCCATGGTAAAGGCCTCATCAAATGTGCGGAAAGTTTGAATTTGAAGAGTAGGAGAAATGTGCTTAGCACATGCCCGTGTGAAAAGTTCAATAAGTTCAGCCTGAGGCAAGGCATATGTAAGTTGGTTGATAAGGCCACACCATCGTCGAACGAAATCTGCGATAGATTCGTCTTCGAATTGTCGGATGGCATAAAGGTCGGTGATGGATACTTTCTTAGCAATGTTAATGGAGAAGTGATCCAAGAAAGATTGGGCTAGTTGGTTAAAAGAGAAGATTGAGTGCTGGGTTAAAGCACTGTACCACTCCAAGGCGGGTCCTGATAAGGACATGGGAAATGTGCGGAGTAACAAGGCATCATCATGGGCAATCAAATAACAAGCATGTCTAAATGATCGCAAGTGTTGTTGAGGATCCTCTTTACTATTAAAACGAGTAAATTTCGGTAGTTCCCATTGAGGAGGATATGAGTGAAGGGGAACAGAAGGGTGAATGGGCTCCCGACAAACTTGCTCGTATGTCAAGGCGCTACGACTTCCCGACACAGAAGCCTCCAGATTTTGCATTTTGTCCATCATTTGTTTGATGAAATCTGTGGTTGGATGAGATGATGGTGCGGTTGTGGCAAACGGAGGCAAATTGGGCCAAGGGCCTCCACTGGACAATGGTGGGGTTAAGTGTTGATAAGGTATGGAGGATGAATATGTTGAGGCGACAGAATAGGGATGTCCCATATAAGGTGTTGAGGTTACTGGATACGTGTATGGGAATGAAAAGGTAGGCGGAGCTTGAGAAGGAAAGCTCGTGTGGATAGGTGGCAGAGAGCAAGTCATGAATGGAGTAGTCTGCAAGAGAGATGAGGTAGGGGCAGTCGGTGGTAATGATATGTGGGGTCCAAGATTAGCCAAAGAAAAGCCAATCTGAGTCGTATGAACCTCTGAAGCTGTTGGATTGGGAGATGGGGCTAAAGGTGCCGAGAAGTAAGGCGGTGTTATCAGGCGGAGTGGGGGCTAAATGAGCAGCTATACTAATAGGCATGCCAACAAAGAGCTGACCATTAGGCGTACGGTCAGGGGCATGAGACAAATAGTATTGTACAGTGCTAGGATTAGCATCCAGAAATTTGGCAAAGTCCTTATCTCCCACAGGAATTTTAGGAACCTCGCTGGTATCCGTAGGATTCCCCACAGAATGTGAAGGGGGTGATTCAGGCAAAGAAATAGAGCAAGCATGTGAAACCATGGTGGCGGCTTGCTTTCGAGTGATAACAACCATGGACAGGAGTTCACAGTAGGGTTTCAATCTGTCAGGAATAGAAACAAACTCAGACTGGTAAAATTGGTAGGTTGCTGGTTTGTCAGGAATTGGAAAAGACAGTAACCGATATCGGTCTAGTAACCGATGTCGGTTATACTATAGCCGACGTCGGTCAGGTAACCGATGTCGGTGTAAGAAGTCTGGGTTAACAAGATATAAAAGGCTGCTAATTTGATTTTTAACAACGTTTAGTATATTTGTCAAATTATTGATCACAGAAGACAAAATATGACAAAGAAAACAGAACTGAAAACAAGCAAGATGCACACTCAAATCCAGAGACTAACCCTAGGGTTAATTTTAATTATTGTGGGCTTATGCCTTTAGACGTAGAATGCTGTCAGAATCCTAAACAACGAGACTTAGGGGAAATGTCAAGTTGTTTTGGCTTATAAGGTTACCTCAATCGGGCGGAGGAATACCGTGGAAAAAGGGGGATGTTTGAGCTGTTGTGTTAATTGTGAAGTGATTTGGTATGTGTTGTGTAGTGAATGTAAGATTAATTTCCTGTCAATACCATGGATATCACCCCCACGTGTACGACCTGTTACTTAATCTACGTTCACTAGAATTGAAAAACAACAAGCAGGAATGCAATGCACGTGTTTTAAACCCAAATCGAAAATTATGTTCGATGAAGCAAGAGAGATGACTTTCACTAATGCGAAACTAGGAAAGCAAGACAAATTCTTTACGAAATATATAACAAAAGCAACAACAGCAAGTATGCTTCCTAAAATGAAAATAAGCAAGAGAAACAGAAACCCAAGATGGGTCCCACCGGGCGTGCCAAAATGTTTCACTCGGAATGTTTCGGCTTCTAGGAATAGAGTTGTTTCTATCCTTTCATTCCTTTTAGAAACAGATAGGGGGTTAGGGCTAGGAGGAATACGTTAAATGTCGAGATGGTGTGCGCGTACCGTGGAGAAAGATCAAGTTGACTGCGAAGAACTCCTTTTTGTCTTGGAAGGACTACCTGCAAATAAGAACACAAGACCACAAGATTTGATTAAACAATAAATGAGGAAACTGCCTTGGGCCCAGGAAATATAAAACTTCCTTTCGAAGGTGGTCAGTTTCCCTGCTAATATGAATTAACACAAATGACTGCAAAATATCAATTAGATTACTTGGTTGAAACGGGTAGGAGAAGGCTGGTTTCTGGTTATAGTCAGGGTAACCGATACCGGTTTCTGGTAACCGACGTCGGTTGGGCCTAGGACCTTCTTGGTAGCTATGGTGTTTGTAAGGCTGGTTTATGGATGATATTAGGAAATGAGATGATGAGAGGTAAAAGAATGACAGTTAGATGCAATGGCACGTTGGGTAGTGGATTCAGAAATGGATTTAGGAGGACTGTGATTCAAAGAGCATAAGAAATGTTATAACAGAGGACATGCAAGATGTGACTTACTGGTTTTGACAAAGATGCAAGTTGATCTCCTTTGCTGCAAACGCTTCTGGTTTCTTCACTCGTCTCTGCTCGGTCAAGTGAAGATCTGGACTCTGTTTTTCGCTCCCAATGATCTCTGTTGATTCAAAAATCATTCGACCCTTGATTTTGGTTCGGGGAGCCCATTTACAGGGAGCCGATGGCGGTTACGTAACCGACGGCGGTCGAGTAGGAACCGGCATCGGTAAGGAAAAAGTAGGCTATTTTTAGTAAAATAGCCCACCTTCCCTGCTTTTCTCCCGAGAGATCAGTTGCGGGCTTGGTCAAGTGGCTAGAAGGTCGGTTTTGGGTGCGAGTAAGGAGGCATTAGTTATGGATGTGAGTCTAGACCAAGTCATAGGTCTTAATTAGGTTAGTTTAGGGTTAGGGCTAGGTCATGATGAGGTGGCAAAATGAGGTGGCAGGTAAGGTGATGGTGGATTTATCAATTACAAGGTAATTAATAAATAATTATGTAAGGTTTAGGTGATGAGGTTAAGTTGCGAGATGAGATGCGGGTCACAAGGGGTCGTAAGACACAAATTTGGTGTCTACACTTCTCACATTGATCGGTTTCGTGAAGACCTCAAGAATGAAACAAAAATATCCCTTATAGACTTCCCGCATCGATCAGCCTATATTTAGCAAAATAAAAGCCACATTCAAAAGAACTTTTGAGTCATGGACTTGTCTATTTGGGTTAGGTTCTCTTTCGTTGGAATACTCACTTTATAACAAGTTCTCTATGTCTCAGCTACACCATCCACTTCACCTCACCATTTGTTAAAACAACACAGCTCAAGGGATGTGACGTACACCGATATATTGTGATCATACAACTCTTTTCACCTATTGACTTCTCGTCTATGCACGGTACCTAGGGGTTCAAGCTCATTCTACATTATTCGTGGTTTGTTTAGCTCTTTTCACCTACGGAGCACTCTTTCCTCTTTGACTCGAATCTAGGATTATGTGTTGATCTTAATCAGGACATGGTTCCCTACCACTTGGGTAGGCTAACTTTCGCGTCACTTATACCTATTCCAAAATCACCAATTCATTACCAACACCAACAACATTACCCTACCAATATCAATATCAATATTTTTACCAACCAACAAATTGCCTAACCATACCTAAATTGCCTGAATTCACCTCTCCCTGGTCCTAAGGGAGAACTACATCGGTCTGAGGCCCCTCCTTGCTTTGTGCAATGGGCTATGTAGGCAGCACTTAGGAGACATGGAGTCTCCCAAGGTTAGCTCGACCATCCCCTACCATACCCTATCATGTGTTGTAAATATAAATATTTTTTGTGTATTTCTATTTGCCAACATTCATCTTTATCCTTTTTCAAACAAAACAAAAACAACATTCAAAACACAACCATTCTTATTATTATCATCACTCAAAACCACATACATCTTTAGTTTTATTTTAGATGTTCAACAAATACATCTTCTCTATCATCGACTCGCAGGTTGACATCCTTATTTATTCTTATATTCCTATGAAATTTACTTAGACCCTTGCACCTTCTCCCGAATCAGGTGGTGATCATGATCGTAAGTGCCCCTCAGTTGGCCTCTCCATCCTCAAAGGTGCCACTGCCATTGGTTCCTCCCATTGATCCGCCAACATCTCCTATAACATACGAATACATCCTCTCGCGTGGAGGAATCTTGCCTCCAGTCTCTCCACTCGTAACTGTGAAACCTCTAACAATCCCATTGTCTCATTCACCTGTTTTTGAAGCTAGTGAGCCAACTCCTGTAGACGATATCACAACTATGTCTAGGTGCTCACGTGCACCTCGCAGCTCTGCTACCCACCATACTCTATAGGCCTCTGTCGTTCCCACATCCATTACCCTACGATCGGCTGCTATCTCTTCTGGCCCTTCTGGAGGTGTAGGCCGGGGAGGTGAGAATGCTGCCTCGGCGTCGATCCTCATGTATGGTCTATATGTCATCGGTATATCCTGAACAAACCCAAATTGTCGCCACACGCGATCTAGAGGAATCCTCTCGTACTCACCCGGCCTGTGCCCTGCGATCCATCTCAATCGCTCTACACCCCTCAACTCCTCAGCTATGTGCTCTGTCACCATATAGTTCCCGTAAGGCCTCCAACAAATATCCACAATCGTCACCATCTCCCATACCTGTCTATAATACTCGATGTCATCTATCACGGCCTGGGATCTCACTTCTTGTTCTGTCTAGACCCATCGTCTGAATCCCAACCTTTGCACTCCTGCCTCTCCCGACTCAATGGGTCGGCCTATTGGACACACACAAACAATATGCTCATAGGCCCAACAATGTAATAAGTACGAACAATCCAGTGTCGTCCTGTGTTTTCGCTTGCAGGCCCATAGACCCCTATATAACTCTGCCAGATATGCGGGTGCCCATGCGAAAGTCACGCTCATTTCTATCATTTCCCAAATAACACTCATCAACGCTTTTGGAAATCTTCCCCCTTCCGCCCTCGGCAATGCATAATACCCCACGCATTGTCATTAATAGCACTTTGCTTGCCAACCTTGTTTCCTCGGGGTGTGTTGCATACATTGTATCATACGTAAAAGATAAACCTCACTGTGTCAAATCTCGTGCAGCTGACCCAAATATCGCTGTTATCACCGCTCCCGCCCGCGTAGGCAACGCCTGATACACTATTTTTCCTATCATTGGGAGTCTCAAAATACGGAACACATCTTCCAAAGTCACTGTCATCTCCCCGTGCTGGCGAGATAGAAGGTATTCTTTTCTCGGATTCCATCTCTCGGCCAACACTGCAACATAGCATGGTTACGCGTGATTCTTGAATAATAGTGGATTCCACTTAACCCCAAACGATTTATCAATGCCCATTCAGCTGGTGTTACATCCGCTCGGATTCGTGACAACAACGCTGGCACAGTATCATTCATCCTTAACCCTGCTTCTGCCTGCATACATCAAAATGACACATAATTATTCAAAAGAACAAATCTCTACGGGTTTTTTCTCAAGTTCTGGAAACTCTTACAGTGACCGATATCGGTTATGAATAACCGATACCGGTTTGCTAACCGATACCGGTTATCTCTAAACGATACCGGTCACTGTCAAAAATATACCTACCCTGCTTAAAACATACACCTACGATAATTTTTCCGTTTACTCCTATTTATACCTAAAAACATACGTGACCACCCTGTTTACCTACCCCATAGCACTCACCCCATCCCCAACCCTTGCCTATCACCTTTTCTTTCTCATCTTTACCCACTTACACTTCTCTCATCCTATTCACAAAACATGCAAGAATCAAATTACAACCAAACAGTTTACCTCTCGGGATGCAGCAGCTTGGGGCGGAACATGTCTTCCCCCTCGTCCCTGCCTGCTGGATGCTTCTCCTCATTCAGCCATGTTCACTACCCTCTTTAAATATAACTTGTCTTTCTGCCTTCTGAATCTCAGCCCATGCTCACTTCACCTGTCTCTTTCCTCCTTATCACTCAAATTATTTCATGCAATTACCTGTAGCAGTCGTCAAACAGCGTCGCATTCACATATTTAACTTGTTGCATGACTCTAAAAATAAGAATGCTAAAAATAAGAACTTAAGTTGCCAACCAAGTAGTTCTATTTTTAGGAAAATAATTCTTGCATAACCGATATTGGTTACATAACCGATATCGGTCATATATATACCGACATCGGTTAGATAACCGATATCGGTCATATAGATACCGACATCGGTTAGATAACCGATATCGGTCATGTACCCCCTTGTTGCTTAAACCTAAGCCGTTTCTTCATTTTTGCAAATTTTTGTGGCACCCGTCCCTTTTTCCTGCATAAACAACACCATTATCTATAATTTTTCATTAAATCCATATCTCATCACAATTTCATCAACATCATCTATCCATATTACAAAAACAACCAAGCCATCAACAAACGATATCAAAAACCATCAATCTATACACCATTTGGATCCAATTCAGCAGCTACATACGTTCAATTTCACAAACCAGCGACAAAACACATCCAACATTTCATAAACACAACATGTCAATTAAACTCATCATCTATATATACATACATCCCATCAACAAAAGACATCAACACCATCAATATATAAACCATGTGGATCAAACTCATCATACATTCCATTTCAAAAAGCCATCAACAAAAGACATCAACACCATTTCATATACACCATGTGGGTCAAAATCATCATATATATATACTAAAGGTTTCAAATATACAACTTGCCCTGCATAGGGGCCTCTGTGATCTCATAATAATACAAAGCCGGCACGCAGGCCTCAACAACTGTCAAAATATCGACTCGGCTCACAGGCCGGTCTCTCATATCAAAAATATACTCGGCTCGCAGGCCGGTATCAACGGTACAACCTGTACTCGGCTCGCAGGCCGGTATATACAATAAATGAATAAATAAATGAAAGAATCATATGTGGGCACGCAGGCCTCTCTATACATAGCCGGTTCGCAGACCGGTGCCTCTATCTAATATCCATCTACAAACAAAACATCTCTCTCTCGACCCAGGGATCCCTCAGCTCTCCCCACCGCCCTCTGCCTGTCTCCCTGCGGGTCCCTGTGCTGCCTCTCGTCTCCTCCCTGTAACAGACCCACCGGCTGTGGCTGCACCACCCTGGGATCTCTGGCTACGCGAGGTCTCCGCTCTATGTGCCGCATACGGCTGATAGTCAGCCCCGGTACCATCAAGGATGTCCTGATAGTACCGGGCCTCCGCTCTCACCTCCATATACCGGGCCCGTGCCACCAAAGCTGCTGGGGCTGGTCCCCCGACTCCTAATACCAATGGCCCCTGTCCTACCAGTACACCCTGTGCCTGTGCCGGTGCCTGTGGCTGCGCCGGTGGTGGTGCTGTGCACTACGTGCTGTCTTTGGTGTCGCTGGTGGTGCACTCGTAGCAATACTGTACTGTGGTGGTGCCTATGGCGGTACTGCACTCGTGGTGGTGCTATGGCATTTGGGCTCGTACTGTGCTGGGCTAACCGCCTGTAGGACACCTATTCGTGCTGTAGTAAGCAAGCTGCCTCGTAATAACCGTACTCGCCCTCGAGCTGGTCCCTCTCTGCTCTAACAGCCGCTAAGTCTGGCTGTGCGGGTTGTGCTCTCCTCGCGGCTCTCTCCCCTGCCCACCATACCAAAAATGATCCTGTACACCCGGCGTCATCCACTGTATCGTCTGCCTGCCGCTCGGCTACCCAATCTGGGTCCATAGGCTGTGGTGCAGGCAGTGGAGCCTCTACATCATCCCTCCGGTACTGAGGGAAGGGAGGTGGCTCATCCTGTCGTAGCCCCAGCTGTCGTCGTACCCTCTCCAGGGGTATCCGCTCGTACTCTCCCGGCCTCCGTCCCGCTATCTAGAATGTATATTGGATCCACCGTAACTGTGATCGGGCTCCTCCGGGGCTGATGACCTCTGTAAGGTCTCCATACAATATCTAAAGCTATCAAGCCCTCTAATACATGCCGGTAATATGCTACATCTCGTCTCGGTGAGAACTGCTCGTGGCTGGCCCACGACCCCCAACCACCTCTGAAAGCCATATCTGTAAATCACCTATGGCCCTGGCTGCTGGGGCAGCCCTACTGGTCGAATGCATATGATATGCTCATATGCCCAGCAGTGTAACAAAAACATAGAGCAAATCCCGAATCGCCTCATCCGGCGATAGCCCCAATGACTCTCGGTATAACTGCACTAGGTATACTGGTGCCCACGCATAACATGTATGCTCCTCAACCATCTCGTGTAAAACCCCCATCAGCACCCGTGGAAAGCGGCCTCCCTCTGAGTCCGGGAGGGCGAAGCATGTGATGCCGATCATCATCAACACGGCAAGCCGTGTCTCATGTCGGTGGGCACGGTACATATCTCCATAGGCGATGCTCGCGCTGTGATAAGTCAATAGCGCGGCTGCATCCCCGAATACCTGTAAGATGCTATCCATGGCTGTCTCTGCGTCCACCTGGAAGACTGCCTCTCCATCAATCGGTAATCTAAGGATGTGATACACATCCTCCAATGTAATGGTCATCTCTCTAGTCGGGAGATGGAACACATTGGTCGCCGGATCCCATCTCTCGATGAGGGTGACCATCAGACTGTGATCCCTATCGATCGCCCTATACCGCTGGACTCCGCCGAGTCCCACCTCGCGCATAATGCCCCACTGCGCTGCGGACACGTGTGGCCGCATCCATCCCAACAGCGGGGGCATCCTGTCCCGCATCGTCAGCTGCTGACGTGCCTGCAAAACCACCTAACTGCATTAGCCCTACTCTTTATCACAACAACTACTTTAACCCTCTATACCCCTTTTTATCCCCCGACCACACCCCGACTCTATAACACACACCTCCACCCACCTATCTTCTACACTATCCCCCTCCATCTTCACACCCAAAACACAAAACCCAATCATAACTAACAACAAACAACACAACACGCCAACCCCAACAAGAACTTAACACCCAAAACCACAACAAAACCATGCAACAAAAATAGAAAATCCTGGCTAGGGACCAGTACCGGTCACCCATAACCGACCCCGGTCCCCTCTCCACCGACGCCGGTCAACGTTCGACCGCCACCGGTCACCCACAAACCCCACCTGTCCCAAAACTTCGTGACCGATGCCGGTCGCTTAGTGACCGGCATCGGTCACTGGAAAATAGCCGAGCCGAACCCGACGCGGCCCCCAAATGCATTTTTTCCCTATTTCTCCCTATATACCCACCCAAACACCCTAAAAACCTACCCACCCTGCCGCCTTGGCCTATTTCACCTATCTACCCTCTCCTTTTTTCAAATAATTTCCATTTATTAATTATTTTCTAAAAACCTTACATTCCTACCCAAAACCCAAATCCAGCTTAACACAATCAAATTCACACAATGAAGGGTTTCGAACCTACCGGTACGACGACACGTCGTCGTGGTGGGATGGGTGGTGGTGGTCCAGCTGGTCCAGCACCTCCTGCTCCTCCTGGCTGTGCCATAGCTCTACCTCTCCTCTGCTGGGTCCTCCACCAATCAACTGCTGCCTCCTACTCACTCGGGCCCACTAACCACTCACTTCTCCACTCAAATAGTGCCACCTCAACCGAAAAATGCTCCAATCTCAACACTCCACCTCAGACAACTCAAATTGTGTTTCAAAGTGACAATGTGACAATGACAGGCCGTATTTTTCTTTTTATAGGTTTTTCGCCTATAACCGATATCGGTTTTATTGTGCCCTAAGGAACCGGTATCGGTCACCTAACCGATATCGGTCATAGACAATCGACACTGGTTTTATCCCAACTCTTCCCCAAATTTCTGCCCTTATTTACTACTCGCCCTTTCTCACAACATCGCCTATATCCACCTTTGCTGAAAACCCTTTGTTAACTTCATTGGCCCGACCCACGGCCGCAACCAACTAACCCGGCCCGCCCCAAGGCCGCAACCCAACCATTTGGCCCGACCCAAGGCCGCACCCAACCATTTGGCCCAACCCAAGGCCGCAACCCAACCATTTGGCCCGACCCAAGGCCGCAACCCAACCATTTGGCCGCACCCAACCATTTGGCCCGACCCAAGGCCGCACCCAACCATTTGGCCCGACCCAAGGCCGCAACCAACCTATTTGGCCCGACCCAAGGCCACACCCAACCATTTGGCCCGACCCAAGGCCGCACCAATTAAATACCTCACCCAACCTCAACACAATACAATTTTATCCACCCATCATGTAGCTTTTTGTTCAATCGAGCTCACCTGTTCATGTTTTAGCATGATTAGGGTCCTTGACTTGATCAGTCGACAAACTTTGCCTAGACCAAGACCGTGACGTTTATCTCAACCAAACCAACCATTTGGTACTGCCGAACATGCCTAAACATTCCTGTACCTTACCCGTTATATCCCCTGGAGCTACTTCCTATGCCTTGGATACCAGGATTATATCACCCTTGTTTGGATAAACTATCGACCTTTGCCTATGAATTGCTTGTTTGCTCTTCAAATCATGTACCCTGGTCGCACTACTGCATGTCAACGTGTGTCTGCTTCCTTGGACCTACCCCACCATCTTACCATTATCTAAACACCATTTACCCTTTATCAACCCTATCCCTGATTTCACGCTACCTCAATCTGTGATAGATTTGAGGGGGATTACCTATACCCTTAACAGGGGTAACCACTTCGTATTATTGTCCGTGTAGCTTTAACAAAGACAAGCTACATGACAACAAGGGGCTAATGTAGACACCAAATTTGTGTCTTACGACCCCCTGTGCCCCGCATCTCATTTCGCAACCTAACCTCATCACCTAAACCTTACACAATTATTTATTAATTACCTTATAATTAATAAATCCACATCGCCATACCTGCCACCTCATTTCGCCACCTCATCATAACCTAGTCTTAACCCTAAACTAACCTAATTAAGACCTATAACTTGGTCCACATCCACACCCATGACTAATTACTCCTCACCCGCACCTAAAACCAACCTCATAATGACTTGACCAAGCCCGCAACTAATCCCTCGGGAGAAAAGGAGGGAAAGCTGGCTATTTTACCAAAAATAGCCCGCTTTGACGTGACCGACATCGGTTCCTACTCGACCACCGTCGGTTGTAACCGCCATCGGTTCCCTGTAAATGACCACCTCCAACCAAAAACAAGGGATCAGATTTTCATTTGATCGGGAGGAGGAGAAATCATTGAAAGGATCCGGATTTGCTTGGCCGAACAGAGACAAGTGAAGAAACAAGAAGAGTTTACAGAGAAGGACATCAAGCCCAAGACTGCAACTGAATAACCAGAGCCCAGTGACACTCATCCGAGCATCAGAAGAGGAGATAGCACATCTTGGATTGTCAGATCATCCTACTTGAGCCCTGTCTTCGTCATCACAGTCGTGGAACCTGCATCTTCATCAGGAACGAGTAAGTAGTGTCTTGTATGTTTCTAAGCACCATTTCTTGAGCCTGTGGATTGATAGTAATTATAAACTCATTCCTAGATCTACCACCTACCAGCACCCTACACTTAACCTTCATCCATACATCCTTGTATTGCCTAGAAGACCATTTTATCACACTCTGAGTCTTCCCTGTCCTCTCACTATTCCCCTCAGCCATCCGCTAGTCTTAATAACCCCACAATCACCCTACAACCAACCTCTATCCAGAAGCACCTAGATTACTGACCCTACCGGTGTCGGTTATCCCCTACCGGCAGCGGTTCTCTAACCGTGGTCGGTTATCCAGTGACCGGCATTGGTCACTGTGACTTATACCCCAAAACCTTCCTCTCACCTATTTGTCACCTAACAACCTTAGGTCCAGTCTGGTTTATCCCTGTAACTCAACCTGAATGTATCAATGACCAGTAACCGAACAAACAACGTGACTCTTTATTATTGATAGTTTAGCCTCTATTGCTTTGTAACGAGGTACCTAAATCGTGATTTTGCAATAGCTTTCTTTGTTATCATTTGTGTTAATTCGTATTAAAAGGGGAACTGACCACGTTCGAAAGGAAGTTTTATATTTCCTGGGCCCAAGGTAGTTCCCTCACTTATTGTCTAATCAAAATCGGGTGGTCTTGTATTCTTATTTACAGGTAGTCCTTCCAAGACAAAAAGGAGTTCTTCGCAATCAACCTGATCTCTCCGTATGGTACGCACAAGCCTCACCCTCTCGACATTCAATGGTATTCCTCCTAGCTCTAACCCTTATCTGTTTCTAAAAGGAATGAAAGGATAGAAGCAAATCTATTCCCAAAAGTCTGAAACATTCCGTGCGAAACAATGATATGAATACATTTCATGGTGATACGTGTAAAAATTGGATCTGTTTTAAGAGATTTATGTTGGTGTGTGTCATTTTCATATCACATGGTGAGTCATCTCACTTAGGTGAGGTCATAGGTCATAGGTGTCATAGGGGTTATGATGATTCTCGCTCATCGATTACGCCATGTGCATCAATGCATCATACATGAGTTACTTTCCATTTCAGGAATATAACTCCTCTTCTCCACTTGAGGAGGTATGATTACCATGCATTGGGGTTATACATCACCCCTATTTATACCCCTTTTCTTCAAATCTATGGGTGAATGAGATGAGTGAGACCTTTTCCCTGCATGTAAATTTCATGGTTAATGCTTGCTTACTCATGGAACTTCGTCAGATTGTTGTTTGAGTGCAACTTGGTTGATGTTCACATTATCCCACATAATCCTTGTTCTTACATTATCACTTTCTATGTCATGGTATTAGAGCATGTTGTTGGTATCCACGCTACTCTCCATTTTCCATTTCCTACTACTCTCGGTTCTTGATTTTACAGGTTTCTTGTGTAAGCTTCGTAATCGATATTCAATCTATGATTTATATGCATTGATTCATTTTTATTTGGGTTTACATATTTTTGGAGGTCACTTGATTTGTGTTTTATAGGGTTTACAGGTTTACATGACTTACATGCATGTTTTGGAGCCTTATTGTAGGTTTAGAGTACTGATTTGAGTTTATGTGCATTTCATACATTAGTGGTGAAAGTTGGTTTTTGGCCTAACTCAGCCCCATCTCGTTGAGCTAGACACCGATATGGCCATCTACATCTCACCGTGATCTGAAACTCATCACTTTTCATTGTACTTCATCTCACCTTAGTTATTGCACTCTTTAGATCGACCATGATTTCTTTACATTTTTTGCATTGGGTTCTCTGTGTGGGTGTTGGTCATTTGTTTCTTTGTTTTGAATCTTGAATTTGTGTTTGAATCACCCTGCACTGGTGCTCACCCAACCTACCTTGCATTTTTCCTACATTGTGTTTTTTTTTTTTTTTTCTCACGAGCTCTACTTGGATCGGACCTATGTCATTTTCTCTACTTCATTTCATCCACGTGTGCTATGTCTTTCATGCTCACCATGACCCTTCTCTACATTTCTTCGTTACATAAACCTACCTCACCTTGCCATTTCTCTAGACTTGTTCTTGGTTGTCCCGCGTTGGTCCCTACTATGCATTGGCTTCCATTCTCTCCCTAATTTGTTAGACCACTCTATCCCACCATGAACTCGCCTCCCTAGTTCATCCTTGCTCAACCTCTATGTGTTGAACCTATGCTCGCGAGATCACTTGTGTGTTTTGTCTCCAAACTCATAGTTCATGCTTACTTTACATTGATGTGATTTTGGCTCAACCCCTAGTTTGCATCCTTTGACCTGTTCCTTGCATTACTCCTTGGTTCATCCGATTTGTCTTCTATCATCCATGCACAATCCATTTAGCCTTCCCTTGTGTGTTTCGTTGGTTATTCTCCCATTTCACCCTCTGTGTCTTCCATGCTATTCACCGGGTTCATCATCGAGACATTTCCATATTATGTGTTACACCTATTGCATTTGGTGTATGCTTAATGCTACCTCACTTGTACCTTGTACCCACTTCCAAGGACCCCGCCAACTCATCGCGTTCTCCTTAGCCCCCATATTATGCATCTAAGCACCCATGCATGCCTGTTAACTCAAACTCGACATGGATAACTCATCTCTCGACGTGCCTCAATGTGTGTCACCCTCCACCTTGGCACCCATGCAACACACTCAAGCTTGCCACCAAATTGGCCTCACCTCGACACATTGCGTCGTCATCTAGTTCCAACTTAGCATTCATGTACTTGAATCCAACTTGATGCTTCACCATCCGAGCTCACAACCATCCCAAATAGCACAACTCCTCCTTGATATTTACTAAATCTCACCCTATGCAGCTTTTTCACCCCCTCATTGCAGCTCGCTAGTCAACTCACTAAGCCAAGCTAGCTCACCCTTGAGCCCCGGTTTCTCCCTCTTACCCCTTTTGGTTTTATCTCATTTCCCCCTTTTTCTAATTAGAATAATTCTAATTAATGGAAAATTAATAAAAATTCATCATTAAGGAGTGAAGTTCTTTTTTGGCTTCATTATAGGGTTATTGGAATTTTCTAGGCCATTTTTTCCATATCATTAATTAGTGCTCTTCTTCGATTGCAGCTAGTGAGTGTGTCCACCATAGACTTGCAGAAAAATAGCTCCTCTTTTGCGATGTGATACGCCTTCTCTCACACTAAAAGATGTTGTACCCTTGTTTTTGCTTATACCCTTTTGTGGTTGTTTACATGTTGTTCCTCTATTTTGTGATTCGTCACCTACTACAAGGTAAGTGGTCAATTATATCACGTCGCACAAACACATCTTATTGTAATCAAAACACTACTTATAAAGTTCCAAAAAGGGGGTTATCATTTTTCTTGCGTGTTATATTGCATACAAACACATTCTTGGCTAAGTTCGATGTTTTGCAACCTTGTGTGTATTCACACACCCTTCTTTTCACCATGGAGGATGATCTTTCTAAAGTTGATCTTCACATGATTTCTTCTCAGCCTCTACCACTTCTTCTTGGTAGAGATAATTACAAATCATGGCATGCTTATATGGAATGTTACTTCACTCATGATGTCCTTTATCCCTTTCTATATGGGCTAGTTCATGAACCCATTGATCCTTATCATCTTGAATACTACATTGACATGTATGACCATGTTATTGATAACTTGATGTTGCACGTCTCTAGACCTATCCACCTTCATGAGGCAGACTTGGATCCTCCTCACATTATCTAGATCATATTTTAGTCCTTGTTTAGAGACCCTTCGAGATAATGTTGTTGTTGATACCGATACGATTGTCTCCTTTACCTCTTCATGTGATGAAAATTCAGCTAACATAGACTCACTTGTTTCTATCCTTGATGATGAGTATTTTTCTTCTAGTTTTGATGATGAGAATAATATAGAGGAATCCTCTCCTCCTCTTTGATACCTTATAGAGAATCTTGACACTCCCCCTTCCCATCGGACATCAAGTGGTATTATTCCTAGCCACATACAATCATTGCATCAACCTCCTTTCCAATTCCAATGTGTGAGGCCCTTTTCACTCCTCCTCCTTCATGCATTGATGATTCATACCTATTAGAATTTCTCTTTTGTTTGTTTATCCACCCTCTTGGGACGTGTATCTTCTGAGACCTTCATAGTCTCTTTGCAGTGTCTACTTGTGATGTAGTACATAGAGTTTCTAATCCTTATACAGTTTTTCATTGGAGTCCATCTCCTTTTAAGGAGTGCCCCTTATGCAGGACTTTTATCACTTCCACTATTTCATAGACAATTATTGATCCACCCTTGCTTGTGGATCCTCTTTCGCTATTGTGGGGTCATTTCTTTTCCTTCACTACACTTGGGAATCCTTTTGGCGGATGTTCCCATTTCACACTCGACATGGTATTACCTTTAGTATTTTTGCACTCATTTTCTAGAAGTATATCACATTTCAATGAAACAGATTTAGATTTCTTCATACTTCTACCTTTGGTTTCCTTCATGGAGTGGGTGTGCTTTGCAAGGGGTCTACTTAGTTTTATCTTGTTCTTGTGTAGATCATAATTACCTTATACATGTAGGAATTTTATTAACACATGAGAACTCTCATTCACGATACTCTCCATCACCCTTTCTTGAGGATCTTAACACACACTTCATTCCCTATACACATTTTTCACACTAGCTCACAGTGTTAGCTCTATACCACCATCACAATCCTTGCATTCATATAAACACTATAAGCATGAAAACATGAAATGATTACCTTGCTCTAATTTATAGCTCCATTTTTCTTAAACATCCATCTCCTCTCCAACATCAACCCCGCTCACTCTTAACTCCATATCTATCCTCTTATTCATTTAGTTTTATTTACATGCATTGTTCTTGAAACACAAGATAGACCTAGATAGGCCTCTTTGGGTCTAAGCTTTCGAAATAGTATGAAGAGTCTTAGATCACTATTGATAATTTTATAACACATTCTCTAATCTATCATAAGGTATTTAGACCCTTTCCACATTCATACACTTGTATTTAAACATAGTTCTCTTCATAGGCCTTATTGTCCTACTAGCCCTTCCAATATATAAATGTTGATGGATCTCAAAATCCTATGAAACAACATCACTCTCTCAAGGTTGATTTAAAGACCCTTTATGGAGTTCTTGAATATGCCTAAGTTTCACCACCTATTCCTATGTATGGATTTGTACCTCTAGATCACTATTCTAGGAAAACTAGGCCTGTTTTACCCCCACAACTATGATAGTGACACTTATAACTATGATTTCACCTTAAATTTGATTGTTCCACCTTTGTAATCATGACAATATGAATTATACTAAATTTGGTAGCCTGAATCCATATTTTCATCCTTCATGCATCTCATTTTCTCCTTCTTTGGCCACTTTGTTATAGTCAACCTAAAAAATCTGGTAAATTTTCCACACGTATGAATTAGAACTTGAAAATTTTCATACACTTTTTTTTTACATCTCTGGACAGAGATTCTCACCAAGTTTCATGATTTTATGATGGTTAGAAAATTCGATATTCCTTTCCCTAATTAGGGCTCGAGATCATAGAATTAGGGCTACAATGCCTAATTTAAGATTTTAGAGGTGAGAAAATTCTATGTACATATTATTACCTCTCTTCAACTTCTCAGACCATCACATATCTCCAAAAATACATCTCATGATGATGGGCACACTTAAGGCCTTGGCCCGAGACAATACATTCCTTACACAACTTACAAAACACACTTAAAACATGCAAAGTGAATAATTTTATACCTTTAACACCACTGAAATATCTTTATTATTCCATGGACCCCTTCATTACACTATATTCCTTACATTTTTCTTATTGTTCTCCATGAAGCCACACACATACACAAAAAATCCTCCTAAATTTCTCTCACAAGCCCCTAAATGAACTCCACAACCTACTTAAACTTGCAATATCATGAAAATATATCCCAAAACTTTATCAAGATTGTTCCAAACCATATCCATCATATGAAACACCTAAAATAGCCTTAATTAGTCTTATAACAACTAATTCTAACCTCTTACATACCTAATACTTCATTTTAAAAAAGAATAGTTACTTTTACATTGACTTGTCTAAGCAAAGTCACTCATTCTCACTATAACAAATATACTAGGATGGACCTTATGTTCTTATGAAAATTTATTCTCTTGATGCTCCTACATCAAATTCCCCTTGAAAGAATAATTTCAGCTCCTACTCAATGCTATATTGAATTTTTTTCTTCCTTATGGATTTCCAATCCCTCCTTGTCTTCGTTAATTGTCCACCTTGCCTTAGTTCCCCGCCTCCCTACCGTCTCTCTTAACATGTTCTTACATGTCCTCTTCATAGGATCTATATTCATATTTGATTCTTGTGTCTCTTCTATGTTCTTCATTGTGAGTCTTGTTAAAGACTCTATTTTTCCTCCTCCTTGTTCATATGTAATCATAGCGTCTATAAAAATGTGGGGTATAAAAGTGTAAGACCTAATGGCCCTTTTGACATATTCTAGTACCATTCTATTTCCATCTTATCCTATTACTTCCTCATAAGCTTCTATAGCTTTTTTCATGAAGTGTAAGTCTCCTATATGGACGTCTAACTCCTTTGCATCCCTTAGGAACTCAAATGACTCCTTGGTTGTCATTTTATTCTTTTGTAACTGATAATACTTTTCTTCTTCATTGCATGAAACATCCTGAATTATACAATTTTCTTGTGCTTTGTTGTTATCTAGCAATCGTTGTTTCTTCGCAATTTGGTTTTTCTTTTACATTTAACTACCTTATTGTACTAGTCTTTCTATCACCCCTTGACCTTGGATGAAATTTATTCCCTAATTGTTGATGAACATGATTTTAACTTTAGGACTGTAAATAGATATTATTTTCCCACTAAGATCGTATTCATGAGTCTTTTTGACCTGATTTTCTTCATAGTTTAGGATTTTATTATACTCCTTCATCTTCATTCTTGTTTTCTTCTTACTTATGTAAAAATTCCGACATATGGACTATTTTTTCACCTCAGACATCTCTCAAGTTGATTATCAGACTTCATTTGTATAGTTTGTTGTACATGTCTTGTTTCTAAGTCCGTTAAGGTGCATATTATACCATCTTATATTATTCTTCCTTCTATCAACTTTGTAAGGGATTCTTCTTGTTCAATCAAACCATGAAAAATATGGAGAAGTTTCCCATCCTTCCAAATAAAGAAAAAATGATCACACCATATATCAAACACACAGTTCTCTAATGTTAACTTTGTTTCTTTATCAAATTCCAAGCCTAGGTTGATGACTCTATTTTGCATACCCTTTTTCCATTCAAGTACAATAGCTTCAATCCCTTTAGTCCATATCACAAGATCATAGAAAAGACTTGTTTTCATTATTTCATGTTTGTCAACCACCAACCTTATCTTACTTTTTGTTATGTCATTCTCACAAGGGATCCTTTTTCTATTTTCCGATTTCCTTTATTCAATGCAATTAACTTTTTTGTTCTCAAGTGTTGTCTACTTTCACTCACATTATTTTTGTACACAAGAATCTTTTCCAAAACAACATTTGAATACCACTAAGTTTATTTCCATAATCAATTATGTTTTGATCAAGTATATACATACCTTTTTCATATTTCAGACTTCTTGTCTTCATGGTTGTCTTTTAGGTCGAGTAGGCTTGTCCCATTGTTAACTTGTTCCTTATTAAATCTCATACCTTTTCCAAAAAGAATTTGTGTCTTTTGCCTGTTACAATAATTTCATTGATTGTAAATTGTTTATTTTTTTCATCTTCTTGCATGCTTGAAATACAATCTTCTTCCTTATGCTTCACTCTTTATTTGTTAAATCGACTTCTTAAATCATGACCTGTATATTACTTCTATCCGACCTTCTTTACTGAGATTCCATGTTTTTGCCTGATTCTCTTTGTTTTATTCTAAGAGTATAATCTTAAAGTCTTCTTTATCTTATTCATGCCATATAGAATCTAAGTCTTCTTCCAAAACTGGCCATGCCTCCTCATTACTCCATTTTTCCGATTTTACTTTGACACTCCTCATGTTCACTTTGTTTCTTAGCTTCATGTCCCTTGGACAAGTCTCTTATTGTTAATCAATTGGTTTTACCTCCTTTGGAGGAACTTCATCACAACAAGATGCTTCTAGGATAATTTTTGCTCTTCCACCTCATAAGGTTCACTTTCTCCTTCATTGTTTTTACTCTCCTTGGAGTTTGTTTTCCTAAACCGCATGCCCATATGAAAAAAATTCAATTAGTATAAAAATGTAGAGGTTATTTTCCCTCCATAGCTACTGTATGCACTCCTTCATTTTATTTTCCAGTTAGATTCCTTCTTGGAATGACTTGTGAACCTTATTTATTCATTTCTTCTTATTATACTTTCTCACTCATGGTGTCGACATTATGATACAATTGTATCCTTCTAGAATGGATTCTCATCTCACTAGATTCTTCACTACATTCTCTTGCTGATTTACCTTCTTCATGTCTTTCTTTCTCCATTTGAACTACTTGCCCTTCACTTACCTTGTCTTGGTCTTCAAGAGACATAAATATCTCTTGTTTATCCATGACATCTCCTTTGTCTTCTCACTCTCTTATTCTTCTAGATCTTGCATAAGATATTTTAGAACTATTTCCCATGTCCTTTCCTCTTCATCTCTTCTATGAGAGAATTCACTTTTTCACACTTAAGTGGCTCACTTGACCTTTTTGTTCATTCTTCTCCTTCTTTGAGAACTTCACGTTCTCTCTCAACCTCACTTGGGCTTGTTCCTCATATTTCATCTCGATTTCCTTTATCCATCTTTGTGGATTCTAACTATTGCTCTTACTTGACAATATTTGTCTTATTTCCTCTTTTTCCCAAGGACACATTCATGCCCCCTTCTTCCTCTTTCATGAAGGATAAGACCCGATTCTTGGTCTTCTTAACAAATTTCTTGAATCCAAACACCATGCTCCTCTTTTCACTACTTGCATGTTGATCCATCAAAGGCAACAAAACATGTTATATTCCATCTTTCATTAGAAAAAATTTGTTTACTCTACCATTGGATACTAGACTCTGTCATATTGTCGTGGTCTACCTAAAAGTAGATGAAACACATCCATAGGCATTACATCACATAAAACCTCATCTCTTAGACTACCAATCTGAAATGGAACCATGCATTATTGATTGACTAAAATTTGATGATCTTTCTGAACCCATGCTACCCTATAAGGTGTAGGATGAACTAACCTTCTTGAACCCAACTTACTAACCATTTCCTTTGAAATAATTTTATATGTCCTAACATTATCTATAATGACATAAAAACACTTAACTCTTGTTTTACACATGGTCCTAAAAAGGCTTCTCCTATAAACTAGATCTTGAGTTTTGGCTTGTTGATGTAGAAGGACTCTCCTTAGCAACAATGATTATCCATGTTTATGATAATCATCTCCATCAACTGACCTCTCCATATCTGAGCATATTAACTATAATTTTTTCATCCTTGATCCTAACTCACTAATCTTATGCATCATGTTATCCATCTTTATCATAACTCCCTCCCGAATCGGGATTTATAATCCCCGCACGATGGCTTCTCTATCTTTGTCATGTTTTCAAATATCACATTCACACACTCTTAAATCAGTTGTCAATGATTCAAAACTCCAAAATACCTCTTATTCTAACAGATCTCATCTCCGATACCAAAAATTGGTGCAAGGGATCTACTTAGTTTTACCTTTTTCTTATGTAGATAATAATTACCTTAAGCATGTAGGAATTTTATTAACACATGAGAACTCTCATTCATGATACTCTCCATGACCCTTGCTTGAAGATCTTAACACACACTTAATTCCCTATAAATATTTGTCACACTAGCTCACGGTGGTATCTCTATACCACCATCACAATCCTCGCATTCATATAAAAACTATAGGCATGTAAACATGAAATGATTACCTTTCTCTGCTTTATATCTATGTTGTTCTTGAACATCCATCTCCTCTCCAACATCTCTCTTTCTCACTCTTAACTCCATATCTATCCTCTTATTCATCTAGTTCAATTTCCATGCATTGTTCTTGAAACACAAGATAGACCTAGATAGGCCTCTTTGGGTCTAAGTGCTCAAAACAATATGAAGAGTCTTAGATCACTCTTGATACCTTTAGAACACCTTATCTACCCTATCACAAGGTGTTTAGACTCTTTCCATAGTCATACACTTGTATTTCAACATAGTTTTCTTCATAGGCCTTATTCTCCTACTAGCTATTAGGAATTATAGAACAAATACGCGGAAAAAATTCCTTAAACCATAGCAGAGGAAATTATATAGC
The DNA here is from genome assembly GCA_018340775.1 of Taxus wallichiana var. yunnanensis. Classification (NCBI taxonomy): domain Eukaryota; kingdom Viridiplantae; phylum Streptophyta; class Pinopsida; order Cupressales; family Taxaceae; genus Taxus; species Taxus wallichiana. Next base: position 444,386,320 of record CM031234.1, read on the forward strand.
AAAATTATACTTGCAGAAATATAACAACATAAATAAATAATGCACAAAAGAAGACAAGACAAGATTTAATGTGGTTCACCCAATGTAGGCTACGTCCACTAAGAACTTGCTCGATTTTATCATCAACAAGAGTAAAAAAACTCTCACAGTCTTCTCACGCTTATGAACTCATAATAGAATTCTAAATATGCTAAACCACAATTGACACCCAATTTCTTAACCTTGTTCACTCTTGATCACCTCTTGATCATTAAGACTCAAGACCTCTTGAACACACAAGATATATACAATATACCCTAACACCTCTATTTATAAGATTACAATCCTTTTAAGAAGTCCTAAAGCCGACCCTAGAAGTTTGAAAGTCATGACCTTTCAACTTCCCATGGCTGGAAAAACTCTCACGACGTTAACAACCAATTAACAACATATTAACAACGATGACACAATGACAACACAACAATGTCACACAGCAGACATAACCGTAGAATGCTCGTGAAGTCTCCAAACATAACCATTCGAACTCCAACACTTTAACCTTGAATCGAGAAAACCAAAAACGCAGGCTCCACACCCCAATAATATCCCACTTGGAGACTATTTTCACCGAGAAAAGTTCTTAACCCTTCATTTTCAACCATGAAGGCCAATCTTGAGTTCGTGATCGCTGGCCTCAAGGTGGCGTCGATCCCTCGAACCTTTTGATGAACAAGGCCAAAATGGTGGTAAGGTATGTTACCCTTGAAGGAAGATATGTGACTATACCTCAAAAGCATCTAATTTTTCTGAATCATTTTCATAGAAATAACATTATCAGCTTTCCTCACTATCTGATTAACTCTCTGGAGAAATCTATAAGGGAAGTTCAAAGCCACTCTAGGGCTGTCCCTTTGCACTAGGGCCTTATCCTCTTGATTCACCGCCATTTCTCCAGCTGCCCTCCCATGAATCCTATCCCACCTCCCTCCTCCATACCTCCACCTACCCACACTGCTCCCACTCCCCCTTGCTAAAAAGAAAGAATGAAGATGTTGTCTCCAACAAGAAAAGAAAGAGCCTCAAAGCTAAAATCCTTGCTTCCCAACGGGTCCTAAGGAGCCACAAAGACTTGGAACTAGCTGAAAACCTCCTACATATTAGCAAGCCGGTGGAGGATCCCAAAGAGGAGGAATTGCTAGATAGGGTGGACAGATTAGAAAAGGAGATACAAGAGCTCAAAGGGGCTATAAAAAACATGGAAAGAGCTAAGGGTAAAAGGATCCTTCAAAGTGAGGAGGAAGAGGGGGTTATTGGGGAAGTCTTCAAGAAACTACAGTCCTTAGATGGCAGATTGGGGAATGCTAAAAGCCGAAATGACTGCATATTGTCTGCCCTCAAAAGCATTTATAATTTCATTGAACAACATGTCCATAGTGTTTACAGTTTAAGTGGGATTAATGAGGACATATGGGGCCCTAAAGAGAAAAGGGACATTGCAATTGCCCAAGCAGATTTGCAAGACTCCTCTCAGGCCACTGCCATTGCCTTCTTCATGTCACTACAAGCTATCAAGACCAAAATTGTGAGCCATCAAGTAACGCTACTGTTGTGATCTTGTTTTTTGGGTGTGATGTGGCACATCATCGGGTGGTTCTGGAGCTGTTTTTTGGTGGAGCTCTTCATGCTGTTTCTCTTTTGGTTTCTTTTTGATCTTGCCTTCTTTTTTCTGGATCTTTGTACGTTTAGATCCTTTTTTCTCCTATATTGTAATATTTGGCTATTGAGCCTTCCTTGGTTGACTGATTTTTCCCTTCTCTGGGCTGCTTCTCTCATCTTTACTATCTGGCTTTTGAGCCCTTTTGTATACAGGGTATAGTCCCTTCAAAACTATTTGCCCTTAATAAAAAAAAACCATGAAGGCCAATCAAAGTTGAACACAACTTCAACTTGTCCCTTGTGACCGCCTTGGTCATCATATCTCGTAGGATTTTGACTGGTATGAATATTTTCCAGCTTCAACTTATCTTCTTCCAAAGCTACCCTGATGAAATGATATCTTAGCTAAATGTGATTCATCCTAGAATGGGAAGCGGAGTTCTTCACCAAATGAATAACACTCTGACTATCACTGTATTGTCTCCTAACTTCCTGCTTATGACCAAAATCATCAAGCAACTGTTGTATCCAAATCATCTCCTTGCTTGCCTCTATGGAAGCAACATACTCAGCCTCGTGGTTGACAAAACCACACATTTTTGTAACTCGAAATATAACTCACCAATGTATCACCAATCTGTAAATACATAACTTGTTGTGATCTTCCTATTGTCCAAACCTCTTGCCATGTCTGAATCTACATAGCAACGTAATGTAGTGTCCGATCCACCGAAACACAATGCTCCTCCCACGGTCCCTCTCAAATACCGAAGGATCCACTTTACTACACCTATCAGTGCTCTCTACTTGGATCACTCATAAACCTGCTCACTACTCCCACTGCATGGGTAATTTTAGGCCTAGTGCATACCATAGCATACATCAAGATACCAACTGCTGATGAGTATAGTACCCTGGACATTTGGATTCTATCCTCTGTCTTGGGAATCTACTCCTTTGATAATTTAAAGTGACATGCCAAAGGAGTACCAACCGGTTTAGCATCTTGCATATGAAACCTCTCTAAGACCATCTTTATGTACTCTTCTTGAGATAATACTAGCTTCCTCTCTCCTTCTGCTCCAAGTTATTCTCATACCATGGATTTTTTTCTTCCCCAAATCCTTCATAGCAAAGGAGTCACCTAGATGTTCTTAAGTACCTTTATTTCGCATGTTCTTCCCCGTAACAAGCATATCATCTACATATAGGCACCAAATAATATAACTACCATCAAGAAAGTTCTTGATGTACACACAATGGTTTGAGTGACACCTAAAGTAACCCTTATCCTACATAAAATTGTCAAACTTTATGTACCACTACCGTGGATCTTGTTTCAGCCAATACAAGCTTTTCTTTAATTTGTGCACTAACCTCTCCTTCCATTGGACCTCATAACCCCGTGGCTAATGCATGTACAATTCATCCTCCAACTCACCATGAAGGAATGTAGTATTCACATCCAAATGTTATAAGTGAATTTTTTCACCGAAACTAAACCAAGAACAGTCCTAATAGAAGTCATTTTAACAACAAGAGAAAAAAATTCATCAAATTCTATACCTTTCTTTTGTGAAAATACCTTGACCACCAACCTGGGCCTTGTATCGTTTCCTACCTCCATATCCCTCTTTGATTCTATACACCCACTTGTTCTAAAATGCCCTCTTTCCCTCAAGTAGTTCCACCAGATCCCAAGTCTGGTTTTCCATAAGAGATCTATGCTCTTCATCCATGGCCTACTCCCACTTCTTCTTGGCATCCACTTGCACTGCATCCTCAAAGAACTTTGGCTATCCAATGTTAGTGAGCAATAAATAATTCAAAGATGGAGTAAATAGTTTAGGTTCCCTTCTTATCCTAGAAGACCTTCTCACCTCAGGAGTATGGGGTTCCTAATGAGTAGGTACATGAAATGGCTGCTGCGGAACATGCTTTGTACCTAAATTGGCCCCTTGGACACCTTGTTGTCTGTAATGTCCTCTAACACTATGTAGTATTTCTTTGATTCCTCTTTTTATTCTTGCAACTCGATATTTATACATGACTTTTTCATTAAAGACACTATCTCTAGATTGAAAATTTTCTTTCTTTAAGACTCCAAACACGGAAACCAAAATTATCTTCACCATATCCAACAAAGGTGCATTTCTTGGACTTAGCCTCTAACTTGGTCCTATCATCTTTATCAATGTGAACAAATACTTCACATCCAAATACTCTACGAAATGAGTAATCATTTTTGTTATTAGACCAAGCCTCCTCGGGTATACCTCCATCCAAGGCCATAGAGGGTCCTCTATTAATAAGATAAACATCTCAGGCATCGATTCCACCCAAAAAATGAGTGGCAGCCCCACATGTAACCTCATGCACCTAGCACACTCCATGATTTTCGTGTTCATTCTCTCTAACACTCCATTTTCCTATGGAGTATTTGGAACCATTCTTTTCTGTGGATCCCATTTACCGAACAATAATCAAGAAATTCATTGCTATAATACTCCCCTCCATTATTCAACTGAGACATTTCAACTTGAGACTGTTTCATTCTCAACCAAGGCTTTCCATCTTTTGAAAGTTTCAAACACATCATATTTCTTAATGCAATACACCCAAAATTTTCTAGTTGCATCATTAATGAAAGTGATGTAATAACATGAACCACCAATAGAGTTTACCTTAGCTATCCCCCATACATATGTATGCACTAACTCCAACTTACCCTCCTTCCTGGTAGGTCTAACCTTGAGGAATCTCACCCACTTTTGTTTCCCATAAACACAATCCTCACATAAGTCCAAATCTAACTCCTTTAATCTAGGAAACCTATCCTTTATGATTTGCATTCCCTTATAACTCATATGATTGAGTCTGGTGCCACAAAGTTGCATTTCCATCTACAACAACTAAATTACAATAATCAACACCACTGGTTAAATACAAAGTACCAATTTTCTTACCTCTTGCAACCACAAGAGCTCCCTTGGTAACCTTCTAAGAATCCACTGTAAAACTAAAAGTATAGCCATCACTACCTAAATGATCCACTGATATCAATTTTGCCTCAACTTAGGCACATGCCACGATGTCCTTAAGTAGTCATGTGTTCTTGTTGTCGCCAAATCACTGCACCCTCCGAATGGCCAGGATGTGAATAGGACGTTCGGTGTGATTGGGACACATGGGATCACCTCTCAAGCTGTGGGACTTGGGCTCGAGGTGAACCTCCGGAGAAGGCCGGCTTCCTCTTCCTAAACTAAGTGTTGTACTACTCCTAGTGTAACAAAAACGATTATCTAGTCCTATGCTAACATTTTCATGGGGTTTTAGGGAAAGAGTTTTACAGAAATGAAACTATACTAGGGATGGTGATGCACCGAATAAAGGGTGTCTTCAGATTTAGGAAGGGTTAATTTGAAGAGGGTGTGTGCACCACAGGTCAACTTCACTCTACCGTAACTTAGAGAGGGTACAGGATACCACAAACTAAGAGACACGCGTTCCCTTTGTTAAACTTTATCAGACCGAGAAATATACCAGTTTCCCAGTGAAGAAGGATGAACTCAAGAAGGGTGAACAGACACCACAACTCAACTGCATGCAATACTTCACCACTCGATAAGCACATAACTCCAAGAACCTGCAATAGAAACTTAAACTTACACAAAGTGTACCTGCAAGTATGAGAAAGGCACAAAGAAGCATAGAAGGATGAAAGGACCGAGATTAGTCACAAAACACACACTTTTATTGCTTCAATAACATGCACAATGCATCATACATTTAGAAGAGGCAATAGTTGCCATTACAGTCTTGAAGAGGAGGCTTGAAAGTTCTCTCAACACACAAGAACAACTTGCAGAAGAGAGAGGACCCTTGAAAAGTATACACTCGCCTAAGATATCTAACTGTCCAACTTGTCTGAACTTTTGGAACCCTTTGAAATGAGCTTCCAACTTACATTTATAGAAGAATATGTGAGAAAGAAGAGGAAATGGTCATAATTACATTCCTAAATTGAAGGCCCATGATGTATTTATTGCAGTTAGTTGAACTACCTGAGAAGGTTCCATCATGGGTCATTAATTGCCTGATGACCAAGTCTTCTCAATTAATTAAAAGAATATTTAAATAAAATATTTAAATAATAATAATAAATATTATTATTAAAATATTTAAATAAAAATATTAATTTAATTAACATAATGTTGGGACCCCCCCGTTGACCCGTTTGACTTGAAGAGGAGGGGGGTCCATGTGGATAGAATCTGCACATAGCCAAATTTGATGAGCTTCGAATCCTCTAACTCGGTGTTGCACTCGATTTTTGACCCTGCATTAACTCTTTCCTTGCTTTGGTAATCGCGCTCTTTTGCATTGAGTCCTTCGAATGGTGAGTTATCAAACTCGATTCTTATCATTTTCCTCTGTTAACTCGAGGCCATTTACGCATTCCTCGTTCAAACTTCATGAAACATCACCACGAGCTCCTTGCGAAGTCACCGAGTTCTTCATCCAGCAAACGATCTTACCTTTCCTGGGCTCAAACTCACTTGAATGTCGAGCTTAACCCAACATTTCTGAAAAGAATGGTTTTACCACAATGCTCACGGTTCTTCCTTATCATATAACACTTGCAGTAAGAATGTTTTAGCTTGGCCATAATAAGCACAATTGTACCCTCCAAACGATGAGAAAATGCCATTAACAATAAAGACCTAATGCTGCCATGATGATGACCTAGGCTTATGCCCATAACATGTCGATAGACACCCTTGAAACTGATTTTTTGGCCAAAGAGCCCTTCGGTATTTCGGGTAGTGCACTCGGCAATCTCGGCTCCAATCAACAATTATGCCACTATTGGGATTATGGCATAGGTAGCCGTGAGCTACACAATATACTCATTTTTTCAGAAACTAAAAGATCCTTTATGTTACAACTTGCAACACATAATGAAGCCCTTCAAAAAATACATTGAACAATGGGCAAAAGCAAGAGGACCTTGGAAAAATGTACAGTAACAACCATATGAATTCTCCCTTAGTCGTGGATCAAAGCTAATAGAAATAAGCGAGATAAATCCAGCTCGAAACTACAAGATATAATCGTCCATTGTTAAAAATAACACGTTTCTCGAACTGGTAAAAGAAAAGCAAGTTATTATTATCGATTGGACGTATATAATGGAAGGGTATAAATATTGCCCACGCCCTGAGTTTCTCAAAGGGACCATTTACGAGTGACAGAGATGTGGCATACAAAACGGACGACCAGGTATTTCAGAGTTGACCTTCGCATTCGTTTCTAGGAGAAAACATGCTGAGCAATATGAATCGTTTCACTCTGCACGTAATAAACCAACATCTCCTGATTCAAGGAAATTTTTATGAAGCCTCGAACAGCGTGACTCCAATCCATCGTATACGGCAGTGAATATTTGTTTCCTGCAGCTGCCATAGGTCCGAGTTCAGAATAAGGATAAGCCACAGAACTGTTTGCTGGAAGCGTTCAAAAGGCTTCTACTGTACTGCAAAATGCCTGCTGCCTGTAGAGTTTCTCAAAGAGACCATTTACAAGTAACCAGAGATGTGGCAAAACGGCCGACCGGGTATTTTCAGAGCTGAACTTCACATTTAATTCGTTTCTAGGAAAAGAAATGCTGAGCAATACGAATCGTTTCATTCTGCACCGTAATAAACCTTCATCTCCTGACCCGGGCAAATTTTATGAAGCCTTGAACAGCGTGACTCCAATCCATCGTACACGGCAGTGAATATTTGTTTTCTGCAACTGTGCGTGGGAGCTTGTCTTGCGACCACTGAATGCTCAGTGTGGTAGGCAGAACGTGTAGAGCCTCCTTCGCCCATCTCTGTTTACAAAACGGCCGACCAGACAACCACGTCAATCCTATTAAACATCTCCACTGCCTCATTCCCACGTTCTCCGACTCACCCTCCGTGTGACTCGCACAAAGACTCGGACCACTCCAAGCTGCGCGGAATTTTCATTCTCTTGCCATGCGGAAGTCTCATGACGGATTGCCATCGTCAAATCTCCACGCCTGGCAGTGTTTGCCCGAATCTCCCCTTCACGGAAGTTTGGTCATGGTTTGCCACGGTTATATTTCCACGCCTGGCAGTTTGACCGGATTTCTCCCATTTTTTGGCTGTAGACTCAAACTTCTCCCACGCCCGGGATTTCTTCTTTGGCTTGACATCACGTCATTTCCCCTTGGCATTGCTTGCCTTATTTCCCACGTCCAACGGCTTGGCCAAATTAATTCACGGGCCCCGGCCTCAACTTCGCCACGCAGATTTGGCAATCCGACCCAATTTCTCCACTATTCCCACCAGTGCGCGGGATCTTCATGAATCTTCTCCTGCCGAGTTTTCCTTCAACAGATTTGAGGATAACATTAAACTCTCAGTGCAAACATTTCAGCTGTAGCTTGTAAGGTGTGATAATCCCGACAGAATCCTTTGTGCCCGCCAACTTAGTGACTCGTTGAAGATGCTCATATAATTGCAAAGCAAATTATGCTCCATGAATATTTTGCTCAAACGGGCTTCTACTATACTGCAACATCCCTGTGCATCGAATGCTCGGCCGCTTTGAGCGTAGAACTGAAATTATCCTAGGAAAGTGCCGTGAGGAAGTAATTGGTTATACGCAGCAGCTACAGGGTAGAGAAGTAAAACTTATCTCAGAAAATGAGTGGCCTCCAGAGAGAGTTGATTGCGACAGCTGCCGCAGGGTGATCCCAAGGAACCGTTGGCGTTGATCCTGATGTTACAGTTCGCGCATGCGACCATAGTCGTGATCAGTTGTTGTAAAATCTTGCCGCTGTAGTAGAAGAATGAGATAAGGTTTTAATTGAGTTGTCTCGCCTTTTCATTTTGGAAATTCTCTTCCATGGAAGAAGCTCGACCAAATCTTGAGGCAGCTATTGTCTTTGTCGAGTCATTAAAACTGAATTCATAATCCAACAAGGAAGCATCAATCTCTCCATGTTGAATTAAACCGAGTCGAGCTCGTCATTTCTCTGCCTCAATGAGCCAACCATCGAAACATTATCCGCTCCTATCGAGACTCTTTTATGACAAGCCAAAGTTGGACAACCGAACTTACATTTCCTACTCATGAACTCGTCTCTTTATTTTCGATTTGACACTGATGACCAGAAGTGGGTCCATGGGACCAATGTCGTGATTTGATAGCAATAAGGCCCTGTTTTCCAATTTTTCCATGTGCGTAAAATTGGATAACATTTTTGGCGACCTCTCGGGGATGATTGCCTGCTAAGCATGATTCCAGTAGCCTTAAGTCATCCATTGGGCATGGAGTCTGTGTTGGAATCCTGGAAGTAGTATGATTTTCTTTGACACATCCTGAAATCCCCTTGAGTATTGTTGATATCCTGGACCTCCCTGGAATGCTAGGCATGAAGTATACTGAATCTGTTGAATGCTTGACATCCATGGAACACTGCAAAAATTTGAATGAAGCAGATTTTGAACTGTTATGGAAACTTTGAACCTTTCTTTTCCTTGACACCTTCCAATGATGAAACAATGTGCAGAACAACACAAAACACAACAACAAGGAAAGCAAAACAACAACACGCAACAATGTGCATAAGCACTTGGAGGAAAACACCTAATTTAACTATACAGGGGGTGGAACGCTTCTCAAAAACAAGCTTTGAGATGTATCCCATTCACATGAATGGGCAGTTCTTCTCCATTGAGCCTAGATAGACGAAATGAATTTGCCTCTTTGCAACTTGTGATGATGTATGGTCCACTCCAGAGAGCGTCAAACTTGGCATGCTTGCCTGGTTTGGCCCTGTCTTCATCCCATTTGAGAACTAAATCTCCCTCTTGAAAATGTCTGTCGGACGCCTTCTTGTCAAAAGATTTCTTAACTTGAGCCTGATGCTGCTCCAAAGTTTTCATAGCCTTATCTCGTACTTCCTCTAACTCCATGAGTTCAGCAAACCTTACTGTCAGAGGATCACTCTCTATAACTTCAAGTTGATGAGCTAACTCCAAAGAAGGTAACTCCAATGAGAGCGGGAGTTTTGCCTCTCTTCCATATACAAGAACGAAAGGAGAATTTCCAATGGCCCTTTTAGGTGTGATTCGATCTGCCCATAAGGCTGTCTTAAGCTGTGTATGCCAAGTCCTCTTGTTAGTCTCCATTGTGCGCTTAATAATCCTTATGAGGTTTTTGTTGCTAGACTCAGCCAATCCGTTTCCTTGCGGATAGTAATTGGATGAAGTTTTGAGGTATACCCCATTTTTAACAGCCCATTCACTCAGTTTCATACCAAGAAAAGCCAGCGCATTGTCTGAAATGACTGTAAACGGAACACCGAACCTCGTCATTATACCTTCCAAAAAATCTAGAACTACCTTTTCATTGCTCTCTTTTAATGCTACCGCCTCTGTCCATCGAGTAAAATAGTCTATTGCGGTAAGGACCCACTTATGTCCGTCACTGGATGGAGGATTAATCATTCCGATGAAGTCCAACCCCCATTGAACAAAGGGTTGATCCACTTGAACTGGATGCAGTGGAAGAGCTGCCAGCTTCTGCTTACCTGTGAAAAAGGCACATTCCTTGCATTTCCTTACCCAGAGATGGGCATCCTTGAATAAATCTAGCCAATAGTAGCCAGCTCGCATGATCTTGGTAGCTGTTGTTCGTGCGGAATAATGTCCTCCAGATAGGCCATTATGAAATTCTTCTAGTATCTTACTTACCTGTTCCGGTCCTATGCACCGAAGGAGAACACCGTTCAAATATTTTCGAAAGAGAATGCTATCTACCAAAACATATGGGATAGATTGAAGACGGAAAGTTCGTCTTTGGTTTTTATCCATGTTTTCCGGTATGCTCCTGAGAAGATGAAATTCTTCATTTTGGATAACCAGTCAACTTGATCAACATCCTCATCAGTATTTAGGAGTGTCACATCCTCATTACCTTTTGATTCCATGTCTGCAGCAAGTTGCTCACATAAACCCTTACCTCTGACAAGTTTAGTGACTTTGATATGCACGTCATACTCCATTACCTTCGTGATCCATCCAGCACGCTTTTCGTTCATTTCTTTGTTCAGCAAAAACTCCTTGACACCTGGATGAGACACCATCAGATGAATCTTGTTGTTGGACAACATGTGCTTGAATTTCTTCAAAGCTCGAATAACCGCAAAGACTTTCTTTTCAATGAATGAGTATTTGAACTCGTAGTCTTTGAGGGATTGACTGAAGAAAGCGATTGGTTGCTCCATCAGGTTGTCGTTTTGTTGGGTGAGGATCCCTGAAATGCTCTCTTGACCTGCAAAAGCATAAAGGATAAAATCTTTGTCAAACCTGGGGTTCACAAGCGTGGGAGCTTGGGAAATGGCTGTTTTGATGGCTTCGAAGCTTTCTCACCCTTCCTTTGTCCATGAGAATGGCATGTTTTTCCTTAGCATGGCTGTCAGTGGTTTAGCCAATGTCGCGAATTGGGGGATGAATCTCCGCACGAAATTTATGGTTCCCAGGAAGCTCTGGAGGCCCTTCTTGTGACTCGGGAGAGATAAGGACATAATTGAATGAATCCTGGCTGGATCGATTGATAATCCTTCCGCTGAAACAACATGCCCCAACAATTTTCCCTCGTGCACTGCGAAAATACATTTCTTGGGGTTAAGTGAAACCCCAAATTCCCTACACCTTTGGAAAACTTTCCTTAGATGCGTGATGTGATCTTCTGCATGCTTAGAGTATACAATTATATCATCAAGGTAAACCAAAATAATATCGTTGATTAGTCCCTTAAATTCCATGTCCATGGCTCTTTGGAAAGTAGCCCGGCATTGGACAATCCGAATGGCATTTTATTGTAGGCATACGTGCCCCACTTGGTAGTGAAAGCCGTTTTGAATTGGTCAGATTCTTGGACTAGGATTTGATTGTAACCTAAATATCCATCGAGCAAAGAAAATCTTTGAGCTCCTGCCACCGTTTGAAGGATCTGCTCCATCGAGGGAAGAGGATAATGGTCTTTTAATGACGCACGATTCAAATCCCTGAAATCTACGCATAACCGGATCTCTCCGTTCTTCTTCCTCACGGGCACCAAATTGGCTACCCATGAGGAATGCTTAATGGGAAAAATTATACAGGCCTCGATGAGCTTGGTTAGCTCCTTTCTCATTAGTGGCTCAATTTTGGGATTAATTGGTCTTTGTTTCGATTTAACCGGCTTAGCATTAGGATCCAGTTCGATGGTATGTTGCACAAGACCTAGATCAAAACCACGTAGATCTTTATAGCTCCATGCAAAGATGTCATGATACTCTTGAAAAAGTTTGATGAAAGTTTCTTTCTCCTCAGAAGTACACACTTTTCCGATCTTGAGAAATTTTTCATTTGATACTTCGACTTCCTCAAAATATTCTTCTTTGACCATCATGTTAGGGCTTTGTCTTGTGGCTTGGTCATCCAATTGAAAATGGATTCCGGGTGACTAAACCTTTTGGTAACTTGTTGCTTTTCAATTGGATAATTTGTTCACCATATGACTCTTGTAACTTATCTTGATTTCTTGCAGCAAACTCCGCCTCTTCTTGTAGGAAGAGGACAATTTGGTTGTCACTATCGAACACTTGCCAACTACTCACATTATCAGGGACTGCTGGTCAAACCACCATTTTAACAAATTGCTGCCCTTCTTTCATGATATCAACTGGTATGTTGTATTGTGAACCAATTGTAGCAAGCCTATCTGCATCTTGATTTTGATCTCTAGGGATTGCATGGATCCCAAAAGCTTTGAAATCTTCAATCAGGTCCCAGACTCGATTCTTGTATGATCTTAAAAGATCATTTTTGGATGCACTACGTGCTGAAACTTGATGAACAACTAACTCACTGTCTCCAAAAATAGTTAGGGCCTTGATTCCCTTCCTTTGGGCTAGCTGAATTCCTTGCACAAGAGCCTCGTATTCAGCAACATTGTTAGTGCAACTGAACTGCAACCGGAAAGATGAGAAGTACTTATCTCCCTCTGGAGAAATTAACATAACACCAGCACCGGATCCATTCTTACTTCTTGAGCCATCGAAGAACAATTGCCATAGTCCTTTAGAATCACTTGGCGTTTTGACAAGTTGTGGTATGATTGTATCTTCTTCATGGATACAGTAGGTACCTAATCCTGTTTCTTCCAAGACCAGCAAACCAACTTCTTCTTCTGCCAATACATCAGCGTAGGGATCGTACTGATGATCTCTACTTACTTCATCCAGCAAAGTATCAGGGACTTCTTCAACAAGGGTGGTTGGTTCATGATCGGCACCTTCCTCTTCTGGATCGCCAATGGTGTAATTTCCATTTATGGGACTAGAAGTGTAGGGTTCTACATGATTATGGCAGATTGGTTCTGCCCTTATAGTTACTTTGGTTCCGTATCGAGTCCTGAGAATCATATGCGACCAATCGGCTGATAGGTAACCGCCCATCTTGGCAGTGAAATCCCGTGATAGGCAGATGGCAAAGAGGGGAGGGAGGTCAATAACCGATATGTCTTGAGTGAATGACAAACTTGGGCATGCATGAATGGTAAGTTGAAGTCCTTTGATAACCCCAACAGTCTTAATAGCTGTGCCATCCAGTTGAACAACCCCTCTTGCAACTGGCGCATATTGTATGCCTAGTACATCTGCAATTTGTTTCGGCATGACAGAGCTACTGGCACCAGAATCGATCATGCAATTATGTACCAAGTGGTCTCCAATGATCAGGGAAATGTAGAATGGCGGTGGTTTGTTTGCTGTAGGAATGATTTTCCCTTCCGGTTGACACAAATTTGTAGCATTTGTCACTCCATGGCTTGGTGATCCGTTGGTTGTACTAAAACTGTTCAGAGCTTCTCGCAGCAGGTTTCTTTGGGAAGGGATCGAGAGTGCGTCCCACATGGTAACGCTCAGATTGGTTTTCTTCATTTGTTCTACTATGCTGAAGGGAATTGCTCCAACTTTGATGATGCTTTTTTGGGCATTGGGGTCCTCCTTTGGAAAATGTTTGTTGGGTACCGTGATGCCTAGAGAACCATCTTTCCCTGCGGCGTGGCTAGCTGATGTTTCTGGTGATTTCTTTCCCGCATTTCTATCAACCGCCATTTGTAACCCATGTTGAGAAGTGGATGCTAGATCAGATTCGGGAGCTTGAGGCTCCATTGCTCTCTTCTTGGAACGAGTGTTTGCTGCCACTGATGAAGAATCGGTATTCAACCCACAAAAATCTTCTTCTTGCCAGTTTAGCAAAGCAGATTCTTCAGGTACCTGTGGTTGATCCGCTACTTCTTGTGTAGATGAATTGTTTGTTAACTCGAAGGGCGAGATACACTTTGAACCATAAGGGCACTGGCTAAGAACCCCATTGGGACAAAGATTTTGATTGTGAGGTTGAGAGCAAGGATAGCACCATTCGTAGTCTTGAACTAGATTATTCGAGCAGTACTATAGCTCTAGATGAGCTAGCTGCAAGAGGGTTCGGAAGTTCAAGGGCGACATTTGCAACTTGACTCGTAGTTTGATTTTGAGGCTGATTGTTTCCTTGAAAGGGAGGGACGGTTAGCGATCTTTTGCTGATTTTGTGGCTGATACGGACGATTGTATTGAAATTGTTGCCTTTTGAGTGCAACGAGCTCATTTCCAAAATTTTGCAAAGTAGTGACTTGACTTCAAATAGGTCATTTGAAAGGCGGGGAAGATTGAGATGGTTGCTTGGAGTCCACTGGAAGAGGAGCAATGATAGGCTGATGATTCGTAAGATCTGGAGAAAAGGGCATTGGTGGTCGTGGAGCTATCTTTCCAGCCTGAATCAAAGAATTCTCTGCACTTATGGCAACTTCGTAAGCATCAGGAAGTGTAGTCCCTCCCATAGACTGGATCATAACTGCTACATCGCTATTCAAGGCTCGCAAATAGTACAAGAATGCATTATGTGCAGAAGGCTTTATGAGCGCCGGAATCCTATTCCAAGTCCTGTGGAATCGGAAGTTGAAATCACTCATGTATTCTTGGGGAGCTCTCTTTATGGTAGTAAGTTGTTCCAAAAGTGATAGGTGATCACTTTTGTCTTCGAATTGTTTACATAGCTTTTCTCCCAACTCGTCCCAAGTGGTTATAGTGCCAACACCTAACCCACGAAACCATTGAAGTGCTTTTCCTTGAAAGAGGTAGCAAGAAGTCTAAGCGCAACATTGTCTTCGGTGATATTATGCTTATCGCGCAGATCTTTGGCTACATCAAAGATATGCTCCTTTGGAGTAATGTGAGTTCCCGTGTAGAAGGGTAAACTTTTGAGTGCCGCAACAGGTATCGGATCACGTTGAGCCAACATAAGAGGACTGCTTGCATTGAAAGGGGGAAAAACTTGGTTCCTCGCCATAGCAACGAAAGGTTGATTGTTCCTGGGTGGAGGAAATCTTCCGTAAGGAGGAGTTGAATGACCCCTACTAGGTAAATCTGCAACTGGGGATGTGGAAATGCCTCTTCTTCTTCTCTTTGGAGGAGACAAGGAAAGTTCGGTATGCTGATAATTTCCTTTCTTTGAAGAAGCTCTTGTCTGAATTCTTCGCATAAGTTATCGCACTGAGATTTGGAATCCAGAGATATAGAGTCGCCAGGTACTTTGACTCGTGTAAGTGAGAAGAGAAGTACCAACTCTGTCCCACCGGGCGTGCCAAAAACTATTGTGTGTGGTCACACGGTGGCTTAAGATTTCTTGTTTGATAATGAGACACCTCTGAAAGATGGAACTCTAACTTCTGTGATGTCTGTGATGTCCCACCGGGCGTGCCAAAAACTGTTGTGTGTGGTCGCACGGTGGCTTAAGATTTCTGTTTGATAATGAGACACCTCTGAAAGATAGAACTCAAACTTGTGATCTCCCCCAGGCGTGCAAAATCAGCTGTTGTGTCAGGTCGCACGATGGCTTAAGATTTTGTGTTTGATAATGAGACACCTCTGAAAGATGGAACTCTAACTTCTGTGATGTCTGTGATGTCCCACCGGGCGTGCCAAAAACTGTTGTCGCCAAATCACTGCACCCTCCGAATGGCCAGGATGTGAATAGGACGTTCGGTGTGATTGGGACACATGGGATCACCTCTCAAGCTGTGGGACTTGGGCTCGAGGTGAACCTTCGGAGAAGGCCGGCTTCCTCTTCCTAAACTAAGTGTTCAGACTACTCCTAGTGTAACAAAAATGATTATCTAGTCCTATGCTAACATTTTCATGGGGTTTTAGGGAAAGATTTTTACAGAAATGAAACTATACTAGGGATGGTGATGCACCAAATAAAGGGTGTCTTCAGATTTAGGAAGGGTTAATTTGAAAAGGTGTGTGCACCACAGTCAATTTCACTCTACCTGCAACTTAGAGAGGGTACAGGATACCACAAACTAAGAGACACGCGTTCCCTTTGTTAAACTTTATCAGACCGAGAAATATACCAGTTTCCCAGTGAAGAAGGATGAACTCAAGAAGGGTGAACAGACACCACAACTCAACTGCATGCAATACTTCACCACTCGATAAGCACAGAACTCCAAGAACCTGCAATAGAAACTTAAACTTACACAGTGTACCTGCAAGTATGAGAAAGGCACAAAGAAGCATAGAAGGATGAAAGGACCGAGATTAGTCACAAAACACACACTTTTATTGCTTCAATAACATGCACAATGCATCATACATTCAGAAGAGGCAATAGTTGCCATTACAGTCTTGAAGAGGAGGCTTGAAAGTTCTCTCAACACACAAGAACAACTTGCAGAAGAGAGAGGACCCTTGAAAAGTATACACTCTTGCCTAAGATATCTAACTGTCCAACTTGTCTGAACTGTTGGAACCCTTTGAAATGAGCTTCCAACTTACATTTATAGAAGAATATGTGAGAAAGAAGAGGAAATGGTCATAATTACATTCCTAAATTGAAGGCCCATGATGTATTTATTGCAGTTAGTTGAACTACCTGAGAAGGTTCCATCATGGGTCATTAATTGCCTGATGACCAAGTCTTCTCAATTAATTAAAAGAATATTTAAATAAAATATTTAAATAATAATAATAAATATTATTATTAAAATATTTAAATAAAAATATTAATTTAATTAACATAATGTTAGGACCCCCGTTGACCCGTTTGACTTGAAGAGGAGGGGGTCCATGTGGATAGAATACGCACATAGCCAAATTTGATGAGCTTGAATCCTCTAACTCGGTGTTGCACTCGATTTTGACCCCGCATTAACTCTTTCCTTGCTTTGGTAATTGCGCTCTTTTACATTGAGTCCTTGAATGGTGAGTTATCAAACTCGATTCTTATCATTTTCCTCTGTTAACTCGAGGCCATTTACGCATTCCTCGTTCAAACTTCATGAAACATCACCACGAGCTCCTGCGAAGTCACCTGCAGTTCTTCATCCAAAGAAACGATCTTACCTTTCCTGGGCTCAAACTCACTTGAATGTCGAGCTTAACCCAACATTTCTGAAAAGAATGGTTTTACCACAATGCTCACGGTTCTTCCTTATCATATAACACTTGCAGTAAGAATGTTTTAGCTTGGCCATAATAAGCACAATTGTACCCTCCAAACGATGAGAAAATGCCATTAACAATAAAGACCTAATGCTGCCATGATGATGACCTAGGCTTATGCCCATAACATGTCGATAGACACCCTTGAAACTGATTTTTTGGCCAAAGAGCCCTTCGGTATTTTGGCAGTGCACTCGGCAATCTCGGCTCCAATCAACAATTATGCCACTATTGGGATCTTAGTATGGCATAGGTAGCTGTGAGCTACACAATATACTCATTTTTCCAGAACTAAAAAGATCCTTTATGTTACAATTTGCAACACATAACAGAAGCCCTTCAAAAAATACATTGAACAACTGGGGCAGCCAAGAGGACCTTGGAAAAATGTACAGGTAACAACCATATGAATTCTCCCTTAGTCGTGGATCAAAGCTAATAGAAATAAGCAGATAAATCCAGCTCGAAACTACAGTATAATCGTCCATTGTTAAAAATAACACAGTTTCTCTGAACCTGGTAAAAGAAAACTGTTATTGTCTGATTGGACGTATATAATGGAAGGGTATAAATATTGCCTACTGCCCACAGAGTTTCTCAAAGGGACCATTTACGAGTGACAGAGATGTGGCATACAAAACGGACGACCAGGTATTTCAGAGTTGACCTTCGCATTCGTTTCTAGGAGAAAACATGCTGAGCAATATGAATCGTTTCACTCTGCACGTAATAAACCAACATCTCCTGATTCAAGGAAATTTTTATGAAGCCTCGAACAGCGTGACTCCAATCCATCGTATACGGCAGTGAATATTTGTTTCCTGCAGCTGCCATAGGTCCGAGTTCAGAATAAGGATAAGCCACGAATATTGTTTCTTGGAAGCGTTCAAAAGGATTCTACTATATCTTTTGCAAAATGCCCATGTCGTAGAGTTTCTCAAAGAGACCATTTACAAGTATGAGATGTGGCAAAAGCGGCCGAATAGGGTATTTTCAGAGTGAACTTCACATTTAATTCATTTCTAGGAAAAGAAATCTTTGAGCAATACGAATCGTTTCATTCTGCACCGTAATAAACCTTCATCTCTTGACCGGGCAAATTTTATGAAGCCTTGAACAGCGTGACTCCAATCCATCGTACACGGCAGTGAATATTTGTTTTCTGCAACTGTGCGTGGGAGCTTGTCTTGCGACCACTGAATGCTCAGTGTGGTAGGCAGAACGTGTAGAGCCTCCTTCGCCCATCTCTGTTTACAAAACGGCCGACCAGACAACCACGTCAATCCTATTAAACACCTCCACTGCCTCATTCCCACGTTCTCCGACTCACCCTCCGTGTGACTCGCACAAAGACTCGGACCACTCCAAGCTGCGCGGAATTTTCATTCTCTTGCCATGCGGAAGTCTCATGACGGATTGCCATCGTCAAATCTCCACGCCTGGCAGTGTTTGCCCGAATCTCCCCTTCACGGAAGTTTGGTCATGGTTTGCCACGGTTATATTTCCACGCCTGGCAGTTTGACCGGATTTCTCCCATTTTTTGGCTGTAGACTCAAACTTCTCCCACGCCCGGGATTTCTTCTTTGGCTTGACATCACGTCATTTCCCCTTGGCATTGCTTGCCTTATTTCCCACGTCCAACGGCTTGGCCAAATTAATTCACGGGCCCCGGCCTCAACTTCGCCACGCAGATTTGGCAATCCGACCCAATTTCTCCACTATTCCCACCAGCGCGCGGGATCTTCATGAATCTTCTCCTGCCGAGTTTTCCTTCAACAGATTTGAGGATAACATTAAACTCTCAGTGCAAACATTTCAGCTGTAGCTTGTAAGGTGTGATAATCCCGACAGAATCCTTTGTGCCCGCCAACTTAGTGACTCGCTGAAGATGCTCATATAATTGCAAAGCAAATTATGCTCCATGAATATTTTGCTCAAACGGGCTTCTACTATACTGCAACATCCCTGTGCATCGAATGCTCGGCCGCTTTGAGCGTAGAACTGAAATTATCCTAGGAAAGTGCCGTGAGGAAGTAATTGGTTATACGCAGCAGCTACAGGGTAGAGAAGTAAAACTTATCTCAGAAAATGAGTGGCCTCCAGAGAGAGTTGATTGCGACAGCTGCCGCAGGGTGATCCCAAGGAACCGTTGGCGTTGATCCTGATGTTCTGGTTGCATGCGACCATAGTCGTGATCAGTTGTTGTAAAATCTTGCCGCTGTAGTAGAAGAATGAGATAAGGTTTTAATTGAGTTGTCTCGCCTTTTCATTTTGGAAATTCTCTTCCATGGAAGAAGCTCGACCAAATCTTGAGGCAGCTATTGTCTTTGTCGAGTCATTAAAACTGAATTCATAATCCAACAAGGAAGCATCAATCTCTCCATGTTGAATTAAACCGAGTCGAGCTCGTCATTTCTCTGCCTCAATGAGCCAACCATCGAAACATTATCCGCTCCTATCGAGACTCTTTTATGACAAGCCAAAGTTGGACAACCGAACTTACATTTCCTACTCATGAACTCGTCTCTTTATTTTCGATTTGACACTGATGACCAGAAGTGGGTCCATGGGACCAATGTCGTGATTTGATAGCAATAAGGCCCTGTTTTCCAATTTTTCCATGTGCGTAAAATTGGATAACGATTCCCATTCTACATTTTTACCCGAACACAACCTTTACCTACTATGTTGCATGGTTCATCATCACCAAGATATACATGTCCAAAATCACCTTGAACAAAATCAGTCAAGCAATGTCTACGTGGGGTGGCATGGAAATAAGCCCCTGAATCTAACAACCAAGATTCAAAAATGTTATCTAAAGAAAGAATTAAGGCATCCCGACAAACATCACTCTTTACCAAATTTACCTCTTTAGTTTCCTCCTTGTTCTTCTTATCCCGAAGATCCTAGCAATATTTCTTAGCATGACCAACCTTCCCACAGTGCCAACATTCTAACTTACTCTTGGACTTTGACCTTCTGTGATCATTCAACTTCCCATGGTTACCTTTCCCTCTTTTTTTGTCTCCTCCGCTCTCCATCGTTAAAGCATTTCCAGAAGTAGAAGAATATCTCGATGCTCTTCCTTCACATTTCCTCACTTAGGATCACACCTATTACATCCTCAAACTTCAACTTTGAATTATTAGAGACTAAATTACTTACAGCCATAACCAAGTTGTCCCAGCTATCTAGCAAGGAGCACAAAATCAACAAAGCCCTGACCTCATCATCAAAGTCAATTTTTATCGAGTTTAACATACTCACAACCATATTAAATTCATTCAAATGATCAGCAACAAAACCATTCTCAGACATCTTCATATTAAATAACTTTTTCATCAAAAATATTTTATTAGAGGTAGAGGGTTTTTCATATAACTTCCCCAACGCACTCATGAGACCTTTCGTGGTCTTCTCTTGTGATATGTTGAAAGCAACCGAAGATGCAAGGCATAAATGAATTTCCCAAGTACCTTTCTATCCAAAAGTAACTCCCAATCCTCATCTGACATGGCTGTAGGTTTCTTTACTTTTCCAACCAAAGGAACATGGAGGTCCTTTTGATATAAGTAATCCTCCATTTGCATCTTCCACAAACCAAAGTTCTGCCCATTGAACTTCTCAACCCTCGATCTACCCTCATCTACCATAGCTCCCACTCAAGCTAAAATTTCCCTATGATTTACAACTTTAGCAAAAAAACCACCAAAGCTTTGATACCAATTGTTAGGAATTAGAAAACAAATATGTGGAAACAATTCCTCAAACCACAACAGAGCAGTAGAAAACTATATAGCAGAATTATACTTGCAGAAATATAACAACATAAATAAATAATGCACAAAAGAAGACAAGACAAGATTTAATGTGGTTCACCCAATGTGGGCTACGTCCACCAAGAACTTGCTTAGATTTTATTATCAACAAGAGTAAAACAACTCTCACAGTCTTCTTTTAATTATGAACTCAAAACAGAATTCCAAAGATGCTAAACCACATCTAAACCACAATTGACACCCAATTGCTTAACCTTGATCACTCTTGATCACCTCTTGATCATTAAGACTCAAGACCTCTTGAACACACAAGATATATACAAGATGCCCTAACACCTTTATTTATAGGATTACAATCCTTTTAAGAAGTCCTAAAGCCGACCCTAGAAGTTTGAAAGTCGCAACCTTTCAACTTCCCACGGCTGGAAAAATGTCACGATGTTAATAGCCAATTAACAACATATTATCATGATGACACGGTGACAACCTAGCAATGTCACAATGAGAATACTACATAATTCTTTGAAGTCTCCAAAATTAACCATTCGAACTCCAACACTTTAACACCGATTTAAGAAGACCAAAACACGGGCTCCAAACCCCAACACTAGCCCTTCCATTATATAAATGCTGATGGATCTCAAATTTCTTTGAAATAACCTCACTCTCTCAAGGTTTATTTAAATACTCTATAGAGTTCTTGAATATGCCTAAGTTTCACCACATGTTTCTTTGTATGCATTTCTACCTCTGACCTTTGTTCTAGGAAAATTAGGCCTATTTTGGCACCACAAACATGAAAGTGACACTTACAACTATGATTTCACCTTAAATTTATTGGTCCACCTTTGTAATCAGGACAACATGATGTGTAATAAATTTGGTATCTGAAATCCATGTTTTCATCCTTCATTCATCTCATTTTCACCTTCTTTGGCCACTATTACATTCAACCGCAAAATCTCATGTAATTTTTCCACACATGCAAATTAGAACTTGAAAATTTTCATACACTTATTCTACACCTAGAAATATATTCTCACCAAGTTCCATTATTTTCTCGATGGCTATAAAATTCGATATTCCTTTCCCTAGTTAGGGCCCGAGAGCATAGAATTAGGGCTACATGGCCTAATTTAAGAATTTAAGGGCTAAGAAAATTCTATGTATCTATTCTTGCCTCTCTTCAACTCCCTAGACCATCACAAATATCCAAAACTACATCTCATGATGACTATCACACTTAAGGCCTCGATTTGAGACAAAACATTCCTTACATGTTTACTAAACACACTTAAAACATGCAAAATGAACAATTGTATACCTATAACACCGCTGAAATATCTTTGTTATTCCTTGGACACCTTCATTACATGATACTCCTTACATTTTTTTATTTTTATCCATAGAACCACACACATACCTCACAACAACTCCTCCTAACTTGCTCTCAAAAGCCTCTACATGAAATCAACAACCTACCTAAACTTGCAATATCATGAAATTATATCCCAAAACTTTCTCAAACTCATTCTAAACCATATCCATCCTATGAAACACCTAAAATAGCATTAATTAGTCTTATAAAAACTAATTCCAACCTCTTACAAACCTAAAACTTCATTTTTTTACAAGCATAGTTACTTTTACATTGACTTGTCTAAGCAAAGTCATTCATTCTCACTATAACAAATATATTAGGATGGACCTTATGTTCTTATGACACTTTATTATCTTGATTCTCCTACATTAGGGTAGACTTGTATTACTCCATTTATTTCCTTCTTAAGGGTAGGTACATTTTCGGTGTGGTTGGATCTTCTTTAGTCTACAATCGAGGACCACATCATCAAAACTCTTCTTGTAGACTTCTTAGAGTTATAAAGTTCAAATCTAGCTATGGTTTCATATCTTCTCTAGTTCCTCTTGTCTCCTTCTCCTCTCTTTTTATTATTCTTGAGAGATTGCAGTTGTACATGGGTACCTAGTTAGGCCCTCAATTACTGGGACCCATTTTTCACATTTTTCTTAGATTTTTAGTGAATTTTTCCATCTCGTGTTGTGGATGTTTTTCCCATCGGGTTTTCCTTCACTACTTGATATTATTGTTTTTCATGAGTGCCTCATCAAGCTTAGGTGCTGGGACCCATCTATCATTTCGACTTTCCACCTCATCCTAATTTACGATGAACGAGGTATGTTTGTGTGTGTCATTATCTACATCACGTGGTGATTTATCTAACTTAGGTAAGGTCAAAGGTATTAGGTTTTGTAGGGGTTATGATAGATTCTATCATACATGTTAGTGTGTCATACAAGAATTCATTCCCATTTTAGGAATGTAACTCCTTTTCTCCACTTGAGGAGGTATGATTACCATACATTGGGGGTTACACATCACCCCCATTTCCACCCCTTTTCTTCGAGATCTATGGGTTAATGAGATGAGTGAGGATATTTCTCTGCATGCACATTTCATGGTTGAATGTTTTCTTCCTCAGGGAACTTCTTCAAGTTGTCATTCGAGTACAACTCGGTTGATGTTCACATTATCCTACATGATCCTCATTCTCATGTTTTCACTTTCTTCATCAAGTTATTGCAGTTTTATTGTTTTTCAAAAAAATTCTCCACATGCCGCAACATTAGGAATTTTCTAATTTTTTGCATTTAAGGAAATCTCTAAAAAAATACAATTGGGATTTACATTTTATGATTTTTATTTTTTTGGCCGACCTCTAGCCAAAAGGTTTAGAACAAGTTTTGATGAAAAGGGTCATTCATAAAACCCTAGTTTTTTTGGATCACACGGATGCAAAATTTTTAAGGAGATGGTGATATTGAAGCTCGAGAATGGTGGATTCAGCTTAAGGAACATTATTATCCATCAATAATACCTTGTCTTTTCTTACAATATAATATTGGTGGTATAGCTCTAATTTAGCGATTCAAGTGCAATAAGAGCGTCTAAATTGGGCTTGGGAGGAAATAGAATGAGTTTTCTTAGATTAATGGCCCAAAGAAGATGAAGAAGACGAGGATGTTACTAACAAGGGTGTTACAAATAAGTATGAGAAATAAGAAGAAGAATAAAAATAAGTTGATGATGAAGAGGCCGCACATGATTTATAAGGAGAGACAACAAATCAAGATACAAGTTCAAATAATGCATCTCCAAGGAATGAAACTTTAATATTTCAATTTGAAGGGTTCATTAAAAGGAAAAAGGTAATTTTTTCCATAAACCCTAGCAGAAAATATAACTTCATTAATATGGATGTAGCTCAACATCTGCTTCTCCACAAAAATCATATCAAAGAATCTTAAATGGATGGTAAGCATATTCAAGTTTTTGAATATTAATAGCTCTCTATGGATAAATATGTTTTACATTTAGATTTTAATGCTTTAGATATAGATGGTATGGATATTGTTATTGTATATACTTTTTTAGAGACCTTAGGAATAATTAATATTAATGTGCAAAATAAATTCATGAAATTATGGTATAAGAGAAAGAAAATTACATTTCAAGATGTCACACTTAGTAAGGAAAAAAATAATGTACGGAGGATCATGAAGTTGAATTTGAAGATGGTGAAGAATGGAATAAGGATGATTCAAAAGGAGATGATGAATAACATGATGAAAATGACAAAAATAATTCATTTACTAAAGTGAAAAAATAAATAACAAACAAGATAGAAAAGGAAAATAAAGTTGAGGAAAGGGTTGATAAGGTTGATGATATTAAGGTTGAACCATATAGACAACCACATCATCATGAGAGGAAATAATCATGGATGCATGTTAGGAAACATGAGGGCATGAATCTATATGGATATACGGGGAATTAGAGGAGTGATAATAATGGCTATACATGGAATCAATAGAGTAACAATTATATTACATGGAATCACATGAATAATTATTAATGATATGCATAGATGTTGAGGAGGAACACATATGGACAAGGATGGAATCAGAGGAGTGCAATGGAATATGAAATCATGTTTGGAGAAGCATTGCCCACTAAGATCTCATATGGGTGGTTGGATGATTGAGCATGGTGACAAGAATGCAATAATTTATAGCACACTCATTATATCGATCTTCTTATATTTCAAGAACGAAACAAGTCAAGAAGGGAGGGAATTTTATGTATCTTGGGATATGATATTATAATGTATAAGGGTTGACGGAGATTCCAACATGTGGCACACATCCCATTTAGTTAGTTATACGTTTATAATATATGGGGTCACATATGAATTAGTTATATTGGGTAATGATTCGACCTACATTGGGATTAGGTGTTACCCATCCATTAAGAATAATATATGTCTATAGAAAGGATGTGAGTATCATTATGAGTTATGTCATGGACGTATGAGTTGAGTCTTATACTTGGTAGAGGTATATTGGAGGTGTCCCCCTCAAAGTGGATTCCCATCTCGGGAGATTGTGGAGTTACTCATTTCTTAAGGAGCATTGTATGGTGTTTCCCTACCTTAAGGGTATTCTTATACATATATTGAATATTTGGGAATATTATCCCACCAATATCTCTTGTGTTGTGTTATATTCGTAAATTATTCATTTATTATATACAAATATCTTAACAAAATATATGTGATGTATCAAACCAAAGTGACAAGAAACATATACAATGTAAAGTGCTAAAAATTCAAGCTATGTGTATAGGTCCTAGCTTTGCATTTTTACAAATATTTTAATGGTTTTATATGTCTTAATTTAGCTATATACGGGGAGAGGGGCAACATAAGTGCTACAAAATGATATCCTCATGAAAAGGTGAATAATATCTGAAATAAACTAGAGGTTTAGGCCTTAATTGTTCCAAATAATGATCTTCTCATGCATGAGTGGGGAAGAAGCAATAATATGGTCTATAGAAGTCCTTAGAAGAAAACTAGGTGGACTATTTCGACTAGAGCCAATATATGACATAAAATACCTACCGGGAGGAATATAAGAGTGAGATATGCCGGTGATAACACATGCACTAGAAAACCATAAGGAATCGAGGAAGGTGAGAGATACTATATATAATATGTGTGCTATAAGTCCAATAAATAATTATAGGAGGTCCAAAGAGCCAATAAATTTAATTATTGATGTGCTCATTAGAACCTTGATATATTTTATATATTTGAGAATAATATTTTTTTCCTCAATATTGATAGAAAATAACACAATAAATTTATTTGTAAAGTGGTAAAAGGCCACACAAAATGTGTGGGGAGATCATAGAACCATGGTAAGAAAATGACCTTGAGACTTCTATAGAAGAGTTTGTTAAGTAAGATGACATTATATGCATAGTCAAAGAAAGTGGCGTGGAATGATCATAGGTGTTTTGTGGGGTCACCCTTGCCATCATAAATAAGAATATTATGAGTGATAACAACAAGAGACAAATGATAAGAAACAACTTCAAATGCAAGTGGGTTATGAAGCAAATGAATATAATCCATAGCATGAAAAGAAACATATGCACCTTATTATAACTATAAGATTTGAGATTATAAACTATGAAAAAGGGCTTCAAGAGCTTGCATGATAAAATAATAAGCATGTAGACCACTATGATTTCATGTAGGAAAAACAATAGTCATAGTAATGGACATTGATACATTGTGTGTTGGAATATTAGGTGCCCCCATTGATATAAGAACTATAAATGTAGGAACTATATTTATGTCTCTATATTAGATAGTGACGTATGATTAAATTAATCTCACAAATAATAGAGAAGAATGCACATTATCATTGATTATGTCTCCTTTTTGATATTCTCTTGTAAGATGTTGTGCCTAATATTCGGAAGGCCATGGGAATGATTTTTAGATTGATACTAGATCCTTCATCTTACACATGATCAATGATAATAATACAAAAAAATTAGCAAAGATGTTAGTAGTAGAATAGGAGCTAATAGTAAGGATCATAATCCATATTGTGTACCAAAATAAGGGGAATTAACATATGAGTCCCTTTCTTACACAAAGAATGAGCATAAACCTTGCTAAACGGATAATATATCATATTATGGTAAGTGTGATAACCCCTCAAATTAATGTAGAGATGATAAGAGATTTGAGGGTCGATCATGATGATATAAAATAGAAAGACACTTTCGAGAACGAAGAAGAAGATCATACTGAGAAGGGAAAACTAGTGTTTAAAAAATATATATTTTATTCAAGATTTGGGATAAAAAATGTTCACACCTTAATTAAATTAATGATTATATGAATGTACTAGAAGATGTTGTTGTTGGTTTATATGAATTATTTCATCATCATTCAAAGTGTCTTTTCCACCATATACGGTTAGTAATCTCACTTAGTTAGATCATAGATCATTAGGGTGATTCAGCGTTGTATCCACATGTCATGCACATGAGTTACACAACACTCCTATATTGATTTAATTTAATTTGAATTAATTAAATCTAATTGCAAAATAATTGATGTATAAATGCTAAAATACAAAAATGACACAAGAAAAATAAGATTTAAAATATGAAACCCTAATAAAAAGGTGAGATAAGAGGACTTAGATGATTTATGCGCAACCTAGGAGTGATCTAAGTAGGGAAAAATTATACACTGATTTGGGAAAATTGTCGTTCTTGCACATTGCAAATTCAAACAAATAGGAGAAAAGCCAAACACATGCATCTAGGATAGGCCAAGGGAACACGGGAATTAGAGACCACTTTTGGGCTTTCCGGACACGTGTCCGATTACAAGTTACTTCTTGTTGATTTCTTGATGGTTTCTTCTTAATCGTCGTAAGTACATGTAACCTAGAAATTAGAAAGTTCACATGTATAAGCCCATAAACCACATAAAATCCTAAAAAAGGTGTAGAATGGGGAGTTATAATAACCCCAATGATCACTCTGAGAGTGAACTTATGACTGAGTGATGCACTACATCTCAGAATCCATGTAGTTCTTTTGAGTGTGTGTAGAAATTGTGTCCTAGGATTCCCT
Organism: Taxus wallichiana var. yunnanensis; assembly: GCA_018340775.1. NCBI lineage: Eukaryota > Viridiplantae > Streptophyta > Pinopsida > Cupressales > Taxaceae > Taxus > Taxus wallichiana. The sequence continues at coordinate 444,414,374 of CM031234.1, forward strand.
TGTGCAAGTTTCACTTGATAATGGGATAGATTTTCTCTAGAATGCAAATGTGTGGATGGAATATAATAAACTTCCCCTTCCAATGATGTGTATGCAGAGTATGTGAACCCTTATTCCTTGAATGGATGTTAGATGAATTCTTTGGAGGGCTTCAGGTTCCTTTTGAATGCAAGTTTAGGTGATGATAGTAATGCTTAGTGCTTGGTCTTTTATTTTGAACACAACACATAACTATGTATCTATATGATTCCCTTGTTTGAAATTATTAATTGATAACTGGAAGACTGATCCATAAGTGAAAAAAATTCCTAAAAGATAAAAGAGACCCAAAAGGAGCGAGTAAGATGAGAAAGGTTTGGGGGTTCCCAAAGGGGATAGAGGCACCTGGACATTTCCGTCCCGAATGGGCGGTGCTGTCTAAATCCATAAAATATAAATTAGTAAAATTATGACTGGGATGTGGGGTGTGGAAGACCAAATAGAAAACAAGAAACAAAGGAAAGAGGCCAAAGATAGTTGTCAACCACTAGTTTTATTACTTAGGAATATTGTAAATGCTAGTATACATTTAGGACCTATAAATGTACCCAAGTGTGTGATTTTGTGTCTAGATTTTCCCCACTTTATGTTAAGTGAATACTCAATAATATAAATTAGATAAGATATGTGTACCTAATGATCTTGTAGGCGTGCGAGAGAAATGCATGTGTTTTGCATTGCATCTTGGTGTGTTCTACTTACATTACGTTTGGGTCGGTTTTGTTGTTGAGTTTTAGTTTTTAAAGTGTTCTTTTTCTTGTATGTTACTTGCTTTGGTGATTTAAGCATTGCATTCAAGTTTTTAGATTGTTTCTTTTCTCACTACATTGGCTTGTTTGATCCCTTCCCCTATTTGCCACATTATTTCTTTCATTCGATTCATGTTCTTTTCCTACGTGTAGGTTTTTCCTGTTGTGTGTCGTTTAGTTGATGTAGCCCTACATATTACATCCGAGCTAGGTTATCTTTTGCCTAATGACGATTTGTTATATCCCTACATCTTCCTAGCCTTTCTCATGCTAACTATTGTGCCTCCCACTTCACCCTACCATTATTCCCTGTGACTTGGGTCACTCGCCATTTCAGTTCATGATTGAGACTCACTCAATCATTTGCATTTCAACCAATTCCCTTACCTCAAATTGCTCCACCAAATTGAGTCTTTCACCTTATTATCCCTTAATCCCTTCTCCCTTCAGCTCACTCACTTAGGCGTCATACCTTGACCAGGATATTTACTTGTTTGACCGCTTTTTGACCTCTTTACATTTTAACTTATTTTAAGTTTTTTTGCGATGTATTTTATTCATTATGGGGTTAATATTAAGGTGGGTATTTTATAAGTGGAGGAATTAGGTTTAATATATAAGGTGGGTCTAATAAATTTAGGGTTTAGTTGTTAATTAGAGAGGTAAGTTTAATGTTAGATCTTTAATTTTATCTTAAAATCCTTAATTGTTAAGTAAAGATCTATTTAATTCTTAGGAGGCCATTTAGAGGTTAATTAAATTCAATTTATATTTGAATTAATTAGGATATTTTTTAAGAACTTAATTAATCACTTGGTAGTTCATTTTATCGTCATTTAATTGTTATCATTACCTTTTTGTCACCTTTTTATCATTAAATTAGGCTAATTGGCAAAACTTAGAGTGTGATTTCTAGCGTTATTGGATGTTTTTCTACTACTAATTATTTAGTGGAGTGTAGAATCCCTCTTAGAATTTTTCCACCTTATCGAAGCCCTTGTTGCATCTTGTAGGTCCTCAAAACTCATCTTGAGCCCATTGTTTGCATTATAATTGCCCTTGTTATTTCTTACAAACTAGTGAGCACGTCCACCATGGTCTTGTACCAAGGGGGTTTCTGTTTGTGACATGAGACATTTTTTCTCATACCGAGAAGTATTTTTGTCCCCTTATTCATTACTTACACTTTTTTTCTTCTTTACGTGTTGTTATTTGCTTCGATTGAGACTTATTGTGACCTCCACTCTTGCACAATTCATTACCTACTGTAAGGTGAGTGGTCAATTGTCCCATGTCGCATGAACACACCCTATTATAATAAATATACTACTTATAAAGTGTCACAAACATGGGGTTATCATTATTCTTAGGTATTGTATTTCATGTAGATGCATTCTCAATCTAGTTTGATGTCTTACAACCTTGTGTATTCTTGCACCCTTCTTTTCTTACATTTTACACTTATTGGTTTTTTTTTTTTGTTTGTCTTATGGAGATTTCTTTTCCCAAACCTATGCTTCATAGGACCATTTCTGCATTATATCCTCCACCTATTCTTCTTGGTAGGGCTAACTATGCACTATGGCATTCGAGCATGGAATGTTTTATTATTCACGATGACCTTTATCTCTATTTGTATGGACAGTACCCATACTTAGTGATCTGTTAAACTTGAAGAATGGATTGACACTTGTATCATGGTCATTAGCCATTTATTGATGTACATTTTGAGGCCTCGCCACCATCATGTGGTATACATTGCGAACACGATATTTTTACTTCATCAAAGACTAAGGATTTTTTTGGTACCCACTCATTAAATCTGAGTTAATACCTTGATGAATTTAACACGCAACCATTAAATTTTAGCAACCATGAGTTATAAATTTCCTTTGATTAACATACATTGAAATGATTAACATAATTTACATTAACTATTGAATTATTACATTATTATTAATTATCTAGATGGATTAAATGTTTAATAGATTATAAAAATTAATCCAACATTAATTAATGTTTAGAATCTAACTAGACAAGCTATGATAACCATGTGCAAATGCAAGGGTTTAGATCCTACTTGATCCCCTTTCAATGCTCCTTCCGAGTTGATATACCCAATATATCATTTTGTTGAACCTTTGTAGGGTATAAATAATGTGTATCTTCTTAGTGTAGCCTCCCGGACATAACATAGTTCAAAATAATAAATGGTGTTCGGACAATGCAATCATTCATTTACAATACTATGGCCATAATATAGGGTGTCACACTAGCTAGCCTGGTTTTATGATTGCACATAAGCCACATGAAACCTGTCCCTCCATTCACAACATAGTCGTCTCCATAATAGTATAAGGATTCTTTTCCATTCATAAGTTATTAAGTTCATTGTTTAACAACTTAAGCATTCATTAATGTCCATTTTTAGTTACTAGGTTGATTTAGTTTATTAAGACAAATAAGTACATTTGTACCCAATTCCATTATTCTTAAGTACCTTTTTAAATCTCACCATTCCATCATAATATGTTCATACAAAGAATGATATTTAATCATGTGATTACATGTTGCTTTTGTTGAAAGACAACAAACTATTTTTATCATATAACTAATTATGGAATCCTAGTTATCTAGGTTTATAGATAAATCTAATGTTATCTGTCAGCACTAAGTATATCATTAACAATTTTTCCCTTAAAAATACTTAGTTTAATATGCCTTCATATTACATACTTACTGCTAATGTAACCTATTAGTGTAGATGTGTTGGTCTACATGAAAAATCATCTTAATCCTAGAAGAATAGGATCCTAAAAATCAAAGGCAACAATTACACTTAATGAGTATAAATCATATAAGTTGATTTATGAATTTGTCCTACCTAGGACACTAAGTATAATTCACCACTTATAGTTAATATTCTAATATCCATCTATATGATCCTCTTTATATTGTTGTTTTTATTTTATTAGTTTACCTAATTATTCTTAATCAAATTTATAGTAGATGAGATCGAAATCTTTGTGAGTGATTCATACTATCTCACATTAAATAAGAAGAGTATATATTTTTATTATTATTGGTAAATAGTTTTTTGAAAGGGACTATACCCTTTTACAACAGTGCTCAAAAGCAATATTTTTCCCCAAAAAGCCCAACAATGAAAAATTTGACAAGAACCAGCAAAAACAAATAGCTACTTGTAAAGCTTACTAAAAACAACAACTTAACAACAATACATTTGCCCAAAGAATGCATGCGATTGCCATTTGCCAAGATGTAACAATAAAAGCACCAAAAACAACAATAATCAAACCTTCTCTGAAGTGGTGGGGATTTAGATTTGGAATATAAGAAGAGTATATTCCTTTGGTCATATTTATTTTCAATTTATACCATATCATATTACAACTTTTTCTATTTTGAAAAATAGTTTAAAACACAAAAGGACTTGTAAATAAGGAACACTTCAAATTTAATATCTGTCTCGTAATAAATACTTCACTTTTTATTTATACAAATACAATATGTCTTCCATTACACTCCTCATGATTTTTAAATATATTTAATTAAATATCCACAATACTGTAATTCTTTAATCCATTCACATGTAGTTCCAAATTACGGATGGTCTTTTAATACAAATGATATAATTTCCTTAAAATCCATAATGTATCTCCTTCACTCTACCAATTGATATCTTCATTCACATAGCCAAGGATACACTAAAAGAGAGACAATTTATATTAATTCCAATAACCATCATGTTACAAAGTAAGTATTAACTTAATAACACATTTCAATACATTAAATCATTCATGCATCTAGGCACATATAATAAATGTAATTCATCCTTTCTTTAATCGACTCAAATCCATTTTCATCCCTACATTTTGAAAATGATAATTTCAACATGACGATTCAATTTGTACTAACATGGGTCATTTACACCATTATACTAAATTAATCATAAATATTAAATATTAAAGGGTTATTATTTCTCTAACATTTATTCAACCATTTAGATGTTCGACAACATTTCATGTAAGTAGTTAATAACATCTACATTTCTATGTAGCCTATCATCATACATGGAATAATTCTTAACCTTACAAATTTCAACCAAAACCAACAAGACTAGTTCTATGTCAAGATCAAGAATACTTATCAAATTTAATACCGGGTAAGTGCATGAAGTTGGGGGGCAAAAAGTGGACAAAAACTTGAAAACAAACAAACGCATACGCGTTTTAATTTTTTTGGCTTGGTAATTACCGAACCTATAATGCGTACGTGTTATAAGGAAGGAAAAATGTGTACATGTTTTAAAGAAGGAAAAATGCGTACGCATTTTATAGAAGTCAAAACGTACATATGCATTTTGAATAGTATGGACCATGTATATGTTTTTGGGTGTCTTATACTTACAAAAATAAATGTTTAAGTATAAGATTTATTTAGAAATCTTATAATTTAAATTTATTTTTGTAAATATAAGAAATTAGGGTCACTCTGCACTTGATGAAAGTGGTCCCGTAGCTCCAATAGTTATAATGTAGAAGATAGTTTTTCAAAATCTAATCAGTCAAGACTTACTCATTTTTAGGATTTCAAAGAAACGACCTAAAACTTTCGGGGCATATATATTGTAGTCGGTCATTACCCTAAGGAATTCCATTACCCTAGGAAAGTTCCTATTGGGATCGATCATTTTTAAATAACAATTATCTCATATAAACATATTCAATAACAATTTATTACCCAAGACAAACATCACTTGATAAAAATGTTCAAATCCTAGGGGATTTTATATTTATTAAGTCATCTCCCTCCTGTTAGTTGATCCTAATTGTCTTCCATTTCCTAATGGTACGTTAATTAATATAAAATGCATAAGTACATGGATAACATTCATGTTTTATTCCTAAGTAGATATTGATCTTAATACTTAAGTATGCCAACATCATCAACCAATTTATCAAAAGGATCACCAGCTAGACAATCAAAACGCACTCATCATTCAATAATGCCTTTTCAATATCCAATAATCCCAACCAAGACAAATTCTTACGTATTAGATTTATGTACCTGAGCACAATTATTTGAATCATCCTTGGTTAGGAAAATGTTCAACAGATATACTAGAACATCTATAGAACAAATACTTTGTATCTTCATAAACTCATATTGTAGCTTCCTTAACTAGTTATTTTTGAGTCCAAACGAGTGATCCCAATGTTCTCTCATAGGACCCCTCTATAGCTGATTTTGAATAAGATATCATTAATCATTACCTATTTCTTTCATTAGGTCAAGGATAATTTATTAACTGAAAACAAGAACCATACATTTCTTCATAATCAGAAACATTACCCTTTGACTTATCAATCCTCTATTAAGCTTATGCAATAATAATGCTAATGTTACACTTCTGTAACTTGATATCAATTCCACAAAATGATCATCAACAATGATATATATATATATATATATATATATTACAGATTCAAAAATGTATACAAGTTTTACTATAATAAGGATTTCCTCAAATCTTTAAGATAGTGATATATATATATATATATATATATATATATATATATATATATATATATATATATATTATTCCTTAACTTAAGAAAAGGTAATTGTACATACCATTGAACTAATTTGGCTACATAGTGAGTTACTATATCCTCACATAGTCGATCTTGTTATCAACAACCTTAGTTCATAAAGTCATAGGATTAATTCCTAGATCTTATCAATAAAATCCATGCCATATAAGGCTCTCAAACAATAGATCACAGACACAACTTTAGTCTCGAATTGGAACCCCAATAATCATACACACACACACACACGAGTCTCATTTACCCAAAAAAACATATTAGCCATAATCTTCACACATACCAAGAAGTATATTATTAATATCCTTATAATTTATTTTATTGGGTATTTGAAGCACCTATCTAAAACCCAAAAATATTTACACCCTAGTTCAAAAATGCACCTGTAATGTGGTTTTAGCTAATAAACAAGAGAAATTATACATGCATATTCGGTCTTGGGAAAACACCATGTTGTTTAAGCATTCATGAGTACCAAAATCGAACACATCTTTCCATTTGACTAAGTACAAACCATTTGACACTCGAAAGCTGGACTTAGGAATGATAAACATGGATACTGAGAGGCAATTGTTATATATGTAAGTATATTATTTTTCTTAAAGTATTCAAAAAGTATCATGAATACCCAGATACATTTAAACAATGATTTATATTATACCCTTAATGGGTTTCTAGCCTATCAATCAAAGGCGAATATACAAGCTCATGTAGATGAAATAAATTCTCAAATTATATACTTATTTGTAGACCTTCTAAGCAATTCATAACTATATTTTAACCAACCAATTGGAATCAGACAAAGGTGTTTTTTATTAGCTAGCCTATGATAAATAGTGATTACACGGTCATTAGTTTGATCCCTAAAGACTCAAATATGACTTGTGATAACAACTCATTTCCATATTTTAAAATCATAGGAGAATATAGTCTTACGTTTCTAAGAGAAAGTTACTTTCTATGCCACATATGCTTGTTGTTTTCTGCATAACTCCAAGGAATTTATTTGGTTCCCGAACCAATATCCCATTGATTTACTTGAACAATCTATATTAACCATTATGTCATAAGTCTTTTAAGGAACTCACCTTTAAATCCAATTTCCATGTTAAATTTTAAATAATGTCCTTGTTTTTTAACAAACACAGTCTTAAGTTTTTGAACCAATTTCTTTAATATGTTAAAGAAAAATCATATTTCTAGTTCAACTTTCACTAATCACAAAAATACGATAATCAAGCTATGTTAATATCAAATTTTCCAAAAACATTATGAAGTTTTGCTTTTTCTGGAAATTACAACAAGTTCACTCTTGTAGTTTTCATCCTAGTAGTCCATATTTCCTACCATATCCTTCCTTCAATTTTACGCAAAAATTCAAGTGAGGAATAGTTGATGCTCTTTTTATACTCTCTCTTTCTAAATTGGAATTTTACTGCAGATTTTGTTTTAGGCTTCTTAGATTTCTTGCATAATGCTTTCACATTAGACAATCCATGTTTTATATTTCCTCTACCATATTTGGATTTATTTCATAAGTTCCAAAATCTAGCATCATGTGATTCACACAATCAAGAAACTCCCTTGTTGATTGTTATCAATCAGTTCAAGTTATTTACAAGGGTTGATCATTTTCGTACTCAATAGCTGCTCCAAGAAAATTTTTAGTTTTTTGTCATGAAGGACTATTAGAGTTTTATCTAACTTATTTACTTCTGAAACTACAACATAACTTGATCTGGTTCATTTTCCATGGTTTATCCTTCACATATCCATTGCATTTGGTTAGCAAATTAAGATATTCGGGTAGTGTATAAACCAAATGAGTCTAAGAGCTACAAGCTTCATCTTTGGTACCTAAATGTAACACCATATTTTTACTTCATCAATAACAAAGGATTTTTTTTTGGTACCAACTCATTAAATACGATTAATGCCTTCAATAAATTTAACACGCAACCATTAAATTCTAGCAACCATGAGTTATAAATTTCCTTTATTTATCTTATGTTGAAATGATTAACATCATTTACAATAGGTATTTAATTATTCTAGTATTAATAATTATCTTGATGCCTTAAATGTTTTATAGCTTAAAAAAATTAATCCATCATTAATTAATGTTTATAATCCAAACAAATAAGCTATGACAACCATGTGAAGCTGCAAGGGTACAGATCCTACTCAATACCCTTTCAATAATCCTTCCAAGTTGATATACCCAGTATATCATTTGGTTAAACATTTTAAAGGTACAAATATTGTGTATCTTCTTAGTGTAGCCTCTAGGAATAACACAATTCAAAAGAATAAATGGTGATCAAACAATGCAATCAGTCATTTGTAATACTATGGCCATAGTTTAGGGCATCACACTTAGCTAGCCTAGTTTTATGACTGCACATAAGCCACATAAAACATGTCCCTCCATTCACCAAAAATCATTTCCATCATAGTATCAAGATTATTTTCCATTATTAAGTTATTAAGTTCACTATTTAACAACTTAAGCATTCATTAATGTCCATTTTTAATTACTAGGCTGATTTAGTTAATTAAGACATTTAAGTACATCTATACCCTATTCCAGTATTCTTAAGTATCTTTTACCTCTCTCCATTCCATCGTAATACGTGCATACGATGAATGATACTTAACCATGTGATTACATGTTGTTGATGTTGAAAGATAACAAGATTTTTGTTTCATATAACTAATTATGGAATCCTAGTTATCTAGGTCTACAGATAAATACTATGTTATTTATCAACACTAAGTACATAATAAAAAAATGTTCCTTTAAGTATACTTAGTTTTCTATGCCTTCATATTACATACACTGCTAATGTATCATATTTGTGTAGATGTGTTAGTCTACATGAAAACTCATCTTAATCCTAGAAGAATAGGATCCCGCCAATCAAAGGCAACAATTATACATGATGAATATAAATCAAATACATTGATTTATAAATCTATCCTACGTAAGACTCTAAGTATAATTCACCCCCTTGTAGTTAATATTCTAATATCCATCTATATGATCCGGTTTATATTACTCGATTTTGTTTTATTAGTTTACCTCAATTATTCTTAATAAAATTTATAGTAGATGAGATCTTAAATACTGCATAGTGAATCATACTATCTCACCTTAAAGAATAAGAGTATATTGATTGGTCATATTTGTTTTCAATTTATACCATATCCTATCACAACTTTTCTTTTGAAAAACAATTTAAAACACATAAGAACATCATGTAAATAAGGAACACTTCATATTTAATATCTCATCTATAATAAATACTTCAATTTATTTATTTATACCAATACAATATGTCTTCCATTACTATCCTCATGATTTGTAAATATCTTTAATTAAATATCCACAATTTGTATTTCTTTAATTCAATCACAAGTAACCATTACGGATGGTCTTTTAATACAACAAGAATAATTGCCTTAAATTCCATTAGGTATCTCCTTCACTCTAACAAGGATAGACTAAAAGAGAGTCAATTTATATTAAGCTCAATAGCCATCATGTTACAAAGTAAGTATTAACTTAATATCACATTTCAATAAATTAAATCATTCATGCATCTAGGTACATATAATAAATGCAAGTCACCCTTTCTTTAATTGATTCAAATCCCTTTTCATCCCTACATTTTGAAAATGACAATTTCAACATGGCAGTTCAATTTGGTGACATGGGTCATTACATCAATATATTGCATTAACAAGAGATATTAAATATTAAAGGGTTATTATTTCTCTAACTTTTATACATCCATTTAGATATTCAACAACATTTCATACAAGTAGTTAATAACATCTACATTTCTATATAGCCTATCATCATATAAAGAATAATTCTTCACCCTAAAAATTTCAACGAAAACCGACAAGACTATCTTATTCTATGTCAAGATCAAGAATAGTTATCAAATTTCGTACCATAAAGATCCAAAACCATATTACCAAGAAAAGGTTAATCCTTCTCACATCCCTTATGAACTTATATTCAATAGTCGATAATTGGACATGATCTGATTATATTTTAATAAAATAGCCACCCATACCTATACGCATTCCATGTTTTGCCGACATGCATCGGAAGTTGAATCAAAAGGTAGAGAATAACTAATGGTCTTTCTTCTTCTTAATAATTTTTGATCACAATCCCATATTGAATATCCATCCGAGGGATAAACCCAAATTCAGGTTGTATCTACCCATTAAACTTACTTCACTATGCGTTAAACAAGAAATAACTTGAGTCATCTCGAAGTCTTTCTTTATTTTATTTTTAAAAACAAGAAAAATAAGGTTAAGAAGTATTAAATACGGGCATGAGATCCTAAGATAAAATAGTTTAAATCTTTCATAATACTTTATCTTAATCTAACATTAATTTTAAGATAACTCGATAGCCTCAACACCCATTTTGGTGCTTAAGAGTAGTTCACTCGGTTTGACTTCGTTGGTGAGCTTGATGAGCTATTATTTGAATTAACGAAAGATCTAAGTAATGTTATAAGTATTGCTAAATTTCCTTTTACAGAGAAGGGATAAAATACAAGCATATCCCATCTCATCTATACTCATAATATTAGATTTAATAATTTTCATCCAAATAATATAGTCCACAATTCTAACTTGGCATCCGGGTATATCATGTTTTATTGATAATTTCATATAAATGCTCTAAAATTAAAAGATATTCATCAAACCTTGTTAACAATAGCCAAATCTAAGATTTCTAAATCTCAAAGTTAACCCTACGCAACAATCCAGGCTAACTTAATAAGAATATATTAATCTTAGATGCTATATTAAATAACAATAAGTTGAATACCCAATACCCAAATGGGTAAGCACATTTTACCCAAAAACCTATTTTACTACATGTATGATAGAATTAAATCCACATTAATCCAAAAGATACAAATACGAGAGAAACAAAAATCATTCAATAATCACTATTCCATTGTAAAACAAAAAGAGGAGTAAAAATCCATGCCTGTAAATTTGTAAGCCCTCCAAGAGAAGTGACCCATTAAACCGAACTCATTTCCTCATAACCATTTCCCACCAAATTTGAGGATTTCAAACTAGGTTTATTTGCCCAGGTTTCTCGTTAATCATGATCATAGTTTTTTTGACTCGGATGAACTATATATAAGAAGACCGAGAAATAACATAGTATATCCATGCCACGCCAATGGAAGAACTTTGAACAACAGGGATGAATAATAAAAGGAATTAATTGCATGAGAATTTATCTCACCATATCTCACCCATAAAATACATGCAAATTTTAAAGAGCTTGAACTAAAAACCACCATTATAAATGAAATGACAACATACTAACTTGATAGCTTCTTGGGAATCTTTGGGTTTCCCAAAATAATAAATAACATTTAATGCATTAAGTGCCATGTTGTGGCCAATATTTCCATCAACAACCACGGTTCCATCTTTCCTCCAATTTATCGGAGTTTAAAATGAGAAACAAAATTAGAAGTAAAGGAGGTTTAAATCGGTTGGTAGAAGATGATTATTCAACAACACTTTCGATCATGCATGCTTTGGATTATGTCTTATTTGGTAAAATAATTAAACTAATACAAGTTTACCTCAAACCTTTTTGCATGGAGTCAGTCGAAGATAGTCTCACAAACCCCAAAACTTACATGGGTCGTGTATGACCACTTTGTAATTATTTATAAAAATAACTATTAAAATTGTTTACAAGGTTGCATGGTTTCCACCATGGTCCAAGACCAACATATATTAACAATTTACAACCTTGCATGAAATTTACATTTTAAGCCAAATTTCACTTGAAGTTTAAGAATTATCCAATAAATTATTTTTTGGCATGTGGCTATGCCTCCATAATAATAATTTTTTTTATTACCAATTATTGCATGTATGAAGTCCCCGCATTAGGTCGAAAGACTTAGATCACAAAAAGATCAAGTCATCATAATGCATGGGTCAACACCGACCAAATTTACATTATTAACATTCGAATAACCAAAATTCAAAGCCAAGAAAATACCTCACTACTTTGTATAGTAGCCCTATTACCTTTCTATATGCCTTTTGAAAATGTCCATTGAGGTCGATGACCAAGCAACAACAATCAAGCAACCTCATAACCTTAGCAATTTGTTAAATGGTCTAATACCGAATGGTTATTCCATGATTAATATTTCCCATAGTCAAGTCATATGGTCGGGAGCGTATGGCCCATATAGGAAAACTATAAGTATGTGGTCTAATACCATTCACAATTCGAAACCAAATTTTTAATCATTTTTTTGGGTCGTTTAATACTTCATATTGATATAATACTATCAATACAAAGATCATAGTTAAATGTTTTTAACATTGATATCAAGCCAATAATTACAACAAGTGAGATGTATCAACATTCCAATAACAATTACAACAATCAAGCAAGGTGCACCAAAAAGGGAAGCACAAATTGACTCATACTTTTCTTGTATCTCCATGGCCTGGGTCAAGAGTTCAAGATTGAGTTGAGATCCTCAATTTCTTCTACTGGCCTTCAAGAAGTCCTGTATGGATAGTTCTTTTGAAATTTCCATGGACTCTTTTTATCTTTATTGGAGGAATCTTCTTGTTGTGCCTCTAGGAGATGGCTAAAAATATGATCCATACGGGCCCATGATTCATTTGAAACATCCTCGTTCACCTCTTCCATGCTTTGCATTGCCAAAGATTCACTTTCTTGCAAATACGGGCATACTTGATTCATGACACCTACTGACAAGGAGAAGATATCCAAGCTTTGTGGGAAGGGTGCTCCTTCAAGATCAAAATCCATATCATCTTCTTCTTGGTAAGAAGTAGAGAACCATGTTGGGACAACAATATGAGAAGAATTTTCTGCTATATCTTGACCATCCATTATCGAATCTTCTTGCTCAGGTGAAATATGAAAGGCTATGTTTTCACCGAGATGATGATTCTACTCCCTGAGTGAGTAGAGGTTTTGTTTAAATTGTTCTTTCTCCTCGGGTTTGAAAAGAGAGTGGGCTTCTTCCATCTGATCATCAATGATTGCATCAGGATGGGAGTTTGATTCTTTGACTTCCTTAATTTCTTCATGCAACATTTCTACATCACTTGAAGAATCAAAATAGGAAGGAGGATTATCTATGACCATCTTGAATTCATCATTTTCAGACCATAATGTCGGCTGAATTTCTTGCACTTCTTCACATATCCCCATTTCATCATCAATTGAAAGATCAAAACTTGAAAAGAGATCATCCATGCTTACTTTGAATTGGTCGTCTTCTTCATCATTGGTGGAGTCTTCAAAGGGCATTGGATCATCCATTATGCAGCAAGGATCTTCTTTTATTGAATATATTATTCCCCCAATGGGTGTGACTTGAGCCAAATGGAATTGCTGAATGGTGATTCTATCTTTGTCTCTTCTACTTCTTCCTCCATGACGTTGCTTTGTCTTTCATCAGGAGGTTCCATGAAAAGATCTTCTTCAGAAGCATCCGAGAATCTCTCGGGAATGAAAACTTCATAGTATGGGCAGAAATCCGAGTCTTCTTCCATAGGGTGCATCTCATCTTCTTCCTCCATTTGATGTGGAGCTTCAAGATGTTCATATCTTCTCTGTAGAGCTAAAGCATACCTCCAAATTTCATCAAAGACTTTGGGGTCAGAATTTCCTTTTATTATGCTCTCAAGTATTTCCACATATTCTCTTTTCAACATGTTCATTTCTTCATCACCATATGCAATGAATTCATCTAGAGAATGGTGGAAGAAGGACAAAGTTCTCAATTTTGTAGTGAGTTGTGCGAGATTATAAAAATATTCTTCGGTGGATCTTGCACCATCTTGTCTTTTGTCATCTTCTTGAATGTTGATTTTATCTTCATCAAAAGGCTCAAGGATAGGATTTTCTTTAGTGGCATTCAAGAACCTTTTGGGTATGAAAACCCTATGGTATGAATGATCTTCAGGATCTTCCTCTATAGGAAAAATCTCCTCTTCTTCTTCCTCGCTATGGGCTGCTTCAAGTTTCTCATTCATCTCTTGCAAGAATTTGGCATATTCTCGAACTTCACACCTTATCTTATGTCTCCTTTGAATCCATTCTTCTTCATCGATGACAGGTTATTTCTTCTTTCCTTTTTCAACACTAGTCCAGAACCATGGCTGATCAATGATCTTCTTTTCCGGGAAGAAATCTTCTTCTTCTTCTTCATTGTCACTCATTGGTACTTCACTCCAATCTGGAAATTTCTTCATGATGTGGGAAACAAACATGACAGGGGTTCGTTCCTTGACGAATTCACCTTCAAAGAATGATTTTCCTTTGAAATCTAATTTTTTAATTTTAAGACCTTACGGTTGTATATTGGGTGCAGATGCGATTTTACTTCAATCTGCAAGTTGGTTTGACAAGAAATCCCACTTCTTTCTTCGTTGAGCCAGAAAGGAGATTTCTTTGTTATGGATGCCATATCTCATGAGGGGGGAGTTTGAAGGTGTATTTTTTATGGTCTTTAGAAAAGGAATGAACAACAAAAAATGGTTTTTTGTTTCATGCATCGGCTTGCAATATTTCTTCAGATCTTCATTTTTAGGCTATGGAGATTTTCACTATTTTCTTACTCTTATTCTTCATTTCTCCTTCTTGTTTTGATGAAAAATCCTTCTGATACCTACACATCACTATGGGGAATGTTGAGCAGGTTTGAGCATTTGCAATGGTGGAGTGATGGTAGAATGTTGCAGAGGAAGTATGGAGGAATGAAGTGCACATATAACTGTTAGAAGTTAGAAGCGGGAAAAAGTGGCACTTGGAGAAAATTAAAAAGATATGCACAAGTAGGGTTTGGGTGCATTTTTCCATGATTTATGTCCCTGACCTCAAAGATGTGAGGGACATCAATTTCCACAAAGAGAAAGACAACAACACATGGCACTAGATCTAATGGTAGGGAATGAAGGAGGAAAAAGCTGCTTTAAAGCACTAGGAGCTGAAAGTTGGTCACGTGGGTGTCCAAATGAGTCCCTATGGGGTGCTCGGGGAAAATTTTCAAGGTCTGAATTACCCCACCTTAGGTACATAAGGGACATAAGTTTCCACAATGGTCCTGGAGGTGACACATGGGGCCCGATCCAACGACAGGAATGGATGCTCCAAAAATGCACATGGGGGCTGAACTGTCGAGTTTGGAGGTCACATGAGGGTCCAAGAGGTCATATGAGGGCTAAGAGGGATTAAAGGGGGTTGGGAGAATTTTTCAAACCTTTATTTCCCTGACCTTTGGGGATGTGAGGGACATAAAATCCCGCCAGGCTCCTGGTGTTGACACGTGTCCTCCCAAAAATTTGGCTAAGTCCTGAACTTGTAACAGTGATAACTTGAGCTCCCGATGGACTTTTTGGAAAAATTTATATGATCTTGATTAGAAATGTCCTTATGAATCCAATGGTGGGGGTATCATGTATTTATTATTCCATTTGGTCTCTAAAAATTCGAATTTTGATTTTGTACTCCACCTGTACCTAAGAAAACTACTTGCAGACCTAATGTGCCAAAGTGTTGTGAAAAATATTATTTCACCATCATGTAGGTCTTGGAATTATATTTTTGGATATATTTTGTTTTTCTTCTAACTCCATCTAGAGCTCTCGGAATCTTCTTTTCAAGCCCAACAACTGTTTTAGGCTGTGTACCGCCTAGGCTTATGAACCCTTTTTACTCGATCGCTACAAGTCTTGCAAAACTTCCCCAAAACTTAAAAAATAATTTCCATTATGTTTTAAGGTCTTCATTTATCTCCATGTTGAAAATTTACCTTCTATTCTCGCTCCGAGGGTTGAATCCGAGTCCTAGGAAGGCCAACAATAGCCCTTCCTAATCGCCATCTTTTAGAACTCCCTAAAATCACCTATGTGGAATTAGTGGACTTTCCTAAATCACCTAGGGGACCAATTTGACATCAAATAGAGGGTGATCAGACTGACAGAATTGACCTGGGGTGCCTAGGAATGATAAAACATGAAAATTTTGCCATAGAGGTATAGTTGTCGTGCTTGGAAACTTCCAATTTCCCTGTTGCACATTTTCACGAAAATAGTGGCTCTAGCTTAGGGACATGACATGG
This sequence comes from Taxus wallichiana var. yunnanensis, assembly GCA_018340775.1. Taxonomy (NCBI): domain Eukaryota; kingdom Viridiplantae; phylum Streptophyta; class Pinopsida; order Cupressales; family Taxaceae; genus Taxus; species Taxus wallichiana. The sequence goes on from CM031234.1 coordinate 444,430,976, forward strand.
ATTGAACGCAGTGAAGACATGACATGGGAATCCAAAATCTCAATTTTAGACCATATAATTTGTTGACCAATGCCTTATCCATTAGGCCATGCAGAGTCATTTACAACTTCTAAAAAGGAAGATTAGAAGGAAACACACAAACAAAATGAAGGAAAGGAAACACACGACACATAATAGGAAGGAAAAACATGTAATAGAAGGGAAACACACGTATCAATCACCTATGGTACAAGGCGGGGGACAACCCGCTTTCATTGAAATACTTTTAATTTCTCAAAAGTTACCCTTGAAGAGGTAACAACGAATGATGATGTTCTGTGAAGCCGTTGACGGGTTCCAAAAAGTAGCGTCCCTTCCTCAACTGATTATGAAAGCTAGGTGCTTTCAAAATTTTCCTTTTACTTTGTAGGAGTGAGTCCATATGAGATTCTTGATGCTCAAGTCCTTGCTTGGAAATTCCACTGCCTTCATGTTCTTTGAATTTGGTTTTATAGTGCCAATTGCCTTCCATGTTTATCCATATATTTGATTCTCCATCGAGCATCTCATCACTGCCCCAAAGCTTATTTTTGCCATGTTCTGAAAAACTTTCTTCCATGCAAGTTAGCTCAATGTTTTCCCTGTTATCTTCTTCCATGGCAGAGGTGTTGTCTTCAAAAATGGAGATGTTCCAAGGAGATACGAAATTTTATTCTTTTGCACTCATAAACTTCTTCACGCAATGTGGAAGAAAAGGCAGGTTTTCATGTTTATTCTCATCAACCAAAGTATTAGAGAAGTCATCAAGCTTATTCAACTGCTCCATTTCAACATCAAAAGTTGGTGCACCAAAATAGGAAGAAAAAAATGACTCATACTTTTCTTGTATCTCCATGGCTTGGGTCAAGAGTTCAAGACTGAGTTGAGGATCCTTAGTTTCTTTTGCGGCCTTCAAGATGTCTTGTATAGATAGTTATTTTGAAATTTTCATGGAATATTTTTATCTTTATTGGAGAAATATTCTTGTTGTACCTCTAGGAGATGGCTAAAAATATGATCCATACGGGCCCATGATTCATTTGAAACATCCTCGTTCACCTCTTCCATGCTTTTCATTGCCAAATATTCACTTTCTTGCAAATACGTGCATACTTGATTCATGACATCTATTGATCCAAGCTTCGTGGGAAGGGTGCTCCTTCAAGCTCAAAATCCATATCATCTTCTTCTTGGTAAGAAGCAGAGAACCATGTTGGGACAGGAGTATGAGAATAATTTTCTGTTATATCTTGACCATCCATTATCGAATCTTCTTTCTCAGGTGAAAGATGAAAGGATATGTTTTCACCGAGATGATGATTTTTCTCCCGAGTGAGTAGAGATTTTGTTTAAATTATTCATTTTCCTTGGGTTTGAAAAGAGAGTGGGATTCTTCCATTTGATCATCCATGATTGCATCAGGACAAGATTTTGATTCTTTGACTTCCTTAATTTCTTCATGCAACATTTCTACATCACTTGAAGAATCAAAATAGGAAGGAGGATTATCTATGACCATCTTGAATTCATCATTTTCAGACCATAATGTCAGCTGAATTTCTTGCACTTCTTCACATATCCCCATTTCATCATCAATTGAAAGATCAAAAATTGAAAAGAGATCATCCATGCTTACTTTGAATTGGTCATCTTCTTCATCATTGGTGGAGTCTTCGGAGGGAATTGGATCATCCATTATGCAGCAAGGATATTCTTTTATTGAATATATTATTCCCCTAATGGGTCTGTGACTCAAGCCAAATGGAATTGCTGAATGGTGATTCTATCTTTGTCTCTTCTAATTCTTCCTCCATGACGTTGCTTTGTCTTTCATCGGGAGGTTCCATGAAAATATCTTCTTCAGAAGTATTTGAGAATCTCTCAAGAATGAAAACTTCATAGTATGGGTAGAAATCCAAGTCTTCTTCCATAGGGTGCATCTCGTCTTCTTCCTCCATTTGATGTGGAGCTTCAAGATGTTCATATCTTCTCTGTAGAGCTAAAGCATACCTCCAAATTTCATCAAAGACTTCAGGTCATAATTTACTTTTATTATGCTCTCAAGTATTTCCACATATTCTCTTTTCAACATGTTCATTTATTCATCACCATATGCAATGAATTCATCTAGAGAACGATGGAAGAAGGACAACGTTCTCAATTTTGTAGTGAGTTGTGTGAGATTACAAAAATCTTCTTCAGTGGATCTTACACCATCTTGTCTTTTGTCATCTTCTTGAATGTTGATTTTATCTTCATTAGAAGGCTTAAGGATAGGATTTTCTTCAGTGGCATTCAAGAACCTTTCAGGTATGAAAACCCTATGGTACGAATGATCTTCAGGATATTCCTCTATAGGAAAAATCTCCTCTTCTTCTTCCTTGCTATGGGATGCTTCAAGTTTCTCATTCATCTCTTGCAAGAATTTGGCATATTCTCAAAATTCACACCTTATATTATGTATCCTTTGAATCCATTCTTCTTCATCGATGACATGATTCTTTCTTCTTTCCTTTTTCAACACTAGTTCGGAACTATGGCTAATCTACGATCTTCTTTTCTGGGAAAAAATCTTCTTCTTCTTCTTCACTGTCACTCATTAGTACTTCACTCCAATCTAGAAATTTCTTCATGATGTGGGAAATGAATGTGATAGGGGTTTTTTCCTTGATGGAGTCACCTTCAAAGAATGATTTTCCTTTGAAATCTGATTTTTAAAAAATTTAAGACCTTATGGTCGTATATTGGGTGTAGATGCTGCTAAATTTGCCTCACGGTGGGTGCCAAAAATTGTTGGCGAGAATTTTTTTGGGTGGAAAAATTGTGGATTTCTTGTCAACACTGGGAATCTAAGTCCCTCTACTTAACCAGTGCAGCTACCATATATGCATGCGTGTGAAAAGGTGGATTTCTATGGTGGCCTTTCGACCGAGGGATCCAACAGGGACACTCCACTGACCCTATGCAAAGCTTGCAGATACCTGCAAGAGAGGACCTTGTATGAAAGTGGGAAAGGGAGTGAGAAAAGAGGTAGGGGAACTAATGTTGTAGGTAGGAAATCAGATTCTTGCACACACTAGTCAGAAGTATCATCACATGCATTTAAGAGAAGAAACAACTTTGTAAGCATCATTAATACTAAATGAAATTTAATGAACACAAAGTATCAAGAAATCTCTTAGTCAAAGAAAGCTATAAACTCCTTCTTCCTATATTAATTTCTCAAACAAAAGTTGTACACAAAGTGGAGAAATGGAGGAAATTGAGAAGGGGAGAAAGTAGAAGAAAATGGCTATCTTCTTTGCTTTCTCTAGGTACAATGCACTCTTGAGTTTACAAGATCAATGTTAACCCTTTGAAATGGGAATGTATTTATAATTTATAGAATAGAATATGACTCTTCGTCTACCTCATGACCTTTTGAATACCTTAATATGAATTAATACTATTCATATTCCACTTTAAATATTTAAGTCCCTTTTATAATAGTAAGGTGACTTAATTTACATTATATTTCTAAAGTCACTTAAGTCATATTAAAAAGTGCAAACCCCAACGCGAAATTAGAATATTGGAAAGTGAGAGAAATTTGGGGGAAGAGGAGAGAGAAAGAGAGGGAGAAGAAGAAGAGGAGATGTCATTCCTGATGAATTCTATTGATCCTCGCTGATGGAAAGCTCTGATGCGATGAAGTTTTGAATGTCCCATTGTGCCAAAACTGCCCTTTGAGTGTGACTTACTATTTTTAGTAAGTGTGAATTACTGAGTGAGATGACCTTTCCTGCGATGCTCCCTCTATGTTCACCACCTTACTCATGGCATCTTAAAATGGTGGCTTACCCAAAGTAACATACCCCTATGTAAGGAGACATGTTATTTTTAGTAAGTGCGCCACGAATGTCAAATTGCAACAAAACGGGTCTTGAAATTCTGGGTTTTATTCCAGGGTTCCACGCTCCGAATTTTGAGTAATTCCTTCATCTAAATGAGTGGAAAAATGATATTTTCATCAGTGGGGGTAGAATATTGACAAAAAAATCAGTCCTCCATATCCCTAAAAAATAGGGACTTAGCACAAAAACTAGTTTATGTGAAACTAGATTTTCAACGATCATTCCCTCCAATTTTTGGATGATTTCACCCATTGGGTCTTTGGGAATTTGAAAATTTCTTTGAGGAGGGAAGAATGCTGATAAAAAACACAGCCCTTCATATCCCTAAAAAATAGGGACTTCATGGTGCAAAAAATAGTTCGTACGAAAATAGATTTTTTGACGATCGTTTCATCCAATTTTCAGGCAATTTCACCCACCGGAACCTTGAGAAGCGAAGAGGTAGCTCACTAATTTTTTCCATTACTGTGTTGTGGTGGCCATTAATGGAGCTTGAAAATTGAAGGTCTTGTTTTTGTCTCTGTTTGTGAAGAAAATTATATTTTTTATGTGGGTTTTTTCTTCTGGTGCTTCACGTGTGATCTTACTTCAATCTCGGCAACCGGTTTGACGGGAAATCCCACTTCTTTCTTCATTGAGCCGGAAAGGAGATTTCTTCATTATGGATGCTCTATCACATGAGGGGGAGTTTGAAGGTGTATTTTTGATGGTCTTGGGCAAAGGAATGAACAGCAACAAATGGTTTGTTGTTTCATGCACCGGCTTGCAATATTTCTTCAGATCTTCATTTTTAGGCTATGGAGATTTTCACTATTTTCTTCCTCTTGTTCTTCATTTCTCCTTCTTGTTTTGATGAAAAATCCTTTTGAGACCTGTACATCACTATGGGGAATGTGTTTCAGTTCTTGGGTTGAGTAGGTCTAAGCATTTGCAATGGCGGAGTGATGGTAGAATGTTGTAGAGGAAGTATGGAGGAATGAAGTGCACATATAACTGTTAGAAGTTAGAAGTGGGAAAATCGGCACTTGGAGAAAATTCAAAAGATATGCACAAGTAGGGTTTGGGTGAATTTTTCCATGCTTTATGTCCCTGACCTCAGGGATGTGAGGGACATCAATTTCCACAATGAGCAAGACGGTGACACGTGGCACTAGATCCAACGACAGGGAATAAAGGAGGAAGAAGCTACTTTAAAGCACTGGGAGCTAAAAGTTGGTCACGGGGGTGTCAAATGACTTTCTATGGGGATGGGTGAACTTTTAAAGGTCTTATGTCCCCCACCTTAGGTACATAAGGGACATCAGTTTCCATGGTGGTCTGGAGGTGACACGTGGCGCCCGATCCAATAACAGGGAATGGATGCTCCAAAAATGCACATGGGAGCTGGCCCTGCAGCGAGTCTGGAGGTCACATGAGGGTCCAAGAGGTCATATGAGGGCTGAGAGGGCTTCAAGGGGGCTGGGGGAACTTTTTCAACTTTGATTTCCCTGACCTTGGGGGACGTGAGGGACATAAAATCCCGCTAGGCTCCTAGTGCTGACACATGTCCTCCCAAAAATTTGGCTAAGTCCTAAACTTGTAACAGTGATAACTTGAGCTCCTAATGGACTTTTTGGAAAAATTTTATATGATCCTAACTAGAAATGGTCTTATGAATCCAATGGTGGGGGTATTAATTCTTTAGTATTCCATTTCGTTCCTGAAATTTTGGATTTTTTATTTTGTACTCACATATACTAGAAAACTACATGTAGACACTGATGCACAAAAGTGTTGTGAAAAATATTATTTCACCATCATGTAGGTATTGGAATCCTATTTCTAGATATATATATATTTTCTTCTAACTCCATTTGGAGCTCCCAAAATCTTCTTTTGAAGCCCAACAACTGTTTTAGGCTTATGTACCACCTAGGCTTATGAACCTGTTTTTACTCAGACTGCTCCAAGTCTTGCAAAATTTCCCAAACCTTCAAAAATCATTTCCATTATGTTTTAAGGTTTTCATTTACCTCCATGTTAAATTTTTACCTTTTTTCAACTCTAGGGGTTGAATCCAATCTGGGAAGGCCAAAGAATAACTCTTCCCAATACTACCAAAAGATAACATCTTTTTAGAACTCCCTAAAATCACCTAGGTGGAATGAGTGGACTTTCCTAAATCACCTAGGGGACCAATTTGACATCAAATAGGGGTGATCAGACTGACGGATTTGACCTGGGGTGCCTAGGAATGATAAAACATGAAAATTTCACCATAGGGGTATAGTTGTCATGCTTGGAAACTTCCAATTTCCCTGTTGCACATTTTCACGACAACAAGTTCATTATCCATGGTTCATCCTTCCCATATCCATTGTATTTGGTTAACAAATTAAGATATTTAGTTAGTGTATGGACCCAATGAGTCCAAGAGCTGCAACCTTCAACTCTGATACCAAAATGTAACACCATCTTTTTACTTCATCAATAAATAAGGATTTTTGGTACCAACTCATTAAATACAATTAATGCCTTCAATGAATTTAACATGCAACCGTTAAATTATAGCAACAATGAGTTATAAATTTCTTTTAGTTATCTTACGTTGAAATGATTAACATCATTTACAACAACTGTTGAATTATTCCAGTATTAATAATTATCTTGATGCCTTAAATGATTAATAACTTATAAAAAATTAATCCAACATTAATTAATGTTTAAAATCCAACCAGATAAGCTATGATAACCATGTGCAATTGCAAGGGTTCATATCCTACTTGATACCCTTTTAATGCTTCTTCTAAGTTGATATACCTACTATATCATTTGGTTAAATCTTTTAAAGGTACAAAGAATGTGTATCTTCTTAGTGTAGCCTCTGGGCATAACATAGTTTAAAAGAAGAAATGGTGATCGGACAATGCAATCATTCATTTGCAATATTATGGCCATAGTTTAGGGCATCACACTAGCTAGCCTGGTTTCGTGACTGCACATAAGCCACATGAAACATGTCCCTCCATTCACTGCAAAATCATCTCCATCATAGTATCGAGATTATTTCCCATTCTTAATTTATTAAGTTCATTATTTAACAACTTAAGAATTCATTAATGCTTAGTTTTAATTACTAGGTTGATTTAGTTTATTAAGATAAATAATTATATCTATACCCTAATCCAAAGTATTCTTAATTACCTTTGTAGCCCTCTCCATTCCATCATAATATGTTCATACAATGAATAATAGTTAACCATGTGATTACATGTCACTGCTATTGAAAGACAACAACCTTTTTGTATCATATAAAAAATTATGAAATCCTAGTTATTTAAGTCTATAGATAAATCTTATGTATCTTATGTTATCTTTCAACACTAAGTATATCATTAAAAATTGTTCCCTTAAGAATACTTAGTTTTATATGCCGTCATATTACATACACTATTAATGCAGCCTATTAGTCTAGATGCGTTAATCTACATGACAACTCATCTTAATCCTAAAAGAATAGGATCTTGCTAATCAAAGGAAACAATTATACTTTATGAGTATAAATTATATAAGTTGATTTATGAATCTGTCCTACCTAAGAATCTAAGTATAATTCACCTCTTATAGTTAATATTGTAATTTCCGTATTTATGATCTAGTTTATATTACTGATTTTGTTTTGTTAGTTTACCCCAATTATTCTTAATCAAATTTATAGTAGATGAGATTATAAAGATCGCAGAGTGATTCATATTATCTCACCTTAAAAAAGAAGAGCATATTCGTTGGTCATATTTGTTTTCAATTTATACCATATCCTATCACAACTTTTTTTTTTTTTTTGAAAAATAGCTTAAAGCACATAAGGACATCTTTTAAATAAGGAAAACTTTGCATTTAATATATTTCTATAATAAATACTTCCGTTTTTAGTTATACCAAGACAATATGTCTTCACTTATAGATGGTATTTTAATACAACAGGCATAATGGCCTTAAATTCCATCAAGTATCTCCTTCAATCTACCATCTAATATCTTCATTCACATAGCCAAGCATAGAATAAAAAGGGAGTCAATTTATATTAATCCCAATAGCCATCATGTTACAAAGTAAGTATTAACTTAATATCACATTTCAATACATTAAATCATTCATGCATCTAGGTACATATAATAAATTCAAGTCATCATTTCTTTAATCGACTCAAATCCCTTTTCATCCCTACATTTTGAAAATGATAATTTCAACATGTCAGATTCAATTGAACCTGACATGGGTCATTACACCAATATCTTTGCATTAACGAGAGACATTGAAAATTAAAGGGTTATTATTTCTCCAAAATTTATTCAACCATTTAGATGTTCGACAACATTTCATGCAAGTACTTAATAATATCTACATTTTTATATAGCCTATCATCATACAAAGAATAATTCTTCACCCTAAACATTTCAACGAACCGACAAGACTATTCTATGTTAAGATCAAGAATAGTTATCAAATTTCATACCATAAAGATCCAAAACCATATTACCAAGAAAAGGTTAATCCTTCTCACGTCCCTTATGAACTTATATTCAACAGTCAGATAACTAGACATGGTCTGATTATATTTTAATAAAATAGCCACCCGTAACTATACTCATTCCATGTTTTGTCGACATGCATCGAAAGTTGAATCAAAAGGTAGAGAATAATTAATGGTCTTTCTTCTTCTAAATAATTTTTATCACAATCCCATATCGAATACCCATTCGAGGAATAAACCTAGATTCGGGTTGTATCTACCCATTAAACTTACTTCACTATACGTTAGACAAAAAATAATAGTCATCCCGAAGTCTTTCTTTCTTTTTTATTTTAATAAGAAAAACAAGGTTAAGAAGTATTAAATCAAAGCATGAAATTTTGAGAGAAAATACTCTAAATCTTTAGAATAATTTATCTTAATCTAACAATAATTTTAAGATAACTCGATAGCCTCAACACCCATCTTGGTACTTAAGAGTAGTTCACTCATTTCGACTTCTTTAGTGAGCTCAATGAGTTCTTATTTGAGCTAACGAAAGATCTAAGGAGTTTTATAAGTATTGCTAAATTTCCTTTTACGAGAGAAAGGATAAAATACAAGTGTATCCCATCTCATCTATACCCATAATATTGGATCTAATAATTTCCATCCAATGATAAATCTGCACAAAACTAACCGACACCCAGGTATCTCTTGTTTTATGGATAATTTCATATAAATGCTCTAAAATTAAAATAGATTCATCGACCACAGTTAACAACAACTAAATCTAAGATTTACAAACCTCAAGTCAACCCTATACATCCTTCAAGACTAAGTTAATAAGAATATATTAATCTTTGATGTTATATTCAATAACAATAAGTCGAATTCCCAATACCTAGATGGGTAAGTACGTTTTCCCCAAATTCCTATCTTACTATGGGTTTGTTAGCATTTAATCGAAATTAATCTAGAGAGACAAATACCAGAGAAACAAAAACCATTCAATCATCAATATTCCATTCTAAAACAAAAAGAGGAGAAAAAGATTTGGATGTTTGTAACTCTGTAAGCCTTATAAGACAAGTGACCCATTAAACCAGAACATATTTCCTCGTAATTGTTTCCCACCAAAATCAAGGATTTCAAACTAGGTTTATATGCCCCGGGTTGCCCATTAATCATGATCATATTTTTTTACTGATATGAACTATATATAAACAGAACAAAAATATCATAGTATCTCCATGTTATGCCGAAGGAAGAACTTTGAACAGCATGGAGGAATAATAAAAGGGATTAGTTGCATGATAAGTTCTCTCACCATAGCTCACACATAATCCACATGCAGAGCTATAAGAGCTCAAAGTGAAAACCACTGTTCAAAATGAAATGACAACATACTAACGTGGTAGCTTCTTTGGAAACATTGGGTTTCCCAAAATAATAAATAACATATAATGTATTAAGTGCCACGTTGTGGCCAATATTTCCATCTTTCCTCAAATTTATTAGAGTTTAAATCGAGAAACAAAATTAGAAGTAAAGGAGGTTTAAATTGGTTAGTACAAGATGATTATTGAACAATACTTTCGATCATGCATTATGGACTATGTTTTCTTTGATCAAATAATTAAACTAATAAAAGTTTACCTCGAACTTGTTTTCATGGATTCGGTCGAAGATAGTCCCAAAAACCCCTAAGTCTTACATGGGTCGTGCATGACCACTTTGTAATTATTTATACAAAAACTATTAAATCTGTTTCCAAGGTTGCATGGTGTCCACGATGGTCCAAGACCAACCTATATTAATAATTTATAACATTGCATGCCATTCACCTTTTTAGCCAAAATTCACATGAAGTTTAAGAATGATCCAATAACTTATTCTTTTTGCATGGTGGCTATGCCCCCATAATAATCATTTACCTTTTTACCAATTATTTCCTGCATAGAGTCCCCACTAGGTCCAAAGACTTAGATCACATAAATATCAAGTCATCATAATGCAAGGGTCAACAACGACCAAATTTATATTATTAACAATCAAATAAGCACAATTTAATCCAATAAAATAACTTACTACTTTGTATATAGTAGCCCATATTACCTTTCTATATGCCTTTTGGAAATGTGCATGGCGATCAATGACCGAGAAATAATAGTGACCTCATAACCTTAGCAATTTGCTAGATGGTCTAAAATCGAATGGTCATGCCATGATTAATATTTTCCCAGTCAAGTCATATGGTCGGGGAGCATATGGCCCATATAGGAAAAATATAAGATTGTGGTCTAATATCATTCATAATTTATAAACCAAAATTTTAATCATTTGTTTGGGGTCATTTAATACTTCATATTGATATAATACTATTAAGACATACATCATTGTTGCATGTTTTAAACATTGTTATCAAGCCAATAATTATAGCAAGTGAGATGTATCAACATTTCAATAACAGTTACATAAATCAAGCAAGGTACCCAAATGCATCGAAATCATCACTTTTAGCAAGCTAACTCATAACACACAACATAACAACATAGCCATCCAAGATGGTTAATGAAACCATCATAAATAGAAAACAAGGTAGTGTACATCCATACCTACCAACATGTAAAATGAATTATAACATTAATTAGTTTATGATTACGTGAAAATGGGAGCCATTACGATGTCATGCATACAGATTTTGAAAGAGTATGCATAACCTTTTGGCTATGCGTACATGTTCATAGTTATATATGACACAACGTAGCGGTATTGATGCGCCAGTTACTCGCATGAAATTGTTTAATGTTACAATTTACTTTATGACAACACAAGATGAAAATTATGGAATGTGACACACATGGACCTCGCACTATTTGGGGCATTCTTCAATTCCTATTTGGATACCCTTCAAATATTTTCACTATTACTTCTCTCATCGATACATTTTCTCCTCTCCTTTCTCATGTGATGATAGTTCTATTCAAACAGACTTGCTTATGCTTATCCCTAATGACAAGGATCTTTATTCTAGTTTTGATGACAAGAGTAAAGATGATCAATTATCTCCTCTTCTCTCAAGTAACCTTTCGATTATATTGACACCCCTCCCTTCCCATCGGACATTAGGAAGTCTTATTCCCAAACTCATAATCTCATTACATCTACCTCATTTTCACTTCCAAAGTGTGTGACACCTTTTCCACTCCTCCTCCTCCATGTGTCAATAATTCATACCTATTAGACATTTCTCTTATTTTTGTCAAGCCACCCTCTTAGGCTGAGTATCTACTAGACCTTATTCATATCTTTGTAGTGCCTACTTTCTCTACCATACATGGATTTTATCATCCTTTTGTAGGTGTTTTGGAGGATTCATCTGTTAGGAATCAATAATATCTAATGCGGAATAATTCCTCAGAATCGCAATAATAAGAAGTATGAATAGAATTACAGAAATGAAATATGCACAACATGAAGACAATATTTAATGTGGTTCACCCAATGTGGGCTACATCCACCAAGAACACTTGCTCAGATTTTATTACAAGCCAACAGTCTTCACAGTTACAATAATAAGATCTTGTTTGGAGTTGCGCTCAACAAACCCTCCCGAATTCACACTTGAATTCACACACACTATTCACCTTCACAAAACACACTCATATAAATCCTATTGTATGTCCATCTATTTATAAGTACATCAATAGGTAGCCGAAGAGGTGGTTTTACAAAACAATGGGTACCGAAAAACCATGGGCCCAAAAATAGCCCATAACGGTTACCCATTACCCATGGGTTGATAAAAATATCCAAGTATAACACATGGAAGGTGTACCAAAATCTAACATGAAAACAGGCTCCAAAAACATAACACATTCATCTCCTTTGTTGGGAATTTCCCTTTTGGGACTCTTATCACTTCCTCTATTTTGGAGACCATCATTGATCCACCCTTTCTTGTGGATCATATTTCTACTATTTTTAGATTACTAGTTTGCCTTAACTTCACTTAGGCATCCTTTCAACATATGTTATCTCATATTCTAATAGTTATATGTTTATGGCATCACCTTCAATTCTTTTACACTCATTTTCTAGATATATGTCACATTCTAGTGGACCATATTCAAAGTTCTTTGTATTGTTGCCTTCGGTTTCCTTCTTGGTGTGGGAAGACTTCCAGTATTCTATTTATATCCATCCTAAGGCTTGAAACACTATTTAATGTGGATGGATTTTGTTCGGTCTACGGGAAAAATACCACATCATCAAAACTCTTCTTGGAGATTTCATAAAGTTGTAGACTTTTGATCCATTGCAAGCTTCTTCACCAAACCCTTTACTGAGGCCAAGTATCCTTACTTGTGCTCTCGTCTTGGGTGAGGTTCACTACATATTCTCATCTTCTCTTATCTCCTTCCTTTATTCTCTTCTCCTTCTTTCGGAGAGATTGAAATTTGTACATGGGTACCTTATTAGGCATTTAGTTTCTAGGACCCATATGATACATCTTTCTTAGGTTGTTTAGGGGATTATTTTATCTCTTGTAAGTGGATGTTTTTTCCCTTAGGGGTTTTCCTCCATTACTCGAGATATTTATTAGACATGGGTACCTCATCGAGGCCTAATTGATGGGACCCATTTACCTTCTCCTCTTATTATTTTCCAGAAATATTGTTGTTTGTTCATGGGCCCCTTATTAGGATTATTTTTAGACCCCATTGACATATATTTCTTAATTTTCTTTTGAAGGTATCTTTCTATTATGACTTGCCATGACCTCTACCTCAACTTCGATGAAGGGGGTGTTAGTGTATATGACTTGTTTCTCTGTCATTCAATGTCTTGTCTATCATAAATGGTTAGTCATATTAGTTAGTGAGATCATAGGTCATTGGGGTTAGTTAGAGTTGTGTCCACATGTCATGCACGGGAGTTAAACATCACTCCTACAAGTAGCTCTTATTTTTGATCTATGAGAATGATTAGCCGATTCTTTCATACTTGATTCTCATTTTGTGATTTGATATCTCACTTACTATGTGGAGCGGTCACACAACCATTGGAAGTGTAAACTTTTTTATGTGCATGGAGTTATGTATTGATCCTCGCATAACAATTTGATAGATGTAAGGTTTGTTATAAGGGTTATTATAATTAATTAAATTACAAAAATAATCATTCACTATCATAAAAACACATTAATAATTACAACTATTGATAATGATATGACATAAGATCAAAATTACAAGAGGAGATATATAATTAAATGTACATCGGAACAAGAGATATCTAGGTGAAAAAACTATATAAAATGGGAGTATTTAACATGAAGCTACTTCTTCATTAATATTGTATCTCAAACATTCCATGGAAAGGAACCATATATTTATTCTAGGAATATATGTATGGTCTTAAACCTATTGTATAGTTTTGAACCTACTTAGAGTGTGGCTTTATAATTATTTTTTCCCGTTGCTATCCTAGATATGTATGTTGTTTTCAAACTTTAAGTGTCACATAATTATGAAACCAATGGAATAATATGAATCAAGCCTGAAAAAACCTAACCATAAGTGGAAGACCATATAAAAGTTTAGTTTTTGAGTTAGAGTGCAATCTATGTGTTTCCTACATTGGCACTACTCGAAGAGGCTCGAACACAAATAGCTATCCACCTATCATGTGATATTTAGATGGATGTGAATAGTCTGGAAAATTGAACCACTTAGCAATGCTTGGGATGATTTTACATTGAATTGAGATATTTAGATGTTTAGGAATGAGGTATTAAGGAATTCTTGATTTGGTTGAGTTCTTTAGAACTATAGTAATGACTACCCTAATGGATGTACATAAGATCTTTTATAAGATTTGGGAAACCTTTAGTGCATTTAGTGTTAATATTTGTAATGATAGCTCATGTTAATGCTAGGTAAGTAAGTGAAGTGACATTAATTTAATTATATATGGTTTTGAAGGTAAATTATTATGACAAGGCTGACCCGGGAGGATGAAATGATCCAAAAAATATAATAGAATTGAAATCATAGTTGGAGGATGTGTCACTCTCGAGACCATACAAATTGGCTAGGAACAAATACCACATCTTGAATAGATTGTACAATTTTGGAAAAAGTGGAATTGCATGTAGTCTACATATTTATCATGATAAGTAAAGGTGAAATAGTGATTTTATGCTTTTATATTAAAAATGTGACGACACATCAATGTGTAGAAATATGTAAGTTGGGGAGAGAGAGAGAGAATAAGATGTATTGAGTGGGGATAAAATGTGAATATTTTTCTCATAAAAGGCACATTGTCACAACTAATAATGTTAAAGGATAAATTTTTAAATTTGTGTGTTTACAAAAAAATGGTTTGATTAGTGATGAAATATGAACTAATTGAGTCCCAAATCGCATTATATATTTATAACTATGTGTGTGGGGCTATAATTAGCTTATACTAACTCTCTAATTAAACTAGTTGTTTAATTAATTCAACCAAAAAATTTATTAGGACTTATTAAGAACCAAATCACATTGTATAGTCCCAATTGGTTAAATGTTTGATGTAGTTGGGGCCAATTATTCCCCCAATCATATTGTATAGTCAAAATTAGGTTCAAAAGGCTCAGATTTTCTGAAATTGAGTTTATGGTTGAACCAATCAACTAAGAGTGCAATGCATGACGTAATAAGGGAAATTAAACCCAAAATCATATCATATAGTTGTCATTTAGTTCACGTGTCTTGTTTTTCCTAAATGAGATCTTTCATTAACCTCAAAGTACATAGCATTTCAACAAAAATATAGATTTTTATTGATTGTCAAATCCTTAATGACATCTATATAGAATTATCATACTATTGAGACTCTTATAAGAAAAATTAAGTAAAATCCTAGAACTATTACAAGGGTGTTTCTCTAAGACCTTTCATATGCTTCACTAGTTCATTTGGATTGGCTATTTTCTCTACTCTTTAGTTAATCTTCCCCCTAAATTATCGGACTTAACTTCTTTTATGTTTTCTCAATATATATATATATATATACACACACACACACACACACACACACATTGGAAGTGAGTTCAATAACTCCTTTAAACTACCACATTGTATTTTTGCACGACCTATTACATTTGTTAGATTAGCTGATTGAGGATAATACGTCCTTAAGATCTTGTTAGGGATATATCAAATAATTTTTAGAAATAAATGTTTTTGACCTTATAATTTTTATAGTGAGGTGTTTGTGGTTAGTTTCTCTTCATTACTCTTTTTCATTCCTATGACATGTTTTGTTATTAAATCACATTTTCCATGCATCATTATTATGTGTCAATTAGGAATTGACATAAAGATGTATAATCAAGGGACATGACTCTACCATGAAATTATGAAAAACATACAAAAACACCACCGTGAATAACACTCATTTCCCTCACAAATTTGTTCACACATTATGCTCTTTTCCTTACACAATCAACACATGTTGTATGACCAAACCATTTGTCAAAGCATCCACACAATCCCCATACATTGTTCACCATTACTTAACTTGCGCATTGTGCTTTCTTAGCTCAACATCCTTGCACACACCCATTCATAGGATAAATTTTAAAAATTTATGCAAGATAGTGAATTCTCATGTGATGATTATGTATCAAAAATTAGTTTTTCAATTTCAAAACTACTTTGAGTAATTAGTTTATTTATTTTTGTAATTACGGTTATTTAGTAAAATAAAATTATAATATTTGAATTAGTTTCACATGTCTTAAATTAACCCACATTTCCTCTCTTCCTAAACCAATATCTAACTATGTAATCCATGATACAATTAGGGGCCTAATTGAGTTAAAAATCACATCACATAGTCACAACCCTTATTAGTGTCTCAAAGTGGACTAAATTAGATTTCTAGCTAGATAACGGAGTAATTGGTATGTGAAATGATGCAATGGGGTTAATTGAGCCACAAATCACATTGTATCTATTCGTAATTTAGTTCATGTGGCTCTAATGGCCTAAATATTCTCTCTAGTTGAGCCAATTGAATAATTGTTTTAACTAGTGATGCAATTAGGGCCTATTAATTGCCAAATCACATATTATTCCTAGATTTAGTTTAATGTGTTAATTAATTAAGGTAATTGATCCTAAGTCACATCATATTTAATTAATTAAGTCTTTAGGGATTAAATTGGCCAAATTACCTCTCTCATTAAACTAATCAACCAAATGTGTAATCTGTGATGCAATTGTTTCTAGTTGAGGATAAAATCATATTGTATAGTAATAAATTTTATGTTTGAAGGGATCTAATTAGCCTCAACTAGCTCTCTGATAGAATTGATAATCTAATTGGTAGATTAATTGATGTAATTGGGGACAATTAAGCCTTGAATTGCATTATATATACTTACACTTAACTCGAGAGGTTAAAATTGACCCAAATTACATCTTTAATTGAGGAAACCCAATAATTAGTTCAAATAATGATAACAACATATTGTCGTAATTATTTTAATGAGGATTAAATTGGCACAAAATGTATCCTTGATCAAACCAATTAAGTAATTGGTTCAATCAATACTCAAATTCGGCCAGTTGACCCCAAATACCACTAAATTCTATAAAAATGTGGATATCACAATTAAGTTTAGAGGGAAATTAATGAGTCAATATATTCTAACAACTATCATTATCGTGGGAGATGTGAGGTTTGTAAGATCTATATTTAACACATCTAGAGTCTAAAATTTTCAATAACCAATCAAAAAGGCCTCAAAACCTATAAAATGATTATATGCTTTCCCAAAAAGAAACCTATTGAAAAATTAACACCATAAAATCTTTTAGTTTAATATTGAAATCCTACAAAATGAATAAGCACTAACCGTATTGGATTTTAAAAACAATCTTCTAGACCGAAACTCATGAAAGCGTGAGACAAATTCTATAAAATGCATAGTGACCCTCATTTATTATATTTACTAAAATAAATTTACAAAGTATAAGAGATAATAAAGTATAAAGAATACTAAATGTAGACCTATAGTTAACAATATCTTTGCATCGACCCTAACCTTTCTTGTGCAAATATTGCAAAATAAGACAAATAGAAAAGCATACACATTATAGTATGTACAAGTTTTTTTCATATGCATCCTAGTGTTGGCATACCAAACGTAAGGCTTGGGCCTGCACAAACATAGCTAAATCCATGTTTTTGACTATAAGTGGAAAACCACACGTCCTCCATGATAACCAATAATAACTTCATCTAATGATTTCCTAAAAATATGACTATGATGATGTGAAACTCTCCTCTATCTAAATGTATGATTATCAATTTTTTTGACCATTATATTGTTTCCATATACACTAATTTTGAACTATCTTTTTATGTCTCGTATCTATTGTAATTTTTAATTGTCTTTCTTTATGTATAATTTGTTTCATATATCCAAATTGAATAAAAATTATACTATCTAAAACTAGGACTAATTCTATACAAAATTAAAAATGACATTTTTTGAGGTAGTTAGGGGGTGCACAATTGGCTATCCATTATTTATCAAATTTTATGGTCTTTTTACATGGAAAATCATAAAAAATTAAATAATTACTAAAAAATTATTTAAAATATGTGTCCCAAACTAGATGATCCTATTGAAGTTTCCACTAAAGGGATTTTAAAAATATTAAATAATTATGAAACAATGAGGGGAGCATGATCAACTATCTACTATATTTTTTGGAAAAAAAGGAGCACATTGTTAAATAATAGCCATTTGGACCACTTTTTTGGGTTTATAATATTAAGCAAAAAAATACTTATTTTATAAAACCATCAAAGACTATATGGTTTTTTCTTATAGCTTATATTTAAAATATAATCATGATAGAACACAAAGTGGGTTGGATTTAAGAGTGGATCATGACCACCCACCTTGTATAGAATAAGTTGATCTCATTAGAGATGGATTACACATATTGATGTGTTAGCGAAATAATTTGTCGCTGGGAAAAATTAGTTGATTTTAACCAATGCTATGTGACAATGTCCCTCATGCTTGAAAGGGGAAGATTCCTTATTGTATGTGAATAAAAACAACATTGTGGTTAGCCAATAGGTCGGGGATATAATAGGAACACTCCACTGCACTTGCAGAAAATGCTTGCAATTTTGTGCAAGGGAAGAATTTGCAAGGAAGGTGAAATATTGGGAGTGGGAATTTAGAGAGAGAATTAATATTGCAAGCATTCTAAATTAGAATATTACAAGTATCAACCAAAGGTATATCGAAACACAATTAGAAAGAATAAATTTTGTAATTATACCAAGATAAGATAAACTTTCAACATAAAATCTCATTCATTCATTCATCTAGAAAATATGAAACACCTTTCTTGATTGACATGTTTATTAAAATGAGAGACATAGGAAAAATTTGGAATGGAAAATAAAAGTGCACCAGCTTTTCTTTATTCTTAGTAGCTATCTACTCATGAACTCACAAAATTGACAACCCCTTGAAGTGAGGAAGTCACTACAATATATAGTTTTAAAAAAGACTCTTCACCTACCCCACATGTCTTTTCACTTGTCTTTTACAACTTGTGACTCTTTGCATTCCTAGGAAATAAATTAAGTCCCATTTTTATTAATTGAGAGAAAATTATTGTAATTTTCAACTACAATCATATCTTAATGAATAAGACAAAAATGAAAAGTGCAACCCCCTAATGAAGAAATAGAACATGAAAGAAGATAGGAAGAGGTAGGGAAGAGAGAAAGGAAATAATATATCTACTCAGATGAATATGATGTTGCATTTGATGATGGAGATTCACTTACCGATGAAATATGGGAGAGTATTTCAAGAGAGATATCAATCCCTTTGAATTCCTTACTGTATTGAGCTGATGCACACATAAACTTCTTAGCATGATGAATGTGTACAAAGCTCAAAGACTTGACCCAATTTTCAAAGAGAGCATTGATGTTCTTGCATTCCATGAACCATGAATGATGATCCTTTGCAGTGTTTGATATGATGGATCTTATCTCTAGAAAGATACTCTAGTGTGTATTCATTTAAGGAAAATGGATCTCCAACCTCCTTGACAAGATCTTCAAATGGATTTAGCAGATCATCCACTAAAGTGTTCTCATCCACTTCCGACACTCCATGTTTTTTTATCTCAAGTATCGACATATTCTTGTTTGAATTATGTTCCACATATGAATCCAATTCACCAAGATCATGGTTTAGCATTTCATAACAAGAAACCAAAGTTCTATCCCAAACTTGAGATAACTCTTTAGGTGCAGAATTGAATACCTTCTTCCTCACCAATAGGGAAGAGTTGAATTTTCACATTTTGATAAAAGTTGAAACACCTAGTCCTAATGCTCCTTTTCTAATTCAATTTATTATCTATTCATTCTTACCTTAGTGGTAATTACACTCATGTAATCAAATAATGAAAGGATCTCAAGAAGAACCACCTTACCCTTTTCTAGAATCTTGCTTACCCACTTATCATTTACCCTGCCTTGTATAGTGAAACCTTGTGATTCTCTCGACGGATTATAGGTTTAAGCTATTGATGGGAGTAAATTACTTGGGAGATATGGAGTGGCATTTTGATCCATGAATGTTTGCACATATGAGGTGAGGTTCCTTATATGATCTTCCAATTGATCAATTTTCTCCTTATACTCTTAGTTTCTCACAAGAAGGCGAGTGGAAGATTCCTTGAATAGGTGAGAATATACCTCATGTGTTTCAGTCCTAGAGTAATTATACTGATCTCATAATCATATGGGTTCATATCATTAATAGGATTGATGATTTTAGGTCGAGCTACCTCCATGTAATGGTTTTCCAAACTGTCAATAAAAAAGAGAGAGGCAATTTGAGATTTGTTCCTTTTTTTTTGCTTTCACCATTATGGATATAGCCTAGAAATATGGGATCACCACTTGTTGGATTGTGCAAGTATCTCCTCTAATCATCTCTTGTACTCATGAGAATGTTTCATTTACTTAAGGTTTAATGTTGGGAAAGGTGATAGTTTCTTTCTTAGGTTGAGAAGGTGAATCATGAGACGATTGAATATGTACGGTTTCAAAAGAAGAAATGATATGATATATTTAAAGGATCAATGGTTAAGGTGGATATATTTCATCATGTTTTGTACCTTCTATAGGTTCTTGAGTTTATCTTTCCTTCTTGTGTGTTCTCATGTAGTGAGTTGGCTTAGATTCCATTGAATTTATTTTGTGAGCCTTTTAGAATGAGTAGAAATTGAAGCTTTCTCAGCGCCTCCGAAGTAGAGAGAGGAGATGTCTATTTCTTGAGATCTGGAGACCTCTTGATTCGATGAATGTAGCTCTTTTCATTTTGAACCACTTTCTAGATCTCCAAACCACTACCTCGTTTTTATGTGCCAAGAGACTTGAGTGAGAGGTGAAGCTTTCATAGCTTGATACTCGGGGTCATACAACTTTTTCCATCATCATAAATTCCCTCCTCAAACCAATCAAACCAAAAATTATTCATTTTCCCTACTTTCATCCTCATATGATCTCTTTCCCTAACCTCAAGATCATCAAAACAATTCACCCAATAGTCCTCAATTTGTGGAACATGGTGCAAGTCAAGGATATGGAACATATCAGGAGTGCTTTGAATGTCAAAATTGGCTCTTGAAGTGTAGGAGTAGAGATTCAAATATGAGAAATAGGCTTCCAAATTTTATGCATCAACAAGAGACTTGCAGAAAATTCCCAAAGAGATAGGGAAAGACACACCTTTCTTTTTTGGATCTTGAGTTTTCCAGTTGAGATGATCAAGTTATTTTAAAATATCAAAGATGAAAATATTATCATTGAGGTACCTCGAAGTTTTCACAGAGAGAGGTCAAATCTAGATACCTAATGTACAAGAAAGTTGAGAATTTTTTGAATAATGGCATGTATCTTGAATCAAATAGGTAGTAGCTTGCGAGGGCAATCTTAGTCCATGATTTCCTTCAAGAAATATTATGAAACACATGGTGATTCACCATTCACCCTTTAAAAATTTTGATTACTTTCTTTCACATGAGTCAATTGTGGCTATATCTCTTAGGAGGGGCCTTTTGGGAGATGTTTTGTGTGAGAGTTAGACCCCTAAATTATCTTGTATTGGTGAGAGCATATATTAAGTATGATGTCATTGCAAATTTCCTACTAACCGATAGCTAGAGCAACTAAAAGTGGAGATTATAACTGATCATATGAGCCCATTAAATTATGTGTTTTCCCTTAATGATAGTAAGGATGAACAACTCCATCCAATCCTAAAAATCCTTGGTGGTCTCCTCTCCCATCACCTTTCCTAGTAAAATGATAGCATCCTAAAATTCTTCATGAAACTCATACCTAGATCAAACCTTCAGTACATGGGATGGTTTCCTTACATATCGAACCATGACCCCAATGTGAGGCATTAGAGGTATGAATTTTTATTTGACCATTATCTTGATGAAAATATATTTGGGATGATTACCCATGTTGTTCCAGGTAGGGATCTACATACATTGTAATATTCCTTTGGGATGAGAACATACAAAAATAAATTTTCATCCACCCTTATGATTATCGTATTTGTTTCATAGTGTTGAGAAAAATCCATCACCAATTATGTGCTCTAGATGGATAATGGGTGACCACTTATGCATACAAACCACTTGTGTATACTTTGTCTTCTACAGGTTCCCTGGGACCACCAAACATTCAATTTTTTAGATCCTCCAAGTCCATATGAGTGACATCGTTGTCACCCACATTTGGATACTTGATGCAAGGGTCAAAATGGGCTCCAAACAAAAAAATTGAACTTCATTATTGCAAAAATCCACTAGGTGAGAGAAAATGAAGAAGACAACAACTTTTTGCACCTAAAACAAACACTTTCTATTTTTAGTAAGTAGGAGCTAGGGGCTACCTTTTTCTACTTTTTATCTTTTTCTTGATTTTTTCAATCTCTTGAAGCTCCTAACATACTACATAAAAAAATTGATGATTTTTGACAGTTTATTTTTAGAAAGTCTTTTTGCATTTTTATTCTTTTATGCTTTTATGTTTTTTTTATCTAAATTATCTAGTTTGCCTCTTCTATTGATCTTTGAGTGCACTGATCGATATGGTTTTATTTGTAGGAAGATTTCTATTTATAGTAAGTGACAAGACCAGATACTTACTATATTTAGAAATGGAACTTCCCATGTCGATTGTAACAAGAACAACTTCTTTGGAATAGGCTCTCTCCCAAGATCCTATGCTCAAAATTTCATCTCAATCTTCCCATTAGAATGCTTGGAAATTGAAAAAGTGTCATATGGGGAATCAAAATAGGATTTTTGCCATAAAAATTATAGCATCATATGGTTTTTGTCAATGTTTTATTGAATTCACTTGGATTGTAGAACAATTGTGAAAATCTCATTTCAATTCATTCAATGGTTTGGAAGATATGAATTTTATTAATTTTCATGCTCATGGATGCCCTAAATGAATTTTCAGGTGTGTGGAGCTTCGTGATATCAAAAATGGATACCTAGGTCAAGCTAGTGAAGGAATGAGGTAAAACAAGCTTGCACAAGTATTTACAAGCTCGTAACAATCTATTTTTAAGTTGAAAAGATGCTTTAAAACGTAGCTTTAAAATCATAAGTAGTTGGGGCACATTTTTTGTCCTGACTATCCCTAAGACAATTGGGATAGTTGGGGTAATAAAATGCACTCCCTACTTTGAGCATGAAAAGTGGTGGAGCAAGAGCGGAGAGATGGGGAGATGTGAGGAAATGCACTTAAACACCTGGGAAGATAATTTTTTGGTCACATGGTGGACCTAGAAAGGGGCTAAGGGTGAGGCAAATTTTTCTATCCCCACTATCCCAGGGATATTTGGGACACTAAAATGCACCCATCGGTAGATGATGAAACTTAGTCAATTTCCAAACAAAACAACTTAGCACCCTGCCGAGAAGATGGAAGGTCATATGGTGAACCAAGAGCAATAACCGAGGGGTGTGGAACATTTTATTATCCCTGTTGTGCCTAATATCCTCGCTATCCATGGGATAGTTGGGATAGTTGGCACATTTTGGACAATTGGGACATCAAAATATGCCACTCACCTAACTAAGAAAATGACTAAGTCCCTAAATCTTGAAATCACTTTTCTGGAGCATTAGGAACTAATTTTTAGGAAAATTTTAATATAATTTTAACTCCAAGATAATTTAAAGATAAATGGTATGGTTATCAAGATATAATTCTTTTGCCTCCAAAAAAGGATTCTTTTTCATCCGGGCGACAAGGTGAGTTTGCACAAACTGATCTTCCCGAGAAGCAACCATGTCTTGAGAGTAATTTTTGATTCCATCATGAAGAGGAATATTCAATATTTGTGATAATTAAATGTTTTCTCTTGAATCATTATGGAGATCTCAGAATCCTCCATTGAAGTGTAGGTATTATTTTCAACTACAAGTTCCTTAATCCTCTATAACTTTGTTTTCATTGATCTTGATCCTAAACCTTTGAAAACTTCCTAAATATTCCTAAAATTGTTTTGTTGCATTATTAAATCCTTGATACCACTCCCTAATTATTTTTATCATTCCAATATGTCTCGAAGGATGCACACATTTCTGGAAAGGCTCAAAATAGCCTATCTAGGCCCACTAAAGAATCCATCTTTAGAAGCATTGCACTGAAATAAATCAATGAGATTATTAACATGTCTCAAACACTTGGGAAAGGTTTCACAATACATATAAGATTTTAAAGGATGGTATGGTCATGAAACAAGAGGGAAAATGATCTATAGGATGGATTAGGAGGGGTTTCAATCATTTTTTTACGCTAGGGTAAAATTGTCATGTTTTCAACTTAAATTTTGACCTTGCAAAAAAAATGAAAAAATGATGGTAACATTTATGCGATTCATGTGAGCAAGATGATAGAGAAATAGTGGGAGTGTTGGGTGATTTATTCTCAATATAGATAAGTGATTTTTAGTTAATTTTTTTACCTTCCAAGGTTTTCCCACTTATATCTTATGTCATTGTGTTCATTTACTTTAAGTTTTATGTTGTTTACATATTGTAATATGCAATATAAACATCTTAATCTATGTTTTAATTATTACACTTCATAAACTATAATATTTGGCAATTTATGTTGTGGATTTATAATTTGTAACATTATTTATCCCTTACATTTCCTAACATGGTATCAGAGATTGTACTTATGATGTGCATGATAGATTTGCATGTTTTTGATTTGCAAGTGTGGAGAAATTTAGATTTTTAAATCTGCAAAACCCTATCTTACTTTACAACTTGCTTCAAGTTTATCGGGTTTTAACATCCAATTCCCTCCAAAATAATTTACATTTGAATGATCTAAAGTAGTAAATTAGTTTAGGAATATTAGAATTTTATTTTGCATGTGTTTCTATCCTCCATAGCCATTTTTGTGTCTGGATCTTTGTTTTTCACCGTACGAATCCTTCCTCTATATTTACCGGACCTTCCACGACTTATTTAAATGGTTCAAGCTTTTTAGTGTTGCACATTTTTTAAAAGTCTTCCGTAACCTTTTGACTTACACAACACTATTTATTTGTTCCATAAACCTTCACCTAATTTTTTGTGTAGGTTCTTTGTCTCACAAATTTATTTCATTTATTACATGAACCCAAGTGTTCTATGACTTTCTCCTATGTTACATGAATTTTTATATTATGTGTCTCTCTTCTGTGTTGCACAAATTATTTTTTCCACGGCCTCAAAAATTATTCATGTATCTTCTCCTTGTGCATTCTATTATATACCATCATGACATGTTTTCCATGCATTATGGCTTCTTCTAAAGGTATGGATTTATGTTGATACTTTCCTTTATTCCACGGATTTCGGTTGTCTTTTCTCGAAACACTAAAACATGTGGAACACTATTTGAGAATCTTTATGACTGTCAATTTTTTCAAATGAACATTTCTTTTTCTTTAGTGTATTGCAACCTCTCATGACTCTTTCTTTATGTTTTTCAAACCTCCATATTTGTATTAGAACCTTGTTTGGGTGTTTGCATCAAGTTACAAGTTATTTTATTTTAGTTTTAATTTGTTTTAGATTGTTCCTTTATACCACGAGTCTCTGTAACTTCAGAAAACCCGCATGACATTTTGTTTTTCAAATTTTGCTAAGTTTTCCTTAGAAATGGCTAGTTCTTCTGGTTTTTCCATGGATAAGTCTTAGATTTTAAATGGAACTAATTATAATATTTGGATAATTAGGATTAAGAATATCTTTATGGATAGAAAGCTATGGAATTTGGTTAGTGATGTTGAGAAGAAAACCATTGGGAAGCAAGATACTCGTGAGAAATTAAGTGTTTTCTATCAAAAATCCCAAGAGGCTTTGTCCATCTTATTACAAAGTATGAAAGATGAGTTCTTGTTTCATATTGGACATATGGAATCTCTAGTTGATGCATGGGATCAATTACAAACTATGCATGAGGGCCACAAATAATTAAGTTAATCATGGAATTTTTTACAACCCCTATGAAATATGATGAAAAGGTTGTTAATTACCTAGCTAAAATTAAGGATATTAAAACTCAATCAGATGGATGTAATTTTAGAATTATTCAAGAAGAGAGTTTCATGAATAATTTTGACTCAAAAGATAATTACTCTAAGGAATTGTTCTCTCAAAGTTAGAAGTTTTCTTAAAATTAGAATAATAATAATATAAATCAACAATCAAAATTTAGATCTAAGTTTAAACCTAAGGAAATTTTGAATAATCAAAAGTTTAAAGTAAAGTTTGATGGAACTTGTAACAATTGTGGAAAATTTGGTCATAAAGTGGTTGATTGTCAGGCTAATAAGTCTCATAACATTCCTAATAATAAGAACATCAACGATAAAAATAATAAGAACAATAAAATCTTGGTATATCAGTAGATCAAACACAAAAAACTTGATTAATATTCATGCAGAGTAGGTTACAAATATATAGGTAAAATACATCCTATAAAATAGGAAGTAGGAATAACAAATAACCCGATATAGATACACGGGTATAACAATATACACTAAGATAAATGAACCCAAATAATAATATAACCAACTTAACAATAACTAAATGGAGCACTAATAATATTAATCCTAACATTCCCCCTTAGTGTGAACATGGTACAACAACATCCACACACTCAACTGTAGTATGATCACCCCTGTGAAACATGTCCTATAATGTGACTCATGATCTTTATCAAAATAAAGGCTCTCTCTTTCCATGGTTTTAAACAAGCTTACCACAAACCTTGATATGAATATGCCCCATCAACTATCCACCTCGTGTAGTTTTCTAGATCCTCCCACAAACTCTTTCAAGATCCATGAACTGATTTACTCTAGTGATTTTTTTCGCCACTATGCTTGTACATCAAGGAAGTATATAGGAATCACAAATCACTTATTACAAAACTACACAATAGAATATATAAAGGAAATAAATCTCACATTAATTTCTATAAGAATCGCAATGTTCTTAATTGCAACCACTGTATTCGATCGATGCCACTTGATCTCAAACAACATAGGAAACTCGCCACTTGCCACGAGAATCTTCCTTTGAATTTATTTGTTTTAGGTGCAAAATGGAAATAGAACATTGGTGTCATGTTATCCCCCACAATGTGAAATTTCTACACACGAACACTGAGAATAAAATTGTATTGAAGACATACATTTGATTTGGATCTTACTAGTTAGATTTTCTTTGTACATGGTCACCATTACAAGTGAACGTATTCACAAGCGGATCATATTCCAATGAATTATGACAGAAGAGGATCACTAACTTATCATACGTGCTCAAACATAACTCTTTTCTAGCATCCAAAACCACCCAAAATAGTAACTCTAAAAAGAAACACATTGCAAAAATTGAAAGAAAATATGCACTCCACAAAAACTTTCCACCACAAATGATAAGCGTCCCCGTCATTGGTGAATGAAGAGAGGTCACTAAATTACATCCTTCCTCCATTGCCTCAGACCTCCAATATCATTTTTCTAGCTCAACAAATTTAGCTTTTGAGGATCAATGGTTTCCAGGACATCGGGTAACACCAAAAATGCGTTCGTAAGTTTTTTTAATTTTTTAGAGTTTTAACACTTTTGAATTTGACTATAACACCGATGGCCAATGTTTACAAGACTCAAACAATAACATGATGAAGTCAATATAATTGACACTTGACTGACAAAATGATAACATTTAATGACAATAGAGAGAATCAAAAACATAATAAACTCTTCTATTAAAAAGCAATGATGAACATAAAAACTCATTCAATTAATGAATCAAAACACTATTTAACAATAAAAGGACTTTAAATACAAATTAAATACTACGAACGGTTTGGAGAAATTTGTACGACGGATAACTTATAAGAAATTGTAGTCTAAACATAGACTTAAAAAATAAATAGACTGATGCATATCTCAAATATTTAACACGTATGAAGACAAGGCTAGAGAAATATCCAATGATATTTTTTTATTGATTCAACATGGCTAGGAGAGTGTACGGTGAATGTGGACGCATTTGTAGACTATACATTGGCACCAAATCAAAACAAAATATAATACATAAGAAGACTATATTGTCGAGAGATTCATGACCTGAGACGTTTCACTGTGGATGTAGAGTTAGATCTGATAAGCGGATCTCATAGATCTCAATGTGAATTATAATTCCAACCACACAGAAACAAAATCTTCTCCACACGGTGATGAATTACATGCTTGTAAATGGTGAAAAGCTCAACTGTATACACTTAGCATGAACTCAATGCAAATGGTTATTTATAGTTCCCAAAATGAAAATTATTTGCAGTTGATATTGTTTTTATCACCTGTTTGGTGAATGGATAAAATTTTAAATATATTCCACGTAATGATACCGAAGTGATAGTGTTTCCCTTATGGAAAAATAGTGCAAGTGGTAGGAGGGAATTGAATACAAATCGATCTCTGAGATGTTGACAAGATATTACTGGCGTCAGGTCCCGAATGCTCCTTTGTCCAACCGATATTATTTTGAAACTCCAATATAGAGGAGAAAGAAATTTTTTGAATTAGAATTCAATACACCAGAATGAAAGTCTTGGAAGAAAGACTTCACAAACTATCTTTCGAGACTATGATACTATGATGATGTTTAGTAAGACTAAACTTTCCATGTACAGGGAAATAAATAAGAGACATTTCCCCTCACACAATTTCAGAGAATCATCTTTTCTCTTATACCAAATCTTGGTATATCAACAGATCAAACACAAAATATTTGATTAATATTCATGCGGAGCAGGTTACAAATATATAGGAAAAACAATAGGCAAACTACTTCCTATAAAATAGGAAGTAGGAATAACAAATAACCCAGTATAGATACATGAGTATAACAATATACACTAAGATAAAAGACCGTAAATAACAATCTAACCAATTTAACAATAACCAAATGGAGCACTAATAATATTATTCCTAACATAAAAATCTTAGTCATACTAACAACCAAGCCAATAATAATGAACAATCTATTATTGTTTACTACCCTTTCAGCCTCCAATGAGATTAAATGGATCCTAGATAGTGCTCCATCTAGAAACATGACATGTATCCATGATGTTCTTGAATGTCATGAAAGTATTTATCTAGGAGATAACTCTATCATCAAGTTTGAATCTCATGGCAATGTTGAGTTAGCAAATGGAATCATTAACAATGTGCTATTTATTCCTAATTTAAAGAAGAACCTTTTGTCTTGTTCATAATTAACTAAAAACAAATGTAAAGTAGTGTTATAACAAGATAAATGGTATGCTAGAAATAATCTTGGTAAAGTAATTACTTCAAGTTTACAAAATAATGGATTGTACATTTTTCTGATTTGTTGCTAAATCTTGTTTTTCCACTTTTCTTGTAATGTCATTCAATTTTGGCATAAAGGCTTGGGCATGTAAAATTTAAGGGTTTGTATGACATGTCACACCCTAACCTTGTCATAACTATTCCTAAGATAAAATCAAATCATGAATCTTGTGAAAGTTACTTGCATGGTAAGCAACATGTAAAACCATTTCATAAACACCATGAGTCTAATTCCTCTTGCTTGATTGAGTTAATTCATAGTGACATCAAAGGCCCTTTAAGTAATTTCTATTGGTTATGCTTTGTATAATGTTATTTTTATTGATGATTTCTCAAGAATGACTTGGTATTATTACATTAGGAAAAAGTCGATGTCTTATTTAAATATCAATAGTTGACAACCCTTGTTGAAAACTTGGCTAATCTAAAAATAAAAAGAATCAAATTGATAATGGAGGTGAGTATGTTAATAATAATTTTGATGAGTTTTATGTATCTAGTGGAATTCAAAGGGAGCTAACAAATCCCTATTATCCTAAAAAAATGGCATAGCTAAAAGAAAAAATAGAACCATCATAGAAATGTCTAGGACTATGCTTCATGGTTCTAATGTGCTTAAGTTTCTATGGGATAAATAAATGAACAACATTGTTGTTTGTATCCTTAATAGAGTTTCCACAAAATAATTACATAAAACCACATGACATCTTTCATTTTACGATATTTGGTAGTCCTGTGTCCCTTCTCGTTCCTAGATTTAAAAGAAAAAAATTGATCCTACTTCCCACCCTTCAATTTTTGTTGGGTATAGTAGTAAAAATGATTAAGAGTCTACGATCCATTTAAGCATGTGATTTTAGAAAATAGGAATGTGCATGTTCTTGAGAAACCTTTTTATAGATCTGCGTCTCTTCCCTCATCTAAGTTTCTTAAGGTCAAACTGATTTTTGAATGATAATAAATTTTTAGATGTTATGGAAAATGATTTACAAGACAATAATAATCCTTCTACGATATGATGGATGTAGAAATTGAGGGGGAGTCTTCTCAATCTTGGTCTCAATCTAGGACTCCTAAATGTGACAAGAATATGGTTTCAAACTCTCAACATTATAATTTAAGAAAGATGACTTGTAATCACATTATTATCATGTCTTTTTAGTTGATTATGAGGTTGAACCAAGTGATTTAATATAAATTGAATTAAACCTTTATTTCAGAGTAACTACTATAATGAATGATATTATGGTGATAAACTATAGTAAGACACAAACAATAAGCATGTAAAAATATGAAACCCTAAGAAAATGAGAGAGGGAAGGTGACTTAGCTGATTTTGCATAACTTAGGGTTATATGGGTGAGTAAGCTGTTGGAGCAGACCAAAAGTGTTTCATGAAGCCTCACCGAGGGTTATGAAACTTATAACTACACAAGACAAAAAAGTGCATGGGAGGACGGGAGCGCTTGGCCACTAGTGATCGATCTGGGTGTTCGTGTCCACCTAAATGCTCAGGGTTCGATATTTTTGGGCTCAAGGATATTTGTTGTTTATCTTCGTTTGTTGTTATGTTTTCACTCCAATGTTTCCTATTATACCTGTAACCTTTAAAATAGATAACTAGATGCACATTCCCAAAACCACATCAAACCTAATAAAGAAGATGTAGAATGGGGAGTTGGAAGATAAACATTATTTTCATAGCACCAAGGACACCCCAATAGAGCTGGGAAGCTATTTGACTCTGTCAGCTGCTAAAACCTCAAAATCTCTAGTGAACTTGGCTCCTTGTATGGTAATGGATGCATCTTTCAAAACTCCTATGGGAGTAGCCTTAGTCAGATTAGCCATGAACAATACGTTAGAGGATGACTGCAATGGGGTCTCCTATTTATTCCCATGCATCTAAGGTAAGAACATTGACTTTCGTACAATATAAATCAATATATTTTTTAATATCCACCCATCCACAATAACATTCAGAGTTATTTCCTTGTCATAATCTAGGCTATGAGGGGGAAGATTTGCATGTAGGATCTATCGTCCAGTCTCAGTATTTACGCGTGGAGTGTTTCCTTTTAACCAATTCCCCAACAATGGAATGATATTCTCTTGAAGCAAAAATTTACACACTTCTCTCAAGTAATCTATATTAGTTTAGATCTTCTCTGATGCTTTCTTTTTCTCCATCTTCTATAATTGCTCCTTTAAATACTATATTTAACCCTGGAGATTCCTAAGCCTCCCCAATTTCTAGTAAACCTCCTTCTGTTGGGCATGATCTGGGTACCATGCATGTAGAACCTCCTCCTTAGTGATGGTAGGCATCTACTGCAATGCTTCTTTAAGACGCGCTACCTCGGGCGGGTTGTGATCTTTACCTACAATATCTCAGATTCTGGTTCCAACTTGGGCATCCACTGATTTTCCATAGCACATTGTATCCTAACCATCCCTGTGCCTTTTTTTTCTTATTTATACTGCTTGCTAAGATGCCCATACAAGTCTGGGAACTCCTCATAACTATGATTCTTTCCACATAAAGATCATTTAATATTATGAGGACATTCACACCTAGAGTGGTCATGTGATCCACATGTGTAACTCATTCCACGAGGGAACTCGCTTCTTCCACCACCATGGTATCCTTGACCTCTGCAAAAACACCTTCAAAATGCACTTCATTCCACTCATAGCACCTTGATTGTGATTTTGATACGATGCTCATTCTTACCTTTAGAGTTATCTGAAACTCATGTCATTCATACACCAATATCTATAGCATCCTAGATCCGATCAATCGGTGACAGTCTTCCATATCATGAGTCATGGACCTCTGATTTTATTGTAGCTTGAAATGTTCTTACTTATCGTGTATTGTAGTAATGGGAAATGACTAGGATCATGGTTTAGATGGCATATCTCACAATCCAACAACAACGAGTGCATTGATCTGTGGGGACAACTATCCTTTGTGTGACCTTCCACTTCAAAATTTATGCACCAAATCCTTGTGTGCGTTTCATGTGCTGAATTTTCCAATAGTTTCTCAAACTACTTTTCCATAGCTGTGATCTATGCTTCTAAAAATGGGCTCACCACAGTGTCTATAATTCCAACTACCTCAGCACATAAGGTTACTTCAAGTGCTTTTCGCATATCTGTGTATGTTTTATGTGATAGCGCCCTCCTAAAAGGTATAATCAGACCTCCAAACAACCATTGTGCATGCTGGCTTGCATGAATATCATAAGACAACTTAGATAACAATGTTTTGAAATGGGCATCATACTCTCTGACACTCTCAGTAGTTATTTGCTTGATATCCTTGAGCAAACTTATACTCTTCTGCTTGAACTTAGGGATGTTAAACTCTTTAAGGAAAGCATCGTTTAAACTCGCATAGTCTAGGCAAGTTTCATTAGGGTAAAAAAATTTGTACCAACTATGTGCGCACCCTTATAATGTAGTATCAAATTAACTTTTCCTACGCTCAAAAGCCATGATTTATTTTGCATGCCATAGTATTTCACACATGTGTATATGTTCACCAACATCTTCTATTCCCATATACTCTAAGATATGAAGAGACATCTCCATGTAAATATTTTGGGGTTGGTACGGACCTTTCCAACTTGATCCAGAACCTCTTGTGTTTCCTCTGCCTCTAGAACCACTATATCCACCGAGTTAGAGCCACCTATACCTCATGATCCCAAACTTGTAGCTAGGGTTCGAGATCAGAATATGTACTTCTTTGTGTCCTAACTGTAGTACTGAACTGCACCCCATCAGTCTACAAAGTGTTACTACTCCCAGAAGATAATCCAAAAATATGTGTACCTAAATTTTTGCAGACTATACACCCAAAAAGGTACTCCCATATAAAAAAGAATCCATTTGTGTTATCATCAATATGCCTCTTATAAGACTCACTCCTGCTCTCCCACTACTTGAATTAGTTCTTTGACTATTTGTTGTACTAGATGCTTGAAAACAAAGCACAAGGAAAGGTTGCTAGGTGGATTTAGATGTGTACTGCAGCCTAGGTCATCTCTGGTAGCACTCTTCTTTATGAGGATGAGGAGGGTTCCCTATCATGCTTTCCCAAATGGGGGAGTTCCTGATGCTTGGGTTCCACATCTTTTGTGTGAACTTCAACTCCTTCCTGAACTATCTTTCTCCACAATGCCATTTTCTCTGCAACCTCCCATTGCTTCTCTACCTCCCTCTCATGCACCTCATTATACTTAAGTTGCCTTTCCTCTCTCTACCTCTCTACCTCTAGGTCTATCATCTTTCACCAAGCCTTCTCTTGCCCTGCGCATGGTGGGGTTTAGTTAGCCATCGGTTTACTCTCCAAGTTCAGGGTTACCATCAAAATTTTGATCACCAATGGAATGCCTTGCAGGTAAGTTCCCCTGGGATATCATAAAAATTGGAATTCAGCTACCTTTGGGAATGAATAAGTGGAAATTGAGTACTCCAAGATATAGCTATTCAAAACAACACGGAACCATGTATCCACAGTGCTAGTCCAAATCAGATCAACATCATAAAGGGCTTGAAATTCTTCCTGTGTCTAGACCAATGTGTGATACCTCCAATTCCATTTAGATGCATAAACAACCAGCCACTTGTACAGTTCTATCAGAAAGATAACGAAGAAGCTCTCGTATAAACACTCATACAAATTCTTCTCCACCCACACGCATGCGTTAGACTCGTATCCAGTGCTAAATCTCTGTTCTTATTCTTCTTCTAGGTCATGTAACCACTCCTCAACACTTTCTAGGGTCAACTGGTATGTCTTATTTTTGAACCATCCTGAAAAAAATTGAAAAATAGGTGTTGGAAATGGAACCAATGATGTAACCTATAATTCACCAGTAAAAGCCCAAGTGCATTGACACATCACTCAGCCTAGACTGAGCACTCACCCAAAGTGCGCAAAGGTACCAGGCCCCTCTTTAGGGTTTCTATTGTAGGATGTTAGCATGATGAAGACTTAAAGCATTCAGATCCATGACTAATATATCATTCTACAAAGTGCATGTTCAGATCTAGATCTTAAAGACTCATGAATCACATGATAAACATAGAGAGATCATTCATGTAGTAATAAACTATAACCATGATTAACATTTTGATTCATTTAATAACCTCCATTATATTAAATGCAGTAATACAGAAGATTCTTACAATAATGGCATCATATGCTCATGCACGTACATATATGATAGTATAATCTCACAGTAATCTAGTCCTTACATACTATTCTCACACACACTTATACCACGTAGTTCATTACATATTTATAAGGGTGGGAATTTCCCTTCACCACTTATCTATTCCCAAAATAGGTCACATGCTATTATTAGCCACACGCCATTACAATAATAGCCACACATGCAAGTGCACTAACAACAGACTTCTTCTAGTTAACTGTCAGTAGTAAATCTATTCTCATCCTATACTCATACAAAGTGCTTCGTAGCTGATCCTCCAAAAATAGCCAATGTGTGTCGCACAAGTTTCCAACTGGTTTGTGTGTTCCGCACGCCATCTTCCAAAAATAGATCCTCATCATGAAAATGGCTAAGTCCTGAATCTACCTCTATCCTCAGCGCGTGATTCCTTCCCGATCCTTCACGTACT
The DNA here is from genome assembly GCA_018340775.1 of Taxus wallichiana var. yunnanensis. Classification (NCBI taxonomy): domain Eukaryota; kingdom Viridiplantae; phylum Streptophyta; class Pinopsida; order Cupressales; family Taxaceae; genus Taxus; species Taxus wallichiana. The sequence goes on from CM031234.1 coordinate 444,466,074, forward strand.
TTTGAATGCACTCTACTCTTTTGTGTGAACCTTTTGTATGTTTTTTGCTAAGTGCCATATTTTTTTTGACCAACATTACCCCACACCAATTACATTTCCGCCCCAACAATGGTTGTCTGTAAAATGAATCAAAGAATGTGAATAGAGATATAGAAATACTTTGATGAATAAAAAAATGACTTTACCCTGCAGCATCATATGCTTCAACCTACTGAATCAATTTTGGATATTCATCGTTTAATTTTGCCTCTAAATTTTTGCAATCATTGAGTGTGGCCTCTACCTTTTCTGGGATATCCACTACAATTGACTCCAACTCATCTTTTGCAATCTCTCCTTTTTCATTATGCAAGACCAACGCAATGCTAGACATGGCAATCATTCTTCCTTCTAATAAGTCCATCTTTTGTGCGATGAGTTTCCCAAGCTCATCTAGCCTTTCCTTGTTTGGCTCTTTTGTTGTTGTAAAGGCCTCATGCTTCTACTTGACAAGTGGTAATCATTCTATGCGGAGTCCAAGGTCTCGTCTTTCATGGATTTTAGGACTTCATTGTCCGTATAATGGTCTGGTTCTTATAATCGCTTCTAGGTCTGTATAAATTTTCAATGCTTGATCTACTTTCTTCAGTTCCTCCTCCAAAATCTAAAGCAACCCCTCATATGATTCAATCTTTCTTATCACTGAAGCCTTTTCTCTCTCGATTCATGCTTAGGATTCTTTGGTTGGAATGTACAGAGGTTCATCTTCAAAACCAAGTCCACAAAGGTTCTTACATAATGCATTTTCAAAGGAAACATTTTGGGTAGCCTAGGCTCTAAGTGTGGCTTTGATTTCATGACATTGTCCCCATCTTCCTATACCACATTGATGAAAATAGTGTTCTTCTTTTGTGCTAGGTCTTTCTCTTTCTTTAGGAACGTTATTTCTATATCCTTGGCCTTAATCTCTCCCTTAGTTCCCTAATTGTTACTGCCTTTTCCACATTTCATCGTGCCACCTTTATCGATACTCTCACCAAAGTGTTGCTCAGTTGTTCATCTAACATAAAAATAGGCTTTATTGTTATGTATGGCCACGAGATGTCTTCTTTAACCTCCTTGATACACACGACTCTTCACATACATCAAATTCTGGTTCATCCATGTATGTGTGCATAGACCATGACAGTTAATTCCTTGTGTGCATGGTCATCATATCTTAATCCATCAGCTCCCACCCATACAATTCCTTTGGTGTCACCGTGCTTTGAAAATGGGCGCAGAAAATTTTACCTGTGTCCTTAACATAGCCCATGATTGATGCAACATATTCTCAACTTGTTCTCTTTGATCTTGGCCCCTTAGGAACTTGGGCTTCAAGATTTGGAGCTTGTTCTGTCATACCCTAAGTAGTCTTAGTCACTATCTCATCTACCTCTTCTCCTTCTTCTCCATCCTTCATTTCTTCATCCTTTGGTTCTTCCACATTCTCTGGAGGTGTAGGAGATTCAAGCACGCTCTCCTCATACTCTTCTACCTCCTCATTCAACTTCAACTTCCTTCTTCTCTTCTCAGTTGTCTCCTTCTATGGAGAGATTCGAGGTGATCTATGCACTGATTATGGAGTAGCACCTTACGTCCTTGTTCTCTTGAATACCCTTTTGAAGTGGTAATCTCCTTGTATTGCATCCAGATCCTCATCTTCTCCTTCCTACCCCTGAGGTGGTGTAGTTACGTGCTCCATTTCTACCTTGTATGAGGGCTACCTCCTACCTTTGTGCTCCAAACCACCATTATCTTCATGCTCCTTCTCTTCATCATCTACTTATATTGTCTTTATGGGCTTAGGTACTGGAACATTCTCCATTGTATGCTTACCTTTTGGAATCCCTAGGAGCGTGAAGTCATTCTCCACGTATTTTCGTTCTCTAGTTTGGTCTTGAGTTGTAGGTACACAAGCGCTGCTCCAATGTCTCCAATGGCCAAGCTTATAGGCTTCATGCTTATAATATCTGAGATCAGCCTCTCAATGTAGGTAGTCTATCCTGGATATACATATGTCTTTCTCAGTGTATGGTAGTCATAATCTACCTTGTTTGCATTGAAGCTTAGGTGGTGCGCATCCAAAAATCGGTGAACTAATGCTTGGAAATATCATGTTGTGAAGGCATATGGTAATTTTCACCATGGGATCCAAGCCCCATATTTCATGGCAAACCGCGCGATGCAAAAGTGTTGGTATACCGTGAACTGCACTTCCTTCCCTACTACCGAAGGTAACTCCTTTAGGTATGCACCATTATTATTCAAATGCTACACGGATCCTATCATACCATTTCTCCACCCTCTGCTTGAATGGTCCGCTCATTGATCCCTCACACAAGTACTTGCCAAATATTTCCGCAAGTGACTTGTTCTCCATAGGGTATTCCCAAATTTTCTCCTTTGGCCCATTGGGCACCCCGATTTCCATAAACACCAGAGACAATAGAACAACCCTGAAACTAATTTTATCTCTTGTGCGTGCTTCTTCAATGATAGTTTCCATGATGTAACTGGAGATGTTGTAAATCACTCCTTGTGACATCTTCTTGCAATGTGTAGCCACATTGTGTTTACTTGCGACCACCTTTCTTGGTCATTTAGCTTTGTTACAAGATGTGTAGCTGCCTACACTACTGGGTACTTCTTCAATTTGTCGATGTCCATGCCACACGGACCCTTGGTATACCCCATCTCCTTTCTTGTCTCCAGGATTGCGGCCTTATCAGTTAAATCACCATTTAGATCTACCCATGTTCCTTTCAACGTTGTTACTATTGAGATCAACGCGGATGTGAATCTAATTGTTAGTCTCACGAAGTAGAAGAAGTCCTCATGGAATCTGCTCATCAACCATTAATACAATGGTTCATACTTTCCAAAGTATGGCAGCTCGTACAACTGGTATACTCTAATTTGTTTTAATAACTTCTCACCAATGTCATCAGTACACTGGCATATATTCTGTTATGCGCTTGTTTATTTTTTTGCTCAACAACGCATCAAGCTCCTTCTTATTATCTAATGTACGATGGTTGTAATCACTTATTTTACATTGATAGATGTGGGAATCCCATTCTTGTCCCATGATCATGATTTTTGGATATTGCATTTTTGAGAAATTACTCTCAAGAGTAATTTATTCTTCCACTTTGACCTTCTTCTTCCCTTTTACTCTTGTTGCGGGTGATTTCTTTGGTGCCATCTAAAAATTCTCTCTTTTCTACCCTTTGTAATTGAGAAAGTTGAAACCCTAGTTCAAATCTTTGTGCCCTAGTGGAAATTATGTGCCCTAGCTCATTTGTAACATGTATACTTCACTCAAACCCTTCACCTATGGGAATGCAAGCTTCTCCTGTGCACAAACCTTCTCTCCATGTCTAGTTTCACACTCTTTGCACCTCAACATGATTTCTTGACTCGTTTGCACTTAGATATGTTCAAATTCACTCAATTACAATGGTAAAAATGAACTCACATCTCATATTTATATATATTTTTAAAAATTTAGTGCATTTATTGCTCCTCCACCTACCAACAATCCTCTCATTAATCAACCATTTTCATTCTTTCCACGTGGTACATCTTCACGCCCAAGCTATAATGTTCTATCACACCTTCCTACCTTCTAGCCACAAACTTCTCTTCAGTGCACCTCCATGCACACAAGTACCTCGCCACTACACCTTCTTTTGGTAGTTCCCATGGCCTCTTCTTATCTCGAGTTATACTTGATTCTTCATTTACCTCCACTTATGGTCATCATTTCTAGAGGAAATATTTTTTCTTTCAATTTTCCAACTTTAATAACACTCATAACAGTTAGTTCCTTTCATGTGTACTTATTTTCATCATTCCTATACCTGGATATCAATAACCACCCCACACTAAGGGTATGTGCAGTTCTCTGTGCATAAAAATTCTCCAAATAGTAATTAGCTTCTTGTGCATAAACACACTTATTACATAAAAACGCCAACTAAATTGAAAAGCATAGTGATCAAGAAGGAAATACATTAACTAAATGTAGAATTGGAAACCTAATCTAATTGGAAACACTACCTTATTACAAACAACAAGAAGACTTATTTATAGTAGGTCTTCAGCCTACTCCCGTTGAAGTAACCAGTAATGTGTGCCATCAAGCGCCTCTAATTGGAAGGCACCTATTTCAAGTATGTGAGTGATAACATATGGCCCCAACCAATGTAATTTGAGTTTTCTAGATAGCACAAAAACTTAGAATCATAAAGGAGCACCATCCATCCAATTATGAACTTATTATCCTTGATGTGCCTATCATGCCATGCTTTCTTCTGGCCTTTTAGTTTCTTTGAATCCAACGTGCTATTACTCTTCATTCATCCATATTAAATAAATTTTCAATCCGTTCTTCTAATTATTTCTTATCAGCTAGACCTCCAACATGTGTAATACACAAATATGGTAAAATCAATTCCATAGGAAGAACTGCATTCGCACCAAACACTAACGAAAATGGTGTGGCTTTGTTCAACCTTTTATATGTTGTTCGATATGCCCAAAGTACTACATATACTTTATCATCCCAATCCTTTCTTCTAACATCACATATTTTTGTCAATGCTTGGCTCAAAATTTTGTTGAAATCATTAGCACTCCCATTTGCCTAAGGATGATATGGTGTGCAATCATGAATTCATCAATAAAATTTTGATATTCTCATTCAAAAAATGTGTGCCCCTATCACTGGTCAAACTCAAAGGACATCCATACCTTGTAATAATATTTTCCCAAAGAAACATGGCTGTTGTAGCCATTGTACAATCCTTTGTAGGCATTGTTTCTTCCCACCTTATCAGATAATTTGTGCAAGTTATGATATAGCGTGATCTAGTCCTGCATGCGGTTGGTGAAATAGGACCCACAAAATCTATAGCCCATTTCTCAAATGGTTCTACACTATTAATAGGTATCAGAGGCATTTCATCTTGTTGGCCTAGTTTTCCAAGACGTTGACAATGATCACAAGCCTTGCAATAATCCTTACAATCTTTATACAGAGTATCCCACCATAATTTAGTGAGTATAATCTTACACGCATTGGCATCACCTGTATAGTGGCCACCTGTAATATCACCATGAGCTTCCTCCATGATATATGTGTGCTCATATTCCAGTACACAACAACATAATACTTCATCCTGACCTAAGTTGTATAGGTCATCATTAATTAACATATATGGTGCCACACGTATAGAAAGTTGTTTCTTCTCTAAGGATTTCATTTCTTCTGGTGCTATGCCGGTTTGTAGAAAGACATCAATGTCCTCTAATTCGATGGTGCGTGTTGTAACCTATATAATTGTACATCAAGCATGGTATCTTCAATGGCTTGTGCTTCTTCTCCTGAATGTACTATGGATAAATGGTGCGGTCTAGAATTACTTTACCCTAGTTTTACCACAACTGTGAAATCAAATTTTTGAAATAAGAGTACCCATCTACATATGCACCCCTATAAAATGGGATTGTTTACCAAATACTTCAATGCCATGTGATTTGTATAAAAGAAAAATGGTGTAGCTAGTAGGTACTTCTTGAATTTATGTAGCGCATAAATCATTGACAAATATTTGCGCTCTATAGTTGTGTAATTTTGTTTGGCATGAGTAAAATTTCTACTAGGAAAACAGATAGGATGATGTATAATACCTTCTCCCTCTTGGGCCAACACGGTCAATGGTCGTTCAGAGGAAACTACATGTACATGAAATGGTTGGTCCCATGAAGGAAACACAAAATATACATAGTAGTCGAGTTTCTCCTTCAATATCTTGAATGCGTGTTGGTGTGGTTCTCTCAATAGAACATACCTTTTCCTTTCAGTAACTCCTCCAAAGGTGCGAAACTTGGCATATCCTTTAATAAACTTCTTGTAATATCCTGTATGACCCAAAAATCTATGCACCTCACTCATTTGGTAGGCACTTTTAGGCCTACAATTACGCAACCTTAGCTAGATCAACCAACAAAACTTCCTTGCAGATTATGTGTCCTAACAGTATTCCAAATGGTGTAGCAAATATGCACTTCTTGATGTTCAAAGAGATACTCAACTATCTACATCTTTCAAACATTAAGCATAGATTGTCACAATGATCTTTGACCAGTCCATACATCGTTCAATAATCTTAATAAACTCTTTAAATGCCCGAAAACTATGCACGAAAATACAACAGGCACATTTTTCATACCAAATGGCATCACAAAGTATAGGTGAAGCTACCTCATTTAGTAGTAAATAAGTATTTTTATGATCCTCCTGGATGATCCTAACTGATGATACTCGAGAGAACCCATCAGTAAACAAATCGATTTTGCGCCTGCAATGTTTTCTAGTATTTCCTCAGTGAATGGCATAGGAAAAGGATTAGTCACACATGCAACATTTAGCTCCTTGTAGTCCACACAAATCCTAATCCAACCATCCTTCTTGATACTGATCACCATTGGACTAACCCATTTTGACTCGTCGAGGGGCTTGATGATCCTAGACTTCAACATTTTGTCAATCTCTTCTTTGACCTTTTCACGCAAGTTGGGGTTCATCCTGTAGGGTCTCTTTCTAACTAGGTGCACACCCTCTTTAAGATTTATCTTCATCTCCCCTAATGATTCATGCATGCCTTTAAGCTCATGGTACCCTTGAGGAAATAAGTCCTGATAATCCCATAGTAACTCTATGATTTTTGTCACTTCAGATTCTAACCAATAGTCTCCAATTATGGTCTCATTAGGCTCAAGCATCGATCTAATATTCACTTTATTTTTCTTCATAGGTTCATGATAGGTGCACGTGGTCTTATTTTCACCTGTCCAACATCTCAAGGCCTTCCTATTGAATGGTTTATATCCATATTTTCTACTTCTTCATCATCCACTTAGTAGACCATTTTTATTTTTTCTTTCTCGGGAAAACACATTGAAGTAGTGTGGCATTAGCCTCTGTGTCTTCAACATAATGCGCTCTTGATTTTCCTTCATCCAATAACTCTTGAATGAGATATTCATCCTTGGAAATATCCTCATAGTTAAGCACTTTATGACCTTTAATGTTTCTTCCACTGGAGGCTTGGTAGAGAAGAAGTCAAACATCTAGGTCATTCCTGCAATTAAATCCTACCAATTCCTAGTCTCTCATGGAGTTTACGCATATACATACCAAGCACACACGCATCCATGTAGAGTGGAATAAAATTTGTGCACCCAAAGCAAAGGTGGTAAAGCTTCCTACCCCTCTGTCTAGAGTCTCTCACACTTCTGAACGTGGTGCTGAACAATTTTATTACCATGATAAGTACATATTTGAGTAGGTGCATTTCTCCTCTAGAACCTAGTGGTAAGACTAATCCTAATTTCATTCCATATTATAAGATTATACTTGTGGACCACCCACTAGCACGTTGTTTTCCTGCATAGGGTATATGCTAGGATATCCATTCTCTCTAGTCGGTCTATCCAGCGTTCTTCCATGGCACACGGGAATACCATAGGATCTCCTTCAAAGTGTAAAAGGTACCGAGTTATTACCTATTCTCTGATATAACATGGTGTGTTTTCCTTAGCAAATATTCTCTTTACTACGTGCTCTACCAATCATAAGTGATATGAGACCAATTATCACAAGCAACACTTGTAGTATCACTAATATACTGTGTATCCTCCCACTGAAGGATTCCTTCTTTACATGGCTCAAGCACCTCTAGATCCCAAATGATGCGTACATAAATCTTATTCAGGTCTTCTTCACTCGAGGGCTCAACATAGGGCACATATTTTCCATCTGTTAGAGGGAAAATAACTCTTTCCTCCTTGTTTTCAAAGATGATATAACCCTTGTTGAACCGAAGATCAATATTATTTGCATAGCACCAAAGACGCCCCAATAGAGTTGGGAAGCTATCCGACTCTGTCAGTGCTAACACCTCAAAATCTCCAGTGAACTTGGCTCCTTGTATGGTAATGGATGAATCTTTTAAAACTCCGATGGGAGTGGCCTTAGTCCGATTAGCCATGAACAATACATTAGAGGATGGATGCAATGGGGGTCTCCCTATTTGTTCCCATGCATCTAAGGTAAGAACATTGACTTCCATGCTAGTATCAATCAGTATATTACTTAATATCCACCCATCCATAATAACATTCTGAGTTATTTCGTTGTCATAATCTAGGCTATGAGGGGGAAGATTTACATGCAGGATCTATCATCTAGTCTCAGTACTTGTGTGCGGAGTGTTTTCTTTTAACCAATTCCCCAACAATGGAATGATATTCTCTTGGAGCAACAATTTGCACACTTCTCTCAAGTCATCTATATCAGTTTAGATCTTCCTTGATGCTTTCTTTTGCTCCATCTTCTGTAATCGCTCCTTTAAATATTGTATTTAACCCTGGAGATTCCTGAGAACCTCCCTGGTTTCCTAGTAAAATTCCTTCTTGTTGGGTAGGATCTGGGTACTATGCATGTAGAGCCTCGGCATGGGTGGTGATCTTTACTTGCAATGCCTCGTATTCTGGTTCCGACTTGGGCATCCACTGATTTTACATAATGTGTTGTATCCTAACCATCCATGCGCATTTGTTTTCTTGTTTATGTTATTTGCTAAGATGCACATACAAGTCCAGGCACTCCTCATAACTACGATTCTTTCCACATAAAGAACATGTAATATTCTGAGTACATTCACGCCTGTAGTGGTTAAGATATCCACATGTGTAACATGTTCCCGAGGAACTCACTTCTTCCACTACCATAGCCTCGTCCTCCAAATCCACCATGGTATCCTCAACCTCCGCCCAGATTACCTTCAAAACACCCTTCATTCCACTCATAGCACACCTGATTGTGATTCGATTCGACACTTGTTCTTTCTTGTAGAGTTATCGAAACTCATGTCTGCCGTACACCAACAACTATAGCATCCTGGATCTAGCTAATTAGGATGACAGTCTTCTATTTCATGAGTCGTGGACTGTAGATTTTACAATATCTTGAAACATTCTTCCTTATCATGCATCAAGTAATGGGTAACAACTAACATCATGGTTTAGATGGCATATCTCATAATCCAACAACAATGAGCACACTAATCTATGGGGACAACTATCCTTTGTGTGACCTTCCACTTCAAATTTTTTGCACCAAATCCATGTGCCCGTCTCATATGGTGAATTTTCCGATAGTTTCTTCAACTTCTTTACCATATATGTGATATGTGCTTCTAAAAATGGGCTCACCCGGTGTCTATAAGTCCAACTTCCTCGGGGCATAAGGATGCTTCAAGTGCTTTGCATAAATCAGTGTATGTTTTATGTGATAGCGCCCTCCTAAAAGGTGTAATAAGACCTCCAACAAACCATTGTGCATGCTGGTTTGCATAAATATCATAAGACAAATTAGACAACAATGTTTTGAAATGGGCATCATACTCTCTGACACTCTCAGTAGTTCCTTGCTTGATATCCTTGAGTGCACTTATACTCTTCTACTCGAACTCAGGGATGCGAAACTCTTTAAGGAAAGCATCTTTTAAAGCTACATAGTCTACACAAGTCTGATCAGGTCAAACTTTAAGTACCAACTGTGTGTGCACCCTTGTAACGTAGTAGCAAATTGACTTTCCCTACGCTCAGAAGCTATGATTCCTTTTACTTACCACATTATTTCACACATTTATATATGTTAAACAACATCTTCTATGCCCCTATACTCCGAGAGACGAAGAGACATCTTCATGTAAATATTCGGGGTTGGTGCAGACCTTACCAACTTGATCCAGAACCTCTTGTGTTTCCTCTACCTTTAGAACCACCAGATCCACTGGAGCTAGAGCCACCTATACCTCCTAATCCCAAACCTGTAGCTAGGGTCAAACCAGAAGATGTACTTCCCTATATCCCAACCATAGATCTTGAACCTGCACCCCAATAGCCTGCGAAGTGTTACTACTCCCGTAAGTTAATCCAAAATCTGCATGCCTAAATTACATGTGTGGATGATACACCCAAAAAGGTACTCCCATATAACAATAAAGTTGTTTGCCTTTGCCATCGTTTTACCTCTTATAAGACTCACTCCTTCTCTCCCACTACTTGAATTAGCTTGCTGACTGTTTGTTGTACTAGATGTTGGAAAACCAAGCACAAGGGAAAGGTTTTCAAGTGGACTTAGATGTGCTCCCGTAGCCTCGGTTGTCTCTGTTGGCACGATTCATCATGAGGTCGAGGAGGGTTCCTTGTCATGATTTCCCAAATGGGTGTTAGGTTGTAGAGCTGTTTTCATGTGAGAAAGTGTTGAAGACTATACACTAAGAGTATTGTACACTTTCCACGTTGTCTTGCTGGGGTTTGGGGGCACAACCCCGATTTTTGGGGGCCTTAAAACATGCCCGATATATTGGGAAATGTGATTTTCTAATATTGGCGGGTTTTTGACCTATGGTTTTGATACCCACGGTCTTGTAAAACTACTTAGCGGTTGTTTATTTATATGGTTTTGTGCATATGGTAGATATAGTGAAAACATTACATATGTGTTTTGAATTCGGATGTGATTTCTGTAGATTTTGTTGAGTATAGCTCTAAAAAAATCTGGGTATTGTATTGAGAGAGTGGTGACTTGTAATAAAATTTGAGAAAGTGATTCTTGGTGGGCGTAGCCCAAATTGGGTGAACCACGTTAAATACTGTCTCTTTGTGTTTTGCTATTTTATTATGTAATTTTATTTCAGATCGTAATATTTTCAGCATATTAGTTTCTACGGTTGTGATTACGTGAGGATTATTCCACATATTTTATCCCTTATATCCTAAAAATTGGTATCATAGCTTTGGTTTGGTTTGCTAAAGTGTTGAATCGCGGTGAAAGTTTTATCTTGAGTGGGAGCTATGGTAGATGATGGAAAATCTAGGGTTGATAAATTCAATAGGAAGAATTTCAATCTTTGGAAGATGCGAGATGGAAGATTACCTTTATCGAAGTATCTTTATACTCCACTATCGACAAGGTGAACAAACCCTCGAGAATGACATATGTGGAATGGGATTCCCTAGATAGGAAGGCACTTGGGAAAATCCTTTGTGTCTTGCATCTTCGGTAGTATTTAATGTTTCAAAGGAAAAGACTATAAAAGAACCGATGGATGCATTAAGGAAGTTGTATGAAAAAACCTCTACCTCTAATAAGATATTTTTAATGAAAAATTTGTTTAATATGAAGATGTCTCGAGAATGGTTCGAAGTAATGAGATCATCTAAATGATTTTAAAATATTTGTAAATATGCTAGCTTTGGTTCAATAGAATTTGATGAAGAAGTTAGGGCTTTATTAGTTTTGTGCTCTTTACCTGAGAGTTAGAATAGCTTAGTAATGGCGGTAAGCAACTTGGTTCCAACTAACTCAAATTTGAAGTTTGAGGATGTTGTAGGGGTGATTCTAAGAGAGGAAATGTAAAGAAAAAGCTCTGGTGAATCTTCTACTTGAGGAATGATTTGTGAGTGGAAAATAGAGGGAGACAGAAGATTAAAGGAAGCATGGAAAATCAAAGGATCGGGAAAGGTCAAAATCCAAAAGAAAGATAGTATGTTGGCACTATGGAAAGTCTGGGCATGCAAAGAAGGACTATTGGGAGCTTCGGGACAAGAAGAAACAACATGAAGAAAACAAGGAGGAAAATGTGGCAACGGGTAATGTATGTTAGGATGCTTTGATTCTTTCTTTGCACAATATTACTGAATCTTGGGTTTTAGATTCGGGGGCTTCTTTCCATGCTTCTCCACATAGGCATTATTTTGTTGATTATGTTCAAGGAGATTTTGGGCATGTTTTTCTTGGTGATGATGAGCCTTGTAGCATAGTTGGAAAATATTATGTTCAGGTTAAGATGCAGGATGGGAATATTTGGCTATTGAAGGATGTCAAACATGTGCCTACATTAAGATGAAATTTGATATCGGTAAGGGGTTGGGAAGTGATGGTTATACTGTGATATTTACAACTAACTCTTGGAAGGTTACCAAGGGTGCTCTTGTGGTGGCAAGAGGTAAGAAGGTTGGAACCTTGTATTTAACCACTTATAGCACTAATGTTTGTAATCTTGTGGCTTCATAAATAGATACAACATTGTGGCACTATAGGCTCGGTCATATGAGCCATAAGGGCATGGAGATCATAAATAAGGATTTTCCTGGATATATAGAAATAGGTTTGGAGTTATGTGAGGACTGCATATATGGGAAACAGAAGCGAGTAAGGTTTCTCAAGGTTAGACCTACAAAGAAAGAGAGTAAGTTAGAGCTAGTGCATTCTGATGTGTGGGGTCGGCTCAGGTATCATCTCTTGGGGGTTCAAGTTATTATGTTACTTTTATTGATGATGCAACAAGGAAATTTTGGGTTTATTTTATTAGAAACAAATATGATGTATTTAAAACTTTTGTTAAATGGAAAGCCTTGGTAGAGAATGAAACAGTTCTTAAGCTAAAATGTCTCAGGTCAGATAATGGAGGGGAGTATTACAACAATGAATTTGATGATTATTATTCTAAGAATGGAATCCATAGGAAAAAAGATGGTTCAGGAACTCTGCAACAAAATGGGGTGTCAGAAAGGATGAACAGAACAATAATGGAATGTGTTAGGAGCATGAGGTTACATGTAGGACTACCTCTTTCTTTTTGGGCAGAAGCGGTGAGCACAACTATGTACTTGATAAACAGAGGACCCTCAAGTGCCTTGGATGGAGGCATACTTGAGGAGGCTTGGTATGGTAAGAAAGTTGATTATTCATTTCTTAGAGTCTTTGGATGTGAGGTGTTTGTCCATATAGACAAGGATGATAGGACCAAGCTAGAGGCTAAATCAGAAAAATGTACTTTCATTGGTTATGGTGGTGATGACTTTGGATATAAATGTTGGAGTATTAAGGACAAAAAAATCATTCGATATAGGGATGTGGTATTTAATGAGAAAGTCATGTATAGCAAGCAGTTGCAGGAAAATAGGGAAGAATCCAAGAAAGAATATGCAGATGGTAGAGGATCTTTCGGATGGGAAAGTGACACATGAATTAGTTTAGGAACCCCCTCAATAGGAACCCCAAACTCCTATATTGAGGAGGTCTTCTAGGGTAAGAAGAGAACTGAACATTTTTCTCCTTCTCTTTATTATTTATTACTCACTAATAGTGGAGAGCCAGAGAGAGCTTTGATGAAGGAATTCAAGTAGATGCCGGGAGGAAGTGGGAGAAAGACATGGATGAGGAGCATCGAGGTTCTCATGGAGAACCAGGACATGGGATTTGGTAAAGCTACAGAAGGAAAAGAGCATTACAAAAAAAGTGGGTGTTCATAGTGAAAGAGGAAGGAGGAAAGAAAAGATACAAGGCCCGGTTGGTGGTCAAGGGGTTTGTATAGAAAAAAGGTATAGATTTTGATGATATTTTTCTCCTGTAGTAAAAATGACTTCTATTAGAACTATTCTAGGAATAGTTTAGCAGAAAACTTACACTTAGAACAACTTGATGTAAAGACTTCGTTTCTCCATGGTGATTTGGAGGAGGAACTATATATACGCAACACGAGAGGGTTATGAGGTAAAAGATAAAGAGGAGATGGTGTGCAAACTGAAGAAGATCTTGTATGGCTTGAAACAAGCTCCACGTCAATGGTATAAGAAATTTGATAGCTTCATGATGAAGTAAGGTTATATTAGATGTCATTCTGACCATTGCATGTATATAAAGAAATTTGAGGATGGCAGTTATATTATCCTTTGTCTGTATGTGGATGACATGTTGGTTGCAGGTAAAAACATGCAAGAAATAAAATTACTCAAGAAGCAACTAAGTGAATCCTTTGCTATGAAGGATTTGGGGGTAGCCAAACAAATCCTTGGTATGAGGATATCTCGGGATAGGAAGGAATGGAAGCTGAATTTATCTTAAGAAGAGTACATTAAGAAGGTCTTGGAGAGGTTTAATATGTAGGATGCTAAACCGGTTGGGACTCCTTTGGCAAGCCATTTCAAGTTATCAAAGGAACAGTGTCCTAAGACAGAGTAGGAGAGAAAATAGATGTCCAAGGTACCTTACTCATTAGTGGTTGGAAGTTTGATGTATGCCATGGTGTGCACTAGGCCTGATATTGCCCATGCAGTGGGAGCGGTGAGTAGATTTATGAGTGATCCAGGTAGAGATCACTGATAAGCAGTAAAGTGGATCCTTCGGTATTTGAGAGGGACCATGGGGATAGTTTTGTGCTACAGTGGATCAAACACCACTTTGTGTGGTTATGTAGATTCAGATATGGTTGGAGATGTAGACAGTAGGAGGAACACAATAGGTTATGTTTACACTGTAGGTGGAACAACAGTAAGTTGGATTTCACGACTACATAATTTGGTGGCTTTGTCAACCACGGAGGCTAAGTATGTTGTTGCCACAGAGGAAAGTAAGGAAATGATTTGGTTACAACAATTACTTGAGGAGTTGGGGCATAAGCAGGAGGAAGGAAAGTTACATAGTGATAGTCAGAGTGTTATACACCTAGCTAAGAACTCTTCTTTCCACTCTAGGATGAAGCATATACAGTTAAGGTACCATTTGAAAGCTTTGGAGGAAGAGAAGTTGAAGTTGGAAAAGATTAATACCAGTCAGAATCCTGTAGACATGATGACCAAGGTGGTCACAAGGGAAAAATTGAAGTTATTTTTTAGCTTTGGTTGCTCTTCACAGAAACTAGTGAAGGGTTGAGAAGCTTGCTCGAGAGGAAAACTAGTCTCAGTGGGAGATTGTTAAGTTGTGGAGCCTGTTTTCATGTGAGAAAGTGTTGAAGACTATACACTAAGAGTATTGTACACTTTACATATTGTCTTTCTCATATGGTGGTTTGGCCCATGGTTTTGACACCCACGATTTTGTAGAATCGCTTAAGAAAGTTGTCTATTTATATATGTTTGTGCATATGGTAGATATAATGAAAACATTACATATGTGTTTTGAATTCGGGTGTGAATTCTGTAGAGTTTGTTGAGCATAGCTTTAAAAAGATCTAGGTATTGTATTGAGAGAGTGGTGGCTTGTAATAAAATATGAGAAAGTGATTCTTGGTGGACATAGCCCAAATTTGGTGAACCACGTTAAATATTGTCTCTTTGTGTTGTGTTATTTTATTATGTAATTTTATTTCAGATCCGTAATATTTTCAACATATTAGTTTCTATTTTTTTGATTTTGTGAGGGATTATTCCGCATATTTTATCCCTTATACCATAATAATGGGGGAGTTCTAATGCTCAGATTTCATGTCTTTGTGTGAAGTTTGAATCCTTCCGAACTATCTTTTTCCACAACACAATTTTCTCTATAACTTCCCGCTACTTCCTACCTCCCTCTCATGCACCTTATTATAATTAATATGTCTTTCCTCTCTCTCTACCTCTCTTATATTAGGTATGCCATCTTTCACCAAGCCTGATCCTACCCCATGCACGTGGTGGTTTTTAATTATCCATCAATTTACTCTCTAATTTTTGGGTTACCATCATAATTTTGATCTGCGGTGGAATGCCTTGTAGGTAAGTTCCTTTGGGATATCACAAAAATTAGAATTTAGCTACCTTTGGGCATGAATACGTGGAAATTGAGTACTCAAGATATAGATGTTCAAAACACCATTGAACCATGTATCCATAGTGCGAGTCCAAATTAGATCAGCATCATAAAGGGCCTGAAATTCTTCATGTGTCTAGACAAGTGTGTGATACCTTCAATTCCATTTATACGCATATGTAACTAGTCACTCGTATAGTTCTACTAGAAAGATAGGGAAGAAGCTCTTGTACAAACAATCATATAAATTCTGCTCCACCCACATGCGTGTGTTAAACTCAGATCCACTATTGAATCTCTGTGTATTCTTATTTTAGGTCATGTATCCAATCTGCAACACTTGTTAGGGTCAACGGCAGTGCGTCTTTATTATGAACCATCTTGAAAAAAACTGAAAAAGAGGTCCCAACAACAAAACCAATGATGTAACCTAGAATTCACTAGTAAAATCCCAGGTGTGTTGGCACATCACTCAACCTAGACTGAGCACTCACCCAAAGCGTGAAAAGGTACCAGGCCCCTCTTTAGGGTTATTATTGTAGGATGTTATCATGATGAAGACTTAAAGCATTTAGATCCATGACTAATATATCATTATACAGTGCATTTTCAGATCTAGATCTTAAAGACTCATGAATCCCATGATAAACATAATGAGATCATTCATGTAGTAATAAACTATAACCATGATTAACACTTTGATTCATTCAATAACCTCCATTATATAAAATGTAGTAATACACATAAGCTTCTTACAATAATGGCATCATATGCTCATGCGCATACAGATTTGATAGTATAATCTCACAGTAATCCAATCCTTACATACTATTCTCACACACACTTATACCACGCAGTTCATTACATATTTATAAGGGTGAGGACTTTCCCTTCACCTTTTATCTATTCCTAAAATAGGTCGCATGCTATTATTAGCCACACATGCAAGTGCATTAACAACAGACTTCTTCAAGTGTGTTGTCATCGTAGTAAATATATTCTCGGCCTATACTCATGTAAAGTGATTTATAGCCAATCCTCCAAAAATATCCAATGCATGTCACCCAATTTTCTAACTTGATCTGTGTGTTCCACACGCCATCTTCCAAAAATAGATCCTCATGGTGTAAATAACTATGTCTGAATTTTCCTCATTCCTCAATGCGTGATTCCTTCCGATCCTCCTGTGCTTTTGAATACACTCTTCTCTTCCACGTGAACCTTCTATATGTTTTTTTGTAATCGCCATATTTTTATGACCAACATTTTGACCGTGCACTACACTACATCTCAGAATCCATGTAGTTATGTGTGTATGTGTGTGTAATGATGCCCTAGGTTTCCCTTGTGCAAGTTGCACTATGATAGCGAGATAGATCTAGATTGCTCCAAGTATGCAAATGTGTGTGATGGAATAGAATGAACTTCCCCTCCTATGTTGTGTATGCATAGTGATGTAACCCTTGTCCCTTGTATGAGTGTGCTAGATGAATGCCTTTGAAATGCTTTTGTGCCTTTATGCAAGCTTAGGTGATGATAACTAATGCTTATAGTGTTTGGTCCATTATTTGAGAGAAATAAGTATATATGAAAGGCAAACCCAAAGATTTAAAAGGTGACAAAGAAGTAAAAGAGAAACAAAATAAGTAAGAAGAAGATAAATAAGGACAAGATCTTATCAGTAAACTTCTACTTTGGAACTCTACGAATCACACAATTATGCTGTCCTACTTTTGACTTTGGAAAATGACAGTTTTGCTTGAAAAATTAGAACTTAGTGAGTGATTATCTAGTGCTATAGAAAGGAAATTGCAGAGTAGGAAAGAATTCAAACTGAAACACCAACAATTTTATCCTAGAAACCTCCAATGGAGGAAAACCAGTCGGGAAGGGAAAATTCTCTTTCTTCCCACTTTTATTGGTCTAATATAGACAATTACAGATTACAATAAGTATGGAAAGAAGCAACAATGTAAACCTTCTCTCCAATTACTTGCTTGCTCTGTTTCTACACCTTGCTCCTATAATTCCAGTCCAACACTGAAGATCTTCCTCACTGCTCCCATTATACTTTGATTCTTGATCTCTCTTGATCTCTGAATGTTATTCTCTTGCTCCTTTCATGCATTTATAGACCTTCCCATGTCCTCCGTGCACTGGAGGATGTGAATGGGCATGGAAGGGAGGAGATGTAACTAGGCATTTCAAATTCGTTTCCATTTGTGCTTCATTTTGTTTTCTGTCTAGAAATGATAGGACCATCGCCCTATGCGGGTGGTAGTCCCAAGACTACCACCTTGGCTAGGTGGTCGTTTTAGGACCGCCGCCATCAGGGCGGCGGTTCGATACCACCGCTCTACACGAGAATGGCGATTCTTTCCGTAACCTTCGTTTACCTTCTTTTGTTCACTTTACCTGCTTCTTCTTGGTGTTGATGTAACTCGATGAAGTGGTGTGCTTTTCTAGATCCATATGCATCGGGAGCACCCATAAGGGATAAGAGTGCTGGCATATTCTATCCTAACTAAGCGCTAGTGTCTCGAGGTCATAAAAGATAAATCAATCAAGTGTCGATAGAGTTGTAAGATATGTAAGGCTAATAAAAGTGCAAGAGATAAAGCAAAAGACACGAAAGAAGTTCAGTCTATGTGCCTTTATTTTTGCTTAAGCTAAGTTAGATGAATTAGAACTACCACCTAAATAGTTCTATAACAAAGCTAAGTCAAAATATAGGCACCATCAAGATAAGAGCTAAACAAGATCAATACTAAGCATAATGCATTGACTTTCAACAAAGATCAAACTAGCATGCTAAAGTATTCAAAACCTCTACTCTCTAGATTACCAACAAAAGCAAATGGACCTATGTAGATTCCATGGCAATCAAATTGATTGTTTTGATCTCCAAGAACTTAGGAATGGGAGCTCATCAAAGCATGGCTACAAGACCACTTTGATTATTCCCATATCACCCCAGCACTTGGCTAGAAAATGCAAGAAATGAGGCTTAGCTCTTCAAATGGTGAATTTCTCAAGAATAACAAAAGGCTTATAGTGTATTTTCTATATGCTTTGATTTTGTCTTCTCAAGGAATTAGGTGTAAGTGTAAAGGTAGGAGGAGGGCTCTTTATATAGCCCAATGGATAAAGCAATCTCTACATCCCTTTGCATGTGGGATAATAGAGATGTTGAGTTAGTTGTGGATAAGGAGGGTTTAGATAGGGTCGAGTTAACTTTAGGAGAGTTTAGCTTGTCCTTTAGTGACTCATGTGGATAAAGGGGGTTTATTAATTGATCAAGATGATTAATTAATAGATGTGTAAGCTTATAAAATCTTTTTAGAGGAATATTAGCATGATTTAGACCATAGAAGGGGATCAAATCAATTAAATATTGATTTATTGGTTTAATGAAAGGGGAAGCTAATTAATAATAATAATCAATTAGTCTAGATAGAAGGAAGGATTTATTAACGGAAGGTCATTAATTAGGGTATTTGTTGGACATGCGACTTAATTAATTAGCGTAGTGTAATTAATTAACGACGATAGGAGAGAAGATGCACGTTTTTGATGATATGTCACCAATTTGCAGGAAAGGAGATAATTAGCGTAATTTAATTATTTAAATTGCTCGGGCGTAATTATAGGTGTCTACATTTGCCCCTCTTTGGGGTGGCATAAGTGACACCACTTCAAAGATGGTATATAGATGAAATTTTGAAGGGTAGAAGAAAAACTAGGAGAAGTGAGAGATGCCCCTCGAGTGTCGATGGGGCGATGAAGGAAGACGATCAACGATCGAAAAAGGTGAGAAATAGATAGAAGAATGGGGGGTAGAATTCGTAGGTGAAACAGAAGATTAGGCGTGAGAGGAAAGTGATGTAGAAGAAATATGGAGAAGTGGAGAGAAGAACTTAGCATCTAGCCTTTGTAGTGGAACAATTTCAAAGTGTCATCATATTGCCAAAAGATCTACGTCATCGGTCCTTATGAAAAATATAAGCATATGACAAAAGTAGAATGACATGAAAAGCCATATTATGAATAATTGTCCATTGCCGAAAACACCAACTCCATGCAACATACAAAATGTAATGCAATATGTGAAGGAAACAAGCTCATTTAACAGGGAAAACAAGTATGAATGCACATATCCAACCCAACAATGGTCAAGACAATTGTATAAATGTTTTTTTATCAAGATGAAGAGGTCCATATGTTCATGATTGACAACAAGGGTTAAAAATGATGCCCTGAGCAAGGATACATGCAATGGGAAATGATGATAGACACTTTGGGTCCAAGTAAAAGCTTTGCAAATGAAACAACACCAGGCAACAAGATGTGCCCCAAAGTACAGACAAAGTAAGCAGCTAGCTTTGTGAATGGTTGTGAATCCGATGATCCATAAGTTGTGTTGATCGGGAAGATGTGAAACAAACTAGTAGGATATAGAAATAATACCATGTGTAAGACACAAGTTTCATTGTAATAATAAGCGGGTTACCTATTTTTGCAGGTTTTAGAATATTTTTTTAGGATTTTATGGAGAATTTTGCCTTGTTTTCATATTTTTGAAGTGATATATATAAAATATGTATATATTTTGGTTTATGTTTTCTAAAATGCGGTGAGCAGTAGAAGAAAATAGAAGAAATAGAATGAAGTGCCTAGATGAAAAAGAAAATGCCCCTGGGGGAGAAAGAAGAAACATGTGACAAATAATGTCCTTGTATAATGGAAAAATTACTAAAATAATTATTTTAAAAAAATAATTAGTCGAGAGAGTGTGGATAAGAAAAAATCACCTAGGAGCAATAAAAATTGTCTAGTGAGAAGAAAGGGCTATTAGACGGTAAAACAAAATGCCCCTGCATGATGACAAATAAAAGAATTTTTTTTTAATTAAAATAATTATTTGACGGTGAAGCGAGAGGAGAAAATGGTGGTCAAAACAAGCCTCCGGAACCACGGTGGTGAAAATTATCTTGATATACCCCACCGGGGGGTAAATCATTGCGATCAATTCATTTGTTACCGGCCGCCTCTTTGAATTTTTACCTGCAAGGCTCTAATGATGACGAGGACGATGGTGAGAGCACAAGACCATTTGAGATGAGAAGACACGGTTTGAGGGTACGAGAGTGACACACGACGATGGAGTCTTTGTGAGTATCCTAACCCTCTTTGTCAATTTTGCAATTAATGCTTGTAGAAGTAGGAAACTAGGGTTAGAGGTCGCGTCGGCGTGCATGCACGGGGGCGCAGGTGCACTAATGGTGGTGTAGGCACCACTGGTGCATATGCTTGCGCACACACGCAGCACCCCTGGTGCATATGCACACATGCGTAGGCACCCAAAATATGCATATGTGCATGTGTATACGCTAAAACAACAGCGCACACACAACACATGTGCACGCACACACACATGACACAAAAGTGCATATATAAAGGGCACACACACACGCATGTACAGGTACCCAAATGATGGCGCAAATGCCCCTAAGTGGATGCACACACCGGCATGTGCCAAAAGGAGGGTGCACACACACCCCAAAGGGTGTACATGCACACTGAGTAGGTGGAGGAGAGATAGAGAAATGCCAAAAATGATGGCATTTAGAAGAATTTTAGGATTTTTGGGTTAACCGTAAAAATGAAAGATAGAATTTAGAAGAAATGTTAGTAACTAACAAATGGAATGATTTTGCAGAGATGTTTTCTGTGCTTCAAACTCATGAGCAACATTCACGCATAGTAGGGCAAGAGAGGAGCATGCGGAGGCGAGACCAATGTACGGTGGCAATACTCCTAGAGGTGGTGGGCCTAGGCCTCGTATCCCGGATGCCTTCTATTACTTTGGACCCACGTCACCTGACTGCATTGACCGAGTGGTGGCACAACAAGAGCTAGTGTTTTAGGCTCCTATCGAAGAGATGAAAATGACTCTAGAGGATGTGTGGCAGATTCTCTACGTACCTATCCTAGGCTCGTTGATCGAGTATATGAGTGACCTTGGGTGGATCAGGGTGGCGGTCAGTGACTGTTTGAAAAAGATGATATACCGCATGATGGCATGACCGTTTCATTACACGATTATATAGCATATTAGACACTACATCGGGGGCCATTATACATGATGTCACTTATAAATGGGTTTTTCTCACTAATAAGACTAGGACATCCTTCCCTAGGTGTCAGATGACATTAGTGCATAGGATCTTCAGTGGTGAGTGTTATTGATGGGGCCAATGCATATTGGCACATCTATATAGGGATCTACATTTGATTACATACCATTGTCGGAGGATGGTGGAGCCCGCCTCTTTACTACATATTTGGTCATGGGACCACATAACTATCGGGTGCCATGTAGGTGTATTACATGTCTGAGTCCCAGCGGAGCCATTATATATGGCTTTGGTTTCAGTAGGTGATGATATATAAGAGAACCTAGGTAGCTTGTATCGATATCAAGGAGAGTTTGATGAGCTGTTAGACAAGAATATCATATGGAGGCCTTACAGGTAGATACAGTGGCTAGAGGACATAGCATAACTTAGTGTTTTCATGGTGGAGCACTTCCTTCTTGGCAGTCCCAACTACATTATTGAGCTATATAGAGTAGACTGATATCAGCGATAGATGGGCATGGTGCAAGGGGTTCCACAGCCTAGATTTGTGGTATGCCCGCTGAGACTCGAGAGGCCAACCATGGGGCCATGCATACATGTGACCCGAGCTAGGGCCAACTTTTTACAGGTGGTGCCACAAGTATGGGACCCAACTCGAGAGGTTAGAGATCCAGGTACCACCGCTGATTACATGGATTAGTACGCCACTATGTTACCACATCACTTGACAATTCCAGATGAGGCCTAGGTAGCAGGTACTCGACCACCTGCAAGAGCTTAGTCATGGTGATGACGAGAGGGAGGATGTAGCAGCCTATGACCCAGTTGATCCATTTGATGGGCTACCACATGATGAGTAGGGTGCAACATAGGTGCAGGGACCGAGACTACAGGGACCAATACAAGCATCTACACACGGGTTCCCGACTTATATTACGAGAGCGAGGATAGTCCTGCTGCACCGGCATAGGGACAGGCCCCTGTGGTGCAGCCAGTGGCACAGATAACCACCTTACAGTGACAGCTATAATAGGTCATAGCATAGAGAGACCAAGCCCAAGCCCAGACTTTAGCAGTGATAGCAAAGCGGGATCAATCTCGGGCTTAGGCTGGCCAGGAGATGATAGTGTTATTCACTTTTAGTAGTTTTGAAAGATGGCAACATAGATTGCTCGGTGTGAGCCTATATCAGTAGAAACATGCCTAGCTATAGCCTATGATACTAGAGAGAGACAGGATGAGAGCAAAGCAAGTAGTGGGTCAGGCTGAGCTTGCTCGGGCATCAGCAGAGATAGCGTCCTTCCAACACATAGATGGCACAGTAGTGATAGCCTAGATTCACAGAGATCTAGCTACAATAGAGGGCAGAGCATCCTACTATAGATCTTTATATTATGAGGTAGTTCTGGTTGAGTGGTGAGCACCTTCCTATAGCCAATAGTCGAGTAGAGGGACCAGGTCAGAGATGCCTTAGGCCTTAGTGGAGTATCCATGGGGAAGGCAGTTAGATTGAGCGATGCTCATGCTATGCCTCCACCACGGGGCATAACAGCTAGCTCATCTAAGGGTTCAAGTCACCCTTGATCATTGTATTGATACATATGCCTCTTGATGAAGGCTATGAGCAGCTTGTGCTCAATGTACAACATTCTTTATTGTATAGTAGTTTTGATACATGCCTCTAATGAAGGCCTTTTTGATGTACAATAGTTTTGACATATGCCTTTGATGAATGCAGTTGTATTCTTTGATCAATGTATATAATCATTTTTGTACACCTCAAATGAAATCATTTTTGTACGCCTCAAATGAGTTCATTTTTGTATGCCTCAAATGAAGTCATTGTTGATGTATAGTAGCGATGTATATCTATGTTTTGATACATATATACCACACACATGTATATATGGAAATTTTTGACATGACACATGTGTTATGAGATGATGGACATTGTTTGTTATTTTTGATTGAGTATATGGATATATGGATGTTTTTATGATGTTAGCTAATTTGATTTCACATATATATGTATCTTGATTTGTTGATGTATCGCATGTGGTTTGATTTCTAGATGATAGAAATTGTAGAGTATATCAAATGTATTTTCTCATGTGATGTGCTAGACTTAGTGGACATGATGATATGGGTGTGGGGGGGATATATTTTTATATTTTTGATCCCTCTTGCCCCCATTTGGTGATATGATATGTGATGATTAGCTTAGCATTCATGTATGATGCATAATTAGCTTTTTCTTGATATATGATATATAGATGATGTTAGATGTGATGATATTGATGGAAATATGATGATGTGATAAAAAAATGATGCACATGTAACAAGAAAACACAATCAAATGCTAACAAAGAACATAATGAATCAATACAACAATGCACCATGATTCACTAGCATGTAAAAACACACTTCAATAGGCATAAGTAAGAATAAATCTAATCTAATCAAGAAAAGATGAATCCTAACAAAGTATGTCTAAGTAGAAAACAATACAAATGTACAAACATGAAGCAACTATACAAGAAAACAAGCAAAGAAAGAAACAAGACAATGCAAGTAAACTAAAGTGAATGTTTTTGTGAAACAATTTTCTATTGTTTTGATTTTTGTGAAACAATTTTCTCTTGTTTAGATTTTCTAACATTTTTAGTGTTTTTGTGTTTTTCTAACAATTTTCGGAGTTATGCAAAGGTAACCAAGAAATTTTGGATGCCCCCAACGTTAGGACGGGGAATATACAAGGGAAAATTCCACGTTCTTATAAATAGGAAGGTGAAGTCGTAGAAGTTCCCCTAGCGTGAGATAGTGAATAGAAAAAGACCATGCCTTCATAGATGAATAAAAGGAGCCAAAGTCGAATCAAGGCTTGACAAGATTAGGCTCACAAGGAATCTTGGAGGAAGATATGGAACTAGCCCTAGGCTAAGTAAAAGTACCCCCCAGATGCAATATGCTTGTGAACAACGAATCCTCCCAAGGTGCCAGAAACCGGTTTTCACCCAAGGACCTATCCAAAGTGCCAAAATTGCATGGTTTTGCTTATGGATGACCTGTTTTCTTTTTATTTCTCTTATTTTATTTTTTTGTATTTTGATTAATTTTACCATGTTTTTATTTTTCTTTTCTGATTTTCGTGTCATGTTTAAGCATAGAACCGCTTAAGGTGCATGGCACTCATGGGCTCATGGAGCTCATCACCATTAGGTTGAGAAAATTTGTATGCTTCTCGTGCCATACTTGGCCACGATAACATAAGGTCCTAGCCAATGCGGTTTGAACTTTCCTTTCTTCTCTTGTTCGACCACGTGTTGAATTGATTCTCCTTCATGACAAAATCACCAACCTCAAACTAACAAGGTATGATTCTTCCGTTGTAATTTCGGAGAATCTATTCTAATACACTTTGAGGTGATTAAGGAGAAGATGTGCTTCTCATCTAGGATTTCTAACTCTTCCAATCTAGCCACTTGATAATCTTCATCTTTATCCAGATAATCCCTAAGAGATATTCTTAGGGAAGGAATTTTAATTTCTTACGGGATGATAGATTCCATTCCAAATACCAAGGAATATGGCATCGTACCTGTAGGAGTGTTAATAGAGGTAATTAAATCCCAAAGAGTTGGGTGGATTTGTAAATGCCAATTACGACCTATCTTACTTACCATCTTCTCCATTAATCGCACCAAAGTCTTATTAGTGGCCTCGGCCTATCTATTGCCTTGGGAGTAATATGGTGTAGACCATTTTAACCTGATTTGAAACCGATGGCGAGATCCTTCACCATTTTATTCTTGAATTATTTTCCGTTATCATTAACAATGGCTATAATAATTCCATACCGAGAAAATAATATGATTCATGATGAACTTAGAAATTTGAGCTCTGTTACATAGATCAAAGGGACAACTTCCACCCACTTGGTAAAGTATTCAAGTAGCTATAATGATGTGAGTATCACCATTAGATGAAGTAGGGTTAAGTTTCCCTATTAAATCAAGTCCCCATTTAGAAAATGGCCATGGGGTGGTGATGGGTTGCAATGAGCTGTGACGGATCATGGATGAAATTTCCATACTTCTAACTAAGTACACATTTCCTTACATAGTTACAATAGTCGGTTTCCATGGTATGCCAATAGTAGCCTACTCTCAACGATGTTTTAGCTAGAACAATTCCATTAGTATGTGCTCCACACACCCCTTCATGCACCTCTTTAATATCTTGGACCGACTTTGTCATATCGAGAAAAGGTAATAGATTCTATTCATAGCCACGATGATAAAGCATACCTCCTAAAAGATTATAGCGGGCTATTTGGCAAATTAGGTTTTGTTTCTCGAATGGGATATGTCGGGAGGGAACATGTTGTCTTTTAGGTAGGTAAATATGGGCTCATACCATGGGAATCGAGACCAACAACATCACAAGCCATATAGGATTTTGGCATTTCATACACAAGCTAGTGTAGATTTTCCACAAAGAATGGCATGTCATTATTTTACGGCGGAATGCGAAGCATAGAACCCATAGTTGCCATAACATCTGCATATTTGTTTTCTACTCTTAGAATCTACTCAAATGTGATGCACACAAAATAATCTTTTAGAGTTTCTACCACTTCTTGTAAGGGATGAGTTTCTCATCCTTAACTTTGTATTCATCATTAACTTGCTTGATGATTAAATGAGATTCACCAACAATATTAACATGATGAATGCCCCATTTGATGGCGAGCTTCATCCTAGTGATGAGTTCCTCTTACTCTATGATATTGTTTGTGCTAGGAAAACCAAGATGAAAATCCTGAGGTATGGGGTCACCAGAAGGAGTAATGAGGACCACACCTAACCTTAAACCATGAAAATTAAAAGACCCATCAAAGTGTATCTGTCACACGACAAATTCTTCAATGTACAGTAATGAGGCATCTGGAAAATCTAGATTCAAAGGTTCAGTGCCTTGTAAAGGTGCTTCTTCTAATTGATCAGCAAGAACATGTCCCTTATCTAACTTTTTATGCACAAACTCAATGTCAAATTCACTTAGTAGAATTATCCAATTAGCCATTCTACCGGTGAGGGTAGGTTTAGACAGCAAGTATTTGAGTGGGTCAACTTTGGATATAAGCTTGGTTTTGGTGTTCAACAAATAATGACAAAAACTACATGTAAATAATCCTTTCAATTTGGGGATAGTTGAGCTCATAAGTGATGAGAGTGTGACTAAGGTAGTATACCACTTTTTCTTTGTGACTAAGGTCATATTGGGCAAGCAGCGCACCAATAGAAAATTGAGTAGCAGAGATATAAAGTAGGAGCGGATCACCAGGAGTTGGAAGCATGAGGACAAATAGATTGGCCAAATATTGCTTAAGTAAGGTGAAGAATTGATGTTGCTCTGGTCCCTAGATAAAGGCAACATCCTTTTTAAGTAGGTGAGTGAACGAATGACACTTATCGGCAAGCTAGGAGATGAAGTGGCAAATAGCCTGTATTTTTCCCTACAAGATGTGTAGTTGCTTAATATTTTTAGGAGGAGGCATCTCAGTAATAAAATACACTTTAGCATGTTCTACCTCAATTCCCCTTCTTGATACAATGAAACCTAGAAATTTTCCTGATGCCATGCCAAACACACATTTCTTTGGGTTTAGACAGACCTTGTACTCTTGTAGGCACTCAAAGATATCTTGTAAAATAGTAGGGTGATCCTCCTTTGTCTTAGAATTTATGAGGATATCATCCACATAGTCTTCCATCATAGCATGTATCATATCATGGAAAATTACCGTCATTTCCCTTTGATAGGTAGCTCCTACATTTTTAAGACCAAACGACATTACCTGATAACAAAAGTTACCCCAAGGAGTTGTAAAAGTCATCTTGTGTTAATCTTCATCAGCTATCTTAATTTGATTGTAACCTGAAAAACCATCCATAAGAGATAACATCTCATATCCTATTGTTGAATCCACAATCATATCAATATTTGGTAGTGGAAAATCATCCTTAGGGCAAGCCTTATTTATGTCTCTAAAATCTGTGCAGATTCTGATCCCAACAGGATTTTTCTAGATGGGCACAATGTTGGATATCCATTTAGAGTAATCAATGGGCCAAATGAATCCTGCCACAAGAAATATTTCTAATTCCTCTTTAACCAAGAGAGCCACCCTCGGGTGCATCTTTATGAGTTTTTGCTTAATAGGCTTAGCGTCTGCATATACAACTAAGTTGTGTACGACTAAAGTTAGATCTAAGACAAACATATCCTTATAGGCCCATTAAAAAAATCTATAAAATCCCATAGCAATATGGTGAATTTTTTCTTTTGCCGTGCTTAAGAATGAAGCTCCTAATTTGACTATTTTTGGGTCCTCTTCGTACAATGTTTACATCGAAAATCTCCTCTACTAGTAACTTTAACAAGTCCTCCATACGCATAGGATCGGGAGGAAGGTTAAGATCTTCATCTAAGGATGTCTCCATGAGATTTTCATCCTTCAAATGGTCACTTATATTGTCCTTTGATTTTTGCACCTATTTGTCTCGCCGAGTTCCTCAAAGAGGTTTTCACTATGCGACTTGGACTTTGATTTTTGCCGAGGCTTTGTGTTGGAACTTTTGCCCTTTCTTTTCTTAGATTTTTCCAACCACAAAGCTCATCTTCCTCTCTAAAGTAGGTGCAAGTATCTAAGTCAATATAGAAGCCCTTTTTGTGGTCTCAATGGGGATTGTATCCCGAATTCCCATGAATTCTGTAATAGCTTCATCATTCTCAAATAGATCTAGTGACATATGACATTTTTGGTCCCATTCAATAAGGGAAGGATAAAAAGGTCAAGTGTAGGTTTCGTAGGGGTTATGGTGAGGATAACAGTATTCATGAATATGTTTATGGAGGTAAGATCCTCGTATTGGCTACAATGGGAATTTGTATCGTTGTCTAAATAGTCAGAGCTATCCTCATGTTCAGAGTAGGTAGCATCTTGATCATTGGGATGTGCCCCATAAGGGAAAATTCCAATGTCGTACCTTTCTATTTTAAAATGTGGGAGAGGAAATGGTTCTCGTTGTCCTTGCTCATTCCTGCCACATCCTAGACCCTTGTAGCCCATGGAGTACATCATTCAACTAGATTTCTCATATTCAGGGGTTTGATAGCAGGTTGGTTGAGTATCTTGTGGGACCCAAGTCGTAGGTGGATCCAAAAATTTCTTTAGCCAACAAGCCTCCAGGTAAAAATGACCCAATAGTTTGCTCATTTCTAGGTTGTCTGAAATGATAGTTGGGTCAACCTCTAGTCTTAGGTGACAATGAGATGTTTGAAACTAAGAGGGCTTGTTGCACATTATATTCTCCACATCCGTATTCTAGAACCTTCATCTCCTATGAATCAAAAGGAGAAGTTGATGTAGAGGCACCATGGGTGCAAGAACTGAGAGAATCTAAATCTACTCGGGACTCCATGGCTTCAGATTAGAGAGGAACAACTATATCGACGGAGGGACATGCATAGGCACCCTTATGTGCAAAACTATTGCAAGCTCTGTAGTGAGCAAAGGGCTTTAAATCTCCTTGTATTGTGACAGTGTGTCCCTCGTGCTTGATTTAATGCATTGATGGAACTTGATGCAATGGCATGCATGGCATGAATCGACAGTCGACCTAGAAGTATATTGTGCGGAAGTTCTAAGTCTAGGATATGAAACTTTGTGTGATGACAAGTAGGACCGACTTCCATGGGAAATGTGATTGTGCCGGTGACTCCATTTCCGCTTTGTCATAATCAGTTATGGTAATGATGTTTGACTCGAGATCTACTTTAGTATGTCCCGACTTCTTAACCAACTTCGGTATACATATATTCAACCACGATCTATTGTCCACAAGCACTGTTTGATCTTCTTGTGGGTAAAAAATAGCTCAATACATAAAGGGATATTATGCATTAGATTTTTAGTAGGGATTTCCCTATTATTAAGGTAATGTGCTTAGTTGGTATAATGTTTTCTCATCATGTGCGAAGATGTGTAGGATCTACCTCTAATGGAACTCATGAACCACTGAAGAGTTTGCTACAAAATGTCTTTATGTACATTTGATATCTTAATAAGATCCAAGATCAAAATCTTGGCAGATGTTTTCTCAAGTTGTTCTAAGAGGTTGTACCTACCATTTTATGGGGTTGATGGAGAGGGTTCAAGGATCATGAGGCGGGCACGCCTTCTTACCACGGAGAAATCCTTTCTCTTGATTTGAATGGTGTTCACATGGTCACTAGGAGAGCGAATACATCCAATGAGAGAATCATAATGATTGTTTTTTTCTTAGTATATAAATAATTCACTGCTTTATAACTCTGGGATGAATCTCCTCAATCCAACTTTGACTCTTTTGACTTACCATGTTTGGGGAATGGTTCTTTGTATATCCCCATCTTTTCGTTGGGCGTCGAGTTTTTTTGGGTTGTCCACTTCTATCTCCCCATTGTTGATGAGGTCTTGGATGTAGTGATGAAGTTACAGACATTTGTTTGTTTTATGTCCTTTAACACGATGTAATTCATAATAGTCATGCTCTTTGTACCATGATGGTTTTGGAGCATTGTCATCAAAGGGTTGTGTCATGGGATAAGTCACCATGTGGGCTACGTCCAATTATTTTAATATAACCGACAAAGGATCATTGAGATTAGTGAACATTCTTCATTTAGGTGGTGGTTGAATAGGTCCTTTCGTGAGTTTAAAAGGTTGACCAACTTGAACCGTTTGCACACGTTTGGAATTTGTGATCTTGTCTCCCACCATGTTTTTGTTTTTGTTAAATATTTTCAGCTTCTCCATAGGTTTAACACTTTGGTTATCCTTAGATTGTGACTTAAGAGCTCCTTTGGCAATAAGAGTTTTCTCTATTTGAATTCCGTTTACAATGAACTCCTCGAAAGTGTGAACACAATGCATTTGAAGGTGGAAAGTGATGTCTGGATTTAGGTTGGGTATAAAGATACTTACCAGCTATTTTTCAGGGAAAGTGCAAGGGAATTGATTGGATATCCCTCTCCACCATTGTAGGAAGCTGGAAAATGTCTCGTTGGGACATTGTTTGATACCACATAATTATACCATGGTGAAGTCACTTTCTATATTGTATGAGAAGTGACGCACAAACCTCTCTACTAATTTTGGCCAGGGTAAAAATAGACCCCCGAGGTAAACGAGTAAACCACTCCAAGGCTTGACCTCCTAGACTCTTGGGAAAGATTCATATGAGATAATTATCACTATATGACACCTATTTACATGCCATATAGAAATCCTTGACATGATCTCATGGGTCTCCCTTTCCTCTATATTTGTCAAATTTTGGCATGTCAAATTTTTTAGGGAAAGGTTGAAGTGTCATTGCTTTGTCAAAAGGATGGGGACATAGTTCTTCATATTGATATTTTATAATGCTCCCCACATTACTCTCTTGAAGTCTTGCAAGTGTTGCTTTCATATATTTCACTTCTTATGCAAGCAATTGTTCTTTAGTAGGAGAAGCAGGGATATATACATGATGATACTCCCTATTGTCTTCTCCTTGATTTTCCCTATGAAGTTCACTAATTTTTACTTTAAGCCTTGTATTTTGGACATTCTTGCTTGCTTCCTTTTATACATAAGAGATTAGCCAAGCTAATTATCAACTAAGATTGCTAATTTGTTGTTGAATAGTGACTTCTTCTTCCAAAGGTTCCTCTTCTTCTTCATATTGTGGAGGTTCTTCAACATTCTCGTGTCCTGACCTAATTTTACGTGGCACTTTGATAAAGGGTATTCTATGTCCCACTACATTATCATTTCCCACGTTAGAGGTAGAAGCATGTCCATGTGTTAAAATATCCTCCATGTTGATAAGAGGTCACTCCTCGTCATTAGCGTTATTTGTAGGTGGGATTGTTTCATGTTCAGTGGGCATTTTGGCCCCCAATTCTACAACTGTGCTAGCACCCTATCCTTGTTTCTAAAAAGGAATTCATCTAATAAGGTGGGTTCAAAGTCAAACTCCACATGTGGGGATTCCAATTCGTCACCACTATGATCTACC
This sequence comes from Taxus wallichiana var. yunnanensis, assembly GCA_018340775.1. NCBI lineage: Eukaryota > Viridiplantae > Streptophyta > Pinopsida > Cupressales > Taxaceae > Taxus > Taxus wallichiana. The sequence goes on from CM031234.1 coordinate 444,497,996, forward strand.
ATGTCTTCTATCTCTTTTTACGGAAAATAGAGGCCCTAGATCATGACCAATAAAAGGGTTTGACCCTTGTTTGTTTGAGGCTTCCCAAGCTTGCGCTTGTTGTGCTTCGTATGTTTTATTTTTGAGCCCTAATCATGTTTTAGGAGCCATGATGTGCAATAGTTTCACCAAGGTAAGTTGTAAATGTGTTCAAAAAATTTTGATCACACCTAAGTGAAATGCAAAATGAATGTCAAGAATATGAATGAGTATAAATGTTAAAGTACCAATGTGATAGAGTGATAAATCAATAGTGACACAATGTTTGGTACCTAAGCCTATCAAATGAATGAAGTACTTCCTAGGTTTTCCTCAAAAAATCAGTTGGTGTCGTAACATAATTAACAAGATTTTCTCACTTATGTCAAGTTCAAGGTCAAGTTCAAGGGAATGAACTAGATGTAAGTAAATACAAGAAGTTAATCGACCTCCTAACAAGTTATACTCAAAGCAAGCCTAAATTTCATTAATACCTATATCCCAAAAGTGTCAGTTACAATTTTTGAGTGACACAAAAATGCCACCAAGATATGTTTACCAAACTTTGTGAGAAAGTCGGTATTGATATCAAGATGATATTGATAAAACATGCACAAGTGGTAACACGTAGCACTTTTCAAAATCGAGGTAGTAATGGAATCAAACTAAAAGCTTGAAGTATAACTAAGAATTGTTAAAATGTGTATAGCATAACCTTACAATACAGATATTTAGGTCAAGTTTACAAGAAACAAGGCGTAAATAACACAATTGTAGTGATACGATATAAACAAAGTAACCTTTCTAAGGAAGTTCAAGATGATGAACCATGCCTAACTATGATGACGATCCTCACGTGGGTATCAAGATCAAAAATTCCACCAATGATATGAATACGCCTCCACACACTTTAGACATTTCACTTACCCCCAATGAAACATGGATGGGCGTAAACGAGAAAAAAGTGGGAGAAATAATCAATTGGTAACGCAAAGGTGGTCACCCTTCTTTTGATCAACAAAGTTTCAAAAGATTGTGAAGGAAGTAGATCAAAATGGGGATGGAAAATGTTAGCTTTACTTCGGCAGAGTTTCAGCTCACCTTAAGGCAAGTGAAAAACTAAACAAAAGTAAGGCTTCCCACATTTTGTGATGAATGATGGCTCACAACACAAAACTCTTTTGAAATGGTCAAAGTGGCCTCCTAGCCAAAGAATATCTTCCTAGTTGGTTCTCTCTTCCTAGGTGTTACAAAGTTGTCTTAAGTGAGCTCGATCTACCTAAAAAAGTTACAATGATAATTGTCGAGTATCTTAGTTTTACTTTACCCCATTCAAGCACGGTAGGAAACTAGTGCATCTATATGTACCATCATTTGGAGTCACCATATGGACAACCGTAATGATAACTCACAAGGTATGACTAGTCAAGTAGGTTGTGTTGAGCACTTCCCATTTCATCCACAAGGTTCTCTCTTACATGGACTCTTTGTGGGGTTGCTGGTCCCACCACCATTGTTGTAGCTTAGGGCATTATGCCAAAGGGGTTATGTTCAGTTGAGCAGATAGGGATGTACCCTTTTCAAGCACGTAATATAGTGTTTTGAATATAGTGTTCTTTTTATCTTTTTAATTTTGTTGTGGTTTCATTGAACACCTTTTGGAAACTGTATGACAACTTTATTAGTAATTTGGCTTTGTTTGATTCCACCTTTCTTTGACAAGCATGTGTTTTGGTCCTACACAACGAGTTTAGTAATTTTCCATAAAAAGAGTAAACATCATTTTTGATTTTCAAGATCACCCAAGGATGCAAGAGAAGAGCATACGTGACATTTCTAAAATCCAAGAAGATGCCAAATGGAAAAAAACTTAATTCAAACACACCAAGTTAACTTATTCCAATTCATATATTCTTAACAATTTCAAAGCATCAAAAAGACCTAAGAATAATTTCTGATTCCTAAGATCGCCCCAAGGGACGCGAGGGAAGAGCATACATGACCTTATTCTTTTAAGTAAGTATGCAAAGTCCATCTATTCTAGCAAAAGCATGTAAACATACCCTACAAAAATAGGCATTAATTAGATAAAACTGCAAAGAAGTTAGCACTTTAACACCTTAATCTTAAGAAACATGAAAGACACCTACGCCCTAGTTTAGGTGTGCACGCGAGTTAGGGAAGATGTGCCCCTCTGTATTTTTATACTTATAGTGCACCTATGCCACTAGAAAGGCATGTGCGATAGGATTAAGGCGTGTGCGCCAGGGTAGGTAAACAATAGTCTCAAGTTTTGACAGAGCACTTATGCCACTAGAGAGGTGCTTGTGCCAAGGTTAGGGCATGTGCACCACAGTACATACAAATTAGTATGAGATTCTAACAGAGCACCTATGCCACTAGATAAGTGCCTGTGTTACAGGAGAGATGCATGCGCATGGGTTAGTGTGTATGTGCTAGCCTAAAAGGTTTTTCCGTTGCAGTGAACGTATAGTACGAAAGAGTGTTTGTACCCGGGTTAGTGCACTAGCGCCCTAGTTAGGTATGTGCGTTGGGGTAGTGTATGTGTACCAAGGTTGGAAAATAGAGATACAAGCTCCGACAGTGTGCCTGCGCCACCCGAGAGGTGCCTACACTAGAATTAGTGTGTCTGCGTCCCGATTAGTGTGTCTGCACCCCCTCCTGTAACCAAAGTATGGCAAAAAACACAAAAAAACTCACAATAATCCAAATTTTAGAAAGTTAGTTTGAAATTGGCAACAACCCATTAAATTGATTTCTATAAATGAGAACCTACACATATAATACTAGCAAACATCCTAAGAAATCGAACATTATTTACTATATGTGTACATCAAAGGTTAGCCAAAAATAATAGAATTCAAGCTAAAAATGCTAAGGGACTAAGGATGTCCCATAAGTGGTGCCAAATGTGTGCGTGTATTTTTGCTTAAGCTAAGTTAGATGAATGAGAACTACCACCTAAATAGTTCTATAACAAAGCTAAGTCAAAATCTAGGCACCATCAAGATAAGAGCTAAACAAGATCAATACTAAGCATAATGCATTAACTTTGAACTAAGATCAAACTAGCATGCTAAAGTATTCAAAACCTCTACTTCTCTAGATTACCAACAAAAGCAAATGGACCTATGTAGACTCCATGGCAATCAAATTGATTGTTTTGATCTTCAAGAACTTAGGAATGGGAGCTCATCAAAGCATGGCTACAAGACCACTTTGATTATTCCCATATGACCCAAGCACTTGGCTAGAAAATGCAAGAAATGAGGCTTAGCTCTTCAAATGGTGAATTTCTCAAGAATAACAAAAGGCTTATAGTGTATTTGCTATATGCTTTGCTTTTGTCTTCTCAAGGAATTAGGTGTAAGTGTAAAGGTAGGAGGAGGGCTCTTTATATAGCCCAATGGATAAAGCAATCTCTACATCCCTTTGCATGTGGGATAATAGAGATGTTGAGTTAGTTGTGGATAAGGGGGGTTTAGATAGGGTTGAGTTAACTTTAGGAGAGTTTAGCTTGTCCTTTAGTGACTCATGTGGATAAAGGGGGTTTATTAATTGATCAAGATGATTAATTAATAGATGTGTAAGCTTATAAAAGCTTTTTAGAGGAATATTAGCATGATTTAGACTATAGAAGGGGATTAAATCAATTAAATATTGATTTATTGGTTTAATGAAAGGGGAAGCTAATTAATTAATAATAATTAATTAGTCTAGATAGAAGGAAGGATTTATTAATGGAAGGTCATTAATTAGGGTATTCGTTGGATAGGCGACTTAATTAATTAGCGTAGTGTAATTAATTAACGACGATAGGAGAGAAGATGAGCACTTTTGACGATATGTCATCAATTTGCAAGAAAGGAGATAATTAGTGCAATTTAAGTATTTAAATTTCTCGGGTGTAATTATAGGTGTCTACATTTAACAACTAATTTTCTTACTAAATAATCATGTACACATTATTATGCTTTAGGACCTAAAAATGTACCCAAGTGCATGTATTTTATGTCTAAGTTTGCCCCCATTTTATGTTGTTGAGTAAATACTTGATAGAATAAAGTAGATAGAAGATGCATACCTTGTAATCCTATAGAGAAGAGTGTTTCGATAGCATGCCAAGTGGAAAAGTGAATCGTGAAATGATCATAATGTGAAGAGTGGAAATGTGGAGAACGAGGTAGACCACTAGATGGAAGTATCTATAGTAGTGTGATGTTGGAGTTTTTGTTTGCTAATGTGAGTTGCTTCTTATTATGTAAAAGGATGGACTGCAAAATAAGAGTGATAAAGTAGTCAAAGTCTCGTATGTGAGAAATCAAAGTAATGTATGTATAAGTAAAAAGTGTGTAAAGGAAAGAGTGCACTGATGTGTAAGAGAGTATGAGATAGAAAATTGTCCTATTTTGCTTTACATATTGTTGTTGGATTTGAATGATTTTATTACAATGGTGAGGCATTTGGGCGATATCACATTGAGAGATATTTTAAGGTGATCTCACGATAAGATAAGAGTGTTGGGGAGAGAGGTTTTTTTTTATTTCCATCCATGAAGCTTCCCAAATAAGTGCCACTGCAGATGGAATGTTCCTTATTTTTAACCAATTATAACCTTTTGTAATTAATTGAATGGATCGAATGAAGTCAAATGCCCGATACTCAATAATTATACTATAAACCGTTAAAAACTCTACTTAATTGAGAAGATGATTGGTTTTTCTCCCAAGAAACAAGCACCCGAAGAGAAGCACAAGCGCCCAACGATATATATCATTCTTGGGCACAATTATCTGCTATGTTTATGTGATCCAAGTATAATTCTAGATAACTTTGTAAATGTGTTCCTTTTCCGATTCTATGATGTGTTGTTATGGAGCTCGAGTTGTTATATGGGTGATTTTTTCACCCAATAGATGCCCCCCTCATTTTGGGTGCATGTGACAAGTGTAGGAGAAAGCGGCCCAATGGAGAGGACATGATCTTGATATGTATATATTAGAGTGGATACCTACGGCGGGTAGGGGATGTGGTGGAACCCAAGGCACTTGCAAATAAGATAGGCTAGTCATAAGTGTTAGTGTAAAATAGAAATTATGTAATAAAATTTAATGTGGAAAGAAACTATGAAGTTGAGATAGACCATGAGTAGTGGGTTTCATATATAGGACATCACTCACAATATCACAAGGTAATCAAGGATGAAGTGTCCATAAGCAAATAATGATAAAGTAAGACATAGGGCATAACCCATAAACTATAACAAATAACGGTGAATGAGAAGTGACAGATAACCATGGTTTAATAGAATCCTACAAGGAAAATTATACACATGAAGCACCCATTAGCATGTTAGGAAGATAAGTAGTATGTCAAAACATGTTTATAGTAGCGAAGAGTACCAAAAAGTAGTAAATAGTGTAACAATATGACTGCGATTTTTAGATTATGAGAGTAGTAAAGGTAGATATCCCCAAGAACCTTGACGGAGATGGTAAAGAGTAGTGTCGAGCATCATGCATCATGTAAGAATCTATAAAGGTACTACATTCACCTAAAGATCCTAAGTGAATGTGCTTGTGTATATAGAAATAAATAACGACATACTAAGAATCCAACTAGCATAGAAAACAAAGTACAACATGTAAATAATGGAAGATAACAAGAGTAAATGTAACGAACATATGCAAATGCTATGTGAAAGTTATGGTGTGCTATGGTATGAAAAATGTGAAGATGAGAGGAGTAGTGTTTCCCCAAAGAAATGTGCGTGACATGAGGTTCAATTAGGAATGTTCCTTAATAGTCAAGGATGAACCCTAGATCAAGAGCTCATCATTGGGTAATGATGGTATAGTGTGTGTGTACCAAAAATGTGAGAATGCTTGGAAAGGTTTATCATGAAGCACATGGCGTGAATTGTAGTGAAAGTAGATTATGTGAGGTTCATTTAATAATTGGGCCCTCAACAGATTAAGTATAAACCATGGAACTATAGTGCGTCATTGGGTAATGACAGTACAATGTGTAAATTAGAGATGTGAGAATGCTTGGAAAGGTTTATCATGAAAAACCAAGCATGAAGTGTAGAAAAATTTGATGATGTGAGGTTCATTTAATAATTGGGCCATCAATAGTCAAGTATGAACCATAGAACTAGAGTGTGTCATTGGGTGATGAAAGTATAATGTGTATATGAAAGATATATGAGTTCTTAGAAAGATATACATGAAGCGTGGAGTGTGAAATGTAGTAAAAATATAATTAGATACTAGAGATAGCCGATAGTGATGGAGGGGGAGAAAGTGCAATTCCCCCAAGTGTGTGAGGGATAGAAAGATATTTTAAGATAGTGAAGAGTGAAGGACCCCACTTGATATACGAGGAGACAAAGGCATGTGACCATGGTCTAAGATCGGTGGTGTAGGAGAGTAACTATGTGCATGTGAATGATACCAATGGGGTAAGGAGGTGGAGAACACTTATACGTATGTGTAGACACCAAAATTAGGTCATACTACCCTTATAACCTCGTTAATTAAATAAATCATACCTTACCTATTCATATCCCATAGTGCACATGATTAATTGAATTAATTACCTTAATTAATTTAATTAACATCCTCACTTGACCACCTCACCCAGCCAACTCACCTATCCACCTCACTCCATGACCCACTCAAACCCCATTAATGACCTAAGACCAAGTCTAAGCCTATCCTAACCAACTAGGACTTAGTCTAAACCTATACTTAACTCTTATTAAAAAAACTAAGAGGAATATTACTCATCCTTCCTTGTTTTATCACTTGAGAATTAGACGAAGATTGAAGATGACGCTAAAAATAACAACAATCAGGCTATTTTTTACCAACCTAGATATTATCACCTTAACTGACGTTGGTTATATCTCGACTAATGTTGGTCCCCTAACCATTAGGTTAAATACATTTCCAAAAGCCTTTGCTGAGGTTGGTCATTCAATTCAGGATCTCACATGAACAGAGACTTGGAGCACTCAAATTTCTAAAGCACTCAAGAAAAAGAAAGCACCCGAGAGCACTACCAACAACCATTGGCATCCATCACCTTCCTCACGATCACAGATCCACACGGAGAATCATGGAGGCTCAAACTTCATAACATGAACATGACATACCTTCTCTCTAGATCTCTGTCATCATTTTTTTCATCACCTACACTCTCCAGACCCATTCTTCAGTAAGTACCTAACATCTCTTTAGTTATCTCTATTTTATTTTAGTAATATCATCATTCCTCTCAAGTAATTTGTTTTTGTACATCCGTACATCTACTTCCTCCCACCAACCTATCACCTTACCATATCTAGCCCTTTCACCTATCTTCACCCTCTCATATTCATCCCTAAGTCACTAAGGCCATTTTACGACCTCACCTTCACTATTTCCACCCTCCGATCAATAAAAGAGAGCTTGGAAACTAGTTTTAAGATCCTTTCACTAATTGCCCCTATTGACCTTCTGGTTAGCCAACAGACATTAGTCATCCTACCAAACCAATATCGATCACATAACCGACATCGGTTACATTATGTCCTGAAACATACCTCGACCATCATGCTCATACTCATTCCCTAATAGCCTAGAATCACTCCTTATATTTACCAGATCTTACCCAAAGCCTGTACTAGACCTATAACCTAATACTAGTCCATCACCTTACATGTTTTGACCTCATTCACCTTTTATCTAACCTTTCTTATTTGTTTTTCATGAGATACCTTAATTGTTTTAACTCCAATAAGATTGTTATTTAATGTTTTTTTATATCATTACTAATGTTATATAAAAGTGGATTGACATCCTGTTTAGGAAGCATCACGCTTCCCGGATCTATATTTTAATAAACATTCCACTCGTTGTTTTATTTAACTCTATCTCGGTGGTATTGTTTTTCATTTTGAGTAGTTCCTCCTAGCCAAAAGGGATCTCTTGCAATGAGCATTGGATCAGAAATCGAACATGCGCACAACCTTCAACCGACACCAACAATAGGTATTCCTCCTAGCCTATCACCCTCTATCTATTTCATTAATTCATTAAGAATCTACTAAAATATTTTTTCATGCCTAGTGGGACACATCCGAGGTTCCTTGTATTCATTCGATCTTATGAAACTGTTGTATATTTGTTTCTTTTCAAAAAGGAAGCTAACATTAAACGTTCTCCCTGGGAATCTTCTCTTTCTTCTATTTGTCTAAGTGACATTTGTATTTTAGGACTAAAAAGAATCCTTATTTTTCTTCTTGTTTTGCATTAGTGAAAGTCATTCTCTTTCCTATTCACTCTCTATTTACATCGAATATCACATTTCGATTTGGGTTCTAAAATACTTGCATTTCATACTTCTATGCTTGCATTTTTATCTCACATTAAAACTAAGGGAAACCTATACGCTGGAAGTCATGCCCAACTGATGGTTGACATAATTGAATTGTAGAACACTTTCTCTTCTCTCTCTCTCTTTTTCAAACTGCAAAAATAAAAATTCACACATCTTCTTAAACAACACCTTACCTATAAGAAGTTGTCAACGATCACATGATCATAGGATTGATAGTGGACACCCAGCCGGTTTCTCTATCAAGTCATTAACTAAGAGAAAGGACCACCCCTACCAAAACATAACCTAAAACCACCCTTAGAATTTTCCTCTTCATAAGACACCTTCCCAACCAAAAACTTTGTTCTGATTCATAAAGTTAGTCTAAAATAACATAAGCTAAAATATAAAATTCACTTATAGGATTGCATGTTTTTCTTAGCTTTTTCTTGAGTTGTGAGGTTACATTCTTCATTTTCTTCTTCCTTTCACACTCCGCCATCATATTTGGTGTATTCGACTATTTATGAGTGTGTCAAGATCTATTATTATCATACTCAATTTTTTGGGTTGATATTTCATCTGAATAAATTCACAAAAATTTTTTTTTCATTTTTCCAAATTTCATAGTGACTGCGTCGGTCGGTGACCTTCATCGCTTACATCGACTATCATCAATTTACCTAACCATTTTCGATTTCCAACTCTTTTTGGTCATTCTACCAAAAATAGCATTCATCACATCTTTTGTTCTTTTTAAATTTCTCAGGACATCATCATACCCCCAAAATTTTAAAATCATAGTCAAATACAACTTCTTTATTTCATTTTCATCAATTTTTGCCTCATTTGCAAAACTATTGATTTCCCATAAGTAATAGGTATTTGGTTTTGGTAAACATCATCAATCACCCTATAACCATCATCAATTAACCTAACCACCATCGTTTTCTTTGTTTTAACTTTTAATTAAAACAACGACTAAGTTTCACCTCCCGAATCTATTCTCCTCCATTTTTTTTGTTTTTCTATGTCATTTATAGAGAATAGTTTACCCGATCTACGCTAATTCACATGGTTTTGAATCATAATCAAGCCAATGCCCTAGTGTTTTATGCTATCCTTCAAGCACTCCCACCTAACTCATCACTGCCTTCTATCTTGTTGCTTATGGATCCAACTCATCCCATCACCATTAGTACCAATGACGAGGAGTTTGCAAGACTCCTTGACCAGAATCCCACTACCCTACAATACTATCTCACCCACTCATCCACTTGAGACTCCTCTTGATAGTTGGTATACAACATGCTCGTGTCTATCCCTCCTTCCCTTGTCCTCACTTCCATGTTAGCTACCAATAGCTTGGTATTACCTTCATCCACCTTACCACCAGTGGTGTATTAACTAGACCCCACATCCTATATAATTGTTGCACCTATGGCGTTTATCACTCCGGTGGTGTCAACTATCCCTTCATTATCCACCCCGAGAATAGCCTCATCTGCACTCTATCACCTCATATATACCCGTTGCATTACAACCACCCATGGTGTCGACAACCCACACCCCATTCCAAAACCTCGTCCTTTCCATCCCGTAGTCCCTACCCCCAATTTCCATAAGAGTCATTACGACTACCCCACCTTCTTACATGCATCACCCACAACCCCCAATCTCATCTATCACTTATTCAAGATATCTTCCACCCGCATCTATTCCCCCTTTACAGTTCTCATACTCGGCACCCCCATATACTGGGATGCTATCCACATCATACATCCATCATCAACCTCCTTATACTGTAGGGGGTGCCCATTCATCACAACCCACCAATGACCTCATTAAGATGATGATGGAAAAGATACAAACATTAGAAGCATTAGTTTTGGCTCTCGTAACTCCTTAACTTATGATGAAATTTGTAATGAGCCTATTCATCCATCTATCCCCATATCCCCATTTGCCCATACCCTGTACATTGAGAAATTCCCAAGTTCAACCGTTTTAATAGTAAATGAGACCCACAACAACACTTTTGGTCATTTTAAATGTGGGTGTTATCTAATTTCTCATGACGATGTTTTACTCATATGGACATTCCCCATGTCCTTGATAGGACCTACCTTAGATTGGTATAGTGGTTTACCCAGATATTTTATTTACTCATTTAACCAAGTGGCTCAAGAATTCTTGGACCATTTCTCAATCAGTGTCGTTAAAAAATTCACAATGACTAACCTATACTCAACACGATAGTATGACGATGAATCTATTCCGATTCCATTACTTGGTGAAGCCTTATCAACTAATTAACATTGCATAGTTACCTCAACCCGAGATTGTATATTTTTTCATTAGAGCTTGTGCCAAGAACATCTCACCAAATCTATAAGTACAAACCTTCCATACCTTCAATGAAGAATTTACCATAGTGCAAAAACTAGAAATTTGGGTCATTGAATAGAAAAAAATTCAATTCGCAAAACAAAAAAAAACTGCATTCAAATCAAATGATTCCTCTTCGTCTTCAAAGCCCCAAAATAATTATTCAAAAGCCAAAGGATATACTAATGCGTTAGTTCTTAAATCTGGTCCATCTCATCTATTTAACCAAGTCAACCCTTCCTCCAACCTTTCTCTCGTTCAAAATTTTCAGTTCAGATGGGAACAACAAAATTACACTCCAATTGGAGAGCCCTATTCTTCAATCGTAGAAAGCTTCTTAAGGCCAAATCCATTACACTTCCACCCATAAAACCTCATATTGGTTTCAATCCCACTCATCCTATGTGTGCATGGTATAAGGAACGTGACTATTGTAATTATCATCACATCAAAGGCCATAGCAATGGAAATTGCATAACCTTCAAGAACATTGTCCAAGAAATGTTAGATATTGGAGATATCGTCTGGACAACCCGAATGCACCGAGAAAATAAAAAATTTAATATCTTTAAGAAGATTTTTCCTAACGATACACCATCATCTAATCAACATGGTGAACCTTCAACCAACGACAACAATGTTTGTGAAGTCCACGTTGTTTTCATTGTCGTATCATCCATTCCTCAATTTCCACTTGCCTCCTCTATCAAGGATATTCTAGCACGATCTCCTCTACCCATGGAGGATCCTACCTCATCTACTCCTTCACCCACAAAGGATTCCCCTTTATTTCCCCTTCACCCATGGAGGAGTCCACAATTTATGTTGATTCCATTTCACCATCTACCTCACAACCTACCAAACAATCAATGGTATTAACTCTCCTACCCATGGGAGAATCATCATCACTTTCTTCTCCACCAAAAGAAGAATCTACCTCACCCCACCTACCATCTCTCCTACCCATGGGATATCCTTTAGACGTGTCACTTCCTATTGGTGACAATTCCCCATTAGCATTTTAGGATCCCGTTGATCTACTCTTGGCTCTTTTACCCACAGATTCTAAGACTAACCATATCCCTGTCTCATGGACATACTTTATAGGGATTGGCATTAAACCAACTACATCTCCTCTTACTGGTTAGTGTCATTTTCACACCTAGCCGACCGCTTGGATTACGTTGATAATTCCATGCTTTGGGGACGCCTTCGGTTACCCTTTTCAACCCAAATGTAGATGTCGCTTACTGATACCTCCACGATCTATCCAAAGGTATTTCAAGTGACCAAATCAACCATGACCATGCCTATTGACATGGATTCTTCTTTGTCACCATTTCCTACATCTGAACCTTTAACCACAACCAATCCCATTCCTATGCCTAAGAACCTACATGCACCTGAATCTTTTCCCATCTCTAGACCTATAACTACCTAGGGTGTCATGCCAACATCAAGCCTTGTCCACCCACCCATCAAATTGGACTTAGCCATGTCCTCCCAAGCTCACATAAAAATCAATCCTCCACCTAAAAAGAAGACCCAACTTTCAAGACCGTATACAACAGTTTTACCCACCACGAATCTATCACCTTCACCCCTTCCGTCTATCCTTAGACCTCCCCATATACCCCGCTCAAGTAACCTCCTACCCAAAGCAAAGAAAAATTACGAAGCCCACCTTTTCATCATGATCCTTTATTATATCCAATCAACCGCGCAACCTTCACCGTCACCCCATGATTTCTTAACACCTATTTCTCCATCATCCATCATAACCCCATCACTACCTATGTGACTTCAACCCATACCTTCCACCTGACCTCTACCAACAACCTTTATCACACCTCCATTATCACCGTGGCTAACCCATCCTCTGCCACCATCTGCTTTCCCTTCTACATCACGTACTCCTACCTCACCTTTACCCAAGAAGGTGCAATCCAAGGACAAGAACCCACTACCCTCAAAAAGGTAGTTAAACCCACAACACCTTCTATTGCTAGTTCATCTACCATACCTTTACCCAAGTAGGTACCATAAAAACCTAAGATAGTACCACCTACCAAACTAGTGGTCAAACCTATTCCACCTCCTATAATACCTCTTCCACCACAATCATCCACACCTTCACCCAAACCCACACTCACTTCACACTGTGATCCATTGGTGGTCTTATGCCAACATTTTAGCCAACCTCTTAGAGACCTCGGTGATCACATTTCCACCTCTTAGACCTTACAACCCACTCAAACCCAAACCAAAGGGGTTTGAAAAACTAAAATTTGTGCCTACCATCATGTGTTAGGACATGATGTAGAGAACTGTAAGGCTCTAAAAACCATTCTTCTCCAACTATGCCCTCCTGAAGAAAATTTTGATGATGATGATCTTCTAGATGAGGACTTTATTCCACCTTCACCAATCACCACACATCCTCATCCACTACCTATTCAGCCGCCCGCATCTCCACCTCCACAACCTTTTTATCCACCTCCAACATTCGAGATCAACATGGTCCATATTAGAGAGTTGGCCAAACCTTCACCTAAATGCCAGTGTGCCCTACTCATTTCGCAAGGTTCTTACCCCGCATTAGGTTTTTTTCCATCATGTTGTTATACTACTCATGACATACCTTCTCCATCCACCTCTCTCCCTCAAATTAACATGATCCAAGTTACTACTCACGCCTATAAAGACAAAGGAAAATCAAAAGCAACCAGCCCATCCACTAATCTTTTATGTAACATACCATCTACACCCACACCCAAAATCACCATTTGAGGACCCACATACCCTATTTCTAACGGGATCACCCATCGTACAATGATAAAACAATTGCACCAATCCCCTCTAAAAATTTCTTTGTATGATCTCATCCAAACCTATGAATCTCATCGACAAGCCCTTATGGAGGTTTTGCAATCCATCGAGGTTTTACCTAATGACCCCACACTAGTAGCCTCCATTATCACCCCTCACCACATGGCCTCTCTTACCAAATAGTATCCCTCTTCTACCCCTTCTCCAACTCATCAAGTGGCCACCCTCAACTTCTCTGATGTGGAGATCATACCTCTCCAATCAGATGACCCTGATTCCACTCTTTTCATATCCATCTATATCGATAATATTCACGTTTGACGCGTTATGATATATGGCGGTGCTAACATCAACATCATCTCCTCCCACGTGTATAATCAAATGTGCATCCCTTCAAATTGCATGCATATTAACTTGGTTATGTTTTTCTCCTTCAATGATGCCATCAATTCCACCCTTGGCACCATTATTCTTCAAATTTGTGTGGGCCCTCCTACTGTTGTGCTGAAATTATTCAATGTTTTAGAAGGGAAATTCAGTATAACCCGTTGCTTGGTCGGTCTTGGATCTATGCCATGGCTTGTGTTCCTTTAACTTTACATCGATGTGTAAAATTTGAACATGAAGGACATAACTATACCATCCTATCTGACCCTTCACCATTTAAAACTTGCAACATGTTGTACTAACCTAATGATGTTACCACTGCCATCACTTCTCCTTCACCCACAACCCCGTCCACTGATGTTTCCAATACCTCATCCATGCCTACCTCTTATATTTCCACTTTTTCATGGCCTCTATAGCTGACCCATCCGCTAAGCCATCTAGTTCCCAACATACTCATCCTTCTTCTTCCCAATCACCTAGTACTTCATCTATTCTAGCTACACACATATTCACTACCGATCCCTTAGAAGTTGTTCATTTCCTCACTCTAGGGAATATTTCTTGTACATAATAGAAACACACTCCTTACCCCACAAGAGTATGGTAACCTACACCAACATCCTGTCATGACCATCGCATAGGTGAGGTATTCCCTTATGGTCCTCCCCACCTTTGCACCAACTTAACGTATGGGGGAATTGACACTTCCACCTATTCACCTGAGCCACCTTCCCAAATGTGACCATTTTCATCTGACCTCCAATCTCTCACCAACCACTACTTTTCCCACACTTTCCTTCACTATTGTGTATGGAAAGCCTTTGGCTTTGGATTCTATGAGTAGGGCCATCATACCATCATCCGTGTACCACACATAAACACAAATTGTAGTGGTATTGGCTTTGCGGAACCATATTCCAAGAAGTCCCGCATGCACCTCGTCAAGGACAACAAACCTTCTCCACCTTGTTCACCAACGTCACCACCTTTAGCCACAAAGTCTATAGATCCTGAATCTATTCCTCTTAACTCTTTTTTTTTTGTGAACACCATTTCCCTGGGACCTCTAACTTATCAACGTGATGACGAGGCTCCCTCTTTTGTTCTCTTCTTGTATCTTGACATGATCAATGATGATACACCATCCATTAACATCATTCAATGTTAGGACGATGAGTCTATCCTCACCTTCCTTAGTTTAGAAGATTCTTATATTCATCGATCATTTCCTTCTGAGACGTAAACCATGTTAAATTAATCGACCATTGAAATCAATATTGACACTCAGGACAACCCACACATTCTAAAGATAGGTCAATATTTAGATGTTACTAAATAGGAAGCTTTCAATTCTTTCCTCCGGGATTATAGCAATGCTTTTTCTTGGTCCTACGCTGATATGCCCAGTATTGACCCAAACATTGTGGTCCACAATATTGTAATTGTTCATCAAGCCAAACCCATAAAACAAAATCTGTGAAAAATGCATCCTCGCATTGCCCTTCTTGTCAAAGAATAACTTCAATGCCTTCTCTTGGTTTCCTTCATCCTACCCATTTATTATCCCCAATGGATCTCTAACATCATTCCTGTCACAAAAGTAATAGGAGGACTCTACATATGCATGTATTTCGTGACCTTAATTTAGCTTGCCCCAAATATAACTTTCCTCTACCTAGTATTGACCAACTAGTTGATCTTACCATTGGCCATGAGATGTTATCACTCATGGATGGTTTCTTGGGTTATAACCAAATATTACTCACCTCGGAAGATCAACATAAAACCACCTTCATCACTCCTTGGGGAACCTTTTTCTATCAAGTCATGCCCTTTGGCCTTAAAAATGTTAGTGCTACATATCAACGACAGGCTATGAATTATATCTTCCATGACATCATGCATCATATATTGGAAGATTACATAGATGACCTTCTTGCCAAATCAAAACATTAGGCCAAACACCTTACAGTCCTAAAGGTCATCTTTGACCATCTCATCAAATATTGTGTTCACCTTCAACCAAAAAAGTGTGTCTTCGTTGTTCTCTCAGGTAAGCTCCTTGGTTTTATTGTTTCTTTGCATGACATAGAATTTAATCCTACTAAAATCAAGGCTACTCTCTAAATGCCTCCTCTTACTAACGTTCTCCAATTTCATATTTTGTAAGGTAAGTTACAATCTATTCATATTTTTATTTCACGCACTTCTCGATCGTTTTGCCACCCATTTCATCATCTCCTCAAAAAGGATGTCTCTTTCAAATGGGATGATGAATGCCACAAATCCTTTGAGGCCTTAAAATAATACCTTCTCCAACCACCGTACTCGTTCCTCCTAAGGATAACCAACCATTTTACCTTTACATTTCTACTACGAGATCATTCCTTGGGTTTCATTCTCGCCCATTGTGATGATCAACACCGGGAGAAATCAATTTATTACATAAGTCATACCCTTTTGGACTATGAAACCAGATACACCCACACCGAAAAACTCTACTTAGCCTTAGTTTTTTTGCCACTAAACTTTTTCATTACCTACTCAATCACAAAACCTTTTTCATCACCAATACTGACCCCTTACATTACATGTACGCCAAGCCCTACCAACATAAACGTGTTGCACATTGGATAATTCTTCTCACTAGACCTCGACCTTGAATTCATCCATCAAAAATATATCAAAGGTCAAATTATCATTGAGAAACTTGTAGACGCACCCCTCTCCAGAAATCAATCCTCTAACTTCAATTTCTTGAATGAATCCATTACTACCCTCTCTTTGGATGATACTATTTACCAAATGACCTTATTCTTTGACGGTTCCAAATGTCAACGTGGGGGTGGTGTAGGTGTTATCCTCATTCCTCTTGATGGTGAACCTATGCCATTATCTTTCAAACTAGATTTTGATTGTACTAATAATATCACCAAATATGAAGCACTCATATTAGGTCTCCAAACCACCATCACCTTAGATGTTAAATCAATTAATATCTTTAGTGAATCTCAACTAGTTGTAAATCAAGTCAATGGTATATACCAGTGTCGTAACAAAATACTTCAAAAGTATAAGCATCATGTAGACATACTTTTGACTACCTTTGACCGTTATGAACTTCAAACCACTCCACGTTCCATTAAAAATTTATAGATACCATGGATTGCCTTGCTTCTCGATTCCTTCCTTGCCCTTCGACTTGAAAATCTTCGTCCACAAGTAAAAACGCTGCAATCACATTCCTATATATTTTGAGATGTGAACCTTGTCAGAACCATTCAAGCTAACTAACGTGACCTTTGCTACAATTATTTTGTTGACGTATCTTTTCCTTTCGAGTTCTACCTCCATACTTTACTCATAATAAACAACACTCCTTTCTCAAAAGTATCTCTTAGTACGTCATCAAGGAGGCCTTCTCTATAAATGTGGTTTTAATGGTATCCTCTTGTGATTTTTACAAGTTATGAAATTCCCTACACCATCAAGGAAGTTCACAATGGAATTTGTGGAGGTCATTTTAGTGGCTTGGCTATCGCCAAACGCATCCTTCACCTGGGATATTATTGGCCCACCCTCAACCGTGATTTTTGTGACTATGTCAAATGTTGTGTGAAATTCCAGCAACATGCTAATCTTCATCACACACCTAGTCACGCCTTACAGGTCACACGATATCTTTGGCCTTTCTCTCAATGGGGTTTGGATCTTATCGAGAGATCAATCCTCATTCTTCACAATGCCATCAATGGATTATTACCATAACCAAATACTACACTAAATGGGTAGAAGACATCCCCCTCATCTCTACAAAAGCCAAGAAAATTTGTGAATTCATCAACCATCACATTATTTGTCACTTTGGTGTCCCTCACCGCCTCATCACTGATAATGAAAATAATTCAAAAATAAAACCCTACGGAAATTTTTTTGACGTCTTCGGCATTCAACTTAGTTTTTCTTCACCTTACTACCACAAAAAAATGGCAAGCTGAATCAACCAACAAAACCTTGAACAAAATTCTTATGAAGGTGGTTGATGATATGGGAAAGGATTTCCATATGCACATTCCTTTTGCTTTATGGGCTTACTGTATTAGTATTCATACCTCAACTACGACCACACCTTTTTCTCAACTCTACGGTACAAAGGTTGTCTTACCTCTCAAATTCTAGATTCCGTCTCTTCATATTTCACTCAAAGAGATTCTTAACAATGATGACTTTCACCAAGACCATTTGGCACAACTTGAGTTATTAGATGAACATTGTCTTAATGCTCTTGATCATCTCCAAATCTACCAAAAACATTTCAATGAACGAACCTTTCAAGTCGATGACCTCGTCCTAAAGGAAAATCAACATGTAACCAAAGAGGAGAAAACTAAACGGGCAAAATTCACTCGTAATTGGCTTGGACCTTATATCGTTACTCATACCTATGGATCGGAGTTCTTATCATTTGTATTCACTCGAAGGTAAACCGAACCAGAGCCCCTTAATTCCTTGCATATTAGACCATTCTACTATTGAATGAATTCCTATATCACCTCTTGTTTATTAAACACTCATTCCTTGAGCACCATTCACCTTCGATTTTACCTATTTCAAGGATCAAAGACTAAACTAGGATCATGTGATTACCCATTACCTTTCACCTTTGCCTTCAATATGAGTATCATGGCATGATTCTCATGGATAATTTTCATATTTTTCAAATATGGAATCCCAAGGTCATTCATCACTTAAACCCTCTCTTTCATAGATAACCTCTGTGTGATATAGTTTTATATTCAAAATAAGGGCCTATTTTTCTCTATAGTCTTGTCCATGACTTAAAAGTCCAAAAGAAAAGCAATTTCAAAAGTAAAATGGGATTTAAATCCTTGATTCAAACTTCTAGCAAAAAGATGATTCCCTAAAAAAGGACATCTATTCTCTCTGATCTCGCTACTATAAATAGATTGCTCCCTCAAAGGAAAACTATACAAAGCTAGCCATATTGTACTTAGTCTCTCATCAAAAGAGGACTATTCTTGCAAAATAAAATAAAATATTTAGAAGCTTCCCGCATTGATCAACTTCATGAAGACCTCAAGGAGATAATATACTCATCCCACATAGACTTCCCGCATCGATCAGTCTATCAAAACAACAACAAAAAAGAAGAAAATGATAATTTTTTTGTCATGGACTTTCCTATTTTGATCTTAGGTCTCTTGCCAAGTAGGCATGTTGTCTTACACCATGTTACGCTAAACACCAACCATTTTCACCTCATTTAATTTTCACCCTAATTTCCTACCTTCTTAAGGGACTTTTCACAAACACGAAATTTCGTGATCATGTGACTTTCTTCACCCTTAGCATAGTCAATCATGCAACACCTTTAGGGTCTTATGTTCATAAGCCAATATTTGGTATGGTAGACTTGTTATGGTTCTTATCAATTAGGTGGCTCTTTTTGTCACCTCTTACCATTCACCTTCTTCATTACTTATTGATTACCCTATACAGGACTAGACCATTGATACCTACATTTTAAGGATTCCCCTTTCACCAACATCAATCATGCCTAAATGACCTAAACCCAACCCTACCTAAAATGACCTAAACCCAACTAGGCCTAAATGACCTAGACTCAATCATGCCTAAAACCTACCCACCCATTCCACTACCTCATCTTATTTTTCCCTAGCTTATGGGAGAACTACATTGTCTTGAGGCCCCTTTTTGCATGGCTATGTAGGAAGCACTCCAAGGGCATGGGGCCCTTGGAGGTTAGCTTGGCCACTCTTTTCCCTAACAAATTCCCCCATGTTTTCAATTAACATTTCACCTTATTTAGTTTCCATTTTTCACAAACACTTGGAATGTAACAATTAACAAACGTAAATACATACCATTTTCTTAAATAACATCATATCATACTTCCATTATTTCACAATTCCATGATATCAGATATTTTGAAAATCTATACCATCATATACATATACATCATCATTTATTTCCCATGTTACCAATAACTTGGAAATTAAATCAAAACCAAAAACCTTAACTTCACCATGTTTAACTCACCTAGACTCAACCATGTCTATACCCGAATCACACATGTCTTAATGACCTAAAATTAACCATGCTTATACCGACTCAACCATGCCTAACAAACCTCAAACTCCACCATGCCTAAACGACCTAACTCAACCATGCCTACATGACCTTGACTCAAACATGCCTAATTTACCTATTTTCCATCACATACACAATAAAAAAATCATCCATAATATCAAAATCATCATCTATAACAATGAAAGTCTATGTATCAATACAAATGTACACCAATACAAATACATACAAGTATCTCAAATCTCTCAGATACATCCTCACCATCTTCGAATGAAGGTCGGTATAAGATCGAATCTCAAAACTCTCATCTGCATCCTCACTATCATCGGTGCGCAGGACGGTATATACAAAAAACGAGATGATGACTACCGGTCATATCAAGTGACTAGTCCTCACTCCATCGATATCCATGCATGTCTCATCTGTCTCCTCCTCCTCACCTCCTACCCGGTGAACTTCCAGCATCTCTCCACCTAGCATGGGTCTCGGTCTAATCTTCACCGAACCGCAGTTGGGTCTAGCCTCTATGAACTCATCATCTCACCCTAAGCCTATCTCTAGGCTAACCATCCCCCCGTGCTCTATGAACTCGTGAGTGTCATATCTAGTCCTCTCACTCACTATTTGTTATCTTATGTACTTGGTATAGGAGGGTACATCTATCCCTTCAGTCGTCAAATGATCCTGGTAATACCGTGCCTTGTCCAGTCATCCTTGATCCTCATCATTGCACTGTTTGAGGTGGTGTCAAGGGTCTCACATCAAATTGTGAGCTTTATCTTGCTAGGGCTAGCCTCAAACCCTGTATCATGCTCCATGTCATGGCATAGCTATCTATAGTATGAGACCCTATCCCTATGCTCGTGGCGGTGCCTATGCTTATAACTTGGGCTGTAGAGCCACAACCTGAGCCTGTGTAGTGGAAAACTAGCCCTACAAACCTAATACATGTTCTGTAAGGTAAGGAAAACCTGTCCCCCATCTCCATCTCCACCTTGTGCGGGTGCCTGTTCATATGCAACCTAGGCCTGTAATGCCAACACATGAGCTGTAAAATTGCAACCTATACCTCTAACCCAAGTAAGATGCCCCTGTAACACTTTGTAATCTATGCTCGAAGGGTAGCCACACGACCTCCCGCAAGGTATCTGTCTATCTTGTGATGGTGGCTAAGTCTCGACTACACTTGCCTCGTGGGTGTTGCTCGTAGCTGCACCACCCACCACTACCTATGTCTATCGGTGACCCCAACATCATTGATCCACCTGTCCACTACTACCTCGCTCCTCCCGCCCTATGAGAACACTCGGTCATGGTGTAGACATAGGTCTCTCCACGTCATCTCTCATATACTGAGGGAAGGGTGGCGGCACGTCTTGTGGCAGCCCAAACTACCATCTACTTGTTAGTAAATATAATGTTTACATTATAATGGGATATTTACCGAAAGGTAAATAAGTAGTTTATTAGTTAATTTTTAATATTGTTATATACAATATTAAATATTATGTTATAATTTATATTGTTAAGATATATTGTTTATTGTTGTAACAATATATCGTAATTAGTGGTTTCTTTGAAGTATAGGATTTTGGGTATGAGAAAATGGCGGAGAGATAATAGGAATCAAATTCCAATATATTTGTATTGTATCCCCGAATGATATATGGTGAATATAGAGAAATATAGAGAATAAATGAATGGGTTTCTTTCTCGTAAATCTGCTTATTGTACCGTCATTTGGTAGCAGAGCAACTTTAATATAGAGAGTTAGCAAGAAAAGAGGGCAATATCGTGATTACATGTTTTCCTAGTATATGCATTTCTAACTAATGAAGCAAGCATTCTTAGAGTACTATTGGGAGAATTATAGTATAATTTAATATTATATGTGTCAATTCCATACCATCAGACTACATCACGTATTTGGTGTGGATAAATTTGTTTTTTTGTCAAGTGTGAAACTTATTTCCTCATAACGGTTGTGTATTTGACTATGCCTACTACAATTTTCCAGATCTGATTTGTATCTTCCTCACTCGTATATCTCTATTCACAGTCTCGTGAAAATACTACCTTGTAACATTGGCAGTTGAGATTTGATTCGCATGTGTTTAAAGTATTCAAGCAGCTTCATTGGAGCGACGACATTAGTTCTTGCAAGCATTTTGTTGAGATCTGTGCCTGTCTTTGGGGGCTGTGTATATCCTCCATTCATGTTTGGTGTATATTTTGGGTTTATTGACTTGGATTTGGCTATTTTGAGTCAACATTGCATGAAGATCTTTTGGCTCGAAACCTCCATTGACCACGTCTTCCGATCAACGTTTGGTGTTAGGGAGATACCTATGAGGTTGGAATTTTATTTTCATTTTCCTCAGGATTCAAAGCAAAAGTTGTGATATTTTTAAAAAAAATTAGTGTGTCATATCAATTTAGTGGTCTTATGCATTTTAAGTCTAAAGGTATTTTTTAATTCGTTGTCTAGTTTTGAGTCAAGTCATAGTGTTAAAATCAATACATATTAAAAGTCAAGACCGGTTAGTCTAACCCATTTGGTTTTGTCAATTTGAAAGTTTTTTAAGTAAAAAATTTTATCTTGTTAATGTGTCGTGTCATCTAGAGTCCTTTATGATATTCCTTGTTAAAAGTGTCCAATATTTGTATGTGTCAATATATTTGTGATGTCACATTCACAATGTCGTAAAGTAAGTCGTCGTGAGTTAAACTTGTGTCGAGAATATTAGCAAAGTCATTGGTAAGAGTCAATGATATTGTAGTGTTTATGTTTATAGTCAAAATTTGTCAAAGTAGTCTCATTGTCAACGGTAAAGTCAAAATATAGAGTTTTTGTCATTGTATTGTTAAAATTTTATACGGTGTCATTGCCAAATTGATTCATTTTTTATGTCTTTATAAAAGTCCATAAAATTTATAAAAAAATTCCTTACTGAGACGCATTTTTAGTATTACCCAACATCCGAAAAAATAAAGTGTTTCACATTACGGAAGGGAAGAATAAGCTCAATGTGGAAATAGATGTGCTTCATATTTACGTCTTGCTAAGTTATCGTGTATGTCACCGGAGGATGGAGGAAACAAAGGCTAGAGGTCGATAATGACATCTCATCAGTCACCAACGATGGGGCCGCATAAAGTTGTGATGGCATATATAGTGTGAGTATATACTTTTCAGTGTGGTTTCATGCACTTGATTTTCTACAGTTTGTAGTTTTCAATAAGTGGAAATTTCACATTGAGGGGGAACATGATCATCTAATGTTCCATCTCCATTTTTTCAGATTGTGTGTGTGATTATTCCTACATAATTCCCCAATGCTAGAACATAGTGAAGAACAAATAGCACAGTGAAAAGTAGCATCATGAGTCTTGATAAGGTTGAATAGTCAAATGTGTTCCTATTCATACCTAGGTTCATGGTTAGCCTTCAAAACCATTGAACGTTGTTCGATGTGTTCCTTCTTGAGTTCCCACACCGTTAGGTTAGATGTGTTCCCTAGAGTGGCTGGTTTATAAGCAAATAATTCTTGAGCTTGTTTCCATCCTTTTTGGTTAGATGTGTTCCCGAACAGTGCATAGTCAATAAGAATTTTATGTGTTCCTTCTTATACCTTGGTTCAAGTGTGTGCCAAGATCATGAGCACGCACAGGTGGAAGGCTGCAGAGGAAGTGTAAATTTTTTTGTCTACCATGTAAACATTAAGTGGGGGAATGTCAGGAAATATAACGTTTAAATTATAATGGGATATTTACCGAAAGTTAAATAAGTAGTTTATTAGTTAATATTTAATATTTTTATATACAATATTAAATATTAGTTAGAATTTATATTGTTAAGATATATTGTTTATATTGTTATAACAATATATCGTATTTAGTGGTTTTCTTAATTATAGGATTTTGGGTATGAGAAAATAGTGGAGAGATAATAGGAATCATATTCCTATATATTTGTATTGTATCCCGAATGATATATGGTGAATACAAAGAAATATAGAGAAGAAATTAATGGTTTTCTTTATGTAAATATGCTACTATACCATCACTAACCCTATCTACGGGTATCATCTCATGCTCACCGGCACGGTGCTCCCTATATCATCTTGAGAAGTTGTAACTCCTCTAACTCCTTCATCATGTCCCTGTATGAGGGATAGCCAACATATGGCCTCTAAAAATATCCACACCAGACAATCCCTCCAACAACTGCTGTAATATGAAACATCATGCAAGGCTCTAGTCACCTTGTACTACCCACCAACTAGTACCCACCATCTATAGCTGACTCTGACCAAGCCACCCCGAACCAATCAATTCGGGGAAAAAAAACTAGACTTACACATACGATGTGCTCATATTCCCAACAATGCAGAATAAAAGTGCAACACAAACTAAACCACCGCAATATCCCATAGGCCCACAACTCCTATACTGGTGCACGTGAAATTTCGGTGCCCATGTAAAATAGATTTTCTCATCCACCATATCTTGGAGTAGTCTCATCAAGGCTCATGGGAATCTACCACTCTCAATATTTGTTAAGGTGAAACAACATACCACCTCCATCATCAAAACAATAAACCTCATCTCTTGAGGATGGGTTGCATACATCTCTCCGTAGCAAAGGCTTCGCACTATGGTGCCTCATATCGCCCATCGCCTCCCCAAACACAACCACTATAGGCTCCATGAAGGCCTCTAAAGAAATAGAATACACTCACTCATCCACAATCGACCTAGCTATAGAATCTTGTATACATCCTCTAGAGTGACGGTAATCTCACTGTCGGCAAATGAAAAGTGTTGATCATTGAATCTGTTAGTAGAACATAGTGATTAAATGGTTTGGCAAACCCTTAATGTATATGGGTCCATCACTAATATATAGGTTAATATTTAATAATATGAAATATTTATATTTCTATTATTAAATATGCTAACCTAGGTATATATGTAGGTTAAATATTTAATATCATGAAATGATTATATTTCTATTATTAAATATTATAAACCTAGGTGTATGTGTCAACCATTTAAGATTGAAAATATGGGTTGGGAGACATACCCGATGACCTTATATAAAAAGGAATTTAGTTGCATTTGATATATTTGGGAAATATATCAAAGGTGTGCAAAACAAGTGATTTGGTTTTACCCTTGTAAATAATTTTTTAAAGGAGGAGGTGATCTTCTTGGATGTAAAATAAGTTCTCTCAAGTAAAAGGTTATTTTTAAAATAGTTTTTACCTTATTTGGGTTTTCCACTATAAATAATGTGTAACTGTGTTATTTATTTCTGTAAGTATTTCTTTATTTACTTATGTTATGATGTAATCTTTATTTAAATATTTATTGTAACATTATGTAATATGTAAGTTGATTAAATCTATATTTATTAGAATCCTCAAATCCTAACATGGTAATAGAGTGAGGTAAATTAAATAAATTAAGATCGGATGTTTTGTATTTTATTTATTTAATTTGTACATGAGTTTTTAAACCAGCCCGAAAGGGTATTTAAAAGTATCTGGTCCCCTTATTTTTTACCCAATTTATTTTGGCACTACATTTGTGTAATTGAACTTTCGGTAAAAAAATTTAGGGTTTTTCAATTTTAAATCCCCGATTTTTTTCGGGGGAGATGTAATATGGTATAATTCTTACTTTCATTTACATTTTGTAAATTACATGGAATTAATGTTTGTTTAGAGATTAATGTTTTTTTAGAGATTGATGTGTGCATAAGTAATAATTTTCATGTTTTCTATAATTTCAAGTGTTTGTAGGTTTAATATTTCGGAAGGTTAATTCATATCCGTGTTTTTGGTCCCCTCTAAAAGGATTCGATTTGGAAAACTATAGTTTATAGTTAATCTATAACTATATCCTATATAATTTGAAAACTATATTATTATTTTTAAATAAAATATAGAATAAGATTTATATAATAATTTATATAAACATTATATTGAAATTTATATAGTTTTGAAAAAAACTATATATTAAAATCCTTAAACCATATTAAAATTATATGGGATTGAGGAAGAGTCAACAGACCATATTTTAATCCTAAGTTTAAATCATATTTTAACTTAACTTATAAATCTAGGTATATTTTTTTTTAAAAAAAAAAAACTTAAGTTTGAATCATATTATATATATATGGTTAGTTTAAACCACTTAAAATATATATTTTATTAGATTTAGTTTATATATGTTTTAAAAAAACCTAAGTGCTTACATTTATTTAGTAAGGGGAGTCGTGTTTATTGTTTGGCCATGAAGGGATTACTTTTTAAATTTTAATCATTATTAAATAAAACTTAACATGTGTCCCTAACCATTTATATTATCCATGTTAGGGGTAACCCCATTCATTTATATCTTATAGTTTATAAAATTTATATAAATAAACTAATTTAAAGGTTTTCTTTTATATAAGAGTGGGAGTGGAGAATAAAATGAGATAACATAAAAGTTTTTAAAAAATAGCTTAGGAATTATATAAAATATTTTCTTAGTTTTAAATGTGTGCAAGGTAAAATTAAGATTAAATGAAGGGAGGAGACAAGGTTCATAAAAATAGGGATTTCAATTTATTTCATTGGTCGGGTAAAATAACTTGTCCCTCTATAAAATATGCAGTTAATTTATAATTTCATAAATCTACTTGTGCACTGTAAAATTCTTTTAACTGGTTTATGTCCTTTAAACCCCTTTAATAAGGGTTATGTGTTTTATATATAAAAAAATATACTATAGTTTATAATTTTTATGAACTATATGTTGTTTTTTATTTACATTTTATAAACTATATACCTTTTTTTTAAAAAAGTGTATATATTTTTATATTATAAATTATAATAGGTTATTATAATGTATTAAAATATAAACTCCTAATATTATACGTAAGAAGAAATTATATAATTTCATATTCGGAAATACACAAGTTTTAGCTTCGATCAGTCAAAGTAGACCAAACATAAGACAATATGATGGTCATTTAGACGTCAAATTTAAGATTGTAGGTTTTAGGAAACTATCATCAGTGTTAAAATAGACGGTCAAATAACCGTCATTGACGGATCAAAAAATAAGCCATTATAACGGTCATTTAGACATCAAATTTACGCTGGACATATTTTTGTCTACATTAAATTATTTTCTAAAATTTGAAGTTATGCATTCTTAGGGGTCTCTTCTTCACTTCTATATGGTCAGAAATATTTTTTTATATAAATCTGGGGTATAATGCAGAGCCCTTTATATTGCGGGTTATTATTTTGATTATGGGAGGTTAATTAGTATGCATTGTAATGACATAATTAGTTATGATCAAATAGTTTCTTTAGATCTATAAAATTTAGATCTGATTTTATTAAATGTGTTGTTTTTATTGTCAATAAATATGTATCTAACTCTATGGTACATTGTATATTATAATGGGGTGTGTTTTATAAGTTTAGAAAAACAATGATGCCAGATTATTTCTCTCTTAACAAAACTCAGATCCTAAATGAAGCCAACTACAACATTTGGGTCAAAATAGAATTTATGGCAAGGAAACTCGGATGATTGTTTTGGATCGAGGTTGCTCCCATGGCCGCTAAGTAACTGTAGATAACATGAATACATTCTTACAACGAATGCAGGAGGCTCTTTCTATGATTCTACGTAATGTGAATGATGAGTACCTTCTACACATTGGTAATATCAAACATCCAAAAGAGGTATGGACACAACTAGAATTCATGCATAAAGGATACTTGGTATATCAAGGATAGTAATAAGAGTATAATAACTGAAGGAATTCAAAGAAATGGTCTGTATATTTTTGATGATTTATCTTCTGCATCTTGTTTTATATCTCAAAGTTTGAATAATTCAAAACTATGACATGAAAGATTAAGACATATTAATTATCGAAGCTTATATGAAATGTCTATATATAATCTAGTGAAAGGTTTACATGTGTTGTCTTTTTCTCATAAAATTACTTCATTAAATACTTCTAAATGATGGTTTTGGTTCTGATTTAGTAAATGGTCATAATGATGTTTTGATGTTATAGATGTTTCTGAAACTCTTATCTTCCTAGATAAGAAATTAAATTGGGCTCAATCTATGTTAGAAAGTTCAAATCCTATTAATCTTAGGAAAATGACCAGAAGCCATCATATGTACCATGCATTAATTACCTTGTATGAACCTAAGCTGCAAGCAAAGTATTATAGTGTCTATGTGGATATACAAAGTAAAATATAATGTTGATGGTAGTATTAACAAACATAAATCTAGACTTGTTCTTTAGAGGTTTCACTCTAAACTTGGTATTGATTATGTTGAGACATTTTTTATAGCTAAAAGAAATCTTGTTAGGGTCTTATTTACAATTATCGCTCAATTTGGGTGGGAAATCCATCAAATGGATAAGAAAAATATTTTTTTGAATTATAATTTAAAAGAAGAACTTTACATGTTTCAACCTAAAGGATTTGAAGAAACTGGTAAAGAAAACTATGTTTGTAAGTTGAGAAATCCTTGTATGGTTTAAAACAAGATCTTAGAGCTTAGTATGTAAAAATTGTTTCCTTCTTTAAACTATTAGGTTTTGTTAATTATTCTTCTAACAATGATATATTCATTAAGCAATAAGGCTCACATATTATCATTATATGTATATATGTTGATGATTTTATTATGTCTGGTGATAATTCTAATTTAATTCATAGAATTAAAGAGAAATTAAAGCGAGTAATTTGAAATGAATGAGTTAAATCTCTCATATCATATTATTTATATGATTGTATTTCATTTTATTGTTATGTTTCAAAACACATATATGCAACATCAGATTGAAAAAATTTCTACTTCAATGGAAATTGGAATAAATATTGATCTTAAATCTACATATGTAAAAGGTTGATCCTATTTTATATACGTTATTAGTTGATATTTTGATTTATCTAACTATAAATAGATCAAATATTTCATATACCGTAGGAATTACTTCAAATTTTTATGCGGGAATTTTTTTAGAGATCATTGGAATCTTGCAAAAATAATTTTTATATATTTGAAAAGAACAATCAATTATGGGTTGCATTATACCTGAGAATAAAAATGTTGTCTTATATAGTTTTTTTTATTCTAACCATACCGATCTTGTGTTATAACATATATTGGGTATGTGCTCAAGTTTTTTGGTGTAGAACCATTACTTGGAACAAAAATATAATCAACAATCTTGATTTCTTCTACTGAGGCAGAGAAATACAATGGAAGAAGTAAATAATCCATGTGGCTACAACGGTTGTTGGTAGAGATACACATGGAAGCTAAAGGAATTATTTCTCTTTTATGTGGTGGTTAGAGTTGTATTACTCTTGATTAAGAATCCAGTTCAACATCAAAGGATGAAGAACATTGAGATACATATACGCTTCACCCATGATAAGGTGCAAAGTGATGAGATAAATATCAAGTTCATGTTGACTGAAGAGCAGGTTGTTAACATCTTCACAAAGTCCCTAAGTGTTGTAAAGTTTTGTCACTTTCGTGAAAATATTGGATTGTCGGAGTTTTCATTGAGGGGGAGTGTGCATGACAATGTCACCTCCTAATAGAACTTGGTTTTTATAAAATATCATCAGGAATTTGTAAAATACCTTTGGGAAAGTGTAAAAAAGACCTTCGAGCAAGTGTAAAAAGACCTGCGGGCATGTATACCTCCTCGGCTTATTTTTTAGAAAGAAATGTAGAAATATCTTAAAGGCGGTCTTCAAGTAAACTCTTTAGTGATGTTGATTTTACCAAGTAAATATCCAAGTCAAGCATATTGTTAAGGAGGTCCTTAGTTGTAAAAGGCTCCTATATGCTTAGGTTTAATAACCTTTTATGAAAACCTGTGAGAACATGCAAAACTCACAAATTATACTTAGCCTCTAATCATGGGATGATCTTTGGGATTCCAAATCCTTTTGTACCAAAAGGTAAATTAAGTATGATGAAGGTGTTATAATTCCTTCAACCAATATGCTAGCCTAAAACCTTTATGGTTTAAAGATTGTAAATCCTGTAGTGTACCATGGGTAGGTAATCTATTGGCATATGTTATGTTATCTCACTTAACATTAAGGGGGAGTGTTGGAACATAATGATTAAGTGGTCTCGCCAACCCTTAATGTATATGGGTCCATCACTAATATATAGGTTAATATTTAATAATATAAAATATTTCTATTTCTATTATCAAATATGATAACCTAGGTTTATACTTTAAGTTAAATATTTAATATCATGATATTATTATATTTCTAATATTAAATATTATAAAACTAGTTGTATGTGTTAACCATTTTAGGTTTAAAAGGTGGGTGGGGAGACATACTTGATCACCTTATATAAAAGACTTTAGGTCCCCATTTGATATATTCGAGAAATATATCAAAGGTGTGCAAATCAAGTGACTTGGTTTTACCCTTAGTAAATAGGGTTTTAAAGTAGAAGGTGATCTTACTAGATGTAAAATAATTTCTCTGAAGTAAAAGGTTATTTTCAAAGTGGTTTTTACCCTATTGTGGTTTTCCACTATAAATAATGTGTCACCTATGTTATTTATTTCCTGTAAGTATTTCTTTATTTACTTATGTTATGATATAATCTTTATTTAAATATTTATTGTAACATTATGTAATATGTAAGTTGATTAAATCCGTATTTATTAGAATCCTCAAATTCTAACAGAATCATATCTATCGATGAGTGTGACCATCAAACTAGGATCTCGAGCTACATGCCTATAGCGTCGGATCCCAATCAATCCAACATCATTCATATGCTCCCACTCCTCTACAGTCACACTTGACCGCATATCTACCAACAATGGTGGTACTCTGTCTCACATACGTAGCTGGTCCCTAGCCTGCATCCAACAAAACACAACATTGTTAAGACCTCACTACCTCCAATTACATCTTAACCCCAACAACATACCCAATCACACAAATCCTTCTTACCCCATTTACCTAATTCACATACCAACCTCCTACCCTTTACACTCATGACTCATTACCTTCACATTATTTCACCTACTCACCTATCCCATCTAGCCAAAGATCATATTTTACCCTTACCCTCTATAACCAGTCATAAATTTCACCTTCTTGATCCCTCTTCCTTTCATACATAACACTTCTTACCCTTGTCCCTCTTTCACCCTAATCAAGATCGGTCTCACGGACCGTCACCAATTCTCTTTGACTAACATTAGTTACGATTAAGCGGTGTCGCTCACCTTAGTATTAACGATTTCGGCTATAGCCGACCAATGTTGATCAAACCTCGATGATGCGGTCTCTGTCACAACCCCAAAACTGAAACCCCCTCCCTATTTCTTAAAAATTGACAAAAAAAAAAAAACCTACAACCCTACTTAATCCCAAACACTTACACCCCACATTTATTTCTCCCGCTACTTATCCTATATTCAACCTCATCCCTTGGATTTCATCTATTTTTCACCCACATTTCAAAATTAACATACAAGCCCAAAATTTATTCATTGTAAAACACAATTAGAGAAAATAACAAGCTATAAAATGCCTCCTACCTTATCCCAATGGCATCTACATCGTGGCATGTCATACCACTGCATCGGTGGTCCACTCGACCCCTCTCTTACCTCATCCATATCAAAATCTACCTTGAACCTCTCCACCAATTGCACGTCTCCAACTGCTCTAGTGGACCCATCTACCAGGCTCCTCTCACCATTTAGTCACCTCCACCTAATCCTGGTACAATACCTTGTATTTTTTCCTCCCCGAGAAAGGCACAAATCACTCAGCTCTGTCGTTTTCTCAAAGTCAACAACAACAATGATTTTGTAAAATACGTAATTTTAACTTTATAACCCTAACCCAACATGACTGACATCATTCATACCAAACCGATGTTGATTTCCTTATAACCAACATCGGTCATTTGTTAGTACCATTTCCTCCATGTTTTTCCTATTTTGACCTAACCTCATTACTGTCCCATAACTTTTGGCATTACCAACACTTCATAGACCCTACCCACAAGCCTCAACTACCCATACAATTCCTTAATTGCATTTAGGGATTTTTTATTTTACCTATACCTTGGCCTTACCCATACCATGATCTTTTTACTAGACTTGACCTTCATTTTGTGACCATTGAACTTATGTACTCATTATATCTTGCGATGCTACTACTACGTGTTGTTTTATCCTAACAACCATACCTTTCCTATTTTCGTGTTATTTATCCCAACTAAACCCATGGTGTACTGGATCATACCTAAATGTTCCTACAACTAACCTACATTGTGTTTTCAGACCATATCCTATACCTTGGATACTTGAACCACTTCAACCTTGTTTGGATAAACCTATCGACCTTGGACGATGTAGAGTTTGTAAGCTCTTCAACCAAGTATCGTGTTCGGTGCAAAGATATACATGTGCGTACATTCGATTTCCATTACCTATTACCCAATTTGACCTCGGCCTATCACCTATTACCTGATTTGATCCCTAAAGTGCCCATACCCTTCCCCACCTACCTTAACTCACACCAACTACATATTTATCAAACCACTCATCGACTCTGTATAACACCTCATCAATTCCTAGTTTGAGGGGGATCACATTCACCCACACTTGGTGAAACTCTTCTCTCACACATACATGGTGCAATCACTTCCTATTTTTTTAGCATCACTTATCAATACAAGCTACGCAATCAAAAGGAAAAAATGTAGACACCAAAGATTAGGTCATACTACCCTTATAATATCATTAATTAAATTAATCATACCTTACCTATTCATATCCCATAGTGCACATGATTAATTGAATTAATTACCTTAACTAATTTAATTAACATCCTCACTTGACCACCTTACCCAACCAACTCACCTAGCCACCTCACTCCATGACCCACTCAAACCCCATTAATTACCTAAAACCAAGTCTAAGCCTATCCTAACCAACTAGGACTTAGTCTAAACCTAGACTTAACTCTTATTAAAAAAACTAAAAGGACTATTACTCATCCTTCTGTGATCTTTCACTCAAGACTCAGATGAAGATTGAAAACCACGCTAAAAATAGCAACAATTGCGTTATTTTTGGCCAGCCTATACATTCCTCCTTAACCGACACCGGTTATATCTCAACCGACGTCAGTCCCCTAACCGTCACCAGTTAGGTTAAATACATTTCCAAAATCCTTTATGAAGTTGTTCATTCGATTTAGGATCTCACATGAATAGAGACTTGGATCACTCAAATTTCTAAAGCACTTAAGAAAAATAAATCACCCAGGAACACTACGAACAACCATCGACATCCATCACCTTCCTCATGATCACCGATCCACACAGAGAAGCATGGAGGCTCAAACTACCACAACACGTACACGATGTCCCTTCTCTCTAGATCTCTGTCATCATTGTTTTCATCACCTGCACTCTCTAGACCCATTATTTAGTAAGTACCTAACATCTCTTCATTTATCTCTATTTTATTTTAGTAAGATCATCATTCCTCTCAAGTAATTTATTTTTCTGTACATCCATACATCTCCTTTCTCCCACCATCCTATCACCTTACCATATCTATCCCTTTCACCTATCTTCACCCTCTCCTCATCCCCGAGTCACTAAGGCCATTTTACGACCTCACCTTCACTATTTCCACCTCCGAGCAATCGAGAGAGAGCTTGGGAACAATTTTCTAAGAACCTTTTACTAACCACCCCTACCAATGTTGATTAGCCAACTAACATCGGTCATCTTTCCAAATCGGCATCGGTCACATAACCGACATTGGTTACTGTGTCCATGCAACATACCTCCGACCAGAGATCTCATACCTATTCCCTAATAGCTTGGAATCACTCCTAATATTTACAGATCTTACCCAAAGCCCGTACTGGACCTACAACCCAATACCAACCCATCACCGACCCGCTTTGACCTCATTCACCTTTTTATTTGACATTTCTTATATGTTTTACATGAGATACCTAAATCGCTTCAAATCCAATAAGATTTTTTTTTCATGTTTATTTTGGATAGCATTACTAATGTTATATAAAAATGGATTGACAACTTGTTCAGGAAGCATCACGCTTCTTGGATCTAGCTTCTGCAAAGAAGTCCACTCGTGGTTTTATTTAACTCTATATGGTGGTATTGTTTTACATTTCTGGGTAGTTCCTCCGATCCAAAAGGGAGATCTCGTAATCAACATTGGATTAGGAAATCGTAAAACGCACACTGACCTTCAATTGACACCACAAATAGGTATTCCTCCTTTTCGTATCACCCTCTATCTATTTCATTAATTTGTTAAGAATCTAGTGAAACATTTTGGGTTTCTAAGTACGGGAATTAGGCCGACGAGGTGGACTAATGGAACAATAAGGATGAGGAGGTTGTGATTCTGGGGGTTGTGTATGAATGAGAGAGCTAGGTGCAAAGATAGATTTAGACTTGAGAGTTGCATGAGGCCTAGATGTCATGACTAGTGCAAAAATAGAGGCAAGAGTGGGCTGAGGTAATGGTGTATGTGATGGAATACCTTTGATGGTGACAAATTTCTTGTTATGGATGAACTTGAGACATAAGTGAAGCATGGAAGGGATAGCCTGGGTAGCTCAGAGCCAAGGAAGACCTAGGACCATGTCACAACCTTTGATTTCATATGTAACAAGGAATGGTGTAGGCACAGTAAGGGACCCAACTATAATGGGAAGAATAACATGAACGTAAGAATTAGGGATTGGAAATGTGATTTGGGAGGTTGGAAATTTGATAGCTAATAAGAGTGCCATGGAGCATGCATTGGAAAGGGCTGATGGATGGACCAAAGTATTGTTGACTATATAAGTACCAATATAAGCATTAATATGCAGTGAATCGAGGAAAATGTAGCATGGTAATCATGATCTAAGAATGTGATAACTAGTGGTGGCATATTAATAGTAGTAATAAGAAAATCAAGTGGCCCCGATGGAGGATGCACAACATGATATGTATGGTTTGTAGAATAATCAATAGCTTGCTTGTCATGCTTTCGTAATGAGTCATTGAATATTTTAATCTTTTGATTATCATTGACTAGCTTAGACGTAGATGGCTCAGGGAGCTCAATTGCATTGTTGTCAATAAGATCTTGAATAAGATGTTTGAGTTTAAAGAAATGATTAGTAGAATTCCCATTACATTGATTATAGTCACAATATGCATTTTTGTGGTAATTATGGCCATTTGAGAGAAAATGATCGAGATTAATTAACGAGAGGAAGAGTAATGAGATTTTTTTCAATAAGTTGTGGTAATAAGAATCAAGGTGTGTAAGGTATCCTAGTGAAAGGGTTCCTCTTGGATTGAAATTAAATCATGGTGGGTGTAGAAATAACATTGATACAGTGGTTTTAGCTTTAGTAGTCTTAGTAGATGGTTTAAAGGTGGATTTATCTTAAAACTTGTTAGAGGATGAAAGCTTTCTTTTTATGAATTTTTCCCATGGATGAAAGATGAATTTAGATTATTAAATAATAATTCAATTTCCCCATGGATGAAAGCTTGATTTTGGAAAATTGAGTGTATGGAATAATTGATCAAATAAGGGAGAAGTATCAAACATGAAACTCTCTTGAATTGGAAGTAAAAGACTTTGAATAAATATATCTTTCAATTCTAAATCATATCTAGGACATTGGGCATATTAGCAAGGTTGTTATTATATCCTAAAACATAGTTCCTTATGTGTTCATTGGATCCTTTTTTTATTTTAGAAAGTTGTGCATAAGATAGATTAGTAGTGATATTTATAGAAAAATGAAAAAGAAATACATAGGATATAGTTGTAAAATATGTTACCGAATGGAAAAGTAGATCATAGAACCATCCCATAGTGTAATATTGTAAGCTTCAAGGAAATAATTTAGCTAATAATGTAAGGTCCTCCACATAGTCAAGAAATGCCACATGAAAGGATCCAAGGTATTCATGAGGGTCACCATGGCCATTGAAGGTAAGAAGCTTAGGTATGATGAAGTTAGGAGGCAACATATTAGAAGAAACGGTGGGTGCAAAAGTGGTATGAAGAAGGAGAGAGAAATCTATACATGGCGATGAATGTAAAGTAGCCTGTTATAACTAGAAAATTTGGGATTGTAAATCATGGTACAAGGAGGTTAGGTCATGAGTTCCTAAAGAGGATACATGTCATGTGTGATAATTAATAGGGAGGGTAAAGTGATTTGTAGGAGTAGGAATAGAAATGAGGACAATATATGTAGGTGGAAGAGTGGTGGTGGAATTAGGAGGATGTGTCGAAATAGGAAGAGAAGTATTATTGGAAACTAGAGGGTTGAGCTCTATTAAATTAGTGGCTTCCTCACAAGTAGTGGATAATAATAGATGTAATTCTTGAGGATGTTTATCAATATTATCCTAGAGATCATGAAGGTCTTTGTTAGTAAAGAGTTCATAAGACTCACCATGGAATAAAACTAGAAGAATTCCCGGAAGGTAGGGTTCGAGCGAGTGGGTTCACCAAATGATTTAATCTAAATTGAATTAAACAATTTATTTCAAAGTAAATATTTTAATTAATTATATTCTAATTATAAATTATAATAAGATGCAAGCAATAAGCATGTAACAATATGAAATCCTAAGAAAATGAGAGAGATAAGGTGACTTATATGATTTCACGAAACTTGGGATGATCTAGATTGAGTAATTATTGGAATCGACTAGAAATAGTGTCATCAAGCCTCACTTGAAGGTTCTAGAACCAAGAACTACAAAAGATAGAAGTTCTCATGGAAGGACATGAGTGCCTAGGTGCTAGTGACTAATCTGAGCACTAGTGTCCACACAAATGCTCGTGTTTCGATCTTTTCTCGGGATTTAGGAGCTTCACTTTCGATCTTATTTTTTTCACTGGTTTCACTCTAATGTCATCGTTCATACCGTAACCTAAAAAAAAATAACTAATTACACATGCCCACAAACCATATACAACCTAATAAATAAATTGTAAAATGGGGAGTCGACTTACCCCGATGGTCACTCAAAGAGTAATCTTATGACCAAATGTTGCACTACATCTCCGACTCCATGTAGTTCTATTTTTATGTGTGTGCAATGATTCCATGGTTTTCCCTTGTGCATGTTGCACTATGATAGCGGGCTATATATAGATTTCTCCAAGTATGAAAATGTGTGTAATGGAATAGAATGAGCCTCCTCCTATCATGTGTATGCAAAGTGATGTAACCCTTGTCCCTTGTATGAGTGTGCTAGATGAATTCTGTGAAATGATCTTCTACCTTGATGTAAGCTTAGGTGATGATAGATAATGCTTATAGTACTTGGCCCCTTTCTATAGAGCAATAACTAAGTATATAGATTATTCCATTGTTTGAAGTTTGAAAATGACATCTAAAAGGAAAACCCAAAGTTGTAAAGTGTGACCAAGAAGTAATAAGAAGATAAATAAGGTCAAGAGAGCCAAGAAGGGACAAGACTTCTTCGGATCTTCTACCCTAACTGGGTGTTATTTTTCAAGGCCATAAAAGATAAATCAATCAGGTTTTGGCATAGTTGTAAGATATTTAAGGACAATAAAGGTGCAAGAGATAAAGTAAAAGGCCCAAAATAAGTTGTCAACCACTAGTGTTCTTGATTAGGAATCATGTATACATTAATATGCTTTATGACCTAGAAATGTACCCAAGTGCATATATTTTGTGTCTACAAACCTAAATCTATTGAATGATGTAGCCTAGATGCAAAATTGGTTACAACAATGGAAGTTGAATACAATTCTCTAATGCAAAAGAAAACTTGGGAATTAGTCCCTCTTTCTCCTAAAGGAAAGATTATGAGGCTCTAGATGGTTATATAAAATTAAAAAAGTATGATGGTAAGATTGATAAATTCAACTCTAGATTAGTTTCTAGAGGGTTTACTCAAAAACCTAGTTTGGATTATGTTGACACCTTTTCTCATATTTCCAAACTAGGCACTATTATAATTCTTCTAGATTTAGTTACTCAACATGGTTAAGAGATTTGCCAAATGGATGTTAAAAATGTATTTTTAAATGTTGACTTGAAAGAAGAAATTTATATGCACCAACCTAAAAGTTTTGAAGAACCTAACAAATAATTATATGTGTTTAAACTTAAGAAATATTTGTATGGTCTTAAACAAGCTCCTATAGTTTCCACTATGCTAAGATAAATAGTTTCTTTTATGAGGTTGGTATTTCTAATTGTTTTGTTTATAATGATTTATTTATCAAGTAGGAAAACAATCATGTTATCGTTATTGTCTTATGCATTGATGATCTCCGATTACTAGTAGTGATAAGAATTTGGTTCTTATAATCAAATAGAAGTTAAGAAAATGTTTTGAAATGACTTATTTAGGACTATTAAATCATTTTATATGCATGATTGTTTGTTAAAATCAAAAAATATTGTTGCATCACAAGCACAATATGTTTCTCACCTTCTTAAAATGTTTAATATGATTGATTGTAAGCTTGTCTCTACTCCTATGGAAGTTGGTGTTAAATTAGATCCAAAACCTTCTTATGATAAATTTAATCCTATTTTATATAGACAACTAGTTGGTAGTTTTATTTATTTGACTATCACTAGGCCTAATATATCATATGACGTTGGAATTATTTCTAGATACACGTTAGATCCTTTTGAGAAGCATTGGAAAATGGAAAAAATATTCTAAGTTATATCAAAGGTACAATCAATTATGGTTTGTGTTATTATTCTTATGATAATACACATTTATTTGGTTATTATGATTTTGACCATGTTGGTGATATTGTGGATAGAAAATATACTTTTGGATATGTTTTCAAGTTGGGTGTAGGTGCAATAACTTGCCGCAATAAGAAACAACAAAGAATATTTATATCTTCTACTGAAGAAAAGTATAGAAGTGTTATGGAAGCATCAAAGGAAGCCATGTGGCTTAAAATAATGTTTGAATAAATTCATATGAGCTTCAAAGGAAACACTCTACTTCTAAGTGACATTTAAAGTCGTATTTATCTTGTAAAACATCTAGTTTAGCATCAAAAACCAAGCATATTGAGATCCATATGCTTCTCATCCAGAAAAAAAATCTTAATGGTAACATCAATCTTAGGTTTTGTTCCCTTTGAAGAGCGGGTTACGCGGACATTTGTACTAAGTTCTTGGGTGCCACAAACTTTTACAAATTCTTGGCTATTTTGGGCATTATAGATATTAGCTATTATGATTATATGGATGAAATTGATCTCCACATGTGAATCAA
The DNA here is from genome assembly GCA_018340775.1 of Taxus wallichiana var. yunnanensis. Classification (NCBI taxonomy): domain Eukaryota; kingdom Viridiplantae; phylum Streptophyta; class Pinopsida; order Cupressales; family Taxaceae; genus Taxus; species Taxus wallichiana. The sequence continues at coordinate 444,537,533 of CM031234.1, forward strand.
ATAAGAATATGTTGTTTAGCTCTTATGATCATGTTAATGAATTTGATCTTATAATCTAAATCATATGATTTTTTTCCTTTCGTAGCTACTGTTGTCCAAAAAAACTCCCTTAGTTATCTTCAAAACTTACGAGTTCCATTTTGGTTCTAACATTCAAGTTTGTAGGTCGCATGCACTCTTAGTTTTATACCTTGGTACTTTTACATGGCTGCAGTTCTTCATGCACACCTTGCACATCATTCTTACTTCTTATTTTTACTTCCTCTTCCTTCACTTACTTTTGTGCACTTCGCCTCTCTTCCCTAATCTTATATCTTATTCCATTTCCTTCACATGCACCCATTGCATTCCCACCTTCATTCCAAAATTTTGAGCACCACTTCACGTGCCTCTGTGGAATTTCCTTCCATTTTGGATAAATTCCTTGGTATGCTTTCCCGCGCATACCCTTCCTTCTAGGGTCCCATTCATTTCATCATGTGCACTATTTTCCCTCTCGCATTCTTCCTTTATGTGCCATATATTTGTTCTCACCTTTTCATGCACTCAAGCTTCTCGGCACAAACCCTCCTGTTGTCTCTACGCACTCCTTTGATCAAATTCCTACACCTTCTATATCTTTACACACTTTTACAGATATGCACCTTTTCTTCCCACTTCTCGCACACCCCATCATGTGTGCTCGCAAACCTCTCGTATTCTTTCTCTATCATACCTCCTTCTCTTACACACGCACCAAGTGTAACTCTCTAATTCATTCATTGCATGCCATGTGGAAATTTTCGGATGAAATGTGCAAGATGCAACCTATCAAAACATGCCAGCCTACATATTTTCAAATGAATATATGACACATGGTAGAAAAGATAAAATAGACAAATAGTCGGCCGAATTCTTTAGTTGATCATAGCATGCCACTTGTCTTGTGTGTTTAGTTTGCACTTTGTAGATATTTGAATCACCATAACTTCTGTTATAGAGCTTGGATTCCCACGTGAATGTGCTTTATTGAAATCTTATGATGTGAGATATACTCTAGGCTATTCAAAATCAGATTTTGGAAGGATTTGGTAGGAAGAAAACATGGAAACATGATAGAGGCCATTAATTCACTCATATAATTGACTCAACCACTTAGATTTGATTAAATTCAACCTTCTTCCTTGTTTCACAAGATAAACACACATGGGAAAAAAATTTAATAGCCTTGCAGATGCATTTGCATGAATTAATTGCTTGTTGTATGTGGTTGGAAGTTTGAATTCAAGTTTCCCTCTCTTTCTCCCCTTCCTTCTCTCTCATTCTTCTATAAATTGTAAAGCATTGCTCATTGTAAGAGGTTGGAGTCTCTTTGTTTGTAAGAGGATTATTCAGAATAGTGCCTTTGCATCTTGATTCACGAGGCCTCGGATTTGGTTTTCTACATGTGGATACTTTCCTCTTCCACTATTATAATTGGATGTGAATGTTTAGAAGCAATTTACCTTCCACTTGTGGTTATTCTCTGCCCTAGCTCATTTTAATTGCATCTTATTTACCTTCCACTTGTGTTGTTGTTTTGTTCTACATTTTCATGTCTCTTTTAGGTTCCTATATGTTTTGCTCCATGAAAATGTGTATGTCAATGTGTTTCAAACCGTGGCATGTTTGTTTACCATCACCGCATGTGTTTTCTATCATTTTCACTCAACCAAGTTTGTTCATCCCCCTTTCTAGTGTTATCACCTCACCCTAGTGTATCCATGTATTAGTTAGCTAAGCTAAGAGAATTGAAACTAATACCTAATAGTTTCAAAATAAAGCTAACTAAACCTAGATCATCATGCTAACAGACTTAAAGAGACTAAATATGAACAACATGCATAGAACTTTGAAGGAAATCAAACTAACATGTTAAACATTATAATCTAATTTTCTAAAGCTAAACTAGAAATGGACCTATGTAGATCCTTAGAAATAAAAATGTGATTGTTTGCTTCATCCCAAGGTGTTTCACCTCAAAGTAATGCGATAAAATAGATCAAGATAATGGGTGTAGGAGGAATACATGTGATTATGTAGACAGTGTATGCACATAGAATGTTGACCAAGCTGATTTTGAGATCTTCCCTTTGGCTAAGAGGAATGACTTGTAAAAAACACAACAAGACAAAAAAATAGCATTAACAATATAGGTTAGTGGACTATGTAGAAACCAAAATTGGGTCACACTCCCCTTAGTCCCTTGTCAAATAAACACCCGAACAACCTCACCTAACCATGCCCCCTTTCACCCCACTCTAATATTAATTTAATTAATTTGATTAAATTAATTTATGATCTTACAAATACATTTTATTAAAATATCCTAATTAGATAATGCCCACATATCCACCTCACCCTAAGACCTATTCTTAGTATGTTGTCATAACTAACTAAGACATGCCCAAAACCTAAAAATCAAAGCTTATATTCCTTCTAACCACATTCCTGCTGTTAGAAGGAAGCTTCCATTTTAATCCATGGAAGAAAATGAACGAGATCCAAGAAAATTAAAGGGACCTTCCCGGTTTAGTAAACCTAAGGAATCCCACCCTAACCGATGCCTGTTACCCTAAACCACTTCCGGTCAACCTAAACGGCCGTCGGTTACCATTTAATCCCTAAAACAACCTTATTTCAAGGTTGGGACATTTTTTGAGAGGTTGGCACATCTTCTGAGAGTGAGAGATGAAACCAAAGCTGCATGCAAGTAGAACCAGCATTCATACATGCATCAGAGCATCCACTGACAAGACTGAAAAGAAGCAACCATAGATCCATTTTCCTTCATGGGAGCATCGGGAAGCACCTACACCACACCAAGTTCCTTTCATTTGATCACCCACCATTACCAACCAGACATCAAGCTCGTGCAACAATAAGTGTTTTATTAACCAACACTTGTCCATTACCATTTTTAGTAGATTCTTTTACTTTTGTTATTAGTTTCTACTCCCATTTCCATTTACCCACCATTTACCTCCATGAAAACTTGACCATTCCTTCACCCACACCCTTGAACTACCCATACTTGGATTTTAATCACCCCTGAGTATACCTAAGACCTACACAGACCTTGCCATAGCCCTCTCCATTTCCATTTAGCCTTGGATCTTCCCTCACCTCAAAATTTTATTGAGTTTCTTATACCCGACCACACCGATGTTGGTTACCCACAACTGCCATCACCGGTTCACTTAAACTAACATCGGTCTATCAAACTAATGTCGGTCTCTATGTTTTTACCATCAGACCAAGAATAGAGCCTGAACTCTCTACCCAATACCCAAAATTACCAGAACTTGACTCGACGACAAGATCTTAGTACCTTGACAAACACCTTGACCCTCAGATTCAGTCATAGCTTAGCCTGTTGTGAATGAATTTTCTTATTGTAGACAAATGAGATACCTAAATCATTTTAACTATAGTAGGATTTCCTTTATTGTTATCATTAATTTGTTTTAAATAGTGGATTGACAGTAAATGTATGGGAGTATCACACTTCCCAGATCTAACATACGCTAGGTAGTTCACTGCATATATTGTTTAACTTTTATTTGGTGGTCTAGTTTTCCATTTTAGGTATTTCCTTCAAGTAAAAAGGAAGCTCTCATGATCAGCTATGGATCAAGAAGTCATACGCGTGCAACAACCTACAACTAGCATTTTAATAGGTATTCCTCTTATCCCTTTACCCCTATCTGTTTCATCAACATTTGAAGAAACGATCTAGAATCAGGTGAAACATTTTGGAACACCCGGTGGGACCCATTTGGGGTTCTTTTCATTTCTTCATTTTTAGGTGAAAGGTTGCATGTTTGTTTCCTTTCAAAGGTTCTCACATTAAAATTTCTTTAATATAATCTTCTCTTCTTCTATTATCTAAAAGCAATCATATTTTGGTGATTTAAAAGAACATTCCTTTCCTTTCATTAGTATCACATTAGTGAAAGAGCATCCCTTCTCCTATTCATATTTTGTGTCATCAAATTCAAAATTTCTATTTGGGCTTAAAATTAATTACATTTCATTCTACTTTACTGCATTAGCTCACATTAAATGAGGGAAACCTATACGTTGGAAGTCATGCCCAGTTGATGCTTGACAAACAAATCATAGAAATGCATTTTCTTTCTCTTTCTCTCTCCAAGTCTTACCAAACATCACAAAATTGAAAAAACATACACACATTCTTAAAAACATCTCACCCGGAAGACGTTGTTGGTGGTCACACGATCATAGTACGGTGGGTACCCCATCTGGTTACCTTTTCCAGTACCCCATCAAAGGATGGACCACCCCTACCATAACATAACCGAAACCTCTCCTTATAGATCTCCTTCTTTGTAGGAAGTCATCCTCACCAAAAATTCTATTCTAAATTTCATGAGTCAGTCCTTAAATAGCATAAGCTAAACAAACATAATAGAAAAAGCACTCTTAGGATCGAATTTTTCTTAGTGTTTCTACTTGGCTTGCATTTTGAGGTGAGAGGACATATTCTTCATTTTCTTATTTCCCCTTGCATACTCCTCATCATAGTTGGTGTATTCCAACTTCATTTGAGTGTGCCTGGACCCTATTCTCATCATTCTCAGAATCTTGGGTTTGATTCCATATTTGATTTTAACTCACAACCACTTTTTCTTCATCTTTGTTTCAATTTCATAGTAACCGGTGTCGGTCAGCAAGTGATCGTCATCGGTTACCCTCTGACCATCATCGGTTTTACTCAACCGGCATTGGTTAATTGTGCTTTTGGTTAACCTACCCAAAAGGACACCTACTTCACCTTCTTTTTGTTGTTCGAGCCTCTATCACTCTCAGCATATTCACTTTCCAAGTAAATTCCATCAGCATCTTACATACTTGGCAAATTATTGGCCTTTTACCTTGTTTTGACAAATTGACCATTTTCCATGTGATCGACCAATTGTGACCGATGTCGGTTTACCCTAACTAGCATCGGTTAGCTTGTGTAATTCTCCAGCTAACATTTTAACCCCAATCCACCTACCACCACCTATTTCTCCTATCTCTATTGTATTTCTGGGGCATTTACAAAAAGTAGTCCTACCACGTCAGTACTTGTTCACATGGTGCTGACGCGTAGCCAAGAAAACACCCTCATATTCCATGCTAGTTATCAACCACTCCCACCTATCCCTTCACCACCTTCTATTTTATCACCCATGGATCCTACCCAACTTATCACTATTATCACCACAAGGGATGAGGAGTTTGCACATGACTCCTTGACCAGAACCCTACCACCTTGTAGTTTTATCTTTCCCACTCATCCACTTGAGATGCCTCGGGTTAGTTGATATACGGCATGCCCGTATCTATCCCCCGACACTTGTTCCTACTTCTACTCCACCTCCGATAGCTCCGCACTTCCCGCATCTACCTTACCCCATATTGTTTCGTAGCTAGGCCCTATACCTGCTTTATGACCATGTATCCGCCACATCTATTGCACTGCCACATCCAATATACCTTCGCCAACCACCTAGAACATAACCTCATCCATGCCTATTATCTCACATATACCGTAGCTACACAACCACCCCCGGTGTCGGTGACCCCTACCCCTTTTCAAAATGTTGTTCTTTCTATTCCACAATCCTTAGCCCCATTACTACTAGGGTCACCACAACCCTTCCACCTCTATATACTTACTATCAACAACCTCCCATTACATTTTCATTCATTATGGGTATGTACCCCCTATTTCACTTCCTCCTTCTCAATCTACCTATATAACATCACCATATATAGAATGTCGTGTCCATCATATGTCCAACACCAACCTCCTTATGCTACAGGAGGTACCTAGCAATCACAACCTACCAACGACCTAATCAAGTTAATGATGGAAAATATATAGATGTTGGAGGCATCAGTTTCTGGCACACGTAACTCTCTTACCTACGATGAGATTTGTAATGAGCCCATCCACCCATCTATTCCTATTTGTCCATATCCCATACATTGGGAAATGCCTAAATTTAACAACTTCAACAAAGAAGAGCACCCATAACATCATTTGCACTCTTTCAAACACAGGTGTTATCTTATTGCCCATAATGATGCTTTGCTCTTGAGGACTTTGCCCATGTCTCAGACCGAGCCCATGTTAAACTAGTATAGTGGGTTACCTAGACATTCTATCTTCTCATTTAATCAGGTAGCCCAAGCCTTCTTGGATCACTTCTCCATCAATGTTGTTAAGAAGGTTACCATGATTGACCTCTACTCTATGTGTCAATATGACGACGAATCTATCATAGATTTTGTTGCTCATTGGCATAGCCTGATCAATCAACTCACATTCCAATTACCACAAACCAAACTCATAGAGCTCTTCACACGGGCTTGTGCTAGACATATCTCGCCAACCCTATAGGTGCAAAATTTTCAAACCTTTGATGAGGCATTCACCATGGCATGAAAGCTAGAGATTTGGGCCATCAAAGAAAAGAAAATCCAACTACGAAATAAGAACTCAGCATTCAAGTCAAATGATACCTCTTCTTCTTGAAACCATAGAACAATTATTCAAAATCCAAGGGAACCGCTAATGCAGTGGTACTCAAGGCCAGCCTAGCTCATCCCTCAAATCAAGCTAACCCCTCATCTAATCTCTCACCTATTCAGACTTTTCAATTCAAATGGGAACAACAAAAATACACCCCAATTGGGGAACCTTATTCTTCTATCTTAGAAAAGATCATTAAAGTTGGGGCCATCACCCTTCCTCTCATAAAGCCACACACACTTTGGTTTGATCTACGCTCACCCCACCCCGTGGTACAAAGAGCACAACTTCTGACAATGATCATCGAGTAAAGGGTCATAGGGATGGAAATTGCATCACTTTCAAAAAATATAGTCAAGAAATGATCGAGAAAGGTGAATTAACCTTGGATAATCCTAAACACACTGCCAATCAAAACCTACACATCTTCCTATTTCTAAGACACATTTTACAGAATTTCCATTGGATCCTCAGAGACCTCACCTATGATAGTTCCTTTCTCAGGTTTAGTTGATCGCCTAGATTATGTGGATAGAGCCTTACTTTGGGGGCATCTTCTGCTTCTTGTCTCCACACAAATGCAAATGTCACTTGTTGATACTTCCACTATATATCCAAAAATATTTCAGCTGATCGAACCAAACACAACCACAACTATCACAAATTCCACCATGATACCACTCATGGCTCAACTCACACCCCTACCCATAACCCAACATGCATCAAAATCCAAACCTACACCTACATCATCTTCCTCGCCTAAACCTATTACTCGAAGAGGTCACCCACAAAGGCCACCCTTACTCATCCACCCATCAAATTAGATTTAGCTACATCCTCCAAAGCCAACACCAAACCTACTCTAGCACCCAAATAGAAGAACCAATCCCATAGATCTCATACTCCAACCTCGTCGATCACACCTTCATCACCTTCACTCTTTCCATCCATATTAGGACTAAACCCTTCCAAAGATGGGTAAGAAATCTCCACCCATCAGTACACTAAAAACACAACAACTCATTCCTCCCTCACATACCCAAGCTCCCAACATGGATTCCACCCACACCTACAACATCTTTACCATCCATACCTCCAATACCATCGATAACTTCTTCACAACCCACGACACTTCAGTCTCTTTCCCTCACACCTCCTGCACGACCCGCGTCATCTACCTTCACAGCACCTCAGTTATCCCCGTGGGTAACTCACCCTCTTCCACCATCCACTTTTCCCTCTAGATCTCATGTGCCCATATCACCTTTACCTAAGAAGGTGCAACCTAAAGACAAAATTTTGTACCCTCTAATAAGGTAGTCAAACCAACCACACACTCTCTTAAGGGTCATTCATCTACCATACCTTACCTAAACAAATTAGACGAGCAACACCTAAAACCATGGCTCGACCTACTCCCCTCCCAAAGACCCTTCATTTATAGTCATCGCACCTACACCCAAACCACTTTCACTTCCCATTGTGATCCACTTAGTGGGATCCATGCCAAAATCTTAACCAACCTCCTTGAAACCACGTTCATCACATTACTACCTCTCAAACCTCCCTATGACCCTCTCAAACCAAAACCAAAGGGGTGACAACACCAAAATTTGTGCCTACCATGTGTTCCAAGACACGATGTAGAGAAGCAAGGCTTTGAAAACCATTCTTATCTGGTTATTTCCTCTTGAAGAAAATTTTGACGATGATGACCTTCTCGCTGAAGACCCCATTTCACCAGCATCCATTCTCACAATTCTTCCCTCATTACCTACTCAACAACCAAGATCTCCATACCCACTTTACTCCTAGAGCCACCCCTAAGATTTGAAATTAACATGGTTTACATCAGATAACTTGCCAAACCTCCACCCAAATGTCAGTGTGCCCAACTCATCTCACAAGGTTCCTTCCCACCCCTATGCTTCTGACCTTCTTGTCGCTATACCTTTCATGGCTCGCCTACCTCACCCACCTCCCCACCTCAAATCAACATGATCCACATTACTACCCGTGCTCAGAAGGATAAAGGCAAGGAAAAGGCAACCGACCCACCGACCAATCCTATACCCAACATACCATCTACACCCACACCTAAAATCACTATCCGCAGCCCCACATATCCTATGTCTAATGGGGTTACACATTGCACGATGCTCAAACAACTACACCAATCCCCCTCAAAATGTCTCTATATGACCTCATCCAAACCTCAAAATCCCATTGTCAAGCTCTCATGGAGGTTCTTCAGTCTATTGAGGTCTTACCTAATGACCCTACACCCGTGGCCTCCATTATTACACCCCATCATATAGCCTCTCTCACCAAATTACCACCTTCATCTAGACCTCCACCTACTAGCCAAATAGTCGCACTCAGCTTCTCATATGAAGAGATCACACCGCACCAAACCGATGACCCATATCCTCCTCTTTTCATCTCCTTCCACATCAATAATATACGTGTACGATGTGTTATGATTGATGGGGGTGATAGCATTAATATCATTTCATCCCATGTATTCGTTCAAATGTGCATACCTGACAATTACATGCATAAACATCCCATCATGTTGCGTTCATTCAATGACGCTATCACCTCTACACTTGGCACCATCATCCTCCATGTTTGCATGGGCCCCCATACTATTCCAGAGCTATTTTACATCTTAGAAGGGAATTTCAATACAACCTGTTGCTTGGTAGACCCTGGATTCGTGTTATGGGTTGTGTTCCTTCCACTTTGCATCGTTGTGTAAAGTTTGAGCATGAGGACACACCTATACCATTCTAAGCTGACCCATCACCTTTCAAAACTTGCAACATGCTTTACCAACCCAATGATGTGCTTATACCCATTAAAGCATCTACCTCCATGACCACTACCTCTTCACCTACACCTCCACTCACTAGTGTCATCGCTACCTCAACCGCACCTACATCCTCCATTCCTACCGCTACCATAACCTCCATGGCCGAACCAAGCCTCCCAATCGAGTTGTTTCCACCCCATCTCGATCCCACCTCTCACATGTCATTTATTCCACTACCCACATATTGACCACCGATCCCTTAGAAGGCATTTTTCAATGCCTCACCCTAGGGGAGTATCGCCTATATAATGTCAACACATTCCTTACTCCACAAAAAAAATGGAAGTCTTCACCAGCACCCTCACTATGATCACCGTATAGGAGAGAACCTCCTTTATGGTCCTCCCCACCTTCGTACCAATCTCACCTATGGGGGACTTGATACTACTACTTATACACCTGAACCACCATCACAAACCCACCCATTTTCTATCGATCTCCAGTCACTCACCAATCGTCGTTTCACCCACACCTTCCTACACCAATGTGCATGGAAGGGTTTTAGCTTTGGCTTTTATGAGCAAGGCCGCCACACTATTATTCCATGTAATACCCACAAACATAATGATCCTAGTGGTATTGGCATTGTTGAACCCCTACCAAGAAGCCCGCATTGAACTCATTGAGGACATCGCCCTTCTCCACCTTCTTTACCTACTCCATCTTCTTCACCACCATTACCACCTTTCAGATGGAGTTGATGGATTTGGAATCCATTCCTCCTAACTTTTTTCATAAATACCATTTCTTGGGGCCTCTAACTTATCAATGTGAGGGAGAGGCCCCTCATCTCTACCATTCATGTATCCCTAGAAATGATCGATGATGATACACCTTCGATTAACATCATTCAATGTAAGGATGATGAATCTATACTCACCTACCTTGGTGCTGAGGACTCATATATTCATTAGTCGTTACCATCGAGACCCAAACCATGTTGAATGAATCAACTATCGAAATCAACATCCATACTCGGAAAACCCGTACATTCTAAAGATCAAACAATATTTAGATACTACTAAACAGGAAGCCATCACTTCTTTTCTCAAAAACCATAATCACACTTTCACCTTGTCTTACATAGACATGCTTGGTATTGACCCCACTATAGTGGTCCACAATATCATAACCATTCCCGATGCCAAACCTATCAAACAAAAGCTGAGGAAAATGCACCCTCACATTGCAATTTTGGTCAAAGAAGAACTTCAACACCTTCTTTCTGTTTCCTTCATCTTACCCATTGATTATCTCTGGTGTATTTCTAACATTGTCCCTATCACTAAGGTGTGACAGGGGGACTTATTTTTTACATGGATTTCTGTGACCTCAACCTAGCTTGCCAAAAGATGACTTTCCTCTACCCGGTATTGACCAATTGGTTGACCTTACTGCTGGTCACGAGATGCTATCACTCATGGATGGTTTCTCGAGGTTATAACCAAATCTTGCTTGCCCCAGAGGATCAGCACAAAACCACATTCATCACCCCTTGGGGGACCTTCGCTATTGAGTCATGCCTTTTGGCCTTAAAAACACTAGTGCCACATATCAGTGGGCTATGACTTACATCTTCCATGACATCATGCATCGTATATTGGAAGATTATGTGGATGATCTCTGGCCAAATAGAAACACCACTCCGAGCATCTCGTCTTTGTCTTCAAAACCATCTTTGACCGCCTCATTAAATATTTCATTCACCTTCAACCCAAGAAGCATGTATTTGTTGTAATCTCGATAAAACTCCTGGGATTTATCATCTCCTTGCATGGCATAGAATTTGACCCTACTAAAGTTAAGGCCATTCTTGAAATGCCTCCACCTACTAATCTTAGGCAACTTTGTAGCTTGCAAGGTAAGTTACAGTCTATTCGTTGTTTCATTTCACAATTTCTCGATCGGTGTCAACCATTTCATCATCTTCTCAAGAAGGATGTCTCCTTTAAATGGGATGATGACTACCACAAAGATTTTGAGGCCTTAAAACAATACCTTCTCCAACCACCCATACTCATTCCACCTAAAGATGATCAACCCTTCTACCTATACATCTCTGCTACCGATCACTCCTTAGGGGTCATGCTCGCTCACCACGATGAATAACACAGGGAGTAGGTGGTTTATTACATAAGTTGTACTCTTTTGGACTACAAAACCCGTTATACCCATGTCGAAAAACATTGCTTAGCCTTAGTGTTCATTGCCATGAAACTCCGCCATTACCTACTCAACCACAAAACCTATGTTGTGACCAACACTGACCCCCTACACTTCATATATGCCAAACCTTACCAAAATCAACATGTTGCATGTTGGCTTATGCTTTTAGCCAACCTCGACCTTGAATTCATCCATCAAAATTCCATCAAGGTCCAAGTCATTTCCTACCAATTGGATGACGCACCTATTTCCTGGATCAACCTTCTAATTTTGAATTTCCAGATGATTCAATTGCTTCACTTTCCTTGGACGAGCCCACATGCCAAATGACACTCTTCTTTGACAGTTCCAAGTGTTAGTGCCATGGGGGGGCAGGCAGGCATTATCCTCATTCCGCTTGATGGTGAACCCATGCCTTTATCTTTCAAACTCAATTTTTATTATACAAATAATATTGTCGAATACGAAGCACTCATATTAGCTCTAAGTTGCATATGCCTTGGATGTCAAATCCATTAACATCTTTGGTGATTCCCAGTTGGTCGTAAATCAAGTCAATGGTATATACCAGTGTTGTAATGAGACACTTCAAAAGTATAAACATCACGTGGACATACTTTTGACCACCTTCAACTCCTATAACCTCCAAACCATCCCCTGTTCAACCAACAAATTTACAGATACCATGGCCTGCTTGGCCTCTCAAATCCCTGCTTTGCCCATTGATTCTAAAATATTTTTCACCATACAAAGACTCCAATCAACCTCTTAATTACCTCGTGAAATTTACTCCTTCAGAACCACTACCCCTGACCTGAGTGACCTTTGGTATAAAAAATATTCAGACTACCTTTCCCTCTCCATCTTGCCTCCTGACCTCACTCGTAATGGACAACCTACCTTTCTTAAAAGGTATCTCGTTACGGCATCATGGGTGTCCTCCTCTATAAGCACGGCGGCTTCGATGGCATTCTCTTATGATGCCTTACAATTTTTGAAATTCCTTACACCATTTATGAAGTTCATGATGGCATATGTGGAGGCCACTTCAGTGGCCTTGTTGTTGCTAAGTGCATTTTTTGCCTAGGCTATTACTGGCTGACCCTTAACCATGATTGTTGCGACTACGTTAAGCATTGTGTAAAATTCCAACAACATGCCAACCTTCATCATACACCCAGTCATGCCTTACAGGTCGCCCGTGACCTTTGGCCCTTCTCTCAATGGGGTTTGGATCTTGTTGGAGATATCAATCCCCATTCTTCACAATGACATCAATGGATCATCACCGCTACCAAATACTACACCAAATGGGTTGAAGCCATACCTCTTATCTCCATAAAAGCGAGAAAATATGTGAGTTCATCAACCATCACATTATTTTATACTTTGGTGTTCCGCATTTCCTCATCACCGATAATGGCTAACAATTCAAAAATAAAACTTTGTGGAAAACTTTGTGATGCCTTCGACATTTAGCTAAGTTTCTCGTCACCTTATTACCCACAAACCAATGGCCAAGCTGAATCCACTAATAAAACCTTAAACAAAATTCTCATGAAGGTGGTTAACGATACTGGGAAGGACTAGCATATGCACATTCCTTTTTCCCTATGGGCATACCACACTCATATTTGCACTTCCACCTGCTTTGCCACACCTTTTTCTCTAGTCTACGGTAAAGAGGTTGTTTTTCCTCTCGAAGTCCATATTCCCTCACTTCGCATTTCTCTCCATGACATGCTCAATGATGACAACTTTTGTCAAGACCGTTTAGCACAACTTGAGTTATTGGATGAACATCATCTTAATGCTCTTGACCATCTCCAAGTTTACCAAAAACGTATTAAATGTGCCTATGAAAAATGTGTCCATGAACGAACCTTCCAAGTTGGTGACCTTGTCCTAAAATAAAATCAACATGTAACCAAAGTAGAAAAAATAAACGGGACAAATTTTCTCCTAATTGGCTTGGACCATACATCGTGACTCATACTTATGGATCAAGTTCTTATCGTTTATCTTCACTCGATGGTAAACTTGAACCTGAGCCCCTTAACACCTTACATCTTCGACCATTCTATTGTTGACTTTTAGTCCTACCTCACCTTCTACCTCTTTCCATACTCATTCCTTGAGTGCTATCCACTTCCTACGCCATCACCAATGGTTAAACAAGAATCATGTGTATACCTGTCACTCTTTTATCCTCTCTTAAATATGTGTACCATAGTCGTTGCACATGGCATGATTCTCATGGATACTTTTCGTCTACTTTTAGATGAGATCCCATGGTCGTTTCACCTTGCCTTCTGAACAAGAATCCAATTCATCACCTTAGTCTTGTCCATGACTTCAAATTCCTCACGTGGGATCCAACTCCTTGAGTCAAACTTCCAACAAAAATATGACTCCCTCAAAAGGACATCTTTCTCTCTACCTTGCTGCTATAAATAGACTGCTCCCTCAAAGGACAGCTATGTAAAGCTCTTTAAAAAAAGAGAGAGAGAAAAGAATCTGAAGCTTCCCATAGTGATCAGCTTCGTGAAGACCTCAAGGAGTTAATTTCTTCATCCCACATCGATTAGTCTATCTCAAATATTCAGTCAAAACAAAAAAACCTTTTCATCATGGACTTGCCCATTGTGACCTTGGATCTCTTGCCAAAAGGCATGCTACCTAGTACCATATAAAAACTAACCACTTTTCACCCTCTCACCATTCGCACTTTCACTTCCTACCACCTCAAGGGACCTCGTGGAACTGTGACATTTGGTGATCATGTGACTACTTTTCCCCTTTAGAATAGTCAGTCATGTAGTGTTTTTCGGGTCTTACGTCCATCCACCTCTCTAAGGTATGACCCACTCATTGTGATCCTTACCAATCAGATGGCTTTCTTTCCTCCTCTTATCTTTTAACCTTCTTTATTACATATTGATTACCTTATACAGGACTAGATCCTCGACGCTTATCTTTGGGTAATTTTCTCCTCTTTCACCACAATCAACTCAACATCACCTGTACCAATGTACCCATAATTCACCCATACCTAAAAAATACCTAAACCCAATCATGCCTATAAATTACCAACCCATACTCATATCTCTTCGTATTCTTCCCGATCTTATGGAAGAACTACATCAGCATGAGGTCCCTTTTGTTGGGACTATGTAGGCAGCACTCCGAGGGCATGGGGCCCTTGGAGGTTAGCTTGGCCACTCTCTACCCTAACCAATGCACCTTTCATTTTCCTAAATCACAATCTACCCTTGTTAGATTTCTTTTTATATCACTAATTGGAAATTAAACCAAACAAACAACAAATTGCTTTCCACCTTTATCATCATCAAACATACATTCATTATGTCTACCATTTTTTTACCATTATCATCATTAAATTACACAAATTAATGAATTATAAACATCTCAACCATGACCCATATCATCATTAAATTACACAAATTAATGAATTACAAACTCAACCAACCTAACTCCACCATGCCTAAAACCTATCTCAACCATGCCTATAACCTGACTCAATCCATGCCTAGACCACAACCTGACTCAATCCATGCCTAAACCACAACCTAACTCCATTCATGCCTATAACCTAACTCAATCCATGCCTATGACCTGACTCGATCCATGCCTAGACCACAACCTAACTCCATCCATGCTATACCTAACTAACTAATGACCTGACCACAACCTAATCCATGCCAGACCACAACCTAACTCGATCCATGCCTATGACCTGACTCTATCATGCCTACACTACTTGATTTCCATCACATATACACATCAAAATAACAAGATAACCACAACCATGTATACACATAATGACCATAATCATCATCATCTCTATAAATAAAAATATCCAAACATGTGTCTCCATATACATAACTCTCAAATATCTTCGGCACGCAGGCCGGTATATATAACCAAATCTCTCAAAACTCTCATATACAGCCTCACCATCTTCAGCACGCAGGCCGGTATATGATCAAAAATATACAAAAACAACCTCACCATCTTCGGCATGCAAGCCAGTATATGATCAAAAATATACAAAACTCTCATACATCCTCACTCTCTTGCACATAGGCGGTATATATCAAAAATGAATCAAATACATCAAAATGGAGGGATGTGCATTAGGCATCATCTGTGGACATCCTCCATATCCATCTCTCATGTCTCCTCCTCTGCTCTTGTCCAACATCCCGATAATATATCACCACTCGCCATAGGCCGTGGTTGGGTCCCTGTTGGTACATCACTGGACTGGCCCTCGTGAGGCTGGTAGTCTCATCCTACTCATGTCTTGGAGCTCGATGGCCCCCTTTGCTCTCCACATTGTGAGTACGGGATATGGTCCTCTCACTCAAGGCTTGTTGTGCCTGTACTCTCCATAGGATAGAAAATCTATCTCGGCTACCATCAATTGGTCCTAGTAATATCTGGCCTCACCTAAGGCATCCGTAACCTAGATATGGGTATTGTCTGTGGTGGCCCCATCAGCCTCTACCCCTATACCTATCCTTTGGGACCCTTTCCCTTGCACGTGTGAGCAAGGACCCTATCCCGGTGCTTATGGAGGTGTCATCAGCCTCGCACCCTATGCCTGTATCTAAGCCTGTAATTCCTGAATCTATATCATACGGTGGCCAAATGGCCCTGTAACCCTATAACTTGTGCCTGCGCAGGTGACCACCATCTCATCATCACCCTCTCCATCTCCACCCTAGGCCATCTGGGCTTGTAGATTGGCTGCATCTCGTGCATGTAAGCTCAACCACCTCTTCCTCTGAACCTACCAATTTCCCCTTTACCATCCCTAACTAGGTAATCAGGGTCGCCACCTGCCCCTGTAGGGCGTCTCTCTGCACCCTGATAGTGGCTAAATCTGGTTTCCCTGTCCTGGGTAGTACTACTCATAAATGATCCACCCACAACTGTTTATATCTATCTGTCACTCTAGCATCATCGATCCACTAGTCTACCACTGCTCCTCCTGCCCTATTAGCCTTTGTCATCGGTGTGGTAGAGGAAATGGCCTCTCCATGTCATGTCTCCCATCTTGTGGGAAGGGTGAAGGTATATCTGTGGCAGCCCAAAGCGTCATCTAACCTGTCAACTGGGATCATCTTGTGCTCCCCTGCACAGTGCCCCTCTATCCATCTAAGTAGCTAAAGGCCATCTAGCTCATTATCCATCTATTTGTATGAGGGATAGCCCACATATGGTCTCCAAACAATGTCCATGCCGGAAAATCCCTCCAGTAGCCACCTGTAATAGGCTACATCATGTGTAACCCTTCCTGCTCGCCACTCTCCCATCATAGGCACCCATCACCTATACCCCACCCACACAAAACTAGGCTCAAATGCATATGCAGGGCATACCCATCGGATGAACACAAATAATGTGCTCATAGGCCCAACAGTGTAGAATAAATGTGTAACATAGGCTAAACTGCGGAGCTTCCCATACACCCATAGCTCTCTGTACAACTACACGAGGAATTCTAGCACCCATGCAAAATAGGTCTTATCCATCATCATATCATGTAGGACCCCCATCAATAATACTACTAGCCTCATCTCCTTTGGATGGGCTAGGTGCATCTCTCCATAACTCAGGCTAGCATTGTGGAATGTTAGTTATGCCACTCCCTCACCAAATACCATCAACATCAACTCCTTAGATGCCTCTCAGGAGATTGAATATACCTACATCCCTAATATAGGTAATCACAGGATCCTATACACATCCTCTAGGGTGATGGTCATCTCCCCATCGGTAGGTGGAATATGTTGGTCACAGAATCCCATCTATCGATGAGAGCAACCATCAAGCTCAGTTGTTGGACCACATTCCGGTAACGTCGGACCTCAATCAGGCCCACATCTATGACATGCCTCCACTCCTCAACCATTGCCACACCTCAAACTCTCAAGAGTAGGGGTGGCACCCTGTCTCTCATCCTCAACTTCTCTCTCACCTGCATCCAACCAAACATCACATTAATTTCACCTTACTCATAACCGCAATCCCACTCGACACCTCACCTACACCAACCACCTTACCTCTCTTTCCCTAGACCTCACTACCTTTGTATCACATCTTCTATCTACCCATCCTACCCCTCATTCACTATCATTCACCCTTACCTATTTTTACCCCTTACCTATGTCATGCTTTTCCCCAAAACACCTCCTACTTCCCACTACCTACCTCACCCACCCAACCTAGGGAACTTTTGGCCCCTTTTCCCCCAAACTATGACCGGTGCCGATTACCCCGTTAACGCGATCTTGGTCCCCCTTACACCGACATCGGTCTGTTTCATGGCCAAAATGTACCGGTTTTGCACTACCTACCGACATCGGCTAACCTTCAACCAACATCGGTCACTATCACTGCAAACACTGCGACGTCCAAATCCCGCTTCTTCTTCAAATCTCCCTTTCTCTCCCTTCTACAAACCCAATCCCACCCAAATCCCCCTCTACCCCTACCCATCCTTCCTTCACCCAATAACTCGATTTTACCTAATCACAATTCAAACTACATTTTCCCCCCAAAACCATTTTTTTCCCACACGATATCTACATAAATTTAATCAACAAAACAAAGAAAAGGGATTGATTCTTACCTCATCACACCTGCCGCCATGTGTTGTGTTGGCACGTCGGCGACTACACCGGTGGTCCCCCGATCCCTCTCCTACCTCTACCATCACCGAATGACCTCTCACTCTCCAACCAATCCAATCAATCCACTCTAACTCATGGATCCACCTATCGACCAACTATCACCAGCCACATGGCTTGCTAACTCAGTCCTCCATCTCACTCTGTCACTTTCCACCTTTTCCTCTTTCACTTGTCATTTTTCCCAATTTGGTAAAAGAAAAATGATTTGAAAAACGTAGAAAATTTTCTTTTTATAACCTACCCGACTTGACCGGCAACGGTTTTACCTTAAACAAAATTAGTCATGTATCCTAGCTTACCGAGGTTGGTCCATAACAACCTGGCATGTTTTCCTTAAAACCATCATCGGTTTCCCTACTTAGTATTTTTCCTACCCCCTACCCCCAATTTTTGACCTGAATCCTACCTACCTCACCCACACCTCACTTGGACACTTCCCTTTATCTTTGTGACCTTATCATTGACCCCCACTCACTGTGTCCCCATATGGGACTCATTATTTTACCCATCCCTCATCTCCACCCATGTCATGACCTAGATACTTGGTCTGGAACATCACTAGTGACATGTGACCTCATGTGTTCACTATACCTTGCGACATTGTTACCTGTGTTGATGGACATACTGACCTTACCTTGCCTCTTGCCATGACCATTTATCCTAACCCAACCTTTGGTGTACCGAAACATACCTAAACATTCCTACACCTAACCTATGATGTGTTTCCTAACCATATCCTATACCTTGGATACCGGAATCACCTCAACCTTGTTTAGATAAACTTGCTCACCCTTAGACAATGTAGATTTTGCCTGCTCTTCAACCTAGTACCATGCTACAGTTTATACGTGTGCGTGCATTTGACTATTACTACCTTTGACCCTAACCCATTACCTAGATTACCCAAGTAGAACTTTTTCCTTTTTATACCCCGTTGCCCACCTTCTTCTTCATCACATTCAGATTTTATCAAACCACTCGCCATGATTCTATCTTTTGCCTCATTAGTTCCTAGTTTGAGGGGGATCACCTTCACCCACACATGGAGCAACAACATCTTATTTTTGTCGGTGTCGATTACCAATACAAGCTACACAACAAATAGAGGTAAAATTTAGACACCAAAATTGGGTCACACTCCCCTTGGTCGCTTGTCAAATAAACACCTCAAACACACTCATCTAGTCATGGCCCCTTTCACCCCACTCTAATATTAATTTAATTAATTTGATTGAATTAATTTATGATCTTACAAATACCTTTTATTTAAATATACTAATTGGATAATGCCCACAAATCCACCTCACCTATACACCTCATCTAGCCACCTCACCTAGCCACCTCACCCTAAGACCTATTCTTAGAATGTTGCCATAACTAACTAAGACATACCCAAACCCTAAAAATCAAATCTTATATTCCCTCTAACCATATTCCCGCTTGTTAGAAGGAAGATTTCATTCTAATCGAGGAAGAAAATGAACGAGATCCAAGAAAATCAAAGGGATCTTGATAGTTTAGTAAACCTAGGGAATCAAACCCTAAGCGATGCCAATCACCCTAAACTGTTGTTGTTCAACCGGAACCACCGTCAGTTACCATTTAATCCCTATCATAACCTTATTTCAAGGTTGACACATTTTGAAGATGTTGACACATCTTCTGAGATCAAGAGATGAAACTAGAGTTGCATGCAAGTAGAACCAGCATTTGTACATGCATCAAAGCATCCACAGCCAGCACTTGAAGCAACCACAAAGCCATTTTCCTTCACGGGAGCATCCAGGGGAAGCGCCTACACCACACCAAGTTCCTTTCATTTGATCACCCACCATTACCAACCAGACATCAAGCTCATACAACAGTAAGTGTTTTATTAACCAACACTTGTCCATTGCCATTTTTAGTAGATTATTTTACTTATTATTAGTTTCTGCTCCCATTTCCATTTACCCACCATTTACCTCCATGCAAACTTGACCATTCCTTCACCCACACCCTTGAACTACCCATACTTGGATTTTAATCACCCTTGAGTATACCTAAGACCTACACAGACCCTGTCATAGCCCTCTCCATTTCCATTTAGCCTTGGATCTACCCTCACCTCAAACTTTTATTGAGTTTCATGTACTTCGATCACACACGCATCGGTTACCCACAATCACCGGTTCACTTAAACCAACATCAGTCCTATCAGACCGACGTCGGTCTCTGTGTTTTTACCATCAAACCAAGAACAGAGCCTGAACTCTCTACCCAATACCCAAAACAACCCAGAACTTGACCTTGACCAATACCAGTACCCTGACAAACACCTTGACCCTCAGATTCAGTCATAGCTTAGCTTGTTGTGAACAAATTTGCTTATTGTAGATGAATGAGATACCTAAATCATTTTAACTACAGTAGGATTTCCTTTATTTTTAGCATTAAGTTGTTTTAAACAGTGGATTGGCAACGTCTAAGGAGTATCACACTTCCGAATCTAGCATATGCTTAGGAAGTCCCTTTGCATATATTGTTTAACTTTCATTTGGTGGTCTTGTTTTCCATTTTAGGTAGTTTCTCTAAGAAAAAGGAAACTCTCACGATCGGTTGTGGATCAAGAAGTCATACGCATGCAACAACCTCTGACCAACATTTTTTGACGGGTATTCCTCCTAGCCCTTTACCCCTCTCTATTTAAGTCAACATTTGAAGAAATGATCTAGAATCAGTGAGATAGATTTGCTACTAGAAGAGCTAGATCTAGAAAGCGAGGTGCTTCAGAAGGTTATCAAGTTTATTTCAAATACAATTTAATGCAACAAATAACATGAAATAGGTAAATCATATTGTAATGGTATGATTTAGGTGTCTTGTGCTAATACTGATAAATAAATTTACTCTAACAAAAAAATTACGATTAAATCTAGAGGGGTTGTAGGTTGTTTTGGGTTTACAGGTCTAACAGAGGTTGTAGGTGACGTATGGGTGAAGTTTAGTAAGGTTCTAGGTTGTTTGGGAGAAGTTATGAGCTTGTTCTTATAAGAAAAGTTATCAGTCACAAAGACTGGTATCGAGTAGGTATTTGATGCTAGTAATGGAAAATGTGATGTCGGTTGGGTGACCAAAGTGTCGATAGGTAAAATATGGTAGAAATATCAAAAATGGGTGTTTTGGGTCTCTCTATGATTACAGAGAGAGTTTAGGGAGGATGATGTGACTTTTTATATGGATCAGCAAGGGTGTTAGAGGTGCTTTAGGATGAGTGAAATAGTTCAAGTTGATGGAATAGGTGGTAAACAAGTGAAAGGTGGTATTCGGGACAATAGGGATGAGATGAAATAAGTAAATGAAAGACTTAAGATTGAAATAAAAGCTTAGAAAAATAAGAGTGAATTACTTATCCAATACCCTATAGATTTGAAGATAGTTGTTTTTGATGAGTTTTCATGGGAGATATGGGAATATGTTATGTTCCACGATAACGAAGCATGTATGCTTTATGTTGTGATGCTCGTAGTTGTGGATTAGATGACTAGATGCTGGTGAATGTATTATGGGCTCTTGTTCATCGTTTGGTACCTTGAATGCTTAAGAGTTAGAATGCCAAAGATAAGGTGAATTAATTGGAGAACCCGCGCAAATAGTTAGAAACTTTTATTTAAGGGTAGCGAAAGTGGTAAGGGCGGTGCCGGTGAGGGAAAACCGGTGTCGATTAGGGGGAAATGGTCAAATCGGCAAAAATGGCTTGATTACTTGAGATTTGGTGTGAGTCAACTTTTAGTCTCGGGTAAGAAGTGGGAGCTAAGGCTAAATATTAGTGGGAGAGAGGTTGGAGAGATCATAGGTCATAATGTTTAAGGTTAGAATAAGCCCTAGTTGGTTATGGGGTGTGGAGACTTGGTCATAGCCATGAATGAGGTTGGAATATTTCTAGGGTGAGTCGGCTAGGTGAGATGGATATTAATCCAATTAAATTAATTAATAGTGTGAGGATTAATTTAATTAGGGGTGATTAAATTAATACCAATGTGGGGAAGGGGCCATGGCTAGGCATATATGTTGAATTGATGAATCAAAAGGGGTTAAAGGTCTTTTGACCTAAATTTGGTGTCTTCATTTTTTCACATAGCTTGTATTGATAAGCGTTTACGACTGACAAAAATATGAGTGGTTGCCCCAAGTATGGGTGATGTGATCCCCCTCAAACTCAAAGCTAATGAAGGAGCGGGATGAATCGTTGATGAGTTTGATGAAATGGTAGGTGGAGAGGAAAGATAAGGTAGGGTTTGGATGTAGGCAAGGGTTATTTTAGGTGTAGGTAATAGGCAAGGGCATTCAAACACATGCACGAGGCTAAAGAGCTCACAAACTCTACATCATCAAAGGTCGATAGTTTATCCAAACAAGGTTCATGTGATCCAGGTATCCAAGTCATAAGATATGGTCCTGAAACACAACTAGGCTAGGTACACAAATGAGCATTAGATGAGTTCCATAGCACCAATAGGTTTGGGATGGTCTAGATAAACACATGGTATTAGGCAAGGCAATCTTTGGTAGGAAAAATAGCATGAGTAACATCATCACAAGGTATAGCGAGTAGGTGAATTTGAGTGTCAAATGGTCTAGGTTGTGTTGGGAAAATAGGTAGGTGTAAGGCGAGGTGAGGTAGAGGAAAAACATGCCCCAAATGATAGTGTGATCGGGTGTGAGGCAATAAGGCTAGATGGAGGCTTAGGTAGAAAGAAAATGGTTTCGGGTAGCAAAATTAAGGGTAAATTACGTATAGGTTGGTTATAAAGGTGATTGACTCTGGTAAAGGGATAACCGATGTCAATCCATTAGGGCAGGAGACAGACATCGGTCAAGTCAGATTGGGGGTAAAGAAATAAAAATCATGTATTACATATTCATTTGTGCTTTAATATTTTGGAAAATGACGGAGAGAATATTTTGGAGGAGAAAAAATGACAGAAAGATTCCTTTGACTGATTTGGTGAGTTGGGATTGGGTGATTAGAGTACGGTTGATGGGCCCACGAGATCGAGACGAGGGAGTGGATTGGTTGAGAGCTAAGTAGTGGATTTAGACATGGTGGAAGCCAAAGAGGGAGTGAGAGGACCGTTAGTTTAGAGACCACAGATCCCACCATGGAAGCAGTGAGTAGAGGTAGGAATCAATCCTCATGTGTGGTTTTGGATTAAAACTAAAGTAGAAAATTGAAAAATTTGGGTTTTATATTTGATTTTGAAATTTGGGTAATAAATGTTGAAATTGGGTATGGGGAGGGCCAAATGTAGGTTAAATAGGGTGGTAAATGAATGTGGGTGGGGTGTTGAGGGTTTTGGGTAGGTTTTTAGGTAGTTTGGTCAAGTTTTAGCAAAATAGGGATGTCGAGGTTCAGCCCTAGGGCTGAACAAGTTACTAACGTCATTTAGAAAACTTGATCATTTGTCGGTTGGTTTTCCGGCATTGGTGGGGTAAAGGGGGTGGTGACACGGTCGGGGTGAGTAGCACCGATCACTATAAAAAGTGACCAAGGCCTAAAAAGGAGGTTTAGATGGAAAAAATAAATCGAATGGAATGATAGGATAGATGGGGGAGCGGTGAGGTAGGGGTAGATAGAGTAGGGGTATACAATGATAGAATTAGGTGGGGTTTAGGGTGAATGTAGTTATGAATGGTCAGGTTGTAGGTGCAAGTTGTGTCAAATCGGTGAAGGTAAGAAAGTCATGTGAAAGTGTGTAGGAAAAATAGAATATAGGGTAGGCAAGTTAATTAGGTATAAAATAGATAGGCTAAGAAAATTGTATGTGTGATGGGACTGGGTAGGAGCGAATAGATGATTAAGAAGAGGTAAGTGCTTGAAAAGTTTAATTGGTAATGATGCAGGCACGTCACCAGTTGACTATGCGAGATAGGGTGTCACCTTTATTGGTACATATGTGAGCTAGCGTCACAAAGGATGAGTGGGACCATATGAAAGATGTTGGGTTCGTTGGTGTGAGGTGATACCGGCACATTGTACAGATCATAGTTTGATGGTTGCTCTCATTGATAGATGGGACTCAGTGACCAATACCTTCCATCTACCTACCAATGAGATGACTGTCACCCTAGAGGACGTGTACATGATTTTACTGGCTACCGATTGTGGGGGAGCCAATGTATTAGATTTCGTCAGATGAGGCGATGGAGACTATGGTCATAGTATTTGCTTTGAGATGGTGGGTGACTTGGGTGAGCATAGTTATAGCATCATCTATAGAACTATGTACATTGCACATTCGAGAGGAGACCAAGTTGGCGATCGATGATGGTGACGGTGGGATGTTATACACTCCCAGATTAAGAGGGCAAAATATTTCCCTGAGCAGTAATGGGGGTGTTACATGACATGATTGAGGAGCGGGTTTGTTTTGCATGGGCATCGGCCTACTTGGTACAACTATATAGGGAGCTATGGGCATATCGGAGGATTCGGCGATATGGTATCTATTGTATGGATTTATTGCATACTGCTAGGCCTATGAGCATAGAGTTATTGTGTGCTCACAGGGACTTCTAAGATAGGATTGGCATCAGGGTATCATGAGAGCTGGTTATAATAGATGGGTTCTAGTAGGTGCTCATCCATGGCTAGAGGAGTTGTAAGATGATGTGACATATTACAAGTAGATGTTGGAGGGATTATATGCGATGGATATTGTATAGCGGTCATATGTGGATTTTTTTTCTTATGGAGGTATGGCGAGAGGAGCTGGTGGACCTATAGTTAGTCATATGGATATATGGGAGAGATGCCAGTGAGCATGAGATCATTCTAGTGGATAGATTCTAATTCCAGTTACGGCTACATCAGAAGTGCCTCCACTAATTCCTCAATATTGCGAGAGATGATGTAGAGAGACTTTTGTCTCTACCATATGTGGATTTTTCATCATACGGAGGTAAGGCAAAGGAGTTGGTGGACCTAAATTTTGTTAGATTGATACAGGGGAGATGTGTCAGTGAGCATGAGATGATTCTAGTGGACATATTTTGATGCCAATTTAGGCTACATCAAGATGTGCCTCCACCATTTCCTCAAGATCGCATAGACACAATGTGGAGATATATTTATCTCTGCCACATCCAACAGATCCTATAGGGCAAGAGAATAAGGTAACCAATAGGCGTATTGATGATACGAGAACCATAAATGCATACATGCACTAGTGGGTAGTGCAGCTATAAGAAGAATCACCATAGCCAGACCAACTAGATGTAGCTATAGTGATAGTGCAGAGGGATACACTAAAGGGGTGGGTCACTGCTTTAGAGTTACATCTCACACAGGCATAGGTGGTCACGCTTCGGGGGCAAGTGAATGGATTATAGGGAAAACTTACTCGGGCATAGGCTTAGGATCCCGCACAACCACCGGTAGATGATGGCGAGATAGGTGGAATCTTTGCAGGCATAGATCACAAGGTTACATGCCTAGATAATCACCCTATATGGGAAGTTAGCCACATCACATGCACAAGTGATTGCATTATAGGCACGGAGTAATCGCACGAGGTAGCAATATAGGGTCCACTTTTATTGGGAAAGGGTTCTGAGTTGAGGTGAGAGCGATGGCTCCTCCCTAGGTGATATCTATGGCCACCTACAGAGATGCAAAGTATCAAAGGCAAGATATTATAAGGACCAATTGTTAGAGGTGGGTATACATGTTTTGTCTTACATCAAGCACATGAGCACAAAGAGGGCATCCAATGTCGGGACTAGCTCATGGACACATAGTTTAAGTATCTTAGAGAGCCATCAGCCACATAGGTAGGGTGAGTGAGAGGTTACCAGTTCACGGTGGCAGAGGTCAGGTGAGGCTACTAGAGAGATGATGAGTGGGCAGAGACCGGGACCAGATGAGGATACATGAGAGAATAGTAGGGAGTTGAGCCTTCATGATGGATGATAGATTTTGATGATATCTGACATTGTATTTTGATTTTTGACATATATACCAGCCTATGTGCTGAAGATGCAAGATTGTATATGAGAGTTTTGAGATACTTGTATTTATACATGTATATTTAGTGTATTGATATACAGACCTTCGATGTATAGATTGATGATGATATTTATATATGATGCATTTGGTTTATTTCCATTGTATTTTTTATGGAAACTAGATGTGTAAGCATGGATTTATAATGATGTATGGTTAGTTTCATTTCCATTATATTGATGTTATGGAAAGTAGACATAGGCATGGTTGATTTGATGTTTTATATGGTTTAATGAGTCAATTTCCACTATTGTGATGTTATGGAAACTAGATGTTTAGGCATGGTTGAGTCAGATGTAGGCATGGTGGAGTCAGTATGGATTGTCATTGTATTGGCATTATGAAAAATAGATGGTTTAGGCATGGTTGAGTTGAAAATTGCCAAGTTATTATTTTTATGGAAATTAAATTATTTAGGCATGATTTGGTTGATTTTATTTGTGAAATGAAATGATGTTATGGTGAATTATTTAAATTTCCAATGTATTGATATTATGTAAACTAGAGGATAGGTATGGTTGAGTGAAAAAAATTGATTTAATTTCCAAGTTATTGTTTTGATGGAAAGTAAATGATGATGTCCATAGGTGATGTATATTTTTGGTTTTAAGTTAACTTCCAAATTATTGTTTTTATGGAAACTAAGTTTTTGTTTGGTGGGGGAAAGGATTAAGGGTTAAAAGAGTGATCGAGCTAACCTCAAAGGGCCCCACACCCTAAGAGTGCTGCCTACATAGCCCTTGCGAAAGGAGCCTCAGGCCGATGTAGTTCTCCCACAAGATAGGGAAGAATAAGATGAGATAGGTGAATAGGTTGGTGAGTTTATGTATGATTAAATGGGAAAAGTAAGTTAGGCATGGTTGTGTCTAGGTTAATTAGGCATGGTTGTATTTAGGTTGTTTAGGCATGGTTGTGTCTAGGTTGTTTAGGCATGGTTGTGTCTAGGTTGTTTAGGCATGGTTGTGTCTAGGTTGTTTAGGTAAGATAGAATGTGTAAGATGAGTTGATTAAAGTAGATGATGAATGTAAATGTAGGTGAAAGGAGAAGAAATCCTAGAAACAAAGTGTTGAAGGTCTTGTCTGTGTAGAAGAATCAATAAGTAAGCAAAGGGGTGAATGATAGAAGAGGCGAAAATGCTCCATAAGTGGAAAGAACCATTATGAGCATACCAAAGACTGGATTATGAACTTAAGCCCCTAAAGGTATTGCATGATTGAACTTTCTAGGGGTGAAAGAAGTGGCATGATCACTATGTGTGAAGTACATGCATCATCCCTTAAATAGGAAATAGAGAATAAAAAGAGGTAATGTGGAGGATTGTGTTTAGTGTAACCTTGTTGTGAGATAGCATGCCCCTTTTGCAAGATACCCAAAACTTGAATAGGAAAGTCCATGACCAAAAGTTTTGTATGTGTCTTGATTTTTCTTTTCTTTTTCTTTCATAGACTGATCGATGCGGGAAGTATATATTGGGATAAATAGGTTCTCCTTGAGGTATTCATGAAGTTGATCCATGTGGGAAGCTTCAGGAAAAAAATTATTTTGCTTTTTCAGAAATAATCATCTTTTTGGATAGACTTTGTACAATAAGCTAACTTTTTATAGCTATCCTTTGAGGGAGCAATCTGTTTATAGCAGTAAGAAAGAGAGGTATATGTCCTTTTGAGGGATTCATCAATTTCCAAGAATTTTGACTCAACGAGACGAGTTTTTGGTTATCCCATATGTATATATATTCTTTTTATTTCAGAAATTTAGGTCATGGACAAGACTATGAAGGAGTATAAGCATCTTGTATGACGGAAAAACCAAAGTACAAAAGAGGTTAACTATGTAAGAGTGGTTTCAAGTGATGAATAACCATGGGATTCCATCCTAAAAAGGATGAAAAATATCCATGAGAATCATGCCATGAGTAGAGCCATGATACTCATATTGAAGATAAGGTTGAATGGTGATGGATAATCACATAATTCTATTTGAGTCGTTGGTCCTTGAAATAGGTAGATGGAAGGAGAGGTTTGCTCAAGGGATGAGCATGTAAGTGACATAAAGTGATGTAGTACTTTATTCAACAATAGAACGGTCGAAGATGCAAGGCATTAAGGGGCTTAGGTTCAGGTTTACCTTCAAGAGAAGATAAATGATAAGCACCTGATCCATAGGTATGGGTGACAATGTAGGGTCCAAGCCAATTAGGATCAAACTTACCTCGTTTACTTTTCTCAGCTTTGGTTACATGTTGATTTTATTTTACGACGACATCACCGACCTTGAAGGTTTGTTTATGAACCCATTTTTCATAGGCACATTTGATACATTTTTGGTAGATTTGAAGGTGGTCGAGAGCATTTAAATGGCGTTCATCTAATAACTCAAGTTGTGCCAAATGGTCTTGGAAAAATTAATCATCATTGATCATATCTTTAAGTGAAATACGAAGAGATGGAATTTGGAATTTGAGAGGTAGGACGGCCTCTGTACCATAGACCAAAGAGAAAGGTGTGGCAGTAGTTGAGGTATAGATTCCAAAGTGCCATAAGCCCATAAGGCAAAAGGAATGTGCGTATTCTAATCCTTACTAGTATCATCAACAACTTTCATGAGAATTTTTTGAGGGTTTTGTTATTTGATTTGGCTTGACCATTGGTTTGAGGATAATATGGTGAAGAGAAACTGATTTGAATACCGAAGTTATCATAGAGTTTGCGTAGAGTCTTGTTTTTGAATTTTAAACCATTTTCAAAGTGATGAGCCGATGAGGAACACCAAAACGAAAAATGATGTGATGTTTAATGAATTCACATATTTTCTCATCTTTGGTAGAAATGAGAGGGATGAATTCTACCCATTTAGTGTAGTATTTGGTTGCTATAATGATCAATTTATGATGTTGAGAAGAATGATGATTAATCTTTCCAACGAGATCTAAACTCCATTGGAGAAAGGTAAAAAGTCCCTAAAGAACTTGTAAGGGCTGATCGGGGGTGTGGTGAAGATTAGAATGTTGCTAACACTTCACACATTATTTGAAATAATAAAAATAATCATGGTTAAGGGTTTTCTAGTAATAGTTGAGTCAAAGAATATGTTTAGTAACAGCATGGCCACTGAAATTTCCACCACAAATCCATTCATGGATTTCTTTAATGGTGTAAGAAATTTTAGAACTAGTGAGGCACCGTAGGAGGATACCATCAAATCCACATTTATAAAAGAATACCCCCCATGATGAAAAAATGAGAGACCTTTTGAAGGAAGGCTTGCCTACCATTGTGAGTGAAATCTGGAGGAAGGATTGAAAGGGAGAGGTAGTCAGCGCATCGCTTTATAGCAAATTTCAAGTGGATCAGTTTTGAATCCTCCCACAAAGTTTACGTCATAGAAGAGATAAGAAGGTGTCGACAATCGTTATCCTGTGACAAATATTTTAGATTCTGAAGGTGAGGCAGGTATTTGTGAGGCCAAGCAAGCCATGGTATCCACAAATTTGTTAGTGGATCGTAGAATAGTTTGAATGTCGTAATTATCAAAGGTAGTCAAAAGTATGTTGACATGATGCTTATACTTTTAAGTATTTCATTATGACACTAGTATAAACCATTGACTTGGTTGACGACCAGTTGAGAATTGCTAAATATATTAATGGTCTTAACATCTAGGGAAATGGTAGTTTGGAGACCTAACATGAGTGCTTTGTATTCAGCCACATTATTGGTACAATCGAAGTCAATTTTGAAAGATAAAGGCATAGGATCACCATCAAGAGGAATGAGAATAAACCCGCAACACCCCTAAGTTGACATTTAGAACCCTTTGAAGAAGAGGTTTATTTGATAAATATTATCATCCAGGATAGAGTGAAGATAGATTCATTAGGAAAATTGAAGTTAGAAGATTGATTTCCGGAAAGAGGCGCATCCGCAAGATGATCCGTAATGGTTTTTCACTTAACAAACTTTTGATGAATGAATTATAGGTCTAGGTCTAAAAGGAGCATGAGCTAACATGAAGCACATTGGTGTTGATAAGGCTTACCATACATATAATGTAGGGGGTTGGTGTTGGTGACAATAAAAGTTTTGTGGTTGAGTAGGTAGTGGTGACAATGACTAGGGCTAAGAAAAGCTTCTTGGTGTGAGTATATCGAGTCTCGTAGTTTAAAAGAGTATGTCTTCTGTAATAAACCACTTTCTCCTTGTGTTGCTCATTGTGATGAGTGAGCATGGAACCTAAGGAATGGTTAGTGGCGGAAATGTAGAGGTAAAAATGTTGGTCATCTTTAGGTGGGATGAGCACAGGTGGTTGAAGAAGATATTTCTTCATTTCTTTAAAGGATTTGTGGCACTCATCATTCCAATTGAAGGATACATCATTTTAAAGAAGATGATGAAAAGGGTAGCATCGGTTGGAAAGTCTGGAAATAAAACATCAAATAGATTGTAATTCTCCTTACAAACTACGGAGTTATCGAAGGTTAGTAGGTGGAGGCATCTCTAGAATAGCCTTGATTTTAGTAGGATTGACTTCGATGCCCCATAAAGAAACAATGAAACCAAGGATTTTTCCAGAGAGAACTACAAAGACACACTTCTTTGGTTGAAGGAAAATGTAGTATTTGATGAGACGGTCAAACATGATTTTGAGGATGGGGAGATGTTCAGCCTAAATTTTAGATTTTTCGAGAAGGTCGTCAACGTAATCTTCTAGTATGTTATGCATGATATTGTGGAAGATATAGGTCATCATGCATTGATAAGTGGTGCCAACATTTTTCAAGCCAAAGGGCATGACACGATAATAGAAGGTCCACCAAGGGGTGATAAAGGTGGTTTTGTATTGATCCTCTGGCGTGAGTAATATTTGGTTATAACCCAAGAATCCATCCATAAGAGATAGCATCTCATGGTCAGCTGTAAGATCAACAAGTTGGTCGATGCTAGGTAAAGGAAATTCATCCTTAGGAAAGGAAAGGTTGAGGTCATGGAAGTCTATGTAGATGTGCAGTACCCTGTTGCTTTAGTCACAGAACAATGTTAGAAATCCATTGTGGATAATCGATAGGTAAAATGAAAGAAATAGAAAGAAGTAATTAGAAATCTTCTTTGACAAGAAGGAAAATGCAAGGATGCATTTTTCACAACTTCTATTTCACAAGTGTGGCATCGAGAATAGTGATGATATTGTGCACCACAATATTTGCGTTAATATCGAGCATATTGGTGTAAGACCAAGCTAAAGCATTGTTATGATGTTGGAGGAAATTGGTGAAGGCTTCTTATTTAATAACATCTAAAAATTGGCATATCTTTAGTATTCCGAGTGTGAATGTTCATCTCGATGGTCGATTCATTCAAACATGGTTTTGTGTCTCGAGAAGGTAATGAATGGTAAGAATCCTCCTCCTGTACCTAGATAGGTGAGAATGGAATCATCATCTTGACATTGAACGAAATTTATAGAAGGTGTGTCATCATCAATCATGTCAGGATAAAGGAAAGGAAGGGAAGAGGGAGCCTTGCCATCATGTTGATAGGTTAGAGGTCCCAAGGAAATGGTGTTCACAAAAAAATAGTGAGGAGGAATGGGTTCTAGATCCATAGACTCCATAGGTGAAGGTGGTGTGGTAGGTGGAGAAGGTGACAAAGGTCCGAAGGTGGTTTTTCCTCTACGGTGTCAACTCTAACCTTCTTAGGACCAGGTGTTCAATGAATCTAATACCACGATAGTCTTTATGTTTGTGGGTAGTGTAAGGAATAATTGTGTGACAACCTTCTTCATAATGACTAAAGTCAAAGCCCTTCCAAGAACAATGATGAAGAAATTTGTGGGCGAAGCAAAGGTTGGTGAGGTAACGGAAGTTAAATGAAAAAGGTTGTGTTTGAGTGGGTGGTTCGGGAGAATAAGAAGAAGTATCAAGTCCACCAAATGTCAAGTTGGTGTGAAGGTGGGGAGGACCATATGGAAACACTTATCCTATACGATGATCATAATACGGTGTTACGATGAAGGTTTTCATACTCTTGAGGATTTTGGAACGTGTCAATGTTATACAGGTGATACTCCCTAGGGTAAGGCATTGAAAAACACCTTCCAAAGGATTAGAATTTGGTACTTGGGTGGAGGGAATGGATGAGGAATTTGGATTTTGAGAAGAATAATTGGTAGATAAGTTAACTTTGGAAGTTACGGTGGTAGTGGGGAGAGATGGGCTAGTTGATGAAGGTGTAGTAGCAGAAGTGGTAGATGAAGTAGTGGAAGAATACAAGGCAATAGTGGTTGAAGGTGAAGTGGCAACAATAGTAGATGAGGCGGAAGTGGTAGTAGATGAGGCAACAATGGTAGTAGATGCCTTAACTAGGATAAGGACATCATTGGGTCGATACAACATGTTGCAAGTTTTGAAAGGTGAAGGATCTGTCGGAATAGTGTAAGGATGCCCTTCAAATTTGAACTTGATGTAGCAGTGAAGAATTGAAGGTACACACCCCATGGCATGGATCAAAAGTCATCTAAGTAACATGTTATATTGGAATTACCCTTTTGAGAACATAGAACAATTTAGGAATGGTGCAGGACTCACACAAATGTGGACGATGACGGTCTTTGAGAGTAGAAGCCAAAGCATCATTGAAAGAACGCAGCATAAATTGTTTATTATGCATGCAATCAGTAGTTATGCACATTTTTTCATATTGACGAGAAGAAATAATATTAATACTCATACCTCTATCAATCATAGTGCGTTAGACACAAGTATCCTCAATGTGGACGTAGATGAAGAGGGCGTTGTCAGGATCATCTGCATAGTGAGGAAAAATTCGAGTCAAAGAAAGCGATAGCAAACATTTGGTGAGTGTTAGGGGAAATAAATGTTTTTAGTGAATCATTGAGAGTGGCGACATGATGAGGTGTGAATATAGCGATAATAGGCATAGGGTTATTTGGTAAAACCTCAATAGTTTACAGGATCTCGAGGAGGGTCCGCAATGAGATTCATATGTTTGAATGAGGTCATAAAAAGACATTTTTAGAGGATATTGGTGGAGTTTTTTATCATGGTACGATGTCGACTCCGTCAAAAATTGGATAGGCCATACCACAAATGGTTACCTTGGGGACAAAGTGCGAGATGGAATGGTATGTGTTGGTGCCTTTGGATGGGTTATCATTCTTCTCTTTTCCTTTTTCTTTATGTCCTTTAGTTACAACATGAACCATATTAATCTAAGAAAAATAGGAGAGTGTGTCATGAAAGGTATAACGGTATGAGGGACAAAAATCTAGTGTGAGATAAGAGCCCTATGAAATGAGTATGGCACATTAGAATTTTGGAGGGGGTTGGGCTAGTTCTCTAATCTGGACCATATTGATCTCAAAGGTTGGAGGAGGAAAAGAGGGTTGTGTAGGTGGAGACAAAGGTCACTGGATAGATATAGGGCAAGGTTGTGTGGTGACAAGAGGAGGTGGAATGGGCTCTTCATCCAAAAGGTCATCTTCACAAAGAGAGATTCGAAAAAAACATTTGAAAAAGAATATTTTTAAGGGCCTTACAATTTTTAACATCATGCCATAGAACATGAGGATAAGCACAAATCATGGTATCGTCAAACCCTTATGGTTTATATTTGAGTGGGTTGTAAGGCTTGAGAGGTGGAAATGTAATGGCAGAGGTTTCTAATAGACGAGAGAGGATGTTAGCGTAAGATCCTACCAAGGGATTACAATGAGAAGTGAGAGTGAGTTTGGATGGAATTTTGGGTGACTTTTTTGGAAGAGGCACTTCTAGATGGGGAGTTGGAGGTTGAGTAGGTTTGACTACCATTTTGGTAAGTAGTGTGGTTTTAGGTTTGGGTTATACCTTCTTGGGTAAAGATGTTGGGGTAGTGCATGAAGTAGAAGGTAATGTGGAAGATGGAAGTGGATGGGTCAGCCATGGTGAGAGTGGAGGTGCAGTAAAGATAG
The DNA here is from genome assembly GCA_018340775.1 of Taxus wallichiana var. yunnanensis. Taxonomy (NCBI): domain Eukaryota; kingdom Viridiplantae; phylum Streptophyta; class Pinopsida; order Cupressales; family Taxaceae; genus Taxus; species Taxus wallichiana. The sequence goes on from CM031234.1 coordinate 444,571,871, forward strand.
TGGTACGAGGAACTATAGAACGTGTAGGTGGAAGAAAAGGTAATGGACTAGGTAGTGGAGTAAGTAGGGGAAATGTACAAGTCTTAGGTGAAATGGGAGGTTGTGGTAAAGATGTAGGTTGCTTCATTTTAGTTTTACCCTAGGTAGGAGGTTGTTTGACCAAGGTTGATGGATGGGGACCTAAGATGGATGGAAGTGGTGAATTTGAAAGAGGAGTGTGAGAAATTAGGGTGAGGCCTAAGAGGTTTGGTCTTCCTCTTAGGTGGGGGAATAGATTTGGTGATAGTTTGGGAAGAGGTGACTAAATCAATCATGGTACATGAGGATGGATTAGACTCGGTGTTGGTGTAACCCCTAATGTAGTGATAGTTTTGGGTGTAGGTGAAGGTATAGGTATAGGTATAGGTTTGGTTATTGGGAAGTTGTTGGGGTAACAATAAAGGTTTGAGCATAGGTGAGGCCAATGCGTAAGAAGCTACTATAATCGGCTCAGTCAATGGATTTAGTTGTCTTGAACACTTTAGGATAAATCATTGAAGTTTCTATGGACAAAATTTGCATTTGAGTTGATACGGGAAGTCGAAGGCATCCCCAAAGCATGGAGTAGTCGACATACTCCAAGTGATTGGCCAAACGGGAGAATGGTGTAGAAGTAGAGGAAGATGGCGACAACTTGGTGGTGATCCCTGTAAAAAGTTTTGAGGTCTATGAAACAGGGAAGTTTTTGGCTTCTGACTCTATAGGCAGAAGTGATGCGAGAATATTAACAAGATCCCTGGTAGACCACGGGAGACACATCACCGACACAAAGAGAATATAAAAGTGGCTCCTCTATGGGTCGAGGAGGGGGAAAAGTAGGTGATGTAGACTCTTCCTTAGGTGGAGAAGAGGATAAAATAGACTCTTCTTTGGGTAAAATCATGGGTAATATGGGCTCTTCGATAGGTAACAAAATGAGTGGGGTAAGTGCCTCTATAGATGACGAGGTAGGTGAGGTAAGATCCTCCATGGGTAGAGGAGTAGGTGAAATAGGCTCCTTTGTGGGTAGAGGAGCTCGCTACAAAATATCATCAATAGAAGGGATGGAAGGTGAATGTGCAAAAGGGATTGGTACTATATCAAAGACAACATGGACCTCATATACATGGGTGTTATTGCTAAAATTCTCAACAACCTAATTCGATGAATGTGTATGGTTTGGAAGAGGTTTCCTAAAGACCTGCAGATTTTGATTTGCCGACATGTTAGGGTTATCAAGGATGAGATCTCCATTATTTAACATTTCTAAGATAATGCTTTTGAATGTTTTACAATTTTTGTTACTATGTCCTCTAACGCAGTGATAATTACAGTAATCGTTCTCCTTATACCATGTGGGTATAGGACAAGAAATATTAAAGCTAGTATGTGGTTTGATCGGAGGAAGAGTGATGGCTCCTGATTTTAGAAGCTTTTCAAACATAGAGGAATAAGGTTCTCCTATAGGGGTAACTCTTTGGTGTTCCTTCTTGTATTGGAATTTATGAACAGGAGAAAGATTAGAAGGAGGTTTCAATTGGTTTGATGGATGAGATGGGACAACTTTCAAAACTACCGCATTGGCATATCCCTTTGCTTTAACGTGGGTTTTTTTTGGTTTAGAAGAGGAAGAAGATTAATTCAATTTAAATGGAGGAATCTTGTTGTGCAATTGTATCTTCTTCTCTTCGATAACATGGAGTTCTAGATTCGGGCCATAGTGAATGCCTCATCGAACGTCTAAAATGTTTGGACCTAAATATTTGGAGAGATGTTCCTAGAACAATCCCTAATGAACAACTCTATCAGTTCGGTTCACGGAAGTTGAATGGTGAGCTAGTTGGTAAGACTCTGCCAATGTGTGAAAAAATATATGATAGATTCATCTTCATATTGACGCATCAAATATAAATTAGTCATGGTGACCTTCTTAGTGATGTTGATGGAGAAATGGTCAAGGAAGGCCTAAGCCAATTGATTGAAAGAAAATATTGAGTTCCTAGGTAAAGCACTGTAACAATCTAAAGCAAGTCATGTCAAAGACATGGGGAAAGTCATAAGAAGCAAGGCATTGTCATGGGAAATCAGATAACATACGTGTTTGAACAATAGCAAATGTTGTTACAGATCTTCCTTGCTATTAAATCAGTTGAATTTAGGCATCTCCCAATGTGGGGGATAAGGATGAATAGGTATGGAAGGATGAATAGGCTCATTATAAATTTCAGTGTAAGTCAATGTATTACGTGAGTCAGAGATAGATGCTTCTAGGGTTTTCATCTTTTTGATTATATCGTGGTCGGATTAGATTGAGATGCACCTCTCATGGTAGAAGGAAGTGGATATGATGTAGAAGGCATACTAGTATATGGAGGTGTCGTGTAGGAAAAATAAGAAGGGGGAACATAAGTAGCATTAAATGATGATGGCATATACCCTGAATGGGAGTTATAAGTGACATGGTGTGGCGAGACTCTAAAAAGGGTTCGACGCAATTAGAGGTTGTGAGGTAATGGTGACTTATGATGTTGGAATCCCTACACTAGGAGCTATATATGATGGCATGGTGGATGCCACAAGTGCAATAGATGTTGAGTGCATGATTGATACCAAAGATGTGGGGTCAATATGAGAGATGATAGGTTGTGATGTGGAAGTGGGTAACGCTACACTAGTAGTAGTTGATACAGAAGTGGGGGTGAGAGTGGGAGGAATGGAAACAAGCATCATGTATATGAGTTGTCTGACGAGTCACGAGTGGATGAATGTGTGACATAATTCTATAATGCGGTGGGATTGTGATCAAGGATTTTTGCGAACTCCTTGTCACTTGCCTGTATAACAATATGAGAGGTGGGGTCTATGGGTGAAGAGATAGAAGGCTATGAAGGACTAGGAGGCAGTAGTTAATAGCTAGCATAAAAACTAGAGCGTTGGTTTGTCTATGAGTTAAAACCATGTGAATGGCAGTATAACATGAGTAATCTAAATTTTGTAGATGTAAATGGAAATTGGTTGTTGTTTTGACAGAAAAACAAAACACGAGAGAATGAATATGGTAAGGTAACCAATGCCGATAGAAAGGGGTAACTAGTTTCGGTTTCTATATCGATGTTAGCTATAGTGAATTAATGGCACATTTGTAAATTTGGAGATGAAGAATGTAAATTAGGTGGACTTGAACTCGTTAATGGTAAAGAGACTCGGAAATGTGATGAATGACACAAATAGGTTACAAAAATATTTGGATGTGAATTGAGTACTATATTGGGCCAAATAACGAAAACAATAGGGAACTAATATCGGTAAGTAAACCGATGTTGGTATGAAGAGGTAAACAATGCCAGTATGAAGAGGTAACCGATGCCGGTGCTAGTTACTATGAAATATGAGAAGATGATGGAAATTTGAATTTTAGGTGATTAATTCAAATGAAAACACCAACTCGAGAGAATGGCAGTGATGAGTCCTAACACACCTAGAATGAACCGAGAATACACTAGTTATGATGGTGGGACATGAAGGATAAGAAAAACAAGAGGAAACGGCCTCACACCTCAAAACACAATTTAGGAAAAAAATAACAAACATGTAAAATCATATGCTTCATATTTTAATGTTATGTGGCTTATGCCATTTAAAATTGAATATGAGTAGAATAGAGTTTTTGGTCAATGAGGGTACCCTATAAGCAATCTATGGCTAGTTTCAAATGATTTTTGGATAAAGGGACCCGATATACCTTTCAGTATGTGTGGTACAACTATGATATGATGACTAGTCAGAACACCAACTAGATCCACCACTAATCGATTGTTAATCGTTGATGGAAATTACCAAGAAGGAAGATGTTTAAGAAGTGTGTAAATTTTTCAAGTGATTTGGACAGGGTGTGTGTGCAAAAAGTGTGAACTACACTTAATTCCCGCCAATCATCAACTAGTCATGACCTCCAGTATATAGATTGCAAATAAATTTAGGTGATCTAAATGCAACATACAAAGGATGAAATGCAAAGATTTTTAAGCCCAAATCGAAAGTGAAATTGGATGTAGCAAATAGAGAATAGGTCAAGAGGATGATCTTTCACTAAATGCAAGTGTAAAATAAAGTGAGAAGAATTCTTTTTAAACACCAAATCACGAATTTCCTTTAGACAAGTAGAAGAAGAGAATATTGACCTAGAGAGAGATTTAATGTGAATTTTTCGAAAAAGAAAGAAACACACAATTCCCTATATGAAGAAATACAAAGAACCCACAAGAAGGGGACCCTGTGCATGAAAAAATGTTTCACCTCAAAGTAATGTGATAAAATAGATAAGGGTAATGGAAATAGAACAAATACATGTGATTATGTAGATGGTGTGCATGCATAGAATGTTGACCAAGCTAATTGTGAGAGCTTCCTTTGGCTAAGAGGAACAACCTATAAGAAACACAACAAGACCACAAAATATCATTAACAATATACGTTAGTGGACTATCTAGCAAGAGCTAGATGTGGAAAGCAAGGTACTTCCTAGAAGGTTGTCAATCCACTTTCAAATACAATTTAATGCAACAAATAACATGAAATAGGTAAATCCTATTGTAATGGTACAATTTAGGTGTCTCATGCTAATACAATAAGTAAATTTAATCTAATAGACAAAGTTACGATTAAATCTGGAGGGGTGGTAGGTTGTTTTGGGTTTACAAGTTTGACAGAGGTTGTAGGTGAGGTTTGGGTGAAGTTTAGTAAGGTTCTAGGTTGTTTGGGAGAAGTTATGAGCTCGTTGTTATAAGTAAAGTTACCTAGTCACAGAGACCAAGAGTGTCGGTTAGGTGAATGATGTCGGTATTGGAAAATGACCGACGTCGGTTGGGTGACCGGTTTTGGTAGGGGAAATATGGTAGAAATATCAAAAATGGGTGTTTTGGGTCTCTCTGTGATTACATAGAGAGTTGAGGGGGTTCAGGAAGGATGATGTGACTTTTGATAGGGCTCAGCAAGGGTGGTAGAGGTGCTAGGATGGGTGAAATGGTTCAGGTTGATGGAATAGGTGGTAAATAGGTGAAAGGTGGTATTCGGGACAGATAGGGATCAGATGAAAGAAGTAAATGAAAGACTTAAGATCAAAACAAAATCTTAGCAAAATAAGAATGAATTACTTATCTGGTAGCCTATAGATCTAAAGATGGTTGTTGGTGATGAGCGTTCATGGGAGATACGGGAATGTGTCCAGTGTTGTAGCAACAAAGCCTTTGTGTTATGTTGCAACGCTCTGTAGCTATGGATGATATGACCTGGGACGCAAGTGAAGCTCGATGGGCTTTGGTTCATCGTCTAGTAGCTTGAATGCTCAAGAGTTAGAATGCCAAAGCTAAGGTGAATGAATGAATTAGATAACCTGTGTAAATATTTAGAAACTCTTATTTAAGGGTAACGATGGTGGTTAGGGAACCGGTGCCTAAGGGAAAACTAATGTCGATTAGGGGGAAATGGTCAAATTGGCTAAAAATGGCTTGATTACTCCTAGATTTGGCGTGAGTCAAGTTTCAGTCCTAGTTCGAAGTGGGAGATAATGCTAAATATAATGAGAGAGAGGTTGGAGAGATCATAGGTCATAATGGTTAAGGTTAGAACAAGTCCTAGTTGGTTAGGGAGTGTGGGGACTTGGTCTTAGCCATTAATGAGGTTGGAATAGTTCTAGGGTGAGGTAGCTAGGTGAGATGGATATTAATCTAATTAAAGTAATTAAATTAATTAATAGTGTGAGGATTAATTTAATTAGGGGTGATTAAATTAATACCAATGTGGGGAAGGGGGTCATGGCTAGGCATATGTGTCGAATTGATGAATCAAAAGGGGTTAAAGGGCTTGTGACCTAAATTTGGTGTCTACACAAGGGTTTAGGAATGGAGTCTCATCAAGACATGGCTACAAGACCATCTTGATTATCTCCATATTACCCAAATCTTGGATGGATGAAATGTAAGATGAAGATACCTAGCTCAACACTAATGAAGGATGCTCAAAGATGAAAATGCCTATATTTTATGCTATATGCATGCAAAGGTGTAAGAATAAAGGTAGGAGGAGGGTTCTTTATATAACCCATTGGTTTGAAGAAGCTTTGCATCCTATTGTATGTGGGATAATAGCAAAGCTAGGTTAGTTAGGGATAAACATACTTTAAGTTTGCTTTAGAAGAGATTAATATATCATTAGTGATTCATGGGAGTTAAGGGGGTGTATTAATTAATCAAGAGTGATTAACTAATAGGTAGGTGTAAGCTTATAGAAGCTTTTAGAAGAAAGTTAGCATGATCGGGCTATGAGAGGAGTTTAATCTAATAAATGATGATTTATTGATTTAATAGAAGGGAAGTTAATTAATTAAGAATAATTAATTAATCTAAATAGAAAGGAACATTAATTAACGAAAGGTCGTTAATCGGCATCTTGAGTGATAAGAAGGTTAATTAATTAGCATAATAAAGTTGATCGGTGGTGATAGAAGAGAAAAGGTGTGTTGTTTATGATATGTTGTCAACTTGTGAGAAAGGTGATAATTAGCACAATTTAAGCATTTAAATTGCTCAATCCAAATTATAGGTGTCTACATTTGCCCCTCTTTGGGGTGGCGTAAGCAACACCACTTCAAATATAGTAGACAAGTACAAACATATGAATTGTGAAGAGATAGAAGAAAAATTAGTGGAGTGAAGGATTCCCCCTCGAGTGTCAATGGGGTGATGAAAGAGGTCAATCGACGATCGAAAAGATGAAGGAAATGGATAGAAGAATGAGGAGGGGTAGGATGCCCTAAGTGAAGCAGAATAATAGCATTGATAGGAGAATGATATAGAAGAAAAATGAAGATGGAGAGAAAATAACTAGCTTTCATCTAGTGTATTTAAACAACTTTTGTGTCATCATATTGCCAGTGATCTACGTCATCGGTCCTTATTAAAAATATAAGCATATGACAAAAGTGTAGAATGACATGAAAATCCATAATACAAACAATTTTCCATTGCTGAAAACACCAACTCAATGCAACATACAGAATGCAATGAAATATGAGAAGTAAACAAGCTCATTTAATAGGGAAACAAGTACAAACACACATACCCAAACCAACAACAGTCAAGACGGTTGCACAAATGTTTTGTTATCAAGCTAAAGATCCCCAAATGTTTATGATTAACAACAAGGGTTAAAAATGATGCCCCAAGAAAGGATACATGCGAGGGAAATTGATGAAGGATGCGGGGTCCAATGATAAAGCTTTGTGTGCTACAAAATAGTACCAAGCAACTTGATGTGCCCCAGAGTATAAATGAAGCAAGCAATCTAGCTTTGTAAATGGTTGTAGATCAAGGTGATCTATAAGTTATTTGGTGCGAGAACATGTGAAAATTCCAACAAGATACAAAATGAATACTATGCATGTGAGACAATCACCAAGTACAATCTTTTTACCAATTTTTGTAAACTTTGAATTTTTACATTTTTAGGAGTTTTTGATTTATTTTTGAATTTTTTTATTTTTGTAATTTTTAGTTATTTTTTTATTTTGTAGAAGAAATACGATGAGGGAGTATTTTTAGTGCAAATTCACAGCACCCCCAAAATGACCCATGGATCTGCTTTTCTAAGGCAAGTCATTTGGTGTGAATGCACAACATTGAATTTTCTCCAAGGTGTGGGACCTTGCAAGGTGAGAAAACTCTCCAGATTGAAGCTAGTTCTTACTCCTCTATTGAGATGTATGCATGCAATTCTTGCAGAGGTTCTGAATCAAAATTCCTATTCTAAAACTACCACGAAAACCAAAGTTGAGAGAAAACAAGGAAATGGAAACAAAACTAAGCAAAAAAATAGAAAGGTGATACACCAAAGGAGTGTTGAACTCTTTGCTTTGTAGAATAGACACATATCATGAGAATGCAGCAAAAAAACATGCACAAATTACCAGAATGCAATGAAGGATCAGAAGACAATAATAACTGTATGAGAGGATTGAAAATTGATCACAAAACATACATTATCATGCCCAAATTTGATACAATATGTTGCAATGATAGCAAAGAGGTAAAAAACATGTTACAATCTCCATGGGAGGTCTAAAATCATTCAAATCCACCTGCTAAGGAGGAAAGAAGAGCTTGCAAGAGCAAGAATGTCCAACATTACAAAATGAGCCAAGGCTGACTTTTAACCATGAAGCGAGAATGGAAGAAAGAGAAAATGCAGGCAAATCTGATTTTAGATCTCCAACCACCGACAAGATTCATTAAAATGGAAAGGGCACCTCTGCAAATCCACTTCCCAATGCATTCGAGCCCACAGGACAAGAAATTGCCCATACATCATTAAAACGGTAGAAGAAAATCTGATTTTTATCTTTTCCAATGCTAGGGACGTTTTTCCAATTTTCTCCCATAAATCTTCACAAAAAAATTTGAAGATTCCATCATGTAGAGGACTTCAATAGCTTTCCAATGATACCAAAATTCGTGAAAATCCAAGCTCAGTGCGAAAGATATGCCCCTCTAAAGATTTAGGGAAAAACAGGGGCAAAAATCGGGTGCAAGCCGAAACTTGAAAATTTTCCCTTTTTTGAATTTGGGAAAATTTCCCAAAAATTCTCGTGCCCAGCCACTCCGCTACCACGTGGCACTTTGTGAAATGTGAGCTCAAACCTTGCTTTTCGCCTTTTATTTCACATTGGGAAAAATTCCCAAGATTTCCCCGCGCTCTGCTACTTCTCCGCCACATGTCAAGCACCTAGTCGCTCCGTGGGGATGCGCTTCAACATTTTCCTTTGCACCTTTATCACTTTGGCAAAAAACCACAATTTCCTCCTTGCTCGACTCTTGCGCTTCTGGATGCTCGGTGGGTCTTCTAACTTTTCTCCATTCTCCTCCGTGGGCCTGTGGGTCTATTTCTTCCTTTACACCCTTTGCCCACTCTTTGGAAAATATTCCAACTTACCTCCACCAGCCCGACCTCCACCGCCACGTGGCATCTTCTCATTGGATGTGGGTTTGTTAAGGGAAAATTTCACCAAAAACTCCGAGCCATAACTTGCAAATTACAAGGAGTTAGGAAGAAAATTTTACCTTTCTGGAAAGGGGAAGAAAAATCCTATCTGATGGAGCCATTTCCATAAAATTTTGAGTCCCTGAAGCATGCCAAAAATTCATTTAAGTTCCAAAAAGGAAAAGGAGGAGGAGTTATCCAAAAATAAGCATGGGCTTATTTTTGGATAACACACTTTTTGGTAACTCAAAGGGTCATCTCCCTGCTAGATGAAGTGACCAGCTTCCTTGAAGCATCCATTGGGCATGGAGTCATGAGTAGAAGCTTGCAAACTGATCTGAACTTTGAAAACTTCCTTCTAAGCCACTTTGAAGCCCACTGAACTTGGAGTTGACCTTCACCAAAATGCCACTAAAATGGACTGTGCAAGGGAAAAAACCAACACCACAAAAACTATGTACAAACATGAAAATCATACATGCTCCAAATGGAACATGCAGAGTGTGCACAAGCACTTCTTTTGCTAAAAGAAAACCTACCTACACTACTCTAACCAAGAGAAAATGGATCTCAAACAAAGCTCTGCAGAATCGAGGAGAAATAGATTTCTTTCCTCAAAAATGGCATCCATGCGACTGATTTGCACTGAACATGGCTGGTTGGATGAGTGAAAAACTAACCATAAGCCGGTCCTCCACCCAAATCATCAAGGTATCAACATTAATGGAAAATACCTCCTCAAGCTAACTTGCATTAGACTCCTGGAGGTATTGATGGTGACCCTTGGTACTTTGATGCTCATCCTCATGCCCTGAAGTAGGCATGACTGGTTTTGGTTTCTCCTTTGGCTTCAATGAAGCCAAGTACCTAATTGGGCACGGTCTGATCCTTTGGATGTGCCCATAGCTCTGAATTTCAACTCCAAGAATGGAGCCTTCTTGTAAACCTTCCTGAATGAATGGCATGGAAGAAGTGGTAAAAATCTCTTTCTCCTTCCCTTCCTCTTCCCATGAAGAACATGGAAGATTTAAATCTTCCAATCTTGGTTCCAATGAGCTGTCACAAAACATAGGCTACTATTTTTCAATGTTCTCCTTTGTGGCAACAGGCTCTTGATGTTGAAGAATGAATGGTGGAGAAGAGAATGTTGTAATTTCAGCTAGCTCCTCCTCAAAACATTCCTTTAAGTCTGATAAACAATTAAAATCTTCATTGTCCCGATGCAACAAATATTTTTCCTCTTGCATGGTGACCTCCAAATCTGTATTTTCTTCACCATTTGCAACTTCATTTTCAAACATGAAACTTGTCGATTCAAACTCATCCAAAAAAATCAGATTTTGAAGAGATGAAGTGGGCGAAAAACATGGAATTTATTGTGCCTTTTGCTCACAATTTGGACCTGCTTTGTTCACCTCCATAATGGCTTCATTGATCAAATCAGCCCCTTCAAACAAAAGCAAAAATGTATCAATAATGCTTCCTTCTTCTGTTGTTGCAAAAACTTACTTGATCTCATCCATTTTCTCCTCATCAATGGGATTTGGAGCTGGTTTTCTTCCTCCATGATGACTGATTTTGCGGTGCAAATTGGATTAGCATTTTCTTTGGGCAAAATGCCAACATGGACACCCAACTCATCACCAACAAAACCGTTGTTTTTCTTGTTTCACTACTACTATAAAATCAACCTTGTTTACCACTTGTTCCCCAACTCCAACTTCATATTTTGGCTTCACCATCAAGGGGATTTTCGTAATACCAAATTTGAGAGCCCAACTCTTCAGATTTTCTATCATTTCTTCTCTATTGGGTTCCTCTTCTTGCTATTCTCCTTGACTAGGTTTCTGATTTTCATCTTCCCAACATGGATCTGGGAATGCAAGAGGATGGATGGGTTGTGACTCAACTAATTTTACATTTTTTTATGGTAAAGGAGGTAGAAAATCTTGTTTCTTTGGAGGGAATGGTTGTTTGGAAGGGAAAAGAGTGGAAAAATTGAAGTGGGATGGGAGACTAGGAGATGGAGAAATGGGATCAACATTTGGGACAGCATATGGAGAGTTTAAAACTTGACACTGCTGAGATAAAACAGATTGGGAAAGAGGAAAAGAAAAGGCATGAGATGGTGTTCTTACCCATTGAATACTCCTCTCATACACCTCTATTCCTTTAGTCCACTTTTCAAGCAATGGCGGTGTTGCAACAATGAAGTCAAGTTTCTCTTGGGGGTTATAATGCCTTGGAAAAGATCCCACCATGGACAAGGTGCTCTACAACCAATTCCAAATGCTTTCATTTGTGCTTGAGCCCTAGATTGCATAGATGGAATCACCAAATGTGTTTGCAAGTGCCTCAAAGGTTGAAATCTTCACAAGAACACATCAACCTGCAAAATATGAAGTGGAAGACCTCTAAGGTCCCACTAGGCATGCCAAAACTGTTAGAGAAAATTCACAACCACCCCAAAATGACCCATGGATATACTTTTCTAAGGAAATTCATTTGGTGTGAATGCACAACATTGAGTTTTCTCCAAGGTGTGGGACCTTGCAAGGTGAGAAAACTCTCCAGATTGAAGCTAGTTCTTACTCCTCTATTTAGGTGTATGCATGCAATTCTTGCAAAGGTTCTGATTCAAAATTCCTACTCTAAAACTACCAAGGAGACAGGGTTGAGAGAAAACAAGGAAATGGAAACAAAACTAAGCAAAAAAATAGAAAGGTGATACACCAAAGGAGTGTTGAACTCCTTGCTTTGCAAAATAGACATAGATCATGAGGATGCAGCAACAAAACATGCACAAATTACCAGAATGTAATGAAGGATCAAAAGACAATAATAACTGCATGAGAGGATTGAAAATTGATCACAAAACATACATTATCATGCCCAAATTTGATACAATACATTGCAATAGAAAAGAGGAAAAAAATGTGTTACAATCTCCATGGGAGGTCTGAAACTCCTTCAAATCCACCTGCTAAGGAGGAAATAAGAGCTTGCAAGAGCAAGAACGTCCAACGCTAGAACCGGCTTTTAACCATGAAGCAGAATGGAAGAAAAGAGAAAACATGGGAAAATCTGATTTTAGATCTCCAACCACTGACAAGATTCATTAAAATGGAAAGGGAACCTCTGCAAATCCACTTCCCAACACATTCGAGCCCGCAGGACAAGAAATTTCCCATACCTCATTAAATTTGGTAGATGAAAATCTAATTTTTGTCTTTTCCAGTGCTAGGGACATTTTTCCAATTTTCTCCCATGAATCTTCACCAAAAAAACAAAATTGAAGATTCCATTGTGTAGAGGACTTCAATAGCTTTCCAATGATACCAAAATTGATGAAAACCAAGCTCTGGTTCAAAAGATATATGCCCTCTCGAAGATTTAGGGCAAAACTAGGGCAAAAATTGGGTCGTGACACCGAAACTCGAATATTTTCCCCTTTTTAAACTCAGGAAAATTTCTCAAAAATTCTCCACACCCCACCGCTCCTTTGCCATGTGGTGCTTTCCCATTCGCTGATGGAAACGCAGGCTCAAACCTCGCTTTTCCCTTTGATTTCACATTGGACAAAAATAACCCAAGATTTCCCGCACTCATTTTGCTCCACTACCACGTGTCGGTGTCTAGTTACTCAGCGAGGATGCACTTCAACATTTTCCTTTGTGCCTTTATCACTTTGGAAAAAACCACAATTTCCTCTGCCACCCCGATTCTCGCCGTGAACAGGGACACGTGTTGCTTCTGGATGCTCGGCGAGCCTTCTAACTTTTCTCCATCCTCCTCCACGATCTTGTGGGCATGTTTCTTCCTTTGTGCCCTTTGCCCACTCTTTTTGCAAATATTCCAACTTACCTCCATTGGCTGACCTCCGCCACCACAGGGCATCTTCTCATTAGCTGTGGGCCTATCAAGGGAAAATTTCCCCAAAAACTCCACCGAGCCATAACTTGAAAATTACAAGGAGTTAAAAGGAAAATTTTACCTTTCTGGAAAGGGGAAGAAAAATCCTATTTGATGGACCCATTTCCAAAAAAATTGAGTCCCTAAAGCATGCCAAAAATTCATTTAAGTTACCAGAAAAGGAAAAGGAGGAGGAGTTAGCCTAAAATAATCATAGGCTTATTTTGGATAACAAGGATCACCTAAAATTAAGGAAAATTCCCCATGTAGAAGAAACAGGTGCCACGTACCAAAAATATGCCTCGGTGGGATGAAAATGAGTGAAAAATGAGTATTTATTTATAAATAAACATCGCGGTGGGTAGAATAAAAATTTATAATGGCCACGATGGTCTAAACATACCATAGTAAGAGCCATTTCTTCTAGTTCCCCACTAGAGATATGATTGTCACTCTAGAGAACATCTAGTGCATACTCCAAGTTTTGATTGTTGGGTTGGTGATTGAGTATATCAGTGATGATGTTGAGATTATAGACTGCCTTATTGAGTTTTGGATGTGATGATATACCTCATCGAGGTTTGACAAGTGCATTTTCACCAATGTATTGCAGATCCCAGGATACATCACATGCTTGTGTATTTGATGGCTCTTATCAGTGGTATTCTACTTATTGACAAGATAAGTACTTCTTTTCCACTCAACCTCATTGGTGTTATATAAGGATTATTTCGAGGTGAGAGATACTATTGGGGCTAGTGCATGATGGCACATCTATATTGGGATTTACACTTGATCACATACCATGGTCAAAAGACTATGGGTCCTACCCATCTTGCTACAGATATGGGCGTGGTATCACATAGTGATTGATCACTCCATAGGCATCCTATGAGTCCAAGATCCGTAGGAGCCCTCATGATGGGATGGGTCCCATTAGAGATGATATCCCCAGGCACATGGAGGATACTTACCACTACCATATATTTTTCAATGACATTCGATAGCACATGATAGTGTGGAGGCCCTAGCACCATTATCAGTGGGTTGAGGACGTAGATGAGCTGAGTATAGCTATCGTTGAGCACTTCTTGATTGGAAGTTGGGGCTACATTATAGATTTTTACATAGTAGATCGGTGTCGGTGATAGCTCGACACAATACAGATGTACCTCATCCTTATATGTGGTATACCCACCAAGATGCAAAGATATTTGACATGGGGATATCAATCCAGACACCTAGGGCCTAAGCTAGTTTTGATTAGATGGTGCCACAAGCTTGGGTTCTATTGAGAAAAATTAGGGATCTTGGAGTTACATGAAAGTATGCACCCTAGTATGTGACAGGTTTTTACCTCATCGTCTCACCATTCCACAAGCCGCATGCATGGTATGCGCAGAGGTTAGGCCGCCTCCCAAGGAGTTGGTGATAGTGATGATGATGAGGATGATGATGATGGGTTTGATGGTGGGTTCATAATAGTAGTGGTGGATAGGGTCCTCCACCATTACAGTAAGAGGGATAGAGGCATATTTCAGGATAGAGATAGATCCTAGTTGCCTAAAAGATACACATGCCCTGAGTGGGCATACCAGTTGGGATATAAGCACCATTACAAAGAGTTCCTATTCGGATAGCAGCACCCCGGGGTCTACCACGAGAGGAGTACCACAACAGGTGGTGGTAGCACTGCCACATAGTCCACCAAGAGGTGGAGGGGGTGGTGATGATGGAGGTGGTGGAGATGGGGGAGATGGAGGAGGTGGTGTTGCGTGGTTCTAGCAGATGGTGGCTCAAATGGCACAGTTACAAGCCTATTACAATAGTCTATGGACCAAGTTTAGCAATTGATTATGTAAAGAGACCAGGCCGGGCTTAGGTTCAAACTATTACTATGGAGAGAGATCACCGATCTGCAAAGTGCACATAGGCTCGAGCCAATGTATCCGGAGTTACAAGAGAGTGTGAAGCTTTATTGCGGGAATCCTTAGCAATCGGGATAGTGGATATGTTATCAAATGTTATGAGAGATACCGTTGAGGCATCCTATTATAAGGATGCATACCACCAGAAGTTCTAGATGGACAGAGGGTTATTCCATTTGATCGATGGATGTTACTGTGTCTATATCCAAGTCTCGAAGGACCTCGCAATCAAGACGGAAGCCTACGGTACAATAGAGCATAGTGAACCTCTACACAGCCATCACATCAGCAACAACCTCCTCCTTAGGACCCTAGGCCAGGCGGTTTAGGAGAGGGTGAGAGTCAAGGTTGACTCACTTGATGTATGATATACTTAGAAATGTATGTATTGAATGTATGCCTCTTATGAAGGCTCATTTTTTATCGATTGTACATGATGTATCATTTTTTATTATGCCTCATGATGAAGGCTCATTTTAATTCATTCCTATGATGGCATATTTTGTATCCAAATGATGTATACTTTGAGACACATATGTATATGGACACTTGATTTTTGACATGTATGATGATTATGATGATTGGACTCTATATTATGATGTTATTGTATATGTATCACATGTTTTTAATTTATGATATATCCTTAGATGATATCATTTGTATTGTACATGAGATGTTTTTATTAGTCCACTTGATGATATTTATGATATTGGTGTGGGGGGATAGATTTTGATATTTGTGACCCCTCTTGCCCCATTGATGATACGATATGTGATGATTATCTTAGCATACATGTATGATGTAGACTTAGCATTTTATTGATATATGATGTATATATGATGTTAGATGTGATGAGATGGATGATGATGTGATAAAAAACAATGTACAAGTAACAAAGAAAGCACAAGAAAAATTTAACAAATCTACCAAATATACACACTAAACAACTTAACAACACAATTATGCACAATTATAAACAAGTATGCAAAAAAACACCCATATGTACAAATAAGAATGAATCTAATCTAAGAAAGAAAAGATAAATCTAAAAGGTATGTTTAAGCAACACACAATATAAATGTACTACCAAGAAAAACTATAAAAACAAAGTAAGAAACAAACAAGTAAACTACTATAGTTTTGTAAGATTGTTTTCAATGTGTTTTGTGTTGTTTTTGGGAGTTTTTTGAAACAATGTTCTATTGTTTTTGTATTTTCTGGTTTTCTAATGTTTTGGGGTTTTCAATCCTATTCAAATGTTTTTTTATGTTTTCTAACATTTTTCCGAAGTTATGTACAGAAACCAAGAAATGTGGATGCCCCCAGTGTTAGATGGGAATATACAAAGGCAGATGCCATATGTTATCTACAAGAAGATGAAGATGTGAATATGCCCCCAACATTAGATGGGAATATACAAAGGCAATGTCTTCACAGACAAAAAAGGAAGAACCAACCAAATCAAGGCTTTGACAAGATAGGCTCACAAAGAATCTCATATGCTAGGTGTGGAACTAGCTCAAGGCTAAGTAAAGGTACCCCTAGATGCAAGATGCTTGTGAACAATAAATCCTCCCAAGGTGCAGAAACTAGTTTTCACCAAGGGACCTATCCAAAGTGCCATAATTGTGTGGTTTTCACATTTGGATGACATGTTTTCTCTTTTCTTTTTCTCTTTTTGATTAATTTTTTTGTTTTTTTATTAAAAAAATGGTGTTTTCTGATTTTTGTGCCATGTTCAAGCATAAAACCACTTGAGGTGCATGGCATTCATGGGTTCGCATAGCTCATATCCATCAGGATAGGCAAGCTTGTATGCTTCGACCCAAATTGGCCATAATGACATAAGGTCCTAACCAATGAGGTTCGAACTTGCCTTTCTTTTCTCTTTCCTTCATTGTGTTGAATTGGTTTTCCTTCAACACCAAATATCCAACCTCAAACTAATAAGGTATGATTATTTTGTTGTAGCTCTATGACACTTTGTTCTAATACACTTTAAGATGGTTGAGTGCGTGGATGCACCTTTCATCTAGTAGCTCCAATTTTGCTAGTCTAGCCACTCTGTAATCCTCATCTTTATCTAGATAGTCCCTAAGATATATTCTTAGGGAGGAAGCTCTATTTCCAGGGGATGATGGATTCAGTTCCAAATACTAGGGAATAAGGTGTCACACCAGTAGGGGTGCGAATGGAGGTCCTATAAGACCTAGAGGGCAAGGTGAATTTGCAAATGCCAATTGTGACCTGTTTTACTCACCATCTTCTCCATGATTTGAACAAGTGTTTTATTAGTGGCCTTTTCTTTCCCATTACCTTGAGGGTAATATGGCATGGACCACTTTAATCATATCTTAAAGTCGTTGGCATAGAGCTTTCACCATCTTGTTCTTGAAATATTTTCCATTTTCGGTGACAATGGCGGTAGGAATGCCATAACGGTAGATGAGATGGTTCATGATGAACTTTGATATTTGGGCACATGTAACATATGTCAATGGAATAGCCTCCACCCACTTGGTGAAGTATTTTGTGGCCATTATAATTTGTGTATGTGTTGATGACAATTTTACCTATGCGGTTGGTTTGTTATTACAATAGGGGAAAGCGACTTAACCTCAAGGTATCCACAAGATATGATAGGTGTTTGATTATTTGTGCTCCATTAGGAATGAACTACGCTTCTTTTCCCTATGGTAAAACTTGCAAGTCAAAAACATGAGCAAGGCTAAATCATCATCTTCGGTGAAGTATGATTCAGGTTTTGAGATGTAGTCTTCCACGAAGAAGTCAGAGATCTCCTCCCTCTGTATTGTATAGACATGCAAGATCAAAATCATCGTATGGAAGGTTGATGTTGCTCTCAATGTTAGATTTAGGTGTCATGTTCTTGTCTTCGGGTATGTCTAGGAATGTTTCATAGTTGTATTCTATACATATAAGATTGGTGCTGGATTCACTTTGCACCTCGTAGTATGCTTCCCAAAATTCCTCGGTGGATTCTCAGATTTTTAGGTAGATGTGAAGATGGTTTCTAGAAGATCAATGGGGTTGCATGGATAGCACACATTTCCAAGTCATGTAGTAAGTCTTATTGCTCCCAGTGTAATGGGTGTTGGACAATCAGAAGGGAGTTGATGTTGGTAATGGGATGATTAGTTCCTTATATGGCCATCTACAAGATCCATACTTGGCACAAATATTAGTAACACAAAGGCGTGCATTAACTAATTAAAACTAATTATTAAATAGACATAAAGCACGGGAATAACAGGTGATTAAGATAATCATGGGTGATTCTATGAAATACTAACGAGAATATTAAAAGGAATAACTTTGATCATCTAAAATGAAACTAAAATTTATTGAAGCATGGAGGAAGTATGTAATGGTCTAATAATACTATTTCAGGATGAATAAAAAACAGTAAAAGGAAGGAGATGAACCTTTGAATGATAAATGATGATGAGAGATTTCCTATGATGGTGTCAGGTGATGAACGAGATCCGAAAATGCTTGAAGAGTGTACTAGATGCACAATGACGTTGATGCAAACAGTAACACTCCTTAAATGCTTAAGAAATTTTGATAATGCTTTGGTTCATCTAGATGGTCATAAATCATCCCTAGAGAGGTAGAAGAATTCGTATTTATAGATGTGTCGCATTCAAGGGAGGAGTCGACATTTTCGGGTAGTTGGAGTTAGGGTGAGATACAAAGTGATAAACCTTCTATTTCCAACTTGGATGTGGGGGATTTAGGGGAATCATGGCTAGATAACTTGGAGAGGTTGAGGGTGAGGGTTAGAGGTAGATAGAAGTGGTTAGGATAGAGTAGGGATAATTTGGCAAGGTTGCAAATTTAAACTATTCCTAACTAGTGAGGAGTGAGAAGTGGTTTATAGGGTTTATAGAAGGTTGCATATTTATACTAGCTCTGTTAGCGAGTTAAAGGGAGTTCTCATGGTGAAGTGTGCGGGTGAGATTAATCAATTTGATTATTTAATTAATTAATTAATTCTGAGATGGGTGGTATGACTTTATGAAATGTGAGGTTAATTAATTAATTAAAGGGGTATGGGGTTAATGAATTAGGTTTAGGGATGTCGTAATGATGTGATGATAAGATTGACCACTCAAATGAAGGACTTGATTTGTAAAGCGATATGTGGATGGGAATATTATTTAATTATTTGCATGGGAATGAGGTGTGCATATTTTTGGTGTCTACATTTTCCCCTTTTTTCTGACGTCTTAGTAATGTGTTAGACAAAAAAGATAGATATTTTTTTAGTGTATGGGTGGTTGACTATAGCAAAATACAGAAACAAAATTTGCTTGCGTGTGTTTTGTTTTTTAAAGGTTTCCCGGTTGTGGGGTACCAAAAGAGAGTGTGCTACCAAGGGATCAGCTTGACAGGGAAACCAAGGGTTTATGCCTATAGATGTGTGATCCGCAGGGGTGGGCTTAGTTTGTGGGAAGGTCTAGTGATGGGGGCAAAAAAGGTACATGTTCCACGGATGTATCGCGAGTCCCAAAAGTTGGTGTTTGTTTGTTGACTTGAGTATTTGGGTCCTTTAAAAGTGATAAACTTGTATAAAAGGGTTATTTTTTATGCTTAGTAGTGTAAATGATGGTGGCTATTGTAATCAAGGTGAATCATTAGCATTTAGGATGATTCTGCGATTGGGGAAGAAACATCGGCGATCAAATTGGGGTAAAAATAGGGTATATAATTACAGAGCCTATTGAATTTTTATGTTAACCGTGGTGAAAAAAGTCTCTAGTGAGTGATTTTGAGCGTTTTGAGGATATTTTAGGAGATCGAGAGTAATGGCATCATCTCGCAAGTAAATGAAACCTCTAACGGAAGAGGTAAGCTAAGTTTTAAAGCTATTTTTGTGTTTTTTTGGTAGTTTTAGGATCTCAAGGATGTGTTTGGGCGTTTCCTAGCCAAAATCGTTGGCGATTCATGTGTATTTTTGATAGTTTTGTGAAGTATGAATGTTTAATTATTTTAGATGTTGTTGGTGTAAAAGATGGGTGTGAGTTTTGTTGTTGACATATCATTGTTATATTTTGTCAATGATACTAATTGATGATTTGGTTTGTTTTTGTAGGTGGAGGTGAAGTTGAATATTCATGACTGTATTCCATTGATATTGGAGGAGGTTAGGATGGATATGTCTGATGAGGATTGGGTTCATGTGGATGTTGTGGGTTTTTTTTCCATGAGGTTTTATAGATGGATTCACAGATTTTTGAGTTTGATTTTGGCATTGCTAGAGAGGTGGAACTCTTCCACCAACACATTTTGGTTACGTACTAGGAGATATTACCATCACTTTGGAGGATGTGCACCGCATCTTGAGACTACCGATAGATGGAGCAAAGTGGTATATACTATCACTGAGGTAGAGAGGGATGGTGTGATGGATAGATTGTATGGAGAGGATGTGGCAGAAATCCGTTATGAGTCAAGAGGTTTTTCTTATGGCCGTGTATACCTTCCCGAGAGATAGGATCATGTTCAAATGACCATGATGATGATGGCCATCATGTTCTATGCTTTTCCAGATTAAGGGAGTGGTCACTTCCCATGGATGATGACAGGGGTTGTGGATGAGATGATGGAGCATCAGACTATTTTTAAGTGGGGGCATACCTTATTGGCACAAGCGTTCGAGAGTTATGGGCCTAGAGGGCTCACAAGCGGTATGGTATAGATGTTGGTTTTCTACTACAGGCATGGGCTATGGAGCATATAGTTATTTCTTGACCAACAGGGTTACCATGGGCTATTGGTGATTAGCACCCTAGATTTATGAGGTGGAGATCAGATAAAGGCCATGTGGGGAAGAGGAAGAGGACATGGTTTTATAGAGACTTGTTGACTGGACTACAGGTGGGGGATGTAGTATGGAGACCCTACCTGGAATTACCAGCATGGCTTGTGTATCCCCATGACTTATGTGCTTTATAGTAGTATTTGTGGCTACGAGGAATGGAGAGCTGGTGAGTATGATTTATTATGTTTTGATCACATTTGGAGGCGATTTGGACTACAACATGGAGTTCCTAAGGAGCCCATTTAGTATAGGTGGGAGGAGAGACGAATGTGGATACTCCTCGGAGGGCAGCCGATAGGATAGGATCTTCCGCTATTATAGAGTTGTTAGGGGCTACAATCCCCAATGAGGAGGGTGTTATTGTGGAGATTGATGATGCAGGGGTTACCCCCAAGTATATGACATGGTGGGCTCCATCTTTGAGAGGTTTTGATAGAGTTCAAGTTAGCACAAAGGATACACAATGAGTTAGGCAGTACATGATCATGTAGAAGGAGGAGCATAGGAAGGAGATGCGAGACAGATTTCGATGAGGAGGAGGAATATGACAACATAGCTACCGCTATTACGGTGGTGATGGGCGAGAAGGTAATGGTGGAGGGAGAGTGATACGCGGCTCGAAGAGAGTGCAATGATTTGATTGGTGTTAGGGATGCTCTCATTGGAGAGAGGGATGGGTTTATTGTGGAGATAGATACCACAATAGGAGAGAGAGTGAGAGAGAGAGATAGGATGATGGGGGAGAGGGATAGCCTTCAGGAACAACTTGGACAGGTCTCTACTGACAGAGACAAGTAAAGAGACACATGGATTCATTGAGGAAGGCCTTGGGGATTATAGGGCCTTCTATTTATGGTGCAGAGCTATCGGTGATGGCTCGTTCTAGTGGACATAGGGGAGCATCTACAGCACCTCCTCTTGGAATGATTTCAGTGGCGAACTATGAGATTGTGCGAGCGAAGAGGGATTACTATGTGGATTTGATTATCAAGAGCTACTTGGATGCCACATTTTATGTTGATCACATAGCTGCCAAAGGGGCAGCCACATGATCAGCTAGGCCCAGCACTAATGCAATGAGCGTGGGATGGCCACCTCGGAGGCTGGACATAGGGGGTGAAAAATGAGGATTTGGAGGTGAGATTGTTGTCACAAGTGTACCTAGAGGTAGTGGAGATGTAGGTGCGGTTGAAGTAACTCCTACTCTTGGAGGAGAGGGTGGTAGTAGCACGATGTTGTGAGATGTTAATTTTACTACTTGATTATACATGATGTCATAGGCTCATAGAATCCTATTTTTACAAGATGATACATTGATTATTGGACATTGATTATGATGTATACCAAACTTTATATATATATATATATATATATTGATGATGAATTATGGTTTATATTGTGTTTTTAATTTGCATGTGGTATATGTTATATATTTCCTTTTGAAAGTGTGTTAATGTTTTTAGATGGCTTTTGGTGATATGCTAAAATGTTTGGTTAAACATGGTTAAGATATGGTTAAGTGCTTGATTGATTTAAATTATTTTAAAGTATGATCTAACAAACATGCTAAATCAAAAATGTAACTAAATAAAATGAGGTAAAATTGGAATGATTTCCCCACTATGAATTTGGTATGTATATGCATTGGGTTTTGAAAAATACTTGCACTTGTGGCCTTCTCAGATGTTAACTAAGATCATTAATGGGTAGTTATGTAAATCACGATAGGAATGTGGGTTCAAGTGAACGTATTTTCTATGATGACAAAAGGGATTTTTGTGTAGGCCAATGTGGGAGAAAGGGCTCTCCTTTTCAAAGGTTTCAAAGGGGTGATGCCCCAACTTTTTTGTATTATTTTAAAGCAAATTGATCGATGCAGGAAGATTGTTATGATGGGAAATATGATCAAGGCGAGAATCTTTCCTAGATGCTCTCAATTTTTAAAGTTGATTGATGCGGGAATCCTTTTATATGAGTAGCCATCCTTTGAGGGTATGGTCTACATTTTTGAATTTTGACTGGATGGTCATCCTTTGAGGGATCGGTCCATCATTTTGACTAGTGATAGTCCTTTAAGGGAGCAATCTAATTTTATTTTTATAATGATTTAGTCTTGCGAATAGTTTTCCTTTAAGGGATCAGGCTATTATATTTTGATGTTTTGATAAGAGGAGCATCCAAATGATTTTTATATGTTTAAGTTGAGGGAAAACCCTAATATACATTTCAAGGAGGGGATAAAAAATTCATGCAACCTACACATAAATGCCCCATGTCATGTTTTGTTTGGTATGGAATGGATGGGTGTAATGATTTCAAGGGGTTCTGCAAAGGAAGGAACTTTCCCATGTGAAAGATGTGATGAGTAGGGCCATGGTGATCATCTTTAAGGCATATTTAGGATGTTGATGGATAGTCACACCCATTGCAATGATACGATGAAGTGATAGGATTGGGAGGTAACTATTGTCATGACAATCAATTATTTAACAATATAAAGGCCGCAAGTGTAAAGCATTCAAAGGTTCCCTCTTAGGATCCCCATCAAGAGAAGAAAGATGATATGCTCCTGACCCATAATTATGAGTGATAACGTATGGACCAATCCAATTGGGGGAAAACTTCCATGTTTACTCCATTCTAATGTAGTAACATTTTGATTTTCTTTAAGTACAAGATCACCAATTTTAAATTCACGTTATTTGACATGTTTGTTGTATGCTCTGCTAATACATTGTTGATAGAATTGATGATGTTCGAGGTGGCTAGATATTTTTCATCTAGCAAATCAAGTTGTGCTAAGTGGTCTTGGTGATATTCATCATCTGGGATGAAATCTTTGAGAGATACATGAAGTGATGGAATTTGAATTTCAAGAGGTATAATGGCTTTAGTGCCATAGATAAGTGAATAGGGTGTAGTACCCGTAGGTGTGTGGATGCTAGTTTGATAATCCCAAGAGGGAAAATGGGATTTGGAGATGTTAGTTCATGTCTACATCGTCTACAATTTTCATGAGGATTTTGTTAAGTGTTTTGTTAGAGGCATCGTCTGTCCATTTGCTTGAGGATAATATGGTGATGAGAAACTAAGTTTAATGTTGAATGTATCACAGAGCTTTTTAACTTCCTTATTTTTGAAGGATTTTCCATTATCTGTGATGATTTTATGCGGGATACCAAAATGCATATGATATTTTGATATATGAAGTTGATAATAGGTCCATATTTTTTCGAGGTTAAAGGGATGGCTTCAACCCATTTAGTGAAGTATTCAGTTTCTTTATGATTATGGAATGATGTTATTGGGATGATTTAGGGTTTATTGCACTAATGAGGTCTAACTCCATTAAGAGAAAGGCCATAGGTCCTAAGTGGGTTGTATTTCTTAACTAGGGACGTGGATGAGATTTGAATGGAGTTGGCATTTAATACATTTCTTTATGTATGCACAATAGTCTTTAGTGATGGTAGGTTAGTAATACCCTAGCCATATGACACATTTAATGATGGCATTACCACTAAAGTGACCACCACATATGCCATCATGGACTTCTTTGATTGCTTTGGTTGATTCATGTGTTTTAAGGCATCGTAATAAGTATGCTGTCAAAGCTATGTTTATAAAGGATACCACCTATGATGACAAAGTGAGTGACGGGTTGAATAAACAATCGTTTAGCACCATGTGATAAGTCTAATGGGAGTTTGGATTAGGTGAGATAATCATATATTTGTGTGTACCATAGATTAGGTGGATTTTTTCAATGTTATTGATGGAAGGAAGCTCATTTTTATGTGAAGGATGGTCTAATCATTGAATAATTATGGACATTTTAGTTTTATCCTTTGATTTTTCTATTTCAAAAGGGACAAGGGATCCGAGGGATGCCATAGTGTCTACAAACCTATTGGAAGATCGTGGAATGGCTTGAATGGTGTAATGATTGAATGTGCCAAGGAGAAAGTTTACACAACTTTATATTTTTAAGGATTTCATTTTTACATTGATATTCTCCTTTAACTTGACTGATGATGAGTTGTGAATCTCCATAGATTTCCAGGATGTGGGCACCTAGGAGAATGGCATTATTTAGGCCCATGATTAAGGCTTCGTATTCTTCCATGTTATTAGTACATTCAAAGTTAAGTTTGAATGATAATAGAAGTGGAATGTTCTAAGGTAGTATGATAATGACTTCATCTCCTCCTCCTTCTTGGAACTTAGCACTATCAAAGAAGAGGGTCATTTTAATGGGGATGAAATCATATTCATCGATGTTGTTGATGGATTCATCAGGAAAATGTTCATGAGGTATTTGATTATCTGGAAGGGGTGCATCAAGAGCTGATCTATAATGGCTTGACCTTTAATAGATTTCTGAGATATGATTTTGAGGTCAAATTCAATCATGAGCATAAGCCATCGAGTTATGTGATCATTATGATAAGGTTTAGTGTGCATGGATTTAAGTGGATTAAAGCTAGTGATGACATATGTCTTATGATTGAGGAGATAATGTCAAATTTTAGAGGTGGCAAAGTATAACGCACAACACAATTTTTCAGCTTGATGTAGCGTGTTTCATACCCATGGGTTGTGTGGCTAATGTAGTATACAGATTGTTCATGGCCTGGTGGGTGAGCATAGCTCCTAGAGAATGTTTTGAAGTGGATATGTATAGATAAAATGGCTCCCCTTCATAAGGTGGAGTAAGCATAGGTGGTGATAATAGATATTGCTTGATTTTGTTGAAGGCTTTCTAGAAATCAAAATCCTAATGAAATTCTATGTCTTTATGAGAAAACATGGTGAAAATGTTGACAATGGTCAGAAAGCTATGATATGAAATGTCAAATGGACTATAATTTTCCTTGAAGGCTACGCAGTTGCTTAAGATTGGATGGTGGAGGAATTTCAATTATTTCTCTAACCTTCGTTGGGTCAACTTCAATGCCTCAAATAGATATGATGAACCCTAAATTTTTCCGGTGAGAACACCAAAACACACTTTTACAAGATTTAGCGAAGATAAAATTGGATGAGACAAGTGAAGATTGATTCAAGGATGTCAAGATGGTTTTTCTCGATTCGGACTTTCTAGAGGTCATCAACATAATCTTCAACAATTTTTTGGATGAGATCATGGAAAATGTATGTCATGGCATGTTGATACATAGCCCCTACATTTTTAAGACCAAAGGGCATGATGTGATAGTAGAAGGTTCCCCAAGGGGTAATGAAAGAAGTTTTATGTTGATCATCGGGAGTGATGAGGATTTGATTATATCCGAAAAACCATCCATAAGGAAAACATTTTGTGGCGGTAGTTAGGTCGACGAGCTGATTTATGTTTGGGAGAGGGAAATCATCTTTAGGACAGGAAAGATTGAGATCCCTAAAATCTATGCAAATACGTATTTTTCCTAAGGATTTAGTTCTGAGGATGACGTTGGAGACCCATTGTGGATAATCAATGGGTATGATGAAGTTAGCGGATAAGAGGCGTTGCAACTCTTCCTTAACAAGGAGAGCTATATGGGGATGCATTTTATGGAGTTTTTGTTTTATCGTCTTAGCATCGGGATACGTGACTATGTTGTGTACAACAATGTTAGGATCAATTCTAGGCATATCATTGTATGACCAGGTGAAGGCTTGGTGATATTTTTTAAGAACAAGGTGAAATCATTTAATTCTTGTGGATCTAGAGATTGAATGACCTTAACTATGCGATGATCCTGAGGTGTACCTAAGTTAACGTCGAGGGTGGATTCATTAAGGAGCATTGGTGTGTCGGATGATAAGTACCTCTGAAGGAAACGATCTTCAGCTCCCATATGGGAAAGGATATCCTGGTCATCCTAACACTGGAGGATATCTATGGTAGGTGAATCTTCCTCAACCATTTTATGGCCAAACAAGGGGTAACGATTTAGTGGAGTGATTGGATTGATAAGTAAGTGGCCCTAAAGATATAACATTGATTTTAAAAAAGGTTTGGTGGGATGGGTACAGTGTCATCTATGTCCATGGGATCTTTAGGGTTTGTTGGTGATGATGGTTCTAGTTCGGAAATAGTTAGGGATGTAGCAAGTTTAGATGTAGTGGCTTCACACATTTTGGAGGTGAACCTTTTATAACCTAAACCACTTTTCTCATAGGATTTAAGGGAATGTAGGACATGTTGATCATGGGTTCCTTGTTCATAACACATGAGGCCAAAACCTCTCCATGTGTAGTAATGAAGATACATGTGGGCGAAGTTCAGATTATCGAGAGATTTGAAGTTTAGTGTGAATGGCATAGTGTGGTGTGGATTAATGGCATGGGATGGAGGATTTTCAAGTCCCCCATAAATAAGGTTTTTTTAGATAAGTCGGACCATAGGAGATGACATCTCCTACATTTGGGTCATACATGGGTTTCTTATCGGGCGACCATATGTTTTAGGTGAAGGGATGGAGTTAAGCATGAGGAGACAATATTCCCCAAGCGTAAGGTGCTTTATAACCTCACTAAGAGAGGAATCATCTGGTAATTTGGAAGAAGGGATGGATGTGCTAGCAATCGGTGGATGGATTTTGATCGGCGGGAATAGTGAAAGTTTGACATTAATGTTTATATTTGAGATAACGATGAAGGGTAGAAGGGATGAAACACATGGTACATATCCAAGGGCATCCTAATAACATGTTGTATTGAAACTCTCCTTCTATAATGTAGAAGATTTCTAGTAGGGTTTTGACACCAAATTTAAGTGGAAGTATGATGGTGCCTAATGTGGGTGCGATAGTGTCATTGAAGGATCGTAATAGAAATGGAGTTTGAATGACAAAAATATTGGGTAATTTGAGTTGTTTGAAAGTGAGGGATGATATGATATTAATGGCAGCACCACTATCAATCATGACCCTCTTGATGGATATGTCGTTAATCTGAGTGGTAATGAAGAGTGGTAGGTCATGGTCTTCTAGTCTGAGAGAGGGATTTCAAATGGTTCAAATGATATAGCGGTGGATGTTTTAAGAGCACCCAAAAATTTGTGAAAGGAATTAGATCATTGGTTGGTATGGTTATGGATTAGAGGGCTTCTATCATAGCCTATTTTTGAAAAGGTGATGTCTAAACTAGCTCGTAGAGTGACATCCTGAGGATATTGGTGTAATTTTTTGATAGAAACCTTTTGTATTGTGGTGAAAGGGGGTGTTGTTACTTGTATAGAGATCTTGGTTTTTGATGATGGTGTTTGATTAGACTCCTCAGGAGCTAAGGAAATAGATACCTTAGGTTTATCATATGAAGTTGATAATTCAGGAGGTGGGGGATAGCAATGAAGTTTTTAATTTTTAAGGCTTAGATGATACTTTGTCATAAGTTTGTGAATGGGTGGTGATGTGTATAACACCGACTTGATGATCAGATGCTTTAGGGATAGATTCTTTAGGTTTTGATGATGATGATGTTGATGTTGGTGTTGTGTTTGATTGAGAAGGAAGGAAGAGCGGACTGCCAAATTCCTGTACCTTCAAGTGAAAGGATCTAAAATTGTCTATGGAATGGCCTCATTTTATGTGGTAATCACAAAAAAATTGAAGTCACACCAAAAAAATTTATAATAAATGACTTCTAAAGGAGGTCATCTAGCATGGTGGCATAATGCCCCTTAGGTGTAGACATAGATTGAAACAAGGTCATGTCTATACTTCTCTCAAGAGGAGGTAAGACGGGTTGTTTAACCACATGTTGTTTATTTGTCGGTTGTGGAGGATTTCTAAACATCGTGGCAAGTAGTGGTCAAAGAGCCTGTATGGGTGGTCATTGGTGAGGATGGTCAAGTGGTGTGACAGGTTAGAGTGAAGGGCCATGTATAGGTGGCCACTAGTGGAGTTGGTTTGTGTAACATGTGAGGGTGAGGGACCTTGTATGGGTGATTGTTGGTGTGGATAGTTGGGTTGTGTAAAAGGTATAGGATATGGACTTAGTGTAGGGGTTGATTGGGGATTTTGATCCTATAATAATAGGGTGATTAACATATATAGGGAGTGAGGTCCACATAAAGGACTCTTATCTAGCATAATATATTGAGGGATTTTGAAAACCTAAACAACACCCTATTTATGAGGTGACTTTTTGGTTTTGGATGAACTAGGTGTGGTTGATGAGGATGTAGTAGAAGGGTCTGATTTCTCTAAGGTAGCAAGTATTTTGGGTTATTTTTCATATGTGGTTTTGGGTGTAGTAGAGGATGTGGGTATGGATTCGGTAGTGGCATGTGACGAGGGCGTAGGAATAGTTTTAGTAACATTTTCAACAGGCGAAGGCTCAAAGCAACTTTGGGCTCGTTGGATTCTGGTGTCAATTTTGCAGGTTTTGATTTGGTAAGTGACGAGGTGGGTTCAAGGATAGGCTCTATTTTAGTTATTGTATTGATGGTGTGGACAACATTCATTTGTGGTTGATCGAGAGGATGAAGGGTGATTTGAGAAAAGGTTTCTTAAATATGTCAAGATTTTGATTTGGGGGTGCATTTAGATTTTCTAAGTGGAGCTCACCCTTGTCAATCAAATCTTGAAGTACATTCTGAGAATGTGCATCACTGTTGATGTCATTTCCATGGACCCTATGATATTTATAGTAGTAATTATCTTGATAACAAATAGGTTTAGATACTGACGTGTCGATTGTTCAAATAGGTGGGAGAGATATCATGTTGGAGGTAAGTAGTTTATCAAAAACTACGATATAAGTATCTCCTATATGTGTGTAGTTACATTCTTGTGATGAGGACACTCGGCATCGAGTTTCTCCTTGGGATCGGACTTAACTATGACAAATTGGCATATGTTTTAGAATTATTGGGACTAGATGATGATTTGGATGGGAACTCAATTTTTTGTTTCTTGGGATGAATTATAACCCGTCCATCCTCTAAAGCTGGTAATTCCAATTTACAGGCCATGGTGAAAGTTTCATCAAAAGTTTGAAAAGATTGGATTTCCAACATTTATTATATGTGTTTAGCACATGCACTGATAGAAGACCTTGGTTAATTCTATTTGTGGTAATGTAAAGGATAGTTGATTAGTGACACCTCTCCAATGGGTAACAAAATCAGTGATAGATTCGTCTTCGAATTGTTTGATGGCATATAGGTCATTGATAGTGATTTTGTGAGCTATGTTTATGGAAAAGTGGTCTAAGAAAAGTTGGGAAAGCTGTGTAAAAGAGAATAGGGAATGTTACGGAATGTTGTTATACCAATCTAAGGTGGGACCGGTGAGGGACATGGGAAAGGTCCTCAACATCAGGTCTTGGTCGTGAGCTATTAGATAGTAGGCATGACAAAAGGCACAGATATGTTGTTGGGGATCTTCCTTGTTGTAAAACTTGATAAACTTAGGAAGTTCCCAGTGAGGCGGATATGGTTTATATGGTACGAAGGATGAATGGGCTCATTGAAAATTTTATCATAAGAGAGCACATTCTTGGATGAGGATGAAGCAACTTCAAGACTAGATATGTGGTTTAAAAGGGCTTGGAGAGGATCAAGTTGTGTTTGTTGTTGTGAGGATGAGCCAAGTTGGAATAAAGATTGGTTGGGTTGTGAGTATGTCGATATTGTTGAGGAATGCCTTGCTGGTAGGGAATGTTTTATTGGGGAACATTCTATTGAGGAACGTTCTGTTGATGTTGTGGGATGTGGTATTGCGGAATGTTTTGTTGAGGTATGTATTGTTGATGTATGTTGTATTGAGGTATGTTTTGTTGAGGTATATTCTGTTGATAAGGAATATTTTTTTGAGGGATACTTTGATGATAAGGGATGTTTTGTTGTGGGATGTTTTGATGAGATGGAGAACCTTGTTGGGAGGTTATAGGTGTGAGGTTTGTATGTACTTGATATTGTAATGGCATTGATGTATGAGTGAGTGGTTTTGAATATGTGAGTGACTATTGGAAGGAAAAGAAGAGGTGGTAGAGGACAAGGTCTATTGTGGAATGCTTTGTTGTGGGATGTTTTTAGGGGTGTAGATTGTAGCATAGAGATCAGTGGTTGTGAAGTTTTGGTATGTATTGTGAGACTGGGTGAGTGCTAGCAATGACATTGGTATTGATCAGTGGTGTAGTTATAGGAATGGACATGGTGATGTTTTGAATGGGACTAGTAACTTGTTGGGAGGATACAACAGTAGAAAAGGCCACAGAACTCAGTGGAGGTGTTTTTACCTATGAGGAGGCTGGAGGAGTGGACAAGGAAGTAGTAGTACTACTTAGGGGAGGTGTGGAACATATAGAAGGACTTGGTGAGGATGTAGACTATTGGGTAGATGTGTTTTGTGATGAAATCATGTGGAGGTCATAAATGGGGACTGAAGAGACCTCAGATACTTTGGGTTGACTAGTGGAAGATTGTTCATTTGATGTTTCAAAGGGATTGGTAGGGATGGCAGATATCTCGGGTTTTTATTGTTCGGTGTTTCAAGCTGATTTGAAGTGTATGGGTACAAATCTTTGGACAATGGGGTCTTGATTTTGATCAATGATTTGTGTAATGGCAGATGAAGGATTGTAAGTGTGTTGGGGTGTAAATGGTTGCATCTGAACATTTCGGCACTAAGATAGGCATTGAGGACAATAAGGTTTGAATCTAGAATTTCTTCAAAGATAGGGTCTCCCTATTGTAGAAAGGAGGTTCAGATGCTTTGGTTGAGGACTAGAAGAAAAGAGGTGGTTTATTTCTTGTGGTCCAGATGTATGAAATATTTGACCATGGTATTGATGTGGGGAATGAAATATTTTTTCCCGTTTTTGTTGTTATAGTTTATCCCCTGATTCACTCCAAGTTTGTTGGGTGTCAAAAAAGGGATTGGATGTAATTGTTTGATAATATGGGATTTGTTGTTGTGTTGGTGTCAAAAGTGTTGTAGTGTAAAATGGGACATGTTGTTGAAATGTAGGTGGTGGAGTAGACATGTTTTTAGAAGTTTGGTTATGATCTTGTTGTCTAGTAAGTACCATGATAAAAAAACACACAAACACCTAGAAAATGAAAAATAACTAATTGGGTTGATTTACAAACAACAAGCAAATGCAAGAAAAATATGTTGTTTAGTATTTATCTTGATTAAAATGTGTAAGATGGTTAATGAGGGTCCTAGGAAATGGTAATCTATGGATGGTTTCAGGTATGTTTAAGGGTAGAGTCCTTGATATACCCAAAGGTACATGAGGCCTAACTCTGTACTATTGTCGATGCACGAGCATGTGTATTGGGGCCTACCCCCTCACTTCATGATCTACTACGATAAGGGAGTCGGTGTTGAGCCAAAATATACCGATAGATAGGAGATTATACTCAGCCAGAACACCGAGTTGGATTCCCTGTTAGGTGATGAAATCAAAATTAGTTTCACACTGGGTGATAGTTGTTAGAATGTGGTTTTTATTTATAAGTGATTTGGTTGTGTGTGGGGGAGGATAAGTAAACGCAAAAAAATCCTCCTAATTAAAGCTAGATGATCAAGAAGTATGAAATAGTTTCTTTTAAGATTCGAAATGAAATGTTAATTTTTGATGAGAACAAACAACTAAAAATGCAAAATGGAAAGCAAAAGCGAAGGTTTTTATGACTTACCGTAAGATCACTCCTTTTTAATTATTTTTTTAGATTTTTAGCCATTTTTCCTAAAGCGATTAAGAAGAAAATCTAGCAAATGAAGATTTCAAAATCAGGAACTTGCAACCATATTAGAAGAAATAGAAAACAGAAAGCAATAAGTAGAAGACATTATGAGATGATAAGAAAAACATACAAATAAAATGTAGGCAACTAGCCTAAACTCATGTGATTATTACAAAATGAAAACAGTTAGTATTCTATTGATGAAGTGAAATAGAAGAAGAAGGGACAAGGGTCCCACTAGGCATGCTAGAATGTTAATGACAATTTTACCTATGCGCAGTTGGTTTGATATTACAATAGGGAAAAATTGAATTAACCTTGAGTATGGCGGGGTTTCTAAGGTACCCATGCAGGATGTGATAGGTATTTGATTGTTTGTGCTTCATTAGGAATGAACTAGGCTTCTTTTCCTTACAGTTAAACTGCGCAAGTCAAAAACATGAGTAGGCTAAATCATCATCTTCGGTGAAGTATGAATCAGGTTTTGAGATGTAGTCTTCCATGAAGAAGTCAGAGATCTCCTCCTCTCGTATCGTATAGACATGCAAGATCAAAATCAGTTTCTGGAAGGTTGATGTTGCTCTCAATGTTAGATTCAGTGTCATGTTCTTGTCTTTGGGTATGTCCAGGCCCGCTTCATAGTTGTATTTGAACCATATAATATCGGTCTGGATTCACTAAACCTCGTAGTATGCTTCCCAAAATTCCTCAGTGGCTTCTCATATTTTTGGGTAGATGTGAAGATGGTTTCTAGATGATCAATGGGGGTTGCATGGATGGCACACAACTCCAAGTCATGTAGTAAGTCGTATTGCTCCCAGTGTAATGGGTGTTGGACAATTGGAAGGGAATTGATATTGGTCATGGGATGATTAGTGTGTACATGAATTTGTTAGCAATGTAAAAATAATTAGAACTAACACCTAGTAGTCCTAAAACAAAGCTAAATCAAAATCAATGCACCATCATGCTTAGAGCTTAAGCAAGACTAATCTACCAACATCCTTGCATTAGAACATGAACAAATATTCAAACTAACATGTTAATCCATTAATCTCTATCTCTATTGAATGCTAATCAAATGAAATGAACCTATTTAGATCCTTAGCAATCAAAGGTTTTGATTGTATGTTTGAACCCTAAGGTTTTCAAGATTGGGGTTTCGTCGATCCATGGCTACAAGACCATTTGACATATCCCCATATGACTTCAAAACTTGGATGGATGAATACAAGAAATGAAAGTAGCTAGCTTCTCCAATGAAGAATGCTCTAAGATGATAAAATGGCTATAGCTTAGGCTCTATGCTCATTTAAGTGTAAAGGTGTAAATAGAAAGGTAGGAGGAGGGCTCCTTATATATCCCAATGGATAAAAGAATCTCTACATCCCTCTTCATGTGGGATAAATGGAGAGGTTGGGTTAGTTATGGATAAGGGAGGTTTAGAAAGGGTTGAGTCAACCTTAGGAGAGTTTAGTTTTTCCTTTAGTGACCCATGGGGTTTGAGGGGCTTTATTAATTAACCAAAGTGATTAATTAATAGGTGTGCAAGCTTATAGAAGCTTTTTAGAGGAATAATTAACATGATTTAGACTATAGGAGAGATTTAATCAAATAAATGATGATTTATTGATTTAATGGAAGAGGAAGCTAATTAATTAATAATAATTAATTAGTCTAGATAGAAAAGAGGGATTAATTAATGGAAGGTCGTTAATTGGTTTATTTTTGGATGGAAGAGTTAATTAATTAGCATAATGTAGCTAATTAACAGTGATAGAAGAGGAAGTGTTTTATATTGATGATATGTTGTCAATTTGCAGAAAAGAGGATAATTAGCGCAATTTAAGTATTTAAATTGCTCAGAGTTAAATTATAGGTGTCTACAATTAGTTCTGATATGGCCATCTACAATATCCATACTTGGCACAAATATTAGTAACACAAAAGCATGCATTAACTAATAACAACTTCTAATGAAAACTAATTATTAAGTTGACAAAAAACACAAGAATTGTAGGTGATCAGCTAATCGCGGACAATTACGTGAAATACTAACAAACTATTAAAAGGAATAACTTTGATCATCTAAAATGAAAATAAAATTTATTGAAGCATGGATGAAGTATGTAATGGTCTAATAAGGCTATTTCAATATGAAAACAAAATAGAAAATGAAGGAGAAAAACCTTTGAATGATAAGTGATGATGAGATGTTCCCTATGATGGTGTGTAGGTGATGAACGAGCTCTAAAAATGCTTGAAGAGTGTACTAGATGCAAAATGATGTTAATGCAGACCTGGTAACGCTCCTTGAATTCTTGAGAAAATTAATAATTCTCTGGTTAATCTAGATGGTCGTGAATCATCCCCTAAAGAGGCAATGTTTGAGGAAATCACTTTGGTGTTTTTGGGCAGTTGGAGTTAGGGTGAGATACGAAGTGATAAACCTTATATTTCCAACTTAGATGAGGGGAATTAGGGGAATCATGGCTAGATAACTTAGAGAGGTCAAGGGTGGGGTTTAGAGGTAGATAGAAGTGGTTAGGATAGAGTAGGGATAATTTGGTAGGTTGCCAAATTTAAACTAGTCCTAACTAGTGAGGAGTGGGAAGTGGTTTATAGGGATAAGTTAGGGGTGGTTAGGGTAATATTTATAGAATGTTGCCTATTTAAACTAGTTATAACTAGTGAGTTAGAGGGATTTCTCATGGTGAGGTGTGCGAGTGAGATTAATCAATTTGATTATTCAATTAATTAATTAATTAATTTTGAGATGGGTGGTATGAATTTAGGAAATGTGAGGTAAATTAATTAATTAAAGGGGTATGGGGTTAATGACTTAGGTTTAGGGATGTCGTAATGATGTAAAAATAAGATTGACCACTCGAATGGAGGACTTGAGTCGTAAAATGGTACGAGGATGGCAATATTATTCTATTGTTTGCGTGAGAACTGGGGTATGCAAATTTTTGGTGTCTATAATATGGCCATCGGATGAAGTAGGGGTAAGCTTCCCTATTAGGTCCAATCCCATTTAGAGAATGGCCATGGTGTTGTGATTGGTTGTAAAGGTTGTGACGGTGCATGGATGAAGTTCTCATACGGACAGAACACACACTTCTTCACATAATTGCAGCAATCTATCTCCATGGTAGGCCAGTAATAGCCTACCCTTAATAACTTCTTTGCTAAAACCATCCCATTTGTATGGGCTCTGCACACTCCTTCGTGTACCTCCTTGATTTCTTGTACTAACTCTGCTACATCTAAACAACACAATAGATTCCCATCATAGCCACGATGGTAGAGGGTGCTTCTAGGAGGGTGTAACGAGCTATTTTATAGATAAGGCTTTGTTTCTCATAATGGGTGATGTTCGGAGGAAAGGTACCACTTTAGAGGTAGTTAAAGATGGGTTCATACCATGGGGAGAAGGGACCAACAACCTCACATGCCAAGCATGATTATGGCATGTCATATGCAGGTTGACATAGATTTTCAACAAAAAAATGGCATATCATTGTTCTCTAGTGGAATCATGTAGCATAGAACCCATTGTTGCCATTGCATTTGCAGATTTGTTTTGTGCCCTTGGAATTTGTTCAAAGGTGATGTGCATAAAATATTCTTTTATATTTTCTACCAACTTTTTATATGGGATGAGTTTGTCATCCTTGACTTTGTATTCATCGTTGACTTTCTTGATAATCAGTTGTGAGTCACCAACGACCTTAAGGTGGTGGATATTCCATTTTATAGCCAACTTCATCCCAAAGCGATGAGTGCTTCATATTCTGCAATGTTATTTGTGCATGGAAATATGAGATGGAAGGCTTGGGGTATGGGGTCTCCTGTAGGAGTGATTAGCACTACACCTGCCCCGAACCATGGAAAGTAAATGATCCGTCAAAATGTACTTGTCATATGACAGATTCTTCAATGTACATTAATGATGTGTCTAGCAAGGTCCAAACACAGGCTTTGTTCTAGGTAAGGGTGCATCCGCTAGTTGGTCTGCGAGAACTTGTCCTTTGACTAACTTTTGGTGTACATACTCAATATCAAATTCACTAAGTAGGATGATCCAATTATCCATCCTACCAATAAGGGTGGGTTTTGATAATAGATATTTGAGCAGGTCAACTTTGGATATAATCTTGGTTTTTTTATTCAACAGATAATGGTGAAGTTTCGAAAGGTAAAAACAATGACCAAACAAGCCTTTTTGATTTTGGGATAGTTGAGCTCATATGAAATTAGGGTACGGCTGAGATAGTACACTTGCTTTTTATTTTGGCTTAGGTCATACTAAGCAAGCAAGGCACCAATAGCAAATTGGGTTGCAAATATATATAATAATAGCGGCTCTCTTGGATTTAGTTTGCATGACAACTGGTGGATTTTCCAAAAAAATTAGCAAGGTAAAGGTCTGTTGTTTCTCTAGTCCCCAAATGAAGTCAACGTCCTTTTTAAGCAAATGGGTGAAGGAGTGACATTTGTCGGCAAGCTGCAAGATAAAGTAGTGGATGGCTTGTATTTTTCCTTGCAAGTTGCGTAACTACTTGATGTTCTTGGGAGGAGGAATTTCAATAATAGCAATTACTTTAGCAGGGTCTACCTTGATCCCTCTTCTTGATACAATGAAGCCCAATAGCTTTCCTAATAACACCCCGAAGACACACTTCCTCATATTTAACCTGACCTTATATTCCTAGAGACGTTCAAAAATGTATCTCAAGACCTTAGGATGGTCTTCTCTTGTCTTTTATTTTCCTAGGATATCATCCACATAGTCCTCCATGATGTCGTTAAGCATGTCATGGAATATTACGGTCATTTCCCTTTGATAAGTTACGCCGACATTTTTAAGGCCAAAGGGCATTACCTGATAATAGAATGTCCCCAAGGGGTTGTAAAGGTTATCTTATGTTGATCTTCCTCTGCTATTTTGATTTGGTTATAGCTAGAAAATCCATCCATAAGAGATAGCATTTCATAGCTTGTAGTTGAATCAACAATCATGTCGATGTTTGGTAGGGGAAAATCATCTTTGGGACATGCCTTGTTGATGTCTCAAAATACGATTCAATAGGTTTCTTTTAAACTGGAACTATGTTAGATATCTACTTTGAGTAGTCAATGGGTCTGATAAACCCTATTGCCAACAATTTTTCTAACTCTTCTTTGACTAGAAGGGCCACTCGTGGATGCATTTTCCGTAGCTTCGTTTAACAAGCTTTACATCTACATGCACAACTAAGTTATGCACCACCAAATATGGATCTAAGCCCAACATATCCACATAATACCATGTGAATATGTCCACAAATTATCTAAGAAGCATAGTGAAAGTTTTATGTTCTTGTGTTGAAAGTGAAGCTCCCAACTTGACTATCTTTGGTTGCTCTTTCATTCCAATATTAACGTCAATAGTTTCTTACACAAGAATATTTGACATATGTAGATGATTGTGGAAGAAACTACATATGTCAATGATTCTTGTGGAACAAACTATTCCTGCACCTTGTTCTCACCCTGGTCCCCTTGAATCGTATAGTAGTGATAGGTAGTTGCATTTCCCTTCCTAGGAGTAGTTTTAGTAGTAGAAATACATAGAGGAATCTGGCCTTCTTCGGAGGTCTGTCTCAAGCACAAGTCCCACAACTTAGAGACAATCCCATATTGCCTTAAATCCCCAGTTCTCCTTG
This sequence comes from Taxus wallichiana var. yunnanensis, assembly GCA_018340775.1. NCBI lineage: Eukaryota > Viridiplantae > Streptophyta > Pinopsida > Cupressales > Taxaceae > Taxus > Taxus wallichiana. The sequence continues at coordinate 444,610,007 of CM031234.1, forward strand.
AATTGGAATGCATGTAATTTTGAGCTCCAATAGTTTTTGGCGCTTTTAGGTGGGACTAGTATTGAATTATTTATATTTTGCAAGTGTTCCATCATAATATCCTATCCACCTCGAAGCAATATTGAAAGGTCTATATTTCATCTTTTCTAAGTTCTGGTGTGTGACTTAGTGATTTCCATTCTTTAAAGGCTTCTTCAACCACACCTGATGAATCCCATCATCCAAATCTACTAATTTGAGCATTCTGTTTGCTCCTGTCGGCAAAGGAGAAGAAATATAGATGTGTACAAGGATGTGTGCAACTATTTTGCATCAAGAACACAAGGCAATGGTCACAGAGTGCATCAATAAGCGCATGATAGAAGGTGTATCAAATGCATGAAAAGTTGGTCGATGAGTCAACATGTGACCCGATTGCACACGTGCAAGGATGCACTTTATTATTTCATTTACCAATTTGATGTGTTCTTGGTGAATTCCACCATTTGGAGGAATTTTTAAGCACTTTTGCAACTCTACCGATTCAAAAGCCCATTATCTCAATTGTAGACCCTTCCTTTTCACTCTTCCATTCACCTTCATGTTTCCACTTCATCCATGGCTCTCAAAGAGATATTCCATCCTTTAATTTTAGTTCTTCTCCCATCCATTTGTAGCGGTGAGATTATATCCCCAATGCCCTAATAAATTTTCCTCTCTTTCATGGAAATGAATATCAATGTTTTATTGATCACATTCAAGAAGGGTTAATTTTAAGACCCTCATCCAAAACCTATTACGAGAATGGGTGACGGATCTAACAAAACACAATTCGCATTATTGGCAAATGTAGGAAATAAGGATTTTTGTGACAGACAAAAAATGGAGGTTTTTTTAAAATCACTTTGGTGATGGACATCCTTTTGGCTTGTTCTGGTCGACAAGTACGTAATGTTACCTAATAACATGTCTTGAATTCTACTACGAATGAAAACAAAAAACAAAATGCACTTGGTCTGAACGGTACCAAATTGTCACCGATTAGCATGCAGAATCCACTTGTTCCCATACAACAACAAATTGTTACCAAACGGTAACAAAATACACTTGTTCTGGATGGTAATAAATTGTTTTCATTCTGTTACATTCTGGATGACAACACCTTGTTGACTTCGAGTAACAAACTTTCATTGGGTTAATTTGTTCCTAAATGGTGGCTTATCACCTAAGCGTTGTTATCTAGGAACATATTTTCATTGTCGTTTGACATTAGTATTGTATTCCTAGATGAGAATAGGTCGCATGCTATTGTCACTATTTTCCCATGAAATATTGATGACGCTCAGTAATGCTTTCTAATTACCATCTGGTATTGCCAACACATTTCCATGTGTCATGATTCACCTAAACAAATGGTTTTGTTATCATTCGGTATTCCCGGACCACGTGTCTTCCGGCCTCGATTTACGGGCCCTGGCCCACATCCCTTTCCTTGTCTATATATATACCCATCCCCATTCATTTTTCCCATTTTCACTTGTAGGTTTCTCCGAGATAGTATTTTTCATAGAGTTCCAGCCTTCTTTTCAACTTCCATTATTAGCCAAAGTAGTGCATGATTTGTTCTAAAATCCTTGTATACAGGTATCTGCCATTTTCCAACACTTTTTTCAAAGAATCAAAACATCAAGGATTCAAGATTCAAGAATAATGGCACCAAAAAAATTCCATTAAAATAACTTCCTATTTTTATTGAAACATTTTTATCCACGGTTATTATAATCTTTGGAAGACCCTCAAATAGTCAGTCAATCCGATTGGATTGGTATCTCGAGGTTCTAGGTTCCAAGGAATTATTTTTATACCCGGTATCAAACAGAACACAAGTTATTAAATAATTTAATGCAAATGTATAATAGTTCTGATGGAACTTTCATTGTTGCATTACCATCCCACCAATTTGTCATCGAGAATAACACCTGATGATATTCATCGTCTAATAGGCCTACCCCATCAAAATGCATTTCTTGTAACCACCAAATCTATTCTACCTGATGAGAAAAATAAATTTTTAGAGTCTCATTATGATCTTTCTATTGAGGCTGAGGTTAATAATCCCTCCAAAAGAGGGATTAACACACAATCTATCAAAGACCCCTTTCCTCGGCCATGGTGGAATTTTTTAGTCCTATATCGTGTTATAGGGAAGATACATTGACATTCCTTAGTGGGAATTGTACTACCTTCTCCAAACCATTTCCGGTGTTAGATTCAATTGGTGCACATTTCTTTCATCAAGGATTCATTCGACCTTGTGAGCCAAATTGAATCATGTTGCAGTTATTTCTTCTTCTTGTTATGTTCTTGCTTTATATTATGAGATTTTTATGGACTCAAATCAACAATTGTTCCAACTTCTCTACATGAGAAGATGGATAAACATGGAATTCCTCTGGACCAATAGTTGGTGAGTATTTTGTTTTAAAATCATTCTATCTTGATTCTTTTAAAAAACAAATCATTTTAAAATAAATTCTTATAAGTATATAGTTTATAACTCTATTTTGAACAAGTCAAAGCAAGAGAAACAATAGATCATCGTAATGCGGAATTTCATGCACATAACCTTGTTGTGTCTGAGGGGTTTGGTGACAACAATCTAATTAATGCAGGGTTCATTTTAGGACCCCCTCCAAAAAATTATTATAGACAGGGTGGTGAATTTGACAAAAAGGAAATTTGCATTATTAGCAAATGTAGGAAATGAGGGTTTTGTTATGGCGGTGAATGGAGGTTTTTTCGAATTAATAGTGGTGTAAGTCCATTTTGGTTTGTTCCCAATCAACAAGTATGTAATGTTACCAAATAACATGTATGGAATGCTACTGAATATTAACAAAAAATAGAATGTACGTGTTACTGACCGGAAACAGAACCACTTGTTCTCGAGACAACAACACATTTTTACTGGGTGGTAACAAAATGCACTTGTTCTCAAATGGTAACAATTTTTTTTCATTCCCATTACATTCCTAGATGACAACACCTTGTTGACATCCTGTAACAAATTTTCATAGGGTTAAGTTGTTCTCGGATGGCATTGTCATCAAGAACATATTTTGTTGTCATTCAACATTAGTATTGTATTCCACGATGGAAACATGCCACGTGTTATTATTACCATTTGCCCAAAATTTAATGATGGCCCCGATAACATTTTTCAATTACCTTCTAGCATTTCCAGCACATTTTGTGCATCACATTTCACTTGAACACACGTTTTGTTGTCATCCAAGTATTCCCAAGCCACATGTCTTCTTTCCTCGATCTCTGAGACCCTTGCCCATGGCCCTTTCCTTTCCTATTTATACCCATCCCCATTTATTTGTCACATTTTCACTTGCAGGTTTCTCAGAGATAGACTTTTCAAATATTCGAGCCTTCTCATCCACTTCTAGTATTAGCTAGTAGCCACATGATTTGTTCTACAATCCTCATATATAGGTATCTATCATTTTCCAAAACCTATTTTTTCAAAGAATCAAAACATCAAGGATTCAAGATTCAAGAATAATGGCACCAAGAAAAAATTCCATTAAAACAACTTATGTTTATCGAAACATTTTGTATCCATAGTTACTACAACTACTGGAAGACCCTCAAATAATTAGTCAATCTGATTGGATTGGTAGCTCAAGGTTCCATGGACTTATTTACATGCCCCAGTATCAGACATAACAAAAGTTATTAAATAATTTAATGCAAATGTATAATAGTTTTGATGGCACTTTCATTGTTGCATTACCATCCCACCAATTTTCATCAGAATAACACCGAATATATTCATCGTCTAATAGGCCTACCCCATCAAAATGCATTTCCTATAACCACCAAATCCATTCTACCTGATGAGAAAAATAAATTTTAGAGTCTCATTACGATCTTTTTGTTGAGGTTGAGGTTAATAATCCCTCTAAAAGAGGGATTAACACATAATCTATCAAATACCCCTTTCTCCTAGCCATGGTGGAATTTTTCTAGTCTCGCATCATGTTATAGGGAAGATACACTGACATTCCTCCATGGGCCTTTGTACTACCTTCTTCAAACCATTTCTAGTGTAAGATCTAATTTGTGCACATTTCTTTCATCAAGGATTCGTTCTGACCTTGAGAGCCAAATTGAATCCTTCTGCAGTTATTTCTTCTTCCTATTTTTTTCTTGCTTTATATTATGAGGGTTTTACGGACTCATAAGATGGATGAACCTAGAATTTGTCTGGACCAACGGTTGGTGAGTATTTTGTTTAAAAAGTATCCTATCTTGATTCTTTTTAAAAAAATCATTTTTAAATCGATTCTTATAAATATATAATCTATAACTATTTTTTGAATAGGTCAAATAAATCAAACAATGAATCACCGTAATGCGAAGTTTGCACACATAACCCTCTCGGTCACGAGGGGTCTAGTGACAACAATCTAATCGATGTCACAGTGACTAATGACTCTATGGTTGTCACTAGCAACCAACTACATAGAGGGATAAAAGGAGCCAAATGAATGCATGGTTCTAGGATTCCTCCTTAAAGATAGGACAAAACACATGCTATCACTATGGCCAAATCAGGTTTTAATTTATCCATAATGCACAATTATTTTAATTTTGATTAATTTATTTATAGACTAATGATAATCGAATCTCTTATTCTTGACAATGACATATTTCATTATCCTAATGTGCAGCCTTGTTTGGCACATCAACGACTCCAAGACACATGGTGTCTGCTCATGTTGGTGCAAACACTACATATATATCTGAGAAAGAAGAGATTGAGTCTACACCATTTTGTCGCCCAGGCCCTTCAATTTCGGTACTAAGTAACTAATAAATAGTGAATTAAATTTTATTTATATTAGTATTTCTTTTAGGAATTTATCATTCTTTTTAATTGGTTTTTGTTAAATTCAGGTTTTACAGTGCCATCACCCACTTCCACCCTTTGATGCCAGTGTATTGATTGTGGAAAATAACATTCACAGCATAAGAAATATCGATTGATTTCATTCTTATTAATTTGAATTTCTTATTGTTCACTTGTTTTTCTTCGTAATTTCAACATACTAAATCTGATATTGTTAAAGTATTGATGCTTGCAGATATTTTACAAATGCAATCTCAAAATCAATCTATGGCCACAAACTCTACCCCCACTTGCTCTAGCTCAAGCACTTAAGGACTAAATAATTTTGACCTCCCCTTGTCTTATGGTAGGGGAAAGAGGATTGTGTTCCCTAAAATGAGCAAGGGCGCAGAATTTCACAACATCAAAGTTCCCCAATTTTTTTATTAGTAGCGTGCAAAGTGTTAGAGACACGTCTATTTTAAATAATATTGATATGGATGAGGAGCATCTGAATTTTGAAAAAAATTATGACATTGCAGCGTTAGGGAAGCATACCAAAGATCTCACTCAATCTTCACACAAGGAGGTACAAGTGCCACAACATCCATCCTCTTCAGATCCTCTTTCCCCAACTGAACATGAAAAATTGGATGATTGATGCAGGAGCATCCTTGAGAGGAAGTGAGTCAATTCAAGCTCCTTTATGTCGAGTGTGTACTATGCATGAGCTTTATAGGTGTTGAAGGTTCATATGAGTCATTGTAAGTAATCAAGGGAGTTGAGAAATTTAAATTGGTGTTTTCCCTCCAAAATGGGATACTTGAATGTTCAAATGAATGTAATTATTATAAGGTGTGTAATGAGGTACAAGGGCGTGAGGAAGTGATTCAAGTAATTATAAGTGTGTTAAATGTTACTATAATCCTCTAGGTGTTATATTAGGTCCTTTGTGAGCGTGATGCATCATTAAGATGCTTGACATAATGAATAAAGGAAGTTGCATGCCTTGTTATGAGAAGTTGAAAGGTCACTAGAGAAATTCAGTCCTAGTCTATCAATCATAATGAGTCTAGGGGTAATTACAAAGTGGGAATTCAGTCACTTACAGTTGGAGAAGCTCGTATATATCAAGAGTTAGAGGATTTTGAAAGCATTCCTTGTGGAGAGGAAGAGAATGTTATGCAAGTTTCTTAATTTTGAGACTTCTTAGTGAAAGGAGAACTGTATTTTGGTGTTCAAATTGTATGTTTTCTTGGTTTTTTTATGCATGTAATGGTATGAAGGGAAGCTTAATTTTTGTGTGAATAAGAAACTCTCACTCAAAACACTAAGTTGATGTGAGGTTAGAAACTAACTACTTGAATGATTTTATAGATTCATTGATACTAACTCAAGGGGAGTACTATGAATGTTATGATGAATGTTTGACTAGACATTGTTCACATTGTTTTCCATGCAAATGATCAACCCCATAATGGAGACAACTTTAAGGTATGTTTGAGTAGAGTGGAATGATTTTTGTGTTTGTAAGCTTTCTCTTTCTATCCAGATATATCAATGTACACTCATGAAGGAACTTTGCATAAGAATTACAATCATATTGTGGAAAGGTTAACTGTGAAACAGTGATTGTGTTACATGTTTTCATGAAATCATATTATGAGAGAATCCTTGGAGGTTGTGGTAAATGTATACCATTTATTAGGACTTTTTCATTTCTTTGAAGGAGATCTAAGACTGTATTATAGGCATCTAAGGGTGAATCCTGTTCTAGAAAGTTTTCTCAAGAATATTGTTGCATCAAATGAGCACACAACTTCATATCCCAAGCTACTGGTAATATTTTTAGTTAAGCCTCCTAGAAATAGACCTCCACCATAAATTTTAGGGCTTAGTTCCATCATTAAGGAAAGTTACATCAAGTTTTCCTCTCTCGAGTTGATTTGTAAGGGTTTAAACAATCGACCTATGGCTTGATAGTTGGGTGCAAAAACTATGAAATTAAGCATGAAAATTGTAATTATTAATAAAAAGGATTCCTATAAGAATTTTACGGAAGATTTTTGAGTTTTGTTGGTGTAATTTCTCTATTTCTTTGAGTCCTCTTGAGTGCACGAATGCACGGTTGAAAGCTGATTAGAAGAGCCAATTTGTAAAAAACTAAGGTTTTTACTTGGAGTTTATAGCTGAAAGCTAGACCATAAATAAAATATCATATTGGGTATCCAACACCCTTCCTTTTGTGCATTAAAGCTTCATGAATCCACAAATAATCAAGACAATGTGGTTTAGAAGACCTACTTGAGGGTTAAGAACCAAATTGTAAAAAGGAAAGTATAGGGAGTTGGGTAAGGAATTGAAGCATGAAATTTTAGACACATATATAGATAGCTAAGAGAAAAATAATAAAGTTATCTAAACCATATGGGTGCTTTGGTGAGTGTGCAAGAAAGGTTATAGCAAGAAACATTGTGGGAGAGCTTTATAGGGAAATCTTGCAAAGAAGGAGTAAGGGGAGGTTCTGAGGTCCTTGAGTGCATTTTTACATTGACTCTAACAATGATGCAAGTGTGTGAAGCAGGGATAAATGTCAAGAATCCTTGAAGAGGTCATAAGAGAGATGGAGCAAGAGAGCTAGTAAGACACAAGTAAGGTCAAGTGAGGGCAAAAGAAAGTATAAAGATGACTTGGGAGGTAAAGGAGTTATTTCATGTTTGGAAAATTGTTTTGAAGACTATTAGGATCAGTATTTGAGAATTCTAAATCCATTCAAGGTATTATAGTGCAAGAAGAGAAGGATTTGAGAAAATAGAAAAGTTTTGGCCCTTAGAGGCTTAGTGAAAGATCCTCAAGCAGAGAGACTATGAAGGAGTTTTATTTTCTTATTTGTTTACAGATCTCCATTTTTAGTCCCACAAATCATATGGAAAAGGAAGAAGGTTCCAAATTAAAAAAATCCACTCGATCTAATTCTCAAGATTTTCTTGTTGAAGTTGGAAAATTCGAGAAAAATATAATTCGAGTTCAAACAACAAAGTGCTTGAATGGCTCAAGGGACAAATTTTCATAGTTCAGGATCACTTTCTAGGTCTATAAGGTTGACTTCATGCCCAATAGACACTTTAAGGATAGTGGTCACTCGTCTTAGTAGGCATATGTCCCCGAGAGGTCGCCAAATTGTTATCCATTTTTACCCCTTGGTAAAAATGGACAACTTGGGAGAAATGAGCTTGGAAACTAGACAGAACCTTCATGAAGAAATCTAGGAGTATTTTAGGTGAAATTCGGGCTTTGAAAGAATTTGCGGGGTTTTAGGAAGTTTGGAATCATTGAAGAATTTTTCCTCTTCTAGGTTTCAAAGGCTCGAGCTTGCCTAGGGTGAGAAAGTAGGCCCCGAGGCCCACATCTCGGTCTAAAAAATGGCAAAATTGGATAATGATTCCTAAGACATTTCATTTAGTCTCCATTGGCCCTTTGGTATAGAAAAAAATCTAGGAAAAATCCAAAATTAGAGAAAAAATAGCCAAAATGGCCATGGAGCTCCAATAGCTCATCGAGTTGTTGAGTGAGTTAGAAAATAGCTCGATTGAGATGGTTTTGAGCATGGTGATTCGAGGTGGTAACGGCTTGGTTTGGAGCTCGGTGGGTTGAATGCATGCAACTCAAGGGGTTGGATGGCCAAGTCGGTAGGGAACGTGAGCTCAACAAAGGAATAGCTCGGAGTGGAGAATAATTTTGCATGGAGGCGTGGTCGAGTCAACTCACCGAGCCAACTCTCGGCGAGCCCGAGAGGTTGTCAAGTCGGTGGAAATGTCGAATACGGAAGCGGGATGCATAGAGCACGAGGCATGCCCGAGTTGATTTGGTGTTAGATGCATGCACGTTCTGAAATCCATGTGCATTAGTGGAGTCAAGCGTTGCAAGCAAGCATGTCGAGGTTTGTATCGGAGGAGCATGTCAAGGTTACATGGTGGTGAGCACCTCAGCAGATTTTTGGTCGATGGAAATTTCGAGAATGTGGTAGCGTGATACATTAAGCACGAGGAATTCTTGGGTGAGTTGGTATTAGATGCATGCGAGTTTTGAAACCCACATGCATCAATGGATTCAATGCGATAGCGAGCATGTTAGGGTTGCATGGTTGGCGAGAACCTCAGTGGGTTGTTGTATTGGATGTGAAGTGGGTTCCACATCCACGATGCACAAGGTGAGTCAAGTCGGCGGGATCGGGGATCACAATACAAAATCACCTCAGCAAGTCATGTGGTATGCAAAGCGGGTTCCATCCCTAACGTGCAATGAGATGAATGGTGAGTCGGATGGTGAGTGGGTGAGCCAACATTGAATGCAAGAAGAAAGTTGATGGGGAGTTGGTGAGAGGAGACAAGGAGATAAAAGTGACCCGAATTAAAAATGTGATAACTTCTTCCATACTCCACAAACTTTAACAAAATTAAAGTTGTTGGAAAGGTGAATAAGATCCCCATCTCATGGAATGATTAAAAATTAGAAGTTGGTGGGTTAGGTGAGAAAAAATGAGGAGGAAGTTCTAGGACAAGTTAATCATACCCAGTGTACCAAAAATGGATTTAATGAAAGCATGGAGGTTGATTTCTTCTTCCACAATCTAGGGTACAATTGATTATGGGTTTTGCAAGTCATCCCATCCCTTTTGCAGGTAAAATGATTTTTTTGTAAAATCATATCCTCCCTCCCTCCCTCCCTCCCTTTCCCTCCCTTTCCCTCCCTCCTCCCTCCCTCCCTCCCTCCCTCCCTCCCTCCCTCCCTTTCCCTCCCTTCCCTCCCTCCCTCCCTCCCTCCCCCTCCCTTTCCCTCCCTCCCTCCCTCCCTCCCTCCCTTTCCCTCCCTTTCCCTCCCTCCCTCCCTCCCTCCCTCCCTCCCTCCCTCCCTCCCTCCCTCCCTCCCTCCCTCTCGCATAAAGGAGCATTATTGTAAAAGAGTTGGACAATTTTCTCATATTGCTCCCTTCTTCTTCTATTCGGGTGGGAATGGAGCTTAAAGCCTTCACTTTGGACATTGTAATGGTTAATCATGCCTTATATCTCCATTTTTGATGTATTGTGCAAACTCCGGGAGCAATAATACTTATTTTTGTGATAATCTCTCTATCCTTGCATGGTTTTTGTTGTTTTATCTTTCCTTTCTTCATATTACAGGTATGTTTTGCATTTATTTGTTCCCATTACATGATCAAATGTTGTTGTGTTTAAATTTGTGTGTAATCTTGGTCTATGATGCTTTTCCATCCTCTCCATGCTCACCTTTCTCCATTATCATGCATTGTGGATTGTTCAACACCCCCTTTTACGATGATATCACCTTTGTAGTATATGATTTCTCTCTTTCACCCTTCCTCCTTCTCCGTGGTCCCACATAAATCATAGATAGGAGCAGATGTATTTTTTTCTTGCATTAGGAGTAGTTTAGTGCTAGGATTAGGTAGAGGAACCAACCTTCTCTGGAGGGCCATCTCAAGTCTGCAAATCCCACAACTTGAGAGATGGTCCAATGTAACCCTTGATTATCGATAGTTCATGCAAACACACATGAAAAATTAGAGGGTGTTGTAATTTGGTGATAACATTTAGTGGTAGGAATCTACAAGATTTGAGAAATGCCTTTTTGTGTGAGTATTGAGATGATTGAGTTATCATCTGTCATGATTGTTATGGTGTTTGGATCATACTATTGTGCACATGCCAGGACAATTTTGGTTCTCTGAACAAATAAAAAGTGGCCTCCTTCCATGAATAGTCCAGTTGAGAGTATATTTTCCTCAACTACCTCTCATGATTCATTTAACATTCTAAGATTCAAGTATTCCATGTCCATGTGGGCGATATCACGGTCCCCCATATTGGGTTATTCGGTGATTAGTGTCGATATTGGTTCCAAACTTGAATAATTGACCTTCATGATGGAAAAAGTAATGAGATAGGTGGAATGTTAATTGATACAAGTGACTTGATCCCATTTACAAGACTTTCTATTTTTAGCAGGTCCTATCTGGGATGGCTATTTTTAGTAAGTTTTCAGAATTGTCACTTTTTGATGTTTTTTACTTGTAGGGAGTAACATGGACACTGAAGGTTTACTATTTTGGAAACTTACTATATTTATACATGGGGAACCTAGCACAACTTACTATTTTTAGATATAGATCTTTGGGTATTGGAATGGAATGAAACTAGTCTCAAACTATTAGGTTTCATATCATGACCTTCTGCTCCATTTTTCAAGGAATTTTATTCGCAAAACTCTATAGATATGAAAAGGAAACTCCATGGGCTACAAATTTATTTTGGCTTCTATAAATTATATAGAGAATCAATGGTTTTACTTTTATATTCAATCTAAAGGCAAGTTTTAGAGGAGTGCACTAGTGATTTTTAGCATAGATCATGTGTACATATTGTGAGATATGAGAAAATTTCAGTTTTGGAGCTTGAGGATTCTAGAAAATTTCAGCAAAGATCATCCGGGAAAAAATGGAGTTTTGGGGGGAAAATAAACATCTTTAAATCAAAAATATTCTAATTTTTTTAGCTTAGGAGTTATTTTATTCAATTTTACAATTGTTAACTCGCCTTTAACCCATTAAGCAAAATCACGGTTAAATGGGGGTTGGCATGTGGTTACACCCAAAATAATAGCCGAAAAGATGTGACAAGGGACAAGAGGTGAAAGAAAGTATTCTTTACACTTAATGATGACAAGTGGCGGGTTGTGCTTTGCGGTGTGAGGGAGATGTAAGGTGTTAAAAATGGCTTCCGGTGTTGTAATATGGTCTTTCACATGTCCAAAGGATGAATGGGAGAGGAAGGAATGCATTTTTATGTCCCCCATGTCACTTTTTCTATTGGTAAAATGTGACGGGACATCACCATTTGAAAATTGTGTCATGGTTCATGGAAACATGGGGAGAGGGGAAGTGGTTGAGCAAGGTGCAAGTTTGCAGCTTCTTAGGTGCGTAAGTGATGACTTGCAAGTTACAGGAAGAGAAACCTCATGGGGAGCACAATTTTTGTCCCCCATATCCCTTTTCAAATTAGGGAAAATTTAAATGGGACACATGGCCTCCCAAAGTGTGCCATGGGTCCTGGGAACATGAGAAAGGGGCCAAGTTTGAGTGGGAATAATTTGCATGTTTCTATCACCTCAAGTTGTCACTTAAGTGACGCAGCCATCTCAATAGATGGGGAGCACACTTTTGTATCCCCCATGTACCTTTACACCTTGGGTAAAATTACAATGTGACACACCATGCTCCAAAATGCACCAAGGTTCCTGGGAACATGAGAAGAGGCGTGGGAACTTGAAACACTCATATGTACTTTCTATTAGTCCAAATTGTTGTTAAAGTGATGAAAGTGCTTGAATGGATGGAAGACCACAATTATTTATCCCTCATGCCCCTTTTTACCTTGGTGAAAAATTGAAATGGATACACAAACTTAAAAAGTGCACTCATGTTTTTTATTTGTTGATGTCATCTTGCCAACTCCATTTTAGAACGTCGAGAGTGCTTTTTACGCCCCATGAGCATAGAACAGTGTTTTGGGGTCAAACCTTATATGATTTTAACTCCAAATCACCTTTTGAGATCATCCCAACCAATTTCAATATAAAATTATTTCTTAAAATTTATTTTCAAGGAATTTACTCTTTTGGCTTGAAAAAGGGCGGCCGAAGATGTCTTGGATTAACATGGAATATTTTTAAGTCTTGGAACAAAATTGATGTGTCCATCATGTGGAGGGTTCCAAGAAAATTCCATGTCCTTTTTTAGCTCCCATATCCTCTCAGAACTCCCCAGAATAGTCCAAATAATTCAATTTTCTCGGTTGTAGTATGGCATTCCGCGCACCCGAAATGACCATGTTTTGCTTGTTTAATTCCCGACATCACCCGGATCCACATAATCCCACCAAACTACCTTCAATACATTTAAAAATCCTCTACATAAATTTAGGATGGGTTATGTCCTTCAATTACCTTCTAGAAGGTATTCACCAATTGTAGAACGACCAAAAATAGCCCTCTTCGAGGCCTCTGGGGATAGTTGTTTGGATTTGGATCTCATTAACTTATTTAATCACCATAGGCATATATTCATACACATGAAACACACTTGAAAATCATGTTAACATGTTCCTCTTATCTAGAATGAGGATGACACTGTGAATAGTTGGATAGAGGAAGGGTTTACCGTGACTGGGAGAGGAAATTTTCAAGTGGGAGCTTAGTTGTCACGCCAAAATTTTCAATTTTGCATGTTATATATTTAGCATGACAACATGTTATCACTTGTATTAATATTTTTATTTTTGGAAATGGTGTTTTTCTCTCCTCTCTCTAGATTGTAAATGTATTCCTTACCCTCTCTAACTTGGATGAAAGGAGTTTGATGTCATTTTGAATGGAAAATATACATACGTAGAATGTGTTAGATGGTAGGATTTATCCATGCCATACTCTAGGGTTGACCATGCTTTTGGTTGTAGGGACCCCTGAATAAAAGGATTCAATAGAAATATTATGTTTTTGTTTGTAGTCACATGTTTATAGTGAAATGTATGTAATTACTTATTGAAATTAGGGCCTCGTCTAAGTATTGATTAATGAAAATACAATTTTTATATTATTTCAAGTGAGAATCACATTTTATTTTGTGATGAAATGATGATGGTATGGTATTATTAATTCAGTTAATTGATATTCTTGTATGATTTGAAATATGCTTTCTAAAGGAACAATAAATAGTCATAGAAAGTACAAGATGTTAGCATGATCGTAATGGAATATAATGGTAACCTAAATTATGGAAAGAGAGACATTCTCGCAATGTTGTGACAGAATAATATTTTGATATCATGATGTGTGTGTAAAACTGATATTGTAGCATAGAAAAGGAAGATATAAGATTGAAACTAAAATTTGATATAACCATTGTTAGGTCATGTAATAACGTTTAACATTAATGATTGTATGTAATGCATAATATAGAGTTGAATATTTTTATAATTAAATAAATTAACCTAAGTATCTAATTAGTGCATGTAGTGAAAAATTGTCATAAGTGTCAGAATTATGCACCATCTTAAGGGATTTGTCTCATATCACACATAGGGAGGGTTATGCTTATTAGGATGTGTAAACTGAGCTTCCTTGTAAATTAGGATCTAAGAGAAATTAGTTAACCAAAAGAGACACAAGTAAGTGGGTCACATGAACATTGCATACCTACAAAACCCTTCTTCTCTCATATTTTTATTGAAATTAAAGTAGGTGTTTGTGTGCATTTAAGTACATTTAGTGTGATGGATAAGTAGTATCATGCTCATTTAAAGTGAACTAAGAAGAAATGAAAGGATGGAATTTCATGATTATCATAGGAAAATATATAACAATGTATAATGGTAATACTACTATAACAGTTTTGGTAACAAATGGAAATAAGGTGGAACCCTTAAGTCGAACTATAAATGGTCATCCCTTTTAGATCTAATTAAAACCCTGAGTGTATGATGTGAAAGGAATTGATAGGTTGTGTTTGTTATCACACAAAAACTAATGTAAGATTTCTAAGTCCTTTTATGTCCTTTTATATCTTATAATGTTTCAACTCTTTCGTGATACAATGTCGTTATAAGAAATAAAGAAAATTACTTTATGGATTCTAAGTAAGGAGTTAGTCTCTCCTGCTAGTAACTTGTGGTAATAACTTTTTGGGGTTATCCTAAGAATAATGTTGTCACACCCACTGATCAAATGAAACCCTATTCCTATGTTAATATGTGAGCATGGTTCCCCTAATTGTGTCTTTAAATGACTTAGAGAAATGTGTGAAAGGCAACCAAAGCCAAGTTTTGTTAATTCCATGAAAATAATTCCTTATGAATCATAGTGGTTTCATAAGTGATATTTTTATTGACCCTTTTTCATGTGATAGGCTTGAGTGAGGGCTTTATACCTTGGTTAGTATTGTTTCTTCATGGTAATTATGGTTACGAGATAGCATCTTGTATAGTGGATGGGTTTTTGGTCGGCATAACATGGGGAAACATTGTGTCATTTCATTGCCACACTTTTATGTTGACCCAAGCATCTCTCGCTTAATTAAGAGAAGGATAAATCATGTTTGAACTTACTATTTCTATAAACCACCTTGGTAGGAGGTGTAGGGGACCTCGTGAAAGGTGTTTCAAGTTATACTCTTCTCCTTCTGTAGAGTGGAAATGTATGTAACATAGAATCTATAGAAGGATGACACTCAAGAAACCTATTATGGGATGAGCAACTCGATTGTGAACATATTACTTCCTTAGTGATGTATAGTTTGTGTTTTGGGTCGCATCAAAGTTGCATGCCCTTGAACCTAACCTTTTTGTTATGAATCGAAATTGAAATTTTATTTTGAAAGAACTAATGAGAACAAAAATACGGAAACTAATACATGATTGAACCCATGGATGAAATGAATATCATCTACAATGTGATATTGTGCATTATAATGGCATTTACAGTGCTTCTGCAAATGAAACACTTCTTAGGTACTAAAATGCATTGTATAAAAAGGTAAAAATGTAAACCATATATTCATTGGATTAATGTTACTATGAGTTTCAGTGTTTATGTGGCCCTTTGTTATGTGAAACAAAAACAACAAACAAAAAAATGTCATTTTACTATTACATTTTGAGTTGTGAATTTTGGAGTGTCACATTTGGGAACAGAACAGAGATTCAAACACTTAAACCTACAGGTTAACCTGGAATGAGTCTTCAGTGTTTTTCTAAATGTGTGTCTCATGACTATCATGTTGAGTCTTATTGGTGTGATATTTGGATTTATTGTGATGTTCCTTCGACCCACTTGTTGTACTTATGCATGCAACTCCTTGGGAGCATGTTGTTTAGTGAATCCCTTTTCTGGGTGTCACATTTGGTAGAATAGTGGAGGTTCCTTAGACTCACTTATTGTACTTGTGCATGTGACTCCTTGCGAATATGTTGTATAGTGAATCCCATTTTGGGGTGTCACATTTGATAGCAGAGTGGAGGTTCAAACACTTGAACCTCTAGGATAACTTGGAATGAGTCTTCATTGTTTGTTTATATGAGCATCTCATGAGTCTCATGTCGAGTATTCTTGGTGTGCTATGTGGATTTATTGTGATGTTTCTTAGACCCACTTATTGTACTTGTGCATGTGACTCCTTGGGAACGTGTTGTATAGTGAATCCCATTTTCTCGTTATTTACACTTGTGTTGTGTGGACCCATATTGTGTTGGACCTTGAGGAGACCTTCAAATTTTGATTCACTCAAATACTATGATTCACTAGTTGATTTATGAGGCTTTTATATAGTAATACTATGGGAGACATTTTTAGACTCGTGTATGCATGAGAAGTTTAGCTATGTTAATAAACAAGAAACAAACTAAGTAGTTCCATGATCTAACTAAACCTATCATAAACATCAAGATGAGTGCTAAACAAGATAACTTCTACAACAATGAATTAAACTAAAACACTATCATTTTATCTCTAACTACTCTATGATTACTTAAATCATAAATTGAACCTAGTTAAACCTATGAGCAATCAAATTAGATTTGTTGTTTGCTTCAATGGAGGTGAAGAGGTCTCTCTAAAATGGCTATAAGGCCAAGTTAGGTACCCTCCTACTAACCTACTATGAAGCTTATGGATGTGATATGGATGAGCTTTAACAATGGAGGATAGTCAAGATCAAATGCCTTATTATCTTGGCTAATACAAATGAGGTCTAATGCCAAGATCTCCAAATATGAGAGAGAAGGACCATTTGAAAGGAAATCCTTAGGCTTGTATTTATAGTTTTTGGTTTGGAAGAGTTTGGAATTTGGGTGCATGTGGGACTAAAGCTCAAAAAGCACTTTTAGATTAGATTAGAATAAACATGATTTAGGCTTAGTTAAGTTTGGTTTAGGCTAGTTAACTAGGGTTTAGGCTAGTTAAACTTGATTAGCAAGTGATTAGAGACTCATTGAGAGTTGGGAGGGGTCTGGATAACCATTTATGGCTGATAGATAGCCTAGGAAGCTTACAGAAGTGGTTCAGAGAGAATTAGGGAGGTTCTAAATGCTCGAAAGGAAGAATGTTAGCTAACAAGAGATATATTAGCTCAATTAGTTAATGATAAGAAGAATACGACCAAGAAGGTGTTGTGAATGGGTATCCGAGAATGGAGCGGAGAAGGGTTAATTGACAAAGTTTCGTCAATCGGTTGAATTGGAGGAAATGCTAAGTGTAAGCATAGTTTAGTTGTTTACAATTGCCCCTCTTTGAGATGGCGTAAGTGACATCACTTCAATAAAAGACAGACGGAATAAACAAGTAAAAAAATTGAAGGGATAGAATAAAAATGAGTAGAATGAAGGATGCTCCCTCGATTGTTGATGGGGTGATGGAAGAACTCGATCAACAATCGAAAAGATGACAGAAAGAGAACAGAAGAAAGAATAGTGTGAAGAAGAAGTAAAGGGATATAGAAGAAAAAGAGTATGAGGAAGGGGAAATGAGCTAACATCCATCCACTTTGTCTTTTAAACAAATTTATTTTTCATCATATTGCTAGGAATATTCATCATAGGTCCTTTTAAAAAAGAATGAACAAAAGTGTAGTATGACCTGAAAATCTATATACGAACAAATTTTCATTGCTAAAAGCACTAACTCCATGCAACATACAAAATTCAATGCAATACGAGAAAGTAAAAGATGCCTAACTCCATGCAACATACAAAATACAATGCAATACAAGAAAGTAAAAGATTCCTAACTCCATGCAACATACAAAATGCAATGCAATACAAGAAAGTAAAATATACCTAACTCAATGCAACATACAAAATGCAATGCAATACGAGAAATTAAAATATGCCTAACTTCATGCAACATACAAAATGCAATGCAATACGAGAAAGTAAACAAGCCAAACTAACACAGAAACATAATGCAATGTTTTTTGTTATCGAGCTTCAGTTCCAACCTATTTGAATTAACGAAAAGGGTTAATGATGGTGCCCCAAGAAAGGATACATGCGAGGGGAATAACAAAGGATGCTTGGGTCTAATGATAAAGCAATGTGCACTACAAAACAATACTAGGAAACTCGTTGTCCCCAGTACAAAAAAGTAAGCATGAGCCTAGCTTTGGTTGATGGAGGTAGATCAAGATGATCTGTGAGTCGTGCACATGAACATGTAAGAACCAAAGAGAAAAATTTTGTAGGATGATTTATATTGTTTTTTAAATTTCTTGAAACATATTTGACTGTTTTTTATTTTGAAATTTTTTTGAAACTATGTACAAGAAGATGAGGAAGCATGGATGCCCCTAGCGATAGATGGGATGTATAAGGGAAAAGGGCCATGTGTGTACGAGAAAGGTGAAGGTGTAAAAATTCCCCAACGATTAGGTGGGAGTATGTAAAGGTAAAATCTTCACGTATAGAAGTGGGACCCAAGGCCATTATGGATAGGTTCAACATGATGATGAACGTAAACCAATGAAGTGCGGGGAAGAAGCAAAGATGCCCCTAGCATAAGTTGGCCTAAAAGCACATGATAAAAAGGAAGTGGAAGATTTTTTTTGTGAAAGGGGACAAAGGTGTCTAAAAACATGGCACAAAGGAAATATCATACACATGGATGTTCTGAACGAAGTAGAAGAATAATGAATGTTATGAATGTATCTTAGAAGCCTCATGACGAACAAGCGATTAGCCTAAGGCACAAATCATGAGACGAGATATGGACTAAAGCAAGAGTTTGAATAAGGTCCAAAAAAATACACTTGGTAACATACTAATCCTATCCACTCATAGAGATCCAGTGTGCATATGGAATTTAATTACCTCTTGAAGGGAAGATTTAATAGACAAGTGAAGACACCTTAGCCAATGTGTAGGAATGATTTATTTTGATAGGTGATTTTGTGAATGGAGGGTGGAGGAGAGTCTTACATTCCCTTTGCTGCCAACTAGGCATCCATAGCCTACAGACAGAGATGCATTTGATTCTAATCGCAACATTGCTCTACTATCAGTCAAGCGCTCATGCCCCTAATAGAGATTATTGGAAATACCCCAAGAGAGAGTAATATATAAATTTACTTTTTCTTTGTAGCATTTGATTTTGATTTGATCTATTTTGATTCTTTTGATTTTGAAAACTTATTTCAACTCTCTTTTTGAAAAGGGTTAAGAACCACATATGGCTTGATGGAATGAGGTGGAAGTGATTGTGATGACAACATTGGCTAGTGTCAACAAATATTTCCAAAAGTTTTTTGCAAGAATTTTAGTAGATGTTGAATGTGATAGGATTTCTAAGAGGTCATTCATTCTTTAATTTACCAAGGTGATGAAAGACCAAGGTCAAAACAGATACCACGAGAGATAAATGTCGCAAAATGCATGCGAATAGGCTAACCAAAATATCAATGAAGGGATGAAAATGGTAGGAAGACTTGTAGAATAATAGAAAAGAAGGGAAGAAAGAAACATCCATATGTATGCAATACCTGATTGCAATGTTTAATCTTTGTACATTTGTTTTTGTTAATTTTTCTCAATTTTTGTATTTTTGAATTGATTTGATGTTTAGATTTTTATAGTTTTTGGAAAGGTGGGAACAACAGAGTCACTCTGCATGGTAAGATCCAACAAAAATGTTTGCGAATTCCTTGATAAGGGAGATTTAGCGTGTGTTTTTATCAAGATTCATATTATCCCTAATCTTGATGATCGTGGTGAGCTCATACTCAACAAATGACCGCCATTTTCCTGAAACAATGATTGTTCAGGTGGGAGATTGAGTTCCTTATCCATAGGTTTATGCACTTTATGCCATAAATGATGGTTGTGTTGGTGTGAATTCTTGAATTGCTCTTGATTTTTAACCTTAAGATCATTGGAAGTGTTGGGAAATTTGGAGCTCTTGAAAGTTTTGACTGAGCTTGATTAAGAAATTGTTTGGGTTTCTTATAAGTTGATGTGTGACTTGTCTTCTCCTAAGAAGTGGGAGAAGGACGAGAATTTTATGATGATATGATGGATGAAGAGAATATGGTCCAAGGATTAAAGAGGATGGGCTACCAGGAGGTGAGCCATTGATAGAAGATGATGAAGGGCTGCTAGAATATGGCCCTAAGATGGAAGAAGTTGGGATATGAAGACATGGCCCAAGAATAGAAGAAGATGATGAAGGGTTGTTAGGGTGTGGAATAAGTATAGACGAGGAGGGACTAATGGGAGGGGTCCCATAGATATAAGAGGAAGGGCTACTAGGACGTGGCCCAAAAAAATAAGGTAATGGGTTATCGGAGGTGACCCAAAAGTAGAAAATGGAGGGATACTAGGATGTGGTCCCATAATAGAAGAAGACGATGGGTTACTCAATGATGATCCAAGATGATGTTTTGATTGAGGAATGATGATAGATAAGGAATCAGTTGGTAATGAGAAGATAGGCCACGGATCAATGCTAGATCCTTCCATCTCATCATACTCGAAGGAGGTGAAGATGGAATGCAAAAAAAAGATTCAAGTTCCCGACCCTAGGCTCTTCCTCTATGTTCTGTCGAAAGGGATCAATTTATTCTCCCCAATACGCGAGCGTATCAAGTTCTAGAAAGAATCCTTGTTTGTAATCCTCTAAAGGGATATCTTCGTGTAGTCTAATTGTTCCTTCATTCTGAGAGAAATCAATCAGTAGAGGTTGTTCTTCGGCCATAGGAGGTTGACTAGAAGAAATGGGCCCGATAAGCGGGAAGATTGATTGATAGAAGAATATGAAGATGTTTGATGATGTAGATGAGGGGAAGGCTTGACCTTATCACTCCCACAAAGAGTTTTGATAGTGCTTTGAAAATATATCTTAGCACATGGCTTCTTTCTAATGGTTTGACGTGGTCGCAAACATTGATCTTTAGAAGATGGATGAGGAAATGGTATGATATGGTTAAAAGGGCTCAAGGGATGAAGAGGGATTGAAGTTGGTTTGATAGCAGAAGACAACTCAAGAGAGGAAGTAGGCTTGGAGGTGGGCGTCTCATGAATGGACGATTTTGATCTGGACCTAGATCATTTTTCTAGAAGACGATGTAATGTAGGTTAGAAATTAAGATCGCATAGCCATCCGTTAAGTTATGATGTAGGAGTCAAATTGGATGATTGACTAGAGGGAATCCAAGTCATGGAACTCTTCAACAGAGGAAGAGGTTGTTGAGGTGACTGATAAAGGTGATCCTGGGAAGGAAGGGAGGACCAACACTTAAGAACTAAATTATATGTTTGATTAATGGAACTTAGAGTCGCACGAGTCTTCAAAGGAGGAAGACATCATTGAGGTGATTGGGAACAAAGGTCTTTCAAAGAAAGGGAGGACTATGATTCAGGATTTGATCTAGGGGTATCCAAACAATAGTTGGGATCCGAATCTTCACAAGAAGCGTGGGAATCCAAATGGTAGTTTGGATCTAAATTAGAAGAAGAGTGGGGGGAACCTGAATCATAATTTGGATCAAAATCATCTAAACCATACCACCGACTATTAGTTGAAGGTGGGGAACATGGTACCCGAACGGGCCTTCCAAAGCATGAAGAACCAAATGAGATTTAGTCAAAATGGGAATCTTTTGATTTGAATACCTAAACCTAGGTTTTGTATTTTCGTAAGCGTGAGGAACCACATGATAATCAATCATTTTTGGTGTCATTTAGGTACAAATTCCTAGACCTAGATAGTGTGATCAAACTTCTTCAAAGTGAAGAAGGCTCTATGTCAATTCGGGTAGCATAACGAAAACCAACTAGACATTTTGTAAGTATAGAGATGCGTGCATGATTTTCCAAAGAAGGTCTAAGGAAAATAGACATCGTGATGACGCGATCTCGATGAGATCAAAAAGGATTTTCCTAGAAAAAAATATGGATGAATAATCACAAGGAACAATCATGCAAGTGTGAAACACAAAGCCAATCAATAAGGAAATACTCCCTATGTAAAATGTGTGTGCAAAATGATAATTCAATGCAAAGATGATCAACACAATGTCAATACTTACGTCAAGCTCGAAATGAACAAGGCGTAAATATTAACAAAGGGTAAATACGATTCCCACTTAAAGGATACTACGACCAATTTAGAGACAAGCAAGGCCTAAACATCAAAGGGAGAGGATTACAAATATAAGGTATGTAACCATACCAATTGGACACGTTAATCAAGATTCACAAAGAAGTCGATACCAGTATCAAATTGGTATTGAAACGACACAAAATAAAGTAAGTGACACCCGTCAAGATTTGGAACAATGTTTGAATTTAAACCAAGTCAAAGTATACTAAGGATGTGCTAAAATGTGTGCAGCATAATGCCACAATGTGGATACTTAGATCACGTTTACGAAAAACATGACATAAGTATCTTAATTGTGTCGAGACAATGTGAACAAGGTAACACGTTAAAGGGAGATCAATTGATGAATCAATCGTAACTATGATGATGTTCTTGAAATCAAGATCAAGTGGCCATCAAAGATATAAGGACGCATCCACGCACTTTAGATGTTTAACAACTTAGCCGTAAACATGGATGAGTATAAATAGACAAAAAGTGGTGAACACTATCTATGACAACACTCCCGAATGATGCTTTCTTTTGTCCCAAATGGGAAACAAGAATGCAAAGGTATAGATCAAAAGATGGAAATAAACTAAGTGTTACTTGGGTAGAGTTTTTCCTCATCGAAGGTGAGAAAGAAACCAAGATAAGTAACACGTTGTAAACTCGTGATGAGTGGCACTTAGCTCTAACTTTCGTGGGCTCTTTGCCTTGTTTGAAAATATAAGGTTCAAACTTCAAGTAAGTCGTCACTTAGTGATGGCTTGACGTGACAACGGACTAGCAAAGTTGGATCCAAGACAAAATGGCTTCCCTAATAAGATCTCTCAACTAGGTGTCACAAGTTTTCTAGGAGCAAGCTCGATTTACCCAAAGATTCGTCACTGACTAATTTAAGAGTATCTCAGCTTTACTTTACCCCCTTATGATACAATGAGAAACTAGTGCATTCAGTTGTACTGTCACTGGGGTCGCGATACGGAAAACTTTGACTCTAACTCATAATGTAAAATCTAGTCAAGTGGGTAAGCGGAGCACTTCCTATTTCATCCATGAGGTTACTTAGCGGTGGATTACTTTAGGGTTCCTAGAACCACCCCCATTGTTGTAGCTTAAGGCGTTATGCCAAAGGGGTTATGTTCCAATTAAGTGGATAGGGACATACCCTTTTCCGAAACCTATAATATAGTGTGAAGTGAAGTGGTGTGTTTTTTATCTTTGTTTAACTTAATGTGGTTTTAAGTAGCACACCATTTGGCAACCTGTATGAAAACACGTGTTAGTGGTCTTGTGTTTCAAGCCATTCTTTGACAAATCGTTAGGTCCTATATGCAAAGAGTTAGTAGTTTTCCACAAAATATCATGATATCAAAAGAGAGTTTGTGTGTTGCTTTTGATTCCTAAGATCACCAAAAGGTACGAAGGAAGAGCATACGCAACGCAAAAACTCAACTAAAACAATTTTATGGAAAATACATTAAGTGTTTTGTAAAATTTTGAGTTCATTTTAACCAATTTTGAAAGGTTCATCCATTAGGAAGCATAAAGTAAGTGTTTTTGAAAGAAATAAGAATGTTTTGGAAGTATTTTTGGTTCCCAAGATCACCTAGAAGGTATGAGGGAAGAGCATATGTACTTCAAAAACCTCTATCAACTAAGAAACAAAAAAATTAACTAAGTTATTCAAAAACAAGACCAAAAGAACCCTGCAAACAATTGATTAGTGCCACAAAAACCTTTCAAAGTGTTAGAATAGCCAAGAAAAAAAAATTCAAACTTTAAGATACGTTAGAAAATGACTAGTTACCTAATAATGTAAACCATAAAAAAAATTAAAGTCAAAATCCTAATTTTATGTTTCTATTGTGTATTTCTCTTCAATACCTTTCCAACACAAAAAAGCGAAGTTGTTTCGAGTTCAAGAGAAAAAGTTATGGCCTCCAAAAGATTGGTAATGAACATAATTCAACACATACGCGCCCAAAATGACATGTGTGTGCTTGTTTCAATGGATACGCGTGCGCGCATGAGTTTTTGCACAGAAATATGTTTACGCACCTATTTCAATGGATACGCGCCCAGATGACACCTACGTGTGCACACAGTGTTTTTACACCAAAAAGACGTGTACGCTCTTGTTTCAACGGATATGCCCCAGAATGATGCATGCACATGCGCACATGTGTTTTTGCACCTAGAAACACATGTACACACCTATTTCAACAAATGTGCTAGTGTTTCAATGGAGACGCTCCCCTCAGGACACCTACGCGCACTACCCCTTGTAAAACCTGTAAAAATCACGAAATGAAAATTTTCTTGATCAAACAAAGTTAGTTGTTAGCCACTAAATCCAATTTCTAACTTCAACCCATGAAATGCCTTAGCAAAAGGAAGATTAAGCCCCTCTAAAATGTGAAATATGTTAAAAAACAAGCATTTAAAACCTAGAAAGCATAAAAATGGTTAGAAATGGACATGTAAAGCTTAAAAAGACCTCCATTAATGGAGGATGGACTAAGGGTCCCACCGGGCATGCCAAATGTATGCATGAGAAGTTTAGCTATGTTAATAAAAAAGAAACAAACTAAGTAGTTCCATGATCTAACTAAACCTATCATAAACATCAAGATGAGTGTTAAACAAGATAACTTCTACAACAATGAATTAAACTAAAACACTATCATTTTATCTCTAACTACTCTATGATTACTTAAATCATAAATTGAACCTAGTTAAACCTATGAGCAATCAAATTAGATTTTTTGTTTGCTTCAATGGAGGTGAAGAGGTCTCTCTAAAATGGCTACAAGGCCAAGTTAGGTACCCTCCTACTAACCTACTATGAAGTTATGGATGCAAGATGGATGAGCTTCAACAATGGAGGATAGCCAAGATCAAATGCCTTATTAGCTTGGCTAATGCAAATGAGGTCTAATGCCAAGATCTCCAAATATGAGAGAGAAGGACCATTTGAAAGGAAAGCCTTAGGCTTGTATTTATAGTTTTTGGTTTGGAAGAGTTTGGAATTTAGGTGCATGTGGGACTAAAGCTTTAGTTAAGCTTGGTTTAGGCTAGTAAACTAGGGTTTAGGATAGTTAAAATTGATTAGCAAGTGATTAGAGACTCATTGAGAGTTGGGAGGGGTCTAGATAACCATTTTTTATTGATAGATAGCCTAGGAAGCTTGCAGAAGTGGTTCAGAGAGAACTAGGGAGGTTCTGAATGGTCGAAAGGAAGAATGTTTAGCTAATAAGAGAGATATTAGCTCAATTAGTTGATTATAAGAAGAATATGACCAAGAAGGTGTTGTGAATGGGTATCCGAGAGTGGAGCGGAGAAGAGTTAATTGACAAAGTTTTGTCAATCGGTTGAATTGGAGGAAATGCTAAGTGTAAGCATAGTTTAGGTGTCTATAACTCATGTGGGAGATATCAAGAGATTGGTGAGTTTCTTCTTGAGATATTATTGGTTCGAAAAAATGTCACTTTGGCAGATTTATGGATAAACGAGTCAGCAGTGTGCGGGGCATAGCCCTCTTTGAGTCAAAGAAAGCGAAACTAGTTTATTGCTATTCTACCGGCGGCAGAATGCGTGCAAGTCTCACAATATTCTACCTTCGGGGGTTTGGGATATCATCCCAGTAGATGTGTTTCCGAATGAGAGAAAAAATGAAAGGAGGGGGAAAAAAAGAAAGATCAGATCTCGAAGGAGAAAAGAAATGAATTCCAAAGTAGAAGGGTCAAAGGGTCTATGGTTTGGGTTGGTAGTAAACTGAGCTGAACCTACTTGCATAGACGGATAAAGCAATACTGATGAATAAATGACAACAAAGTAGAAGCAAATCCAATAGAACAATCATACAAATCTAACATAAGAAAGATCTGATATTAAAACACATGTATTCAGCACAAAGTCTAAATATATTGTATTCAATGTTTGTTTCTATTACAAAGAGTTCAAAATCTTCTTCTTACTTCTATTTCTCATCTGAAAAGTATCCACCCCGAATACAACAAGTATTCGAGTATTTATAGAAGAAGGAGAAGAAGGAAGGCAAAAAGGAACCAACCACCTATTTACATAAAATCTACAAAATATCTCAAAGTCATGTTGACTTTTGACAACTTGATGGATGACATCATCCCATGGTGCAACATGGATGATGTCATCATTTGTGCCAACATACTTTAGACATTTACAAAAATAAAGTCGAAGAAGAGAGAAATTATTCATCGTCGTCATCCCACAGTGAAAGGGGATATCCTACTTTTTTTCTTTGCTCGTGTGACGAGATGTGGAATTGGGCACGGTATTCCATGAACTTGTTGATCATGGGCTCTAGTTGATCCTAGGAAGGATCCTTGTGTCGCTCAGTGATAGCCTCGCAAGTCTCCCGCTCGTCTGTGAGCTTCTCTGGGAGTTTGGAATATTCATTCTCTGCTTCTATTAAGAACCCGATGAAGT
Organism: Taxus wallichiana var. yunnanensis; assembly: GCA_018340775.1. NCBI lineage: Eukaryota > Viridiplantae > Streptophyta > Pinopsida > Cupressales > Taxaceae > Taxus > Taxus wallichiana. The sequence continues at coordinate 444,636,555 of CM031234.1, forward strand.
CTCGATAGGCCAGCAGGTTATTGATGGATTCTACGTCAAAAGTGACCTTTGGCCCCAGCCCTTGCGAAACAATCTCCTTGAAGATCTGAATGGTTTTGTCAACCTTCCTTAAGGCGAAAGAAGGAGTAAGCAACCCTGGAGACATCGTTAGAACAATTTGTTCCATCTGATGCATTGCGTCCAGGGATTCTTCCTTTACCTTATTAATCTTTCGAGGACGAATTCCAGTTGATCCATCCGGTAATCCAGAGTGGAAAGGATTTTATTGAGGGCCCTGGGGTGACCGAAAACGCCGAACTTGACCAGATCTTCAACTGAATAGTCGAACATTTTTGAAAGGTCTCATGTTGCAGCCTAGCATGGTCCAACTCTTCGGATATGGGTCCTGCTAACGCCTGTAGTTATTTTTTTCTCCTTGTTGATGTTCAGATACAAATCGGTGAACTTGGCAATCACTCGTTCACTGTCCTTGAGGATCTGGCTCCTCCAGGTGGAAACTACCATACCCTACTCGCCGATCTTTGCATATTCATTAATTTTATCCTGACTCAGAGGCTCAGGAGTTTCGGCGGTAGTTGTGGGAGGTGCACTGCCCATCTTCTGTAAGGCATGGAGCAGATGTTTATTTTGCTCTTTCAGTAGCCTTTTCTCTTCTTTTTCTTCTTGAAGCTTCTTACAGAGGGCATCAACTGTAGATAGGGCCTCTCCCTGAAGGCTTTCAGAAGACGTCCCCATTGTGACTTGAGTCACTGTGTAATCTATCGAAGACAGATCCTTTTTATCTTTCAGAGGATTGGGGTATGCGATCTCCATTACCCTTTCTCCCGAAGCACTCTGAGAGAAGCGTGTGATAGGCTTTTGCTTCTTGGCCCCCTTTGATGGGATAACGGAAAAGTCCATCGGTGCGATGGGAACTTTCCTTTTCTGTTGACTTAGGTGCTGGGAGATCCAGGCTGGACTTAGGGGAGAAGGACCAGAAATAGAGAAGGGGGCAGCTGCAGTAGTAGAAGGGAAAAACGTGGAGACACGTGGCGGCAGCATTGAGAGGAAAGCCGAGGAAGTGCCCACAGGAGGAAGGGATACTACAGGGGAGGAAGTCATAGGAAGGGAAGGGAGCTCGGAGATGAGGGAAGAAATGGAGGGGGACAACTCCGCGAGAGAGGAGAAGATGGATGAAGAAGCAGGAGGAACAGTAGAAGAAGGGGGAGAGGAGACGACCAAAGGAATGGTCGCTTGGATCACTCGAGGAGGGGAAAGAGGAGGAGGAGAAGGAAAAGAAGGGACCTCAGTTGTTACAGTTGTGGCCACATCCTGAGTGGATGTGCCTATGGAAACATCTTCTGCCGCTTCTTCTTCTGATATTTTGGGACTACAACCCATTCTTGTGAAGCAGAAGGAGGGCTTTCAGGAGCTTCCTCTTGGGTGGAACTTGATTCACCCTCTTTATCTTTACTCTTTCCCTTTAGCTGTTGTTTCGACCGAGGAGGTGTGTTGCCCAATGGAGAGGTTGTGAAATCGACTCCCAGGTAGATGAGCCAGTTCATTCGACACCAATGCTCTGTTCCGCACAGAGTTTCCTTGACTCTCTCCTCGATTGTTTGAGGAGCTTTGGTTCTATCAATCACCGCGAAAGGCCAATCGTCCCCACCCGTGTCAAGATACACTTGATCCACTTCTTGCTCAGTAGTTTGGTAGCCTTTGGGGATGATGGCCACCCCGTACTGGATGATTTCTGCTAAGGCCAAGTGGGAATGATCCTTCCTCCTGAGCTCAACCTCATGATATATGTCGATGTAGATATCTTCGATCTGAGGGATGTGGATCGGGTCGAGCTTGGCCCTTGGCAGACAATTCCTTGGGTCGAAGGTGGGCCTTGCTGGGAAGTTATGTTTCAGATTCAGTAACTCTAGTTCTGCAAACATATCTTTCGCCTTGTGGTGAGTAAGACACGTATACGTACCCACTGTGAGGGGGAAAGGAGTTCCACCCTTCTTTCTCTTTAGACACTTTTCGTGGTAAGTAATAAGTTGCCTCGACAGCTCTAGCAGAGATCAACTTGGGACCGGCATATCTTGGCAATTTAGTTGGTTCCCCAAGAATTTGTTGCGCCCTAAGATAGGTGAATGTGGGGAATTGAGTGAACAAGGCCCCCCACTTCTCGGTAGCTGCTACAATACTCTTGGTCGTGTGACCATGAGTCATATTCGGCCTCAAGAGGCAGTTGATGCCGTAGAAGAAGGCATCGTTGATCTTTGTGAACTGGGGAATACTATTTTCCAACTTCAGTTCTAGATAGTATTCATAGATCTTAACTTGGGGCCAAACCCCACACCGCATCAGAGCTGGATAGTCTCTTTCTGAAGCCATAGCATAGACCACGTAGGAGTTCATGTAGAACCTCCCCGTTGTGTTAAGTTGTTGTAGCTGCTCCAATATCATGCTACTTATGATTTCGCTCACTCAAAGCGCGATAGAGCACATTTTTTTTTCATTGTCTCTAGGTATCGCAAAGCATCCACTTGTGAAAATAATGGGTGTCAGGAAGCCCAAAGACTCTGCTCAGGAACGTGATGGTGTCGCTAAGTTCCTCTGAAAAGTCACTATGATGAATGACTTGTGGCCACCGAGTCACCACCTTTTTGTTCTTCAAATATACCTCGTTCATCAGCTGCATGCACTGATCTTCATTGTCGTCCCAGGCCTTGATGCAGTCTTCCCGGCTTATGGCCACAAAGTGCCAGTGGTGAGGGATGCCGAGCATTATTTCAAAATGGCGGGCAGTGAGGTTGATTATAACCTCACCCTTCTCATTGTGGACACATCTTGTGTCTTTATTGTAGCATCGGGCTACCACCATCATAAATTCATTATTCACGGCACTAACTGGGATCCCTCCAGCAAAGTGCAGGGCACTGCCTATCAATTTGTCCATCCAGGGACTTCGTGTGACCTTCCTGGTTCTAGCCCAGAACTCCTCCATATCAATGTGTCTGAGCTCTGAGTCTCTGATATCTAGGTCACACTCTGCCTGGGATTCGGGCATCCTGACCCTCTGATATTTATACTTCATTTCTTCTTCTGTGAGCTTGGCCTTGCCTTTAGATTTGGTAGGTCTCTTGCTTGATGTTGACATATGTAACTCTAAACTCAGTTGCTGATCTGCAAGGAGAAGAAGGAAACACAATGCAAGAAGGTCATGTTAGCTGTTCGATATTCCATTAAAGTGTTGACAGAAAGAAGAGTTAGCAATTTTAAGGCCTCAGGGCGCAGGGCGCATGTACACTACAAGCTGTAGGGTTAAATGGTAAGGCCCATAGGAAAGGGCTGCTGCAAGGGATAAATCAGTGCCAAAAGGGCGCATGGCACATGGACACTGCAGATTGCATTTTGTTTTTGTAAGCACAAGTGCTGCGCCATGTGTATATATTTTATAAAGGGCGCAGATATTTTTCATGTTACACGGGTACAAGATGCGCCAAAGGGTGCAGGTATAATGCGTGTAACATCATTTTTTCATGTGCCACAGGAGAACTTGGCACAGCGCATGGAAGGTCTACATAACATGATGTTGTTGCAACAATGGATGTTCTGAGCCGTTTTAACAGTTGTGCTTTGGCGCATATGATTTGAATGTTGCATATATGCAGGGTGCGGGTATTAATCATGCAGCGAGATGCGTTGAGTGTGCCAAGTAGGGTGCAGGGAAAGTGATTATGACAAGCGAAGGGAGTGTGCCATTAGGGCGTAGCTATTCATTATGTAACACGTAAGGAATGTGCGCCATTGGCGTGACTATTTATCATGTTGCAGGGGTGACAGATGCGCCAAAGGAGAAAAATAATAGTGCCTCTTTTCAAGTCATGATTCTTTTCTTGAGGGATTTGCATGTGGTTAAGCTCCTTTTTAAGGGTTCATTTGGGTTATGAAGAAGCTTATTCAGAGAGTTCCAAGCCATTTTTTAGGACAGAGTTTCCCCTACCAGCAGATCTGGAAAGAGGGGGAAAAGCATGGGTAGAGAAAAACAGCAAGGAGGATGGGGAGCTCATGATTAGACAATCTCTTTTAACTCAATCCAAACCAGCAAGCAACCAATAAACAAAACACCAAACACAGAAGCAATGAGGACCTCTTACCAGGATATATAACGAAGAAATGTGCAAACGGGTCCACAAAGTGATTTGAAAACGACAGGCAGGTGCGCTGGCAGGTACAGAGAAAAATCACATGATTTGTGTCGGATGACAATGACAGTGCAGACGCGCCTATATATAGGTGAGGTGGCAATAAATGTGCCACCAAATTTTTAAGTGGCACATGAAAAGCACTGTCGACACAAGAAAACATGCGCCTGTGGCACATCAAAACGCTTGCCAACACAAACTTATGGCGCACCGAAAGTGGTGTTGACAGAGGAATATGTGCGCCCTAAGCACACCAAAAAGTGGCGCAACAAAATTTTTGTTGACATGAAGGCGCATGTGCCTTGGTGCATGCAAGGAAGACTCAACATAGCGAGGTGCACCAAAACGCCTGTTGACACGAGAAAGCATGCGCCAAAGGATTTAAAGGGGGCGCATGAAAACTTGATGTTGCATAGTCATTATATGTGCCCAAAAATGGCTAAGTTCAGAAAACTAGATTTCGAGAAGGGATTTTGCAACATTCGAACACAAGGGGTCCCCGACAAGTGGGAACAAAATTTTGGTAGGGTTATCTCAGTAAATTGCCCCTAAAAATTTTATGGGATAACAAATTTGGCTCTTTCGGGGACTATCTACGAGTGAACCTCAGGGGTAGAGAATCCCAGATCTCACGTGCCTATCCATTGGGCAACAGAGTCAAAAACAAGGGGGACCAGAAAGGGAAACACACAACCAAAGCAAAAGCAAACACACGACAAAAACAAACACACAACTGAAGCAAACTGTACAAAGAAGAGAGCGAGCTCTACTTCCTGAAGATTTTCAGATGTTGCCCGCTATAGGGAAGCGGGAGCTTAGTTCCATCCAAATACGAGAGATAGAAACTGTTCTCTCCGTTTAACTGCTTGATCTTGAAGGGCCCTCTCCATAGGGAATCAAACTTTCCGTGCATGCCCTTTGGCTCTCTTCGTTTGTCCCACAAAAGGACGAGGTCTCCCACCTGGAAATTTCTTGGCTTAGCTTTTTTATCGAACAATCTTTTGACCTGATTCTGATGTTCGGTGATCTTGTCGACCACCCTTACTCTCTTTTCTTCGAGCTCTGCTAGATACATGATCCTCTTTTCAAGGGAACTTTGAAAAGTTTCATCTTCGATTGCCCATGCCAAACACAGAGCAGGGAGTTCAGCGGAAATGGGAAGCTCGGCATCGGTGCCATATAACACTTGAAAAGGTGACATACCAAGAGATCTCTTGGGAGTAATGTGATCTGCCCACAAGGCATCGTATAAGGACTTGTGCCACATTCGTTGATTCTCATCCACCAGCTTTCGTATGATGGTCACCAAGTTTTTGTTACTGGATTCTGCTTGACCATTTCCCTGAGGGTAATAATCTGAGGTGTGAGCTAAAGTTATCCCATATTCATAGCAAAAACTAATAACTTCCCGTGAAGAGAAGTTAGAAGCATTATCAGCAACAATCTTGTTTGGAACGCCAAACCTGACAATGATATTTTCTTTGATGAAACTGCAAACAACTTCGGAAGTGGCATGTTTGATGGTATGGCTTCCACCCACTTGGTGAAGTAATCTATTGTTGTTAGGACATAATTATGTCCGGCACTTGATTGGGGATTAAGTGCGCCGATAAAATCAATTTCCCACTGCTTGAATGGTTCGTCGACAACTACCGGCCTGAGGGGAAAAGTAGCCAACTTGGGCTTGCCAACGAACTGTTGGCAAGGCTCACACTTTACTACCCAGCTAGTTGTATCTTGGAAAAGCATCGGCCAATAGTACCTGGCCCGAATGATCTTGTGTGCTATTACGGAAGAGGAGAAATGGCCCCCACAGGCTGAATTATGAAAACTTTCAAGTAACTTCACCTGCTGTGGCTTGTCAACACATCACAAGAAGACGCCGTCTATCCCGCGTTTGTATAAACCATCATCCCAGATGACATATTTGGCTGCTCTGAGCTTTATAGTGCACTTCTCCTTTGTAGTTAGGTGAGCTGGGCATTCGCCGTAGGTAAGAAAGAAAGCAATATCGGAATACCACTCATCGCTGGTTGCGACAAATAGGACCAGAGGCAGTGAATCGGGTTTATCCAGCCGGTCTTGTGCTTCATTGGTACAATCATTCTTTCCTCCGGAAACTTCCGACCCTTGGTTTTCGGCCATAAGTTGACACAAGCCTTTGCCTCTTACCAACTTGGTTGGTTTTATATCTAGATCGTACTCCTGGACCTTTGCAATCCAATTTCCTCACAAGCTTCCTAACTCCTATTGAGTTAAAATTGACTTGACTGCCATGTCAGGGACCAGGACCACTGTATGAGAATTTAAAATGTAATACCTGAAGTTTTTGACTGCTTTGACAACGGCGAAGGCATGATTTTCTAACTGAGACATTTTTAATTCGTGAGGCTTGAGGGGAGAGCTCATGAATGCAATTGGGGATTCAACATTCTCAGAATTCTTTTGCATCAAGATGGCAGATATAGTATGCTCAGATGCATAGCTATACATGATAAAATCCTTGGAGAAATCGGGACATACCAGGACTGGTGCGTGAGCGACGGAAGCTTTATTTCTTCAAATGACCTTTTTCCTTCCTCGCTCCATCGGAAAGTTGGTGATCCTTTCATCATGTCTAATATATGATGAGTCTTTTCAGCAAATTCGGGAACAAAGCACTGAGAAAGTTCACCTTTCCGAAGAAAGAGTGGACGTCGGTCTTGCTTGTAGGCAGAGTAAGGCTCTGAATAGCCTTAACCCTTTCGGTATCTATCTTTGTTCCTTCTTTGCTAACAACATGTCCTAGCAATTTCCCTTCCGTGACTCCAAAAATAGACTTTTTTGGATTTAGGGAGATCCCATGTTCTCGGCATCTGGCCAATACTTGCTCCAGGTGCTCACAATGATCATTTCGCCGTTTAGAGAACACAGTTAAGTCATCCAGATAAACCACAATGACCTTTCCCATCATACCTTTGAATGCAAGGTCCATAGCCCGTTGAAAAGTGGTGCCAGCATTGGTCAGGCCAAACGGCATCCTGCTGTAGGCAAACGTGCCCCAGGGAGTAGTGAATGCTGTTTTAAATTGGTCTTCAGGTGAAACTTCAATCTGATTGTAGCCCAAAAAACCATCAAGCATGGACAGCATTTTGATCCAGTTACCTCTTGTAGAACTTGATCCATTATAGGAAGTGGGTAGTTGTCTTTTAAGGAAGCCTGATTCAGGTTTTGAAAATCTACGCATATGCATATTTCACCATTTTTCTTGCATACTGGCACAATGTTTGCCACCCAAGTACTGTGATGGATAGGAAAAATGATCCTCGCATCCAGCATTTTCTGAATTTCAACTTAGATAGTACCTGAGATCTTAGGGTTATAATGCCTCTGCTTCTGGCGAAAGGGTTTGACATTCTCTTTCACCGGGATGTCATCGCTGGACATATTTTGGCTTAAAAGACTTTAGATCGGCATAGGACCATGCCAATACATCCATGTATTTCTTCAGCAATTTGACAAACTTCTACTTCTCTTCGGGTGTGCAACATTTTCCAATGTTCACGAGCTGCAGATGTTCTACCGAACCTAAATTAACCACTGCTGTTTTCGGGAGGAGCCCGTACCATCTTGCCTTTTCTTTTTTACAAAACGGTCTTGCCTATCAAACAACCGTTCCAAAGAAACCAGGCCCTTCAGAATTTTATTTCCTTTGAGCTTGTTGTCCACTCAAAATTTCCCGCTCTGATAAGAGTAAAAATTTCAAAATTTTGAGTTTAAGTGTTTTTCTCGAAGTGCCTAAGTCGTGAAATTGAAAAAATCGTGTCTTGGGTCATTTTGTGTGATTTTCGGACTGTCGGAACTTTTTGTCCCAACTGTCCCAAGTACGAAAGTGCACTCTGTTCCCCGATCGGCCGAAATCCCCGAAGCTGTCCCATTTTCGGGCCCGTCGGAAAGTTTTGTCCCAAGTGTCCCAAAACTTATTGTGCGAGTTGTTCCAATTTCGGCCGAAACACCCGAACTGCGTACTTCGCACTTTCATGTCTCAAATGTCCCAAAGTTAAAAAGTGTGAGCTTTCCCATTTTCGGCCGAAACTCCCGAGTCACGTACTTCAGAGCTCTTTGTCCCAAATCAAAAAATGCAAACTGTTCCAATTTCGGCCGAAACACCCGAACCGCGTACTTCGCGCATTTTCGTCCCAATCGTTCCAAAAGCATTTGTGCATCCTCTCCCTGTTTCACCCGATCGGCCGAGCCGCGTGTTTCGCGCATTCACGTCTCACATGTCCCAAGCGTACCAAGTGTCATTCACACTTAGTTTTTCCCGCTCACTCCGAGTATGATGCTATTCAAATTGGTGGTTGTGTATTCAATGCGCATTAAATTCATTCCTCTCTCCAAACGGCTATATAACGAGCATTTCCCCTTTGCATTTTTCACATTGCTTCCATGCTATCTTTGCTCGAACCCTTGCAATTTGAAAACCTGCGCAAATATCCCCTCCCTTTGCAAATTCCTTCCCGAGTCTAGGTTGCAGCTCCGAGACTATCAATATGAAGATCAAGTTTCAGGGACAGGAGCAAATTTCTCCGCTTGAGTCTGCTGTTAGCAATATTGGGGACAGCGAAGCTCGTCATCTCGACTTCGGTGATTTTTGGGCAAGAATGGCAGATGCAAACCCTACACCAATAGCACAAACGATTCATGATAGCGGTTTGGCTTTTGCCGGTGGTTTCCCAATCTCAGTACAGTGTGCTGATACTGTGCTTTCATGCGGAGCTCACTTCGACCCCGCTTCGAGCGAATTGACAAATGTACATGGGGAACTCATTGCCAAGCTGGACGCTGCCACCATTGGCGCTGCTCTGAGGATTCCGGAGTTGGACAATGCTATAGTCGTCTCCCGGGATCAAGCACAGACCCTATTCGATCAAGACAGTGACAAATATAAGGCGCGAGTGGCGAAGTCTTGGTTGAAGAACCCTAAGAAAGGTGCTTCTCGCCTAACCAAAACCCTCTTCCGAGCAGATTTCAATGAAGAATTGTCAGACTTCATAATCCTGCTGGCTCGGGTTATGGGTTTGCCCTCCACCAATGAGTTTCATTTCTGGATGTGCCCACTCATCAGCATGGTGTGTGAGGGAACACAAAACATCAACTGGGCAGAGATCATCAGTATGAATTTGGCGGAGCAGCTATCCAACGTTCAGCAAACAAAGAAGTTCTATATGACTTCATACCTGATGTATACCCTAGCAGCATCAAGGCAGTGGTTTGGTTTCTCCTATATAGATGCACACAAAGATGATCCAGTGTATGCCTATTGCCCGCAGTTCACCCTGGAGACCAGCAATCGTAATTTCAGAAGGGTCAATGACGCTTTCACCATGTACGTGGTTAGATTGCTTGAAGGTGATACTGCTAGAAGGTTTTCAGATGAAGCCATGAACCTGATATCGCAGTATGGAGCCTATTTCATCCAATTCAGGAAATTTTCCTATATCAGGCTTGCTGGCTATGAAAGCACTCCTCTACGGCTTCCCATGTTCTGCAATGATAAAATGGCCTTGATAGAAATATGCAGGCAACTAGACAAGTTGCACAGAACTTGCAGAGACAAGAAGATTTCTGGCTTGCACTTTCCCATCTCTCTGGGAAACTACACATGCAAAACAGCTCTGGATGCTCAGAACATAGAAAGAGCCCTGGTCCCTATCACTGTTCATTTCTTCAAGCCAAGAACCTGCTTTGACTTGAAGAAGTTTATTGAACAGAACATCAAGATAATCTACCATCATAGGGCAGATACAGAAGACTACTGGGCTGACTGTGCAGATGATTTTGAAGCCAGGAGAAGGCATTGTGGCAGGTTCTCCCTGCAATTGATTCAAGAACTCAGTCTGTACCAAGTTCCTGAAGGTCTCCAGGATGACAATTCTGATCTATACTCATATGAGTATGAAAATGTGATTAAGCACACCCCTCTGGAGGACCTGGATTGGAACAGGAAAGAGAGGGATGATCTGGCTGAGATTCTTGCTCCAGTCTTAGTCAGGACTAAGGTCTGGTTCAGTAAGAAGATCCGAGAATTCAAGAGGCACTCAGGAGAATCCTCCTCCAAGGATGATTCGACACCAATAAGAGAGGCATCAGTTCCAAGGTCTGAAACACCAATGCAAACCCCTCCTGCCTCATCAACACAAGGACCTACTGAATCTACTCCCTCTTCATCTACCCAGGTATATAAGAAGAAACTCAAAGAGGTAAAGAAGGAGCCTGCAGAGAATGACCCTCCAAGAAAACAGGTAGAGTTGCCTATAGGGCCAGAGAACATCATTGTTCTCAGTGAAAGTGAAGAAAGTGAGATGCCAACTCCTGCAAATGTTCCTGAAGATCCAGTAGATAAGGACAAGGAGGTCCAGAGCACTGAACTTCCAGTGCTATCGATTCTTCTACCGCTGTGCCTCCAGTGCTCTACTCACATCTCAGCTTGAGTCAACAGCTGTGCAGACCCTGAGTGTCATGAGCTCCCTGTCTCTTGGTCCCCTTGCTTCTCCTGCAGATTCTTCTTCCTCTTTTGCTTGGGTGCAACCTTTGGTTGACAAAAGGAAGAGAAAATCCTCCTCTCAAAGCTTGGGACCAAATTTCGATGCTGTTGCAGCCTTGTTGGGCACCACTCCTTCTCGTGCCAAGAAAGCCAGAACCACTTCCAGAATAGTGTCTGATGCCCAAGGTCAGCAATTCTTGGAGATTGCTAAGCCTACAGTAGACAAATCAGAATCAGACTTGCTGGCATCTGACTTGGAGCTTTCAAGAATCCCTATGGGAGAGTCTACTCCTGAAGGTGAAATTCACAACCTCCAGGAAACAGTCACAAGAGTCATTGGAAGGGTAGAGAAAGGGCAGCAAACTATTGAACAGTTGGAAGAACAAGCCCAGATTCTCACAGGTTTCATCAAGTCTCTTTTATCTAAGGATAAAGTCTTGGACCCTACCCCATTGACTACTCTTCCACCTCCTGTAATTCTAAGCCAAGATGAAGTGCAAAGTATCAAAGATATGCACAAGTATTCTCGTCTATGGCGAGCTATTGAAGCCATGGTGGATGACATGCTTATTCTTTGGATTAAACTTCATCGATGAAGCTTCCAAACTCCACGAAAAGGTGAGTAATGTGCAACTGAAGCTCTCCTCCACTATCAATACCATGGATAAAGAACTAAAAATCTGGAGCAGTTGTATAGTAGACCTTCGCCTTATGGGACAGACAGATGAGAACATCTTACTGGCGAATAAGATTTTTGATGATGCTAAGGACAATCTATCAAAATCCTGGGTCTACAGCGTGGAGTGGAAGATCAGAGTTTTGGAGGAAGCTTTGGGAGAAATGAAGAACAGCTGGCAGAAGGGAGAAGCTTTCAAGACACTGGCTGTTGCTGCTTTCAAGGATATACATTGTCATCTTCAGGATGAAAACTCTGGTGTTTCCCTGTCCTTGCAAGAAATCAAAGCTCAGTTCAGAGCTTTTGTCAAAGATAATCTATTCAAGGAAAGCTCCATCTCTAAGGAAAAGATGAAGGAAATTTGTTCTCTTCAATCTGCCATTGAAGAAGCAAATAAAGATTATCATACTCACGTCGAGTTTGATAAAGAGATGGAGAAGTGTCTGGGATTTTGGACTCAGTCTGCAGCCAACACGTCCGTTCCACGTGGCCAGAGACATAGCTGAGGCATTGAAGAAATTCAGGCAGTGGATTCTGAAGACAGTGGGTCCCTCCCAGTAGCTGGCCACCTGTCTCCTTCTCCTTTCTTTTCTCTTCTTCCCATTCTTTTCGTATTCTTTGTAATTAGTTAAGGTATTGCAATTGGCAATCCTTAACTATTCTTTAGTTAAAAGAAACGGTTACGAAGAGTAACTGACTTGTAAGCTATATAATGGCCTTTCCACGCCATTTTGAAGGGAGGAAGAACTTGGGTATTTGCTGAAAGTGTAAATAGATCTTAAAGAAATCAATACAAAAGGGCTTTCCATTCTTTGTCTATCTAATTCTTGTTATCTCTGTGTTTTCCTTTAATATTGTGAAGATCATTTTGTTCCTGATTCGTTAGTCTCTCTGATTGCATACTGTTCAGTTTTGCAAATACAGTGATCTTGTATAACCAAGAAGGAACTTTGTGTCCTTGATGAATGAATCTGAAGAAGGTTATTTATGGAACTTTGTGTCTTTAAATTTAATCTCATTCAGCCAATGCAAATGATCTTGTCTTAAATTCTTTGAAGCTTCGCATACATGAAGAATTATTCTGCTATCTATAATTCTGAATGTTGCTATTCTGCTCATCTTCTTATTCCCTTTCCTCAGTCCTTGTGTAATTGATGATCCTTGTGGAAAACACTTTCGTAATATCCAAGTTTGACCATAAAACAATGTTCTGTACATTTGTAAATAAGTTCATTTCTGAATAAGGGAACCTCTCCCATTAAAGAGGAGGGACTTCTTGTCCCCTGACTGTTGCTCTTCTAAAAAGTCCTATTTGACGACCAACAGAGTGACATATGCCGTCATTCCTCCGGATTCATTGTCTTGATCGGTGACTGATTCACGGCAAGTGGAAGTGGATCCTTCAAAGTGAAGCTCCTTAAAATTTTCTGCCTTTTCTAGAAAGGCAATGAGTTGACTGTCATCGTTGAATACTTGCCAATCCGAGAATTGTCTGGCACACTTGGGCAGAAAACCACCTCAATGGTGTATTTGTGCATTTCAAACACGGGTGAGGGAGCATGAGGGATGCTGAAATGGCCAACGAATCGGCCATGTCATTATGAGCTCTCGGAATGGATTCTATTGAAAAAGCGTCAAATTCCTCGATGTTGTCCCACACCGCATTACGGTAGTGCCTGAGCCTCTCGTTCTTCACTTGATATATTCTCTTAACTTGATTCACGACTAGCTCTGCATCACCTTGCACTTTCATATTTTTGATCCCTCTTTCCTTCGCGGCTTGCATGCCAAGTAGCAGAGACTCATATTCAGCAGTATTATTTGTGTTGAAAAACTGCAACTTGAAAGAGAGAGGAATAATCTCCTCCTCGGGAGATATAAGCACGGCTCCAGCGCCACATCCACTGGTTGCGCAGCTGCCATCAAACTGCAAGGTCCAGACCTTGTTAAGATCTTCTTCTTGGACAAGAACAACCATTTTGTCAGACTCGGTAGACAAGAAATAGTTCCCCATCCCTGATGATTCGAAAAGAATTTGGGCCTTGGGGTCCTCAGAGTTAGTAACCAAGTACTTCTTTTGTGATTCTGGCTCCAAAGTCTGCATTACACCTTTGACGGGGATTCTAGCCTTAGACCAGTCCATATGAATTTCTCCTCCAACCTCACTACAAAAACTCCTTCCCAAAGGCAAAATTCCATAGGCTGCTGGAATGTCGGCAATGAGGACGGTCATTTTTACTCTTTTCTCTGGGAATGCCACAAATGCGACTCAAGCGTCTTTGATTTGACCAATCAACGGAACCTGCTTGGTTTCCAAGGAATAACATCTGCCAAAAGGCTTGGTAAGGGTGAGGCCCAGAGCATGGGCAACTTTTGCCGGCATGACGTTATCGGAAGCCCCAGAATCAATTATGCAGTTACTTAACTTGTGGCCATTGATTAGGAGGGAGAGATAGAAGGGCTCTATCTTGCCTGATGCAGATGTTGAGGCAACATTTATGCGGGATGCAGGAGGAGTGGAAAGGATTCCTTTTAAGGAAACCTAGGGAGTTATGACAGCTTGACTTTGAATGTATTCAGTTAACCTCATCAGCTGCTCGGGGTTTGACTGAAGATACTCGGCTTCAGACATTTGGATCTTGGTCTTTTTAGCATGATCTATGATATCAAATGCGGCCAAAGGTTGCGCTGGTGAAGGAATGAGTCCCTCACTTCGCGATGGTAGGGTAGGATTACTGGTCTTGATAGGAATATGAGAGGGCTGATTTGGGGGAGATACAGGGGCAAAAGCTCTCTTTGAAAAAGACTTATTGACAGGTTGAGTGGGTAGGGGATTACCTCTCTTTGCAATGGTTGGGTACGTAGATGACGTAGTCTTTTCTTTCTGCACATTGGCAGTGACCTCAGCTTCTTTCCCTTGCGAGCGGGTGAAAACAGCATATGACTATCCCTTGCATATCCCTGGGTACCCTCTTCTTGGTCAGATTCCTCCTCATCAAATTCCATATACCCGATAGTAGAGTCGCCAGTCGGCTCACCGACATCTTGATCATCTTCGTCTTGAGACGAAGGTTCTTCGTAATTTTGTTCCTCTTCTTCTTCAATCTCAGCTAGAGCATTGACCGGAGGAGCCTCAAGTGCCAACCATGGAGCGGTCACGGGCAACCGCGGCCTATGTGGGACACTGTTGGGAGTGAAGTTTCTTCGTGGAATATCCCGGTATGAGGAACTGGGGGAAGTTTGGGCTAACTGCTTCTTTAATGCGATCAAGTCATTTGCCATCTTTTGAAATGCTGGATCGGATGAAGTGGCGGGAGAAGGGCTCAAAGCTTTGGGCTTGGATGATTCCCTTTTTAATTCGCGGATATGAGCAAGTTGTCTTCAATCCGTATGGCAGCAGCTTGGGCAAGAGGCAAGGTAGTTATTTGTTCATGTAGAAGCAAAAAACTTATTTTTGAGCTCATTGCATTCACAAAGAAACACTTTTGATTTTCTAGTGTTGGCAACATGGCAACAGGCACACGGTTGATTAATGCATTGAACCTGGCGATAAAATCACGCATGGTCTCATTGGCCTCCTTCTTCAGGTGAGTGATTTTTGATAACAATGCAAATGCATCTTCTGAAGGCTTGTATCTTTCTTCGAAAGCATCCCGCAAGGTGGCCCAACTGGTAATAGACCCGGCCGGCAAATGCTGAAACCATTCTGCTGCGGGCCCTTGTAAAGTTTCCAGAAAAAAGACGAACTAACACATCTTCATGGGTTACATCTAGGATACTGCATGACATAATGAATGCAGATATGTGTGAATCCGTGCTTTGGTTTCTGCTCCCATCAAATTTGGGGAAATTCTTTCGGTTTCCATGTGGGAGTGCGTGAACAGGATGCGGCAAGGCCAGGGGACCCATAGCGTTTCCCCATGGTACCGCCATCTGGATGGATGGAAAAAGAAATCGGGCTGGAATTACAGTTCCGCTAAGCAGCAAGGCACTACAAATGGATGTGGAGGCTCCTTGTGCCCGGTTCTTTTTGCGGAGGTGAGGCACTTGGTTAACCGATCAACTGGACTTAGTGATGAAAATCGTGTCGGTGTTATACTGAAGTTGTGCCTTTGAAGCAGATCAAAATTAGGATCGAATTCTCCATGAGCTCTCCTGCCACGAGTAAATGGTTCACCTGCCAGTGTACCTTCCCGATCTGCAATATGGTGAAGCAGATTAAAAACTCTTTTTGGTTGTACTTGCTGATTTTCTGATTTTTTTTTTTGACAAAAATCAGCAGCACGTACTTTTCTGAATATTTAATTTTATCCTTTTCTAAAAACCAATTGCGGTTTAATGACAAAGAACAACGAGGATAAAATGATGGTGAAGCTTAGTAAGCTGATTTTCAGATCTAGAGTTGACTTTTCAAAGAGTTTGAAAATTTTGGTAAACTGTCAAAAACTCAGATCTACGGAAAAATACAAATTTTTATAAAAACTCAGTGAACTAAAGATCTCCAACTAGGCCAGATCTATGGATCTCAGAAGAAAATTTTCAATTTGGGTTACTTTTGCAAAAAAATTGGATTTTGAACAAAAGTTAAAATTTGCAAACAGGTAGTGATTTTTCTGATTTTTATTGATTTTCTATCATACCACCATCATAGATCGGATAGATCTGTTTCGATCCCCAGTGAGTCACCAAAAACTGTTGGTTCGAAAATCTATCGCTTGGGCAGATTTATGGATAAACGAGTCAACAGTGTGTAGGGCATAGCCCCTCTTTGAGTCAGCAAAGCGAAACTAGTTTATTGCTATTCTACCAGCAGGAATCTGTGTAAGTCTCACAATATTCTGCCTTCGGGGGTTTGGGATCTCATCCCAAAGATATGTGTTTCAGTGAGAGGAAAAATGAAAGGAGGGGGAAACAAAGAAAGATCGAGATCCGAAGGAGAAAAGAAATGAATTCCAAAGCGAGAAGGGTCAAAGGGTCTATGGTTTGGGTTGGTAGTAAACAGAGCCGAACCTACTTGCATAGACAAAAGCAATACTAATGAATAAATGACAACAAAGTAGAAGTAAATCCAACAGAACAATCACACAAATCTAACATAAGAAATATCTGATATTAAAACACATGTATTCAACACAAAGTCTAAATATATTGTATTCAATGTTTGTTTCTGTTACAAAGAGTTCAAAAATATTCTTCTTACTTCTATTTCTCATCTGAAAAGTGTCCACCCACAAATACAACAAGTATTCGAGTATTTATAAAAGAAGGAGAAGGAAGGAAGGAAAAAGGAACCAACCACCTATTTACATAAAATCTACAAAATATCTCAAAGTCATGTTGACTTTTGACAACTTGATGGATGACATCATCCCATGGTGCAACATGGATGATGTCATCATTTGTGCCAACATACTTTAGACATTTATCAAAATAAAGTCGAAGAAGAGAGAGAAATTATTCGTCGTCGTCGTCCCATGGCTGAAAGGGGATATCCTGTTTTGCTGCTGCTCAGGTGACGAGATGTGGAATTGGGCACGGTATTCCATGAACTTGCTGATCATGGGCTCTAGTTGATCCTGGGAAGGATCCTTGTGTCGCTCACTGATAGCCTCGCAAGTCTCCCGCTCATCTGTGAGCTTCTCTAGGAGTTTGGAATATTCATTCTCTGCTTCTATTAAGAACCCGATGAAGTCCCGACAGGCCAGCAGGTTATTGATGGATTCTGCGTCAAAAGTGACCTCTGGCCTAGCCCTTGCGAAACGATCTCCTTGAAGATCTGGATGGTTTCGTCAACCTTCCTTAAGGTGAAAGAAGGAGTAAGAAACCCTGGAGACATCGTTAGAACAATTTGTTCCATCTGATGCATTGCGTCCAGGGCTTCTTCCTTTACCTTATCAATCTTTTCGAGGACGAATTCCAGTTGATCCATCTAGTAATCCAGAGTGGAAAGGATTTTATTGAGGGCCCTGGGGTGACCGAAAACACCGAACTTGACCAGATCTTTTTGAAACAAATGAACATTTTTGAAAGGTCTCATGCTGCAGCCTAGCATGGTCCAGCTCTTCGGATATGGGTCCTGCTAACGCCTGGAGTTCTTTGTTCACCTTGTTGATGTTCAGATACAAATCGGTGAACTTGGCGATCACTCGTTTCACTGTCCTTGAGGATCTGGCTCCTCCAGGTGGAAACTGCCATACCCTGCTCGCCGATCTTTGCATATTCATTAATTTTATCCTGACTCAGAGGCTCAGGAGTTTCGGCGGCAGTTGTGGGAGGTGCACTGCCCATCTTCTGTAAGGCATGGAGCAGATGTTTATTTTGCTCTTTCAGTAGCCTTTTCTCTTCTTTTGCTTCTTGAAGCTTCTTGCAGAGGGCGTCAACTGCAGATAGGGCCTCTCCCTGAAGGCTTTCAGAAGACATCCCCATTGTGACTTGAGTCACTGTGTAATCTGTCAAAGACAGATCCTTTTTATCTTTCAGAGGATTGGGGTATGCGATCTCCATTACCCTCTCTCCTGAAGCACTCTGAGAGAAGCATGTGATAGGCTTTTGCTTCTTGGCCCCCTTTGATGGGATAACGGAAAAGTCCATCGGTGCGATGGGAACTTTCCTTTTCTGTTGACTTAGGTGCTGGGAGATCCAGGCTGGACTTAGGGGAGAAGGACCAAAAACAGAGAAGGGGCATTGTAGTAGTAGAAGGGAAAACGTGGAGACACATGGCGGCGGCATTGAGAGGAAAGCCGAGGAAGTGCCCATGGGAGGAAGGGATACTACAAGGGAGGAAGTCATAGGAAAGGAAGGGAGCTCGGAGATGAGGGAAGAAATGGAGGGGGACAGCTCCGCGAGAGAGGAGAAGATGGATGAAGAAGCAAGAGGAACAGTAGAAGAAGGGGGAGAGGAGACGACCAAAGGAATGGTCGCTTGGATCACTCGAGGAGGGGAAAGAGGAGGAGGAGAAGGAAAAGAAGGGACCTCAGTTGTTACAGTTGTGGCCACATCCTGAGTGGATGTGCCTATGGGAACATCTTCCGCCGCTTCTTCTTCTGAGCTTTTCGGGACTACAACCCGTTCTTGTGAAGCAGAAGGAGGGCTTTCAGGAGCTTCCTCTTGGGTGGAACTGGATTCACCCTCTTTATCTTTACTCTTTCCCTTTAGCTATTGTTTCGATCGAGGAGGTGCGTTGCCCAACGGAGAGGTTGTGAAATCGACTCCGAGGTAGATGAGCCCATTCATTCGGCACCAATGCTCTGTTCTGCGTAGAGTTTCCTTGACTCTCTCCTCGATTGTTTGAGGAGCTTTGGTTCTATCAATCACCGCGAAAAAACAATCGTCCCCACCCGTGTCAAGATACACTTGATCCACTTCTTGCTCAGTAGTTTGGTAGCCTTTGGGGACGATGGCCACCCCGTACTAGATGATTTCTGCTAAGGCCAAGCGGGAATGATCCTTCCTCCTGAGCTCAACCTCATGATATATGTCGATGTAGATATCTTCGATCTGAGGGATGTAGATCGGGTCGAGCTTGGCCCTTGGCAGACAATTCCTTGGGTTGAAGGTGGGCCTTCTTTGGGAAGTTATGTTTGATTCGATAACTCAGTTCTCGCAAACATGTCTTTCGCCTTGTGGTGAGTGAGACACGTATACCTACCCACTGTGAGGGGGAAAGGAGTTCCACCCTTCTTTCTCTTTAGACACTTTTCGTGGTAAGTAATAAGTTGCCTCGATAGCTCTAGCAGGATCAACTTGGGACCGGCATATCTTGGCAATTTAGTTGGTTCCCCCAAGAATTTGACTGCTCTCAGATAGGTGAATGTGGGGAATTAAGTGAACAAGGCCCCCCACTTCTTGGTAGCTGCTACAATACTCTTGGTCGTGTGACCATGAGTCATATTCGGCCTCAAGAGGCAGATGATGCCGTAGAAGAAGGCATCGTTGATCTTTGTGAACTAGGGAATACTATTTTCCAGCTTCAGTTCTGGATAGTATTCATAGATCTTAACTTGGGGCCAAACCCCACACCGCATCAGAGCTGGATAGTCTCTTTCTGAAGCCACAGCATAGACCACGTAGGAGTTCATGTAGAACCTCCCCATTGTGTTAAGTTGTTGTAGCTGCTCCGATATCATGCTGCTTATGATTTCTGCCCACTCAAAGTGCTTGATCGGGCACATTTTTGTTCATTGTCTCTAGGTATCGCAGCATCCACTTGTGAAAATAATGGGCATCAGGAAGCCCAAAGACTCTGCTCAGGAACGTGATGGTGTCGCTGAGTTCCTCTGAAAAGTCACTACGATGAATGACTTGTGGCCACCGAGTCACCACCTTTTTGTTCTTCAAATATACCTCGTTCATCAGCTGCATGCACTGATCTTCATTGTCATCCCAGGCCTTGATGCAGTCTTCGGCTTACGGCCACAAAGTGCCGGTGGTGAGGGATGCCGAGCATTATTTCAAAATGGTGGGTAGTGAGGTTGATTATAACCTCACCCTTCTCATTGTGGACACATCTTGTGTCTTTATTGTAGCATCGGGCTACCACCATCATAAATTCATTATTCACGGCACTGACTGGGATCCCTCCAGCAAAGTGTAGGGCACTGCCTATCAATTTGTCCATCCAGGGACTTCGTGTGACCTTCCTGGTTCTGTCCCAGAACTCCTCCATATCAGTGTGTCCGAGCTCTGAGTCTCTAATATCTAGGTCACACTCTGCTGGGTTTGGGCATCCTGACCCTCTGATATTTATACTTCATTTCTTCTTCTGTGAGCTTGGCCTTGCCTTTAGATTTGGTAGGTCTCTTGCTTGATGTTGACATATGTAACTCTGAACTCAGTTGCTGATCTGCAAGGAGAAGAAGGGAAACACAATGTAGGAAGGTCATGTTAGCTGTTCGATCTTCCATTAAAGCATTGACAGAAAGAAGAGTTAGCAATTTTAAGGCCTCAGGGCGCAGGGCGCATGTACACTGCAAGCTGCATGGTTAAATGGTAAGGCCCACGGAAAGGGCTCCAGAAGGGATAAATCAAGTTAAAAGGGGGCGCATGGCGCATGGACACTGCAGATTGCATTTTGTTGTTGTAAGCACAAGTGCAGCTGCGCCATGTGTATATATTTTATAAAGGGCGCAGATATTTTTCATGTTACAGTACATGATGCGCCAAAGGGTGCAGGTATAATGCGTGTAACATCATTTTTTCATGTGCCATAGGAGAACTTGGCGCGGCACATGGAAGGTCTGCATAACATGATGTCGTTGCAACAATGGATGCACCTGCGCCGTTTTAACAGTTGTGCTTTGGCGCATATGATTTGAATGTTGCATATATGCAGGGTGCGCCAAAGGGCACGGGTATTAATGATGCAATAGATGCGTTGAGTGCACCAAGTAGGGCGCAGGGAAAGCGATTGCAACAAGCAAAGGGAGTGCGCCATTAGGGTGCAACTGTTCATTATGTAACACGCAAGGAATGTGCGCCATTGGCGTACTGTTTATCATGTTGCAGGGGTGACAGAGATGCGCAAAGGAGAAAAATAACAGTGCCTCTTTTCAAGTCATGATTCTTTTCTTGAGGGATTTGCATGTGGTTAAGCTCCTTTTTAAGGGTTCATTTGGGTTATGAAGAAGCTTATTCAGAGAGTTCCAAGCCATTTTTAGGATGAGTTTCCCCTACCAGCAGATCTGGAAAGAGGGGGAAAAAGCATGGGTAGAGAAAAACAACAAGGAGGATGGGGAGCTCATGTTTTGACAATCTCTTTTAACTCAATCCAAACCAGCAAGTAGCCAATAAACAAAACACCAAACACAGAAGCAATGAGGACCTCTTACCAGGATATATAACGAAGAAATGTGCAAACGGGTCCACAAAGCGATTTGAAAATGACAGGGCAGGTGCGCTGGCAGGTACAGAGAAAAATCACGTGATTTGTGTCGAATGACAATGACAGTGCAGACGTGCCTATATATAGGCGAGGTGGCAATAAATGCGCCACCAACTTTTCAATTGGTGCATGAAAAGCACTTTCGACACAAGAAAGCATGCGCCCTGTGGCGCATCAAAATGCTTGCCAACACAAAGTTATGTGCGCCTTTGGCACCTTGAAAGTGGTGTTGACAGAGGAATATGTGCGCCCTAGGCACAACAAAATTTTTGTTGACATGAAGGCGCATGCGCCTTGGCGCATGCAAGGAAGACTCAACATAGTGAGGCACACCAAAACGCCTGTTGACACGAGAAAGCATGCGCCAAAGGATTTAAAGGGGGCGCATGAAAACTTGATGTTGCATAGTCATTATATGCGCCTGACCAAAAAAGACCAAAAATGGCTAAGTTCGGAAAACTAGATTTCCGGGAAGGGATTTTGCAACGTTCCGAATGCAAGGGGTCCCTGACGAGGGGCCGGAACAAAATTTTGGTAGGGTTATCTGTAAAATTGCCCCTAACAATTTTACGGGATAACAGATCTATCCTTTAATGGTTATGACACTTGCATCATACATTCGACGAGTATTTGGCACTTTGGAGAGTGTTCTCATCCTTTGAGAAGCTGGACTTGGTCTTTGACCCTTTTCCACCTTACTTCTCATGACCTTATTGATACATTGTTGATCTTATCATTATGTTATCACAATTGTAATCCTAAGAGATCTTATTCTTATTAATGGTGAATTGGACATCTAAACATACTCATCATAATTTAATTGATGATCCTACCCTCTTCTTCGATGATTGATGGCTAATTGATTACTTTGTAGCAACTACTCTCCTAGTTCTGAAATTTCTATGTTACCTAATCTTGTGTTGGTGCATTGAACCATTTTAGACTTCCTCTTAGACCTTCAAAACTATAAACCTTTTGACAACCATAGCTATCACTCTTGGACTATCTAATTTACTAATCATGTAACTCTCTAAGTGATAACACTATTGGAGACCTTTTCTTTGGTCAGGGTGACATTCCTTGTGTATGTTGTTGCTAGTTGAAAAGAAATGCTCTTATTCCACTTTGCAGATATTTTGGGAGATTATGATTCAGTAAGATATTATGACAATTGTATTATTTGATCAGTTATTATGTTTATATGCCGAGATGCACACTCAATGATGTAGTACCCCTACATGTGGCCACTAGAGGCTGCAAAGTTATTGTGATGTGGATATTATCATGTGTATTTTATTTGTGAACTTGAATTTCTCATAACCAAATTTTTATTTGATTTATTGGGAAGCTTTGAGGCTCTTCTTGATTACTTGTTTCTTTCTTGTGATATTTTCGTTGTTTAAATGCGACTACTTAGCCATTTCTCTTTGGTTTCTGATATTTATTTGTTTTTATTTTGTAACTCAAAGCTTTATGGTTTTGACACCACTTGGCTTATTTCCATCAAGAATTTTAACGTGGATTTTCTTACTTGTTTGATTAGTTGGTTTTACCTCATTTATAATGTCCATATATGTTATACGGGGGTACACCCAAGGTTTCATGTATGCATGCATGGTTTTGTAGGACATGCCCTTGGTTTTGAGGTGACACAGCTCTACGTGTTCAGGACCATGGAACATCCTTACCCCACTTGGATACTTTATACTCAGTGGACTCCTATGGTGGAGTGACATTTGTGATATTTAGTCCTTTATGGATGAGCAACTTTTATGATACTCATCCCTTCTCTGGTGGAGTGACATTTGTGATACTCAGTCCTCTATGGTTGAGTGAATTTTAGGATACTTAGTCTTTCTATGGTGGAGTGACATTTGTGATATTTAGTTCTTACTTTGTGGAGTGACTTTTATGATATTCAATACTAGTAGGCGGGATAACAATGATGATTTTTCTCTTTATAATAGGTGAGGACGATGCTTATCATTGAGATGGATATGATATTTAGTTAAAATCCATGGTTATGTTTTGGGATTTTACACTCTTTTAGATTATGGATTACTTGGGGATCGTGTGGTCCCCACCACCTCAAAAGTGTGCGCTTTTCCAAATCCAAATTTGGGCTAAAAGTGGAATTTGTAAGAGGTGTTTTACTTTTTGGGGTCTCATTTACACTAAAATGGACCCTTGGACCCTACCTATGGGTAGGAGGAATTTTTCAAGGTTCAAATGGGCTTTTTCCTCCCATTTGAGTCTCTCTTATCCACATCCTAATTAATGAACTTGTTTTATGAGCCACTTTGGAATTTGGAGGAGATTTTGTTTAGTTTTATTTTAATTTTGTGAGATATTCCTCCATTAAGTCTTTTGTCTTATGTATGATGGAGACTTGGGGGTGTCTTGTTTTGAGAAGGAGATGGGTGACACATGTTATTGTTGGTGTGTGTTATTTTCCACATCATTAGGTGATTCATCTCGCTTAGGTGAGATCATAGGTCCATGTGTCATTTAGGGGTCATTATAAGATTCTCTTACACGTTAGTGCGTCAGCACGTCAACGCATCAATGCGTCAAAGACGGCAAGGCGTCATATGCGTCATTGAGAGTTACACTTCTATTCTAGAATGTAACTCCCCCTCTCCACTCAATTTGTCATGATTGTAGCATTGGGGTTACTCAACACCTCCTATATGTACACCCCATTTGATCTATGAGATAGAGGAGAGTTTTATGGCTTAACCAGGTTCTGCCCGTGTTTCAAATCTTTGCATGCACATTCGGTTGATGCTCACTCCTCTCGAGATCTCTTCACGTTGTCGTTCGCACATCCATTGATGTGCATGTCGTCCCTCATGATCCTCGCTTGCGGGTTTTAAACCCTCTTTCAGTTACCCTCTCATTGGTGTGAATATACTTGATCATCATTCTTATTCCTCCATTTTCAAGGGGTTAATGAATTCTCATCTCATTTTTTTGCACTTGGAGTTTTGGAGAGCTTGGGGAGCTTGGCTTGCACTTGGGGTTTAGTTTTCTTGTCTTATGAAGTAGGTTTCACACCTATTGGTTTGGCTTTATGTTGTTTAATAAAATTATGGATTGGTATGTTTGTTTTGGTCTTAGGAATTTTCTTGTGTGTTGGTTGATGGATGTTTGATCTTGTATTTCATTTGTTTTCTCCATCCATATCACTTGAAATGGATTTTGGAGTGTTGGGAAGAGGGAAGAACCCCTCTTGAGAAGCATGGAGATTCTTGGTTGTGTTTTGGGTTATGAAAGAAATAAGGAGTGGGGTTCTTGATATTTCTTGCAAAGTGATGAATTCAATTGGAATTTGAAAATGTGATCAAATGGGAAATCTTTCCCTCTTCCCCCTCATGAGAATCTTGGAGCTTCTTGTTGGTGTTGGTTTATGGTTTGGTGTTTGTTGGTGTGTATGAAAATCTTTTCTTTCCTCCCTTACCTTGTGCATCTTGGAGGCATGCAACCTCTCTCCCATGGGCTTGGAGGGAGGCTAGCATGTCCTCCACTTATGGAGATGGCATGTAATGATGCCAATTGGTTGGGTGGAAAACCAAGCCACCTCTCTTGTGTTTGGAGACTTACTTCTTGGTGATGGAGCATGATTCTTGGAACCCTGTTTTGAGTGTTCATTGCTTGGAGATATGGATCTTAAATCAAAATTTGGCATGTTGTTCCCATAAAGGGAGACTTTTCCACTTGCATTTTAAGTTTAGTCTTCTTGTAAACCTGTAAGTAAATAAGGACTATAAAAGGGTTGTTTTGGATTTGAAAATCCTATTATTGTTTTTTGTGCAAAATTTTCTTGAAAGGAAGACATTGTGTATATGAGTAAAGAAGAACACGTATATATCCATATCAATCTTAATGTTTCAAGAGATGATGATCTGTATTATTTCACTCTTCTTACAAGTTTGTGTTGAAGAGGATATTGGTGTAATGGTATATTGGTGTATGAATTGTTAATTTATTATGAACTTGTTATCTTCAAACAAAACAAAAAGAGAGAGATATAAATGTGAGTTATTCTTGTTTGGAAAATTTTATTGAAAACCATGCTTGTAAATCTTGTTTGGAAATGAAGGGGAAAATGTGTTGAATGTTGGTAGTTTTCTTAGTGTTCTTGTTTGTAATGGTTCTAAAAGTGAACAGTTCATTTTACTTTATTTTTCTCTTATTAGAGTTAGCACTTAATGGAAAAAATTTAGCTAAAGGGTATAAGCGAAAACCTTTTTCTCATATCTTGTAATTTTTGGTCTTATTTGGTGATTACAATAGCTTAAAAGTGAAGCATTTAGTTTCTCCTTCACATTAAATTCGGTATTAATAGGAAAAAATCCTTCATCTAAATATGGATATGTGTGCACGCACACGCACGCTGCGCGCACGCACGCGCGCGCACCCACGTATACACACACATGTGCACGCACATGCACACACACACACCCACATGCACACACCCACCCACATGCAAGCGCACACACGCACAATAGTGAAAACCTTTTGCTCATATCTTGTAATTTTTGGTCTTATTTGGTGATTACAATAGCTTAAAAGTGAAGCATTTGGTTTCTCCTTCACATTAAATTCGGTATTAATAGGAAAAAATCCTTCATCCGAATATGGATACGCACACGCACACGCACGCACGCGCGCGCACACACGCATGCACGCACACGCACACACACACATGCACACACACACGCACACGCACACGCACACACACACACACACACACACACACACACACACACACACACACACACACACACACACACACACACACACACACACACACACACACACACACACACACACACACACACACACACACACACACACAACACACACACGCACACACACGCACACACGCACACACGCACACACGCACACACACGCACGCACGTGCGCACGTGATCTATATAATGTCGTGTTCTTTTGTCCGGAAAATAAGATATGTGGGCTTGTATTGTAAGGGCCTCTATAAATGATAGTTCAAACCTTTCAATTGTTCCATAAGAGCCTCCATTCTCATGAGAATATATATATTTGTGTGTGTGTGTGTGTGTGTATATAATAACGTATCATGGTTTTTTCGTTGTAAATATATATAGAAAAAGAACATATAAAAAAACTATATATACATTTTGGGGGAAATTGCGGCTGCTATGACCACCTAAAACATGTGTAACCTTCCAGGGTGACCCTTTGTATGGAGAGAATAAGGCAAGGCCCTAAGACACAACCCTACCCCAAAACCATAGAACGGTTAAGATTTGGGGCATGGATTTTAAACCACTCACGAACCGCATGTGCATGCGCACGCGTGTCAGTGTGTGTGTGGCCGTCATCGCCCAAACTATAGGCCTATAATTACTCCTCGGATCATTTTGTGATTCGAGATGAGCTCTAAGAGAAATATTAATCCATGTCAACAGTAAGAGAAGGGTTTATAAAAAGTTTATTTTTAGAAAGTCCTTAAATCTATTTTTAGCAAGTTTTGACAAATTTGACATTTTGCATTTTTTAAGGGTCTTCAAAGAATTCATGGGATTCAAATTGTATGATGATACCATAGTCTATTTTCATAGATTATATTTTCAATTTCACTCTCTTATCTTTCCAACGGATCTAATAGTTCGCCAATCGGGTCAACGGGCTAGAAGATATGACCCCAACAAGGAGCACTTCAAAATAATAATATGATATTCAAATTTTGTCATCTTTTGCCCATTAAAATTCACTCCAAATGTGGATGGATGACATCTCCATGAAGGATGTCCTTCTGTATTCCATTTGGAGCCCTTTATTTTATGACCTTTTGGCTTCTATTTCAAACCCTTCATTTGATGACCTTTCGACTTCCATTTAGAACCCTTCATCTTCGACATTATTTCACTATAAATAAGATGGTTTTGAATGAAGACACAAGTTTGAAAGTGGAAATATTTTATATACAAAAGTTACAGTGTTACAAGTTTTCAAATTTGGAGACATACATCTCTCATATACAGTTTGTCCATTGTATACATCTTCATTTGCATCTAGAATCGCAAGGCATACATCTCTCCTACAGAGTTTTCTCATTCCACATCCATTCTCGTTTGCAGAAAGAGATTTGGCTTATCATCTGTCCTATAAAGTTTTCCCACTTTGTATACATATTTAATAAATTTATTTACTTTTACTGATTACATTTTTATTTTTACATCCCTCCCTCCCTCCCTCCCTCCCTAAGTTTCATAAGCTTCATAGGCCCATGGATATATTAGCGCCAAGGAATTAATCTCAAATGTCATCTCTACCATGACTCCAATTACACTTGAATATTTGGTAATTAGATAAACCGGTATTACCCTCGAGTGTATAATAATAAGTATAATTTCTTAAATGGCATGAATCATGATTACCCGGACTATCATGTTCGTGACCATGTGTAATACTCATTAAAGAAATGGGAGTTGGAAAAATAAGGGTTAACTATTAAAAAAATCTTGCCCTGTTTGGTCGAATCCCATGGTGGGAGAGTTGCGATTAAATCCGTTAATTAATAAATGTGAAATAATAGTATGGCTAATTTGTTTCATCCTTTGTTAGATGTTGATTAGAATAGAAAATGGATTAGTGTTATCTAATTTTATTTTAGTACAATTATCATTTGGTGTAAATCTAGTTATATCACACAAACAAGGTTTATAGTACGAAAGTATTCTTTGATGAGTTTGATACCTTTGAAGTTAGGGTAATAAATTGGAATAATAATGCTTTAACCTCCTTTAATACTCGACTAATGTTTTAAAAAAACTCTTCCCAATTTTTACCGGCATTTGGATAGTTAATTTTGGGTCATAAAATTATGGGCATTACTGACTTTGTCAATGTTTTGGAGGTCACGTAGTGCGTCCGGTGTCTCAATTCCACTCTTGGGCGTCATATCAACAATCATTTTAGGTCACAAAGAAAAATATTTTTTTAAAAATGAAACTTAAATAATTAAAACAATTTAAAAAATAACAAAATGGGTCTTTTTACTAAAAAAATAATAAAAATATGTTATGAAATTGAAATTAACAAAAATAAATTAAATTGAAAAAAAAAAAAGAGGAGGAAAGGAAAGAAGTGAAGTGAATGAAGGGTGGTTTTGGTGTAGTTAATGGAGTGGTTAACAGGGAGATGGTTGAGCATGGCTAAGCAAATAGGCTTGTCTGTCATTGGACCAAGAGGCCATGTGGGAGGCTGCGAGGGAAACAATATTCATGAGATGTATGATTTTTTAGATGAGATGATTAGCAAGGGAAACAATTGTGTAAGAAAACACTTTTGGGGGCTTTGAAACATCCTTTGGACATTTGTCAAAGCAGATGGAAAGACTTTTTTTTAACTTTGTTCAACAACGTGCTTGAAAGAGTAGGGTCGTGTGGACAACAAAAGTTGCAGAATATGCTCAAAACGGGTTTGTTAAAAAGGCCGGAACTGCTCAAGCAAATGTGATCGGTGGAGTTAAAGCATAAAGGACACCAGGCACTATGTAGAAGCATGCACTTAGAGTGTGAATTGTTTTTCTCTCCTAGTCTGCGCCAAGATGGGAGATTAGCCTCTCTAGTGGTGGTTCATATTAGCAATAAGTAGTTTTTGTCTGTTGGATTGAAAGTGTAAGACTGAGTCTCCATATGATTTTTTTTTTTTCTACGAGCAAATTGCTCTCCAATTTAGGAGGGATTTTTACGAATGAAATCATCCAAGTGTATTGTCGACTCAACAAAATTATCAAGCATTGCTGGTATGGAGAGTTTATATTTTGTTGTTTCACCAAATACATGTGTCCACATGATCGGTTCACCTTTGTTAGCACTCTCATCCTGTGTTAAAAAGGAGCTTTGAAACAGTGCATGAACATACGCCAAAGCATAGTGGACAGGGGATGAGACTTTTGCCATATGTTGTAGTTGTAAGTGATATGTTAGACATGTATGCAAATTTTGGAAACATAGGAAGGCATGCAAATTGTTTAACAAGATGGCTCGTCGAGATGCATTCTTATGTAATACAATAGTTTATAGATATGCACAAAACAGGTTTACTGAAAATGCTTTGGAGCTTTTAAGCAAATGCAATTGGAGGGTGTAAAGCCAAACTCGAAAATCTTCTTTAGCATCCTCTTAGCTTGTGCCAAACTTGGAGCCTTGGAGCAAGGTATGGGCATTCAAACAAATTTTGAAAGTTGATATTTATCAAAATGAGGAAACACACAATACACTTAAATTGTTTGATGAAATGCTTGTAGTTATGGGCGATCGGGAACTAGTCTCATATCGAGTCTTGTACCTCACCAATTGAGTCAAGCAAGGTTTTCTCCCATCTAGCATGATTTTCGTATTGATTACTTTTCCCTTCATAATTGTATCGAAAATTAAAATCAAATGTCAAGTTTGTTTTTGGCTAAACAAAAGAATTTTTGTTGTTCAAAACAACAAAAGTTAAGTTGTTCATGCAACCAAAATGACTCATTTAGTATTGTTTACCCCACTCCCAAAATGTGTTGAGACTAAGCTGAAAAACTTAAACTAGAAAATTTGGAAAAATGTAACCGCCAATTACGAGTTGGATGCAAAGTTTTCGTCTAAACACTCCAATTACAAACCCTTGCAAAATTTAATGAAAGACACATTAAAACGACATGTTAAATACCTTCTTGACTCCCGTAGAGGAGATGTCAACATTCAGTTGTGTTCCCTGTAAAATGGAGTATCACGCCAACCCCTTAACAAACCTTGGATGATCGTTTTATCATTTAACAACATGTGATTCTAAGCCCAGTTGGTTGTTTCATAGCTTGGGATGGCTGCCAAAAGTCAAAAAAATGTTTTGGTTTTGGCTCGTGGTTTGGGGATCCGTGTTGGGAAACGGATTTCTACCAACACATACCTATAGAGTGTCGCCATGACAATTGTAATCAACTTCTAGTTTTGAGAAAACTACTTTGGGAACTAGTTTTGCAAGTGCGTTTGGTAGGCCACTTGTCATTCTGCAACAAGGACAAGCGTAGATACGTTTACGATAATCAACTCCATAAAGGTAGGTGTAGATTTAACCTTACTTGCCAAAAATGAGATCCATCGAATCTAGGTGTTTCTCTGTATATAGGGGAGTCGATGGGAACTAACAAAATGTGTGAACAAGTTTTGGACTTTTGTTTTCAAAATCGGTTTCGTAGCCACTCTAGCTAGATTGGTCATTTTCGTAAATTCTTAATAATAAGCTGGAAAATTATCGAGGGACCCTCTTATAGCTTAATAATTATTGAGAGATCTTAGGACACCTTCACATGACTGTATGGAATTCTTTTTTGTCACTTGCATTAAGAATTTTGCTTTTGGGAAATGTTGTGTTTTTCTCTCTCCTCTATCTCTCTCTAGATTGTAAATGAAATGAAATTGCAAATGTATTCCTTACCCTCTCTAATACGCATGCATGCAAAGATTTTGTTGTAGTTAATGGAAAATATGCATATGCATGATGTGTTAGATGGTAGGAGTTTTCCATGTCAGCTTTTAAGGCTGACCATGCTTTTGGTTGTAGGTACCCTAAACAAAAGGACTCAATAGCAATATTATGTTGTTTTGTAGTCGCATGTTTATTTTGAAATGTATGTAGTTTTTATTGAAATTGGGGCCTCATCTAGGTATTTATTAATGGAAATATCATTGTTGTATTATTTCAAGTGAGAACCACATTTTATTTTGTGAGGAAACGATAATGGTATGGTATTTGTAATTCAATTAATTGATATTCTTGTATGATTAGAAATATGCTTTCTAAAGGAATAATAGATAGTCATGGAAAGTAAAAGATGTTAGCATGATCGTAATAGAATATCATGGTAACTTGAATAATGGAAAGAGAGATAATGTTGCAATGTTGTGACAGAATAATATTTTGATCTAATGATGTGTGTAAAACTGATATTGTAGCGTAGAAAAGGAAGATATAAGATTGAAACTAAACTTTGATATAATCATTACTACATCATGTAATAACATTTAGCATTAATGATTGTATGTAATGCATAGTACAAAGTTGAATCTTTGTATGATTAAAGAAATTAACCTAAGTATCTAATTAGTGCACGTAGTGACAAATAGTCATAGGTATATGAGTTGTGCACCATCTTAAGGGAGTTTGCTCGTATCACACATAAGGAGGGTTATGCTTATTAGGATGTGTAAATTGAGCTTCCTTGTAAATTAGGGTCTAAAAGAAATTAGTTAACCAAAAGAGACACAAGTAAGTGGGTCACATGAACATTGCATACCTTGTTAAAAGATCTAATCATTTATCATGATAATCATGCAAAACCCTTCTTCTCTCGTATTTTTAGAAACTAAAGTAGGTGTTTGTGTGCATTTAAGTACATTTAGTGTGATGACTAAGTAGTATCGTGCTCATTTAAAGTGAACTAAGAAGTAATGAAAGGATGGAATTTCATGATTATCATAGAAAAATATATAACAATGTATAATGGTAATACTACTATAACGGTTTTGGTAACAAATAGAAATAAGGTGGAACCCTTACTTCAAAATGTAAATGGTCATCCCTTTTGGATCTAAGTAAACCTGAGTGAGTGTATGATTTGAAAGGAATTGATAGGTTGTGCTTGTTATTGCAAGGAAATCAATGTAAGATTTCCAAGTCCTTTTATGTCATTCCCAATAGGAAGGGATTAAACGAGGTAAATCTTATAATGTTTCCAACTCTTTTGTGAGACAATGTCGCTACAAGAAACAATGAAGAGTATTTTTGGATTCTAAGTAGGGAGTTAGCCTCTCCTACTAGTAACTTGTCGTAATAACTTCCCGGAAGTTACCCTGAGAATAATGTTGTCACACCCATCGATCAAATGAAACCCTTTTCCTATGTTAATATGTGAGCATGGTTTCCCTATTTGTGTCTTTAAACGACTTAGAAAAATGTGTGAAAGGCAATTGGAGCCAAGCTTAGTTAATTCCATGAAAGGACTTCCTTAGGACTCATAGTGGTTTCATAAGTGATCTTCTTATCAACCCTTGTTCGTGTGATAGGCTTGTTGAGTGAGGGCCTTATACCCTAGTTAGTATTGTTTCTTCATGGTAATTATGGTTCTGAGATAGTATCTTGTACAATGGATGGGTTTTTTATCGTCATAGCGTGGGGAAACATTGTGTCGTTTCATTGTCACACTCTTGCAATGACCCGAGCATCTCATGCTTACCTAATTAAGAGAAGGATCCAATGTTTCTACAAACCACCTTGGTAAGAGGTGCACGAGACCTCGTGAAAGGTGTTTTGAGTTATACTCTTCTACTTTTGTAGATTGGGAATGTGTGTGACTTAGAATCCGTAGAAAGATGGTGGTCAAGAAACCTGTTATGGGATAAGCAACTTAGTTGTGAACATCTCACTTCCTTACCAAGGGCTAGTGTGTGTTTCGGGTCACGTTGGAGTTGCACACACTTGGACCTAACCTTTTTGTTAGGAATCAAAATTGAATTTTCGTTTTGAAAGAAGTCATGAGAACAAAAATATGGAAACTAACACATGATTGAACCCATGAATGAAATAAACCTCATCTCGATGAGGTATTATGTGTCATGTAATGACATTAGCCATACTTCCACAAATGAAATACTTCAAGTAAAACTATAAACCATATGTTCATTGGATTAATGCAAATGCGAGTGTTAGCATTAGTGTTTATGTGACCCAATGTTGTGTTAAACAACAATATCAAACAAACAAACAAAAAATCCCTAGTTTTACTATTACATTTTGAGCTGTAAATTTTGGAGTGTTAGAGAAAGAATCCACAAAATCGAGATATTTCTATCTCAAAATACGGCTCAATTCTCTATCTTGAAAGTACACGTTTGAAGGTAGTATTCATTTGAGACAAGGAGACTCCTTCCATAATTGTCAAACCCCATATTATGTTGAGTTCCCTAGCTTTGCTCGAGCACGTCAAGGGACTTGATCATAATGATGAAGAGATAAGGGGCTCTAGGGTCCCCTGAATGACATGCTATGGAACCTTGGAAAAATCCACTAGGAACCCTGTTTCACAATAAGCGAAAAGAAGGACATAGAGATGCAATGATATAGAGCCATGAGTGAAAAATCTCATAGAAACCAAAATTTCCCAAGTATTTTGATTAAGAAATCTCGGTCCAAATGATCATAAGCCTTGTTGACATCAAGTTTGATTACCATCATTGATTATTTTTTCGAGTAGCTGCATTAAGGAGCTAATACAGACTGTAATTCCATCAAGGATTTGTCTACCTTTGCAAAGCCCCTAGTTGAGGAGAAATGATCTGGAAGTTTGTTTTGGAGTCTCGAGTCGTGGCTTTTCTCATAATCTTATGAGTGGTATTACTTAGGGCAATGGAGTACGAGATCTCCATAAAATTAGCATTGGATTGTTTTGGAATGAGAGCTATAAATGAACAATTGAGATCTTTGAGCAATTTCTTCGATTTAATAGACTCATTAGCTGCCAAACAGATCTCTTTTTAACAATATCTCAAAATTCTTGAAAAAGCCCGGAGGAAACCATCCGGACCAGGAGCTTTGTCCCATCCATGCTCCAAAAAGGGCAAAGTGAACCTCTTCTTCCGGGAAAGGGCACATGAGATCTAGGTTATCTGGTCATTGATAATGTAAGGGATCATATTGAGAAAAGCTGCTTGTGCTCTAAATCGGGTGCGATCGGGGCTGCGAAGAGATTATTGAAGTGATTTCTGACTTCCTCCATGATGGCCAAGAGGAGTGACCATCATTGACTTTAGATTAGAGATTCTGTTAGTGTTCTGCGAGACAAGATTGTCTCGATGAAAGAATTATGTATTTTAGTCATCCTCCTTCAACCATTTCTTCTGGACTCTGCTTCCAAAAATAATTGTTCTTTTTAAAGCGTGAGTTTCTCTATTTCTAAGAGAACTTGGTGAATTATGGTTTTTATCCTCTCGATGAAGAGAATTTTATTGAGCATGAAACTCATTTTACATCTATAGCATGCTTGAGTTATGAATTGTGAAGACCAAGGAACAAATGAAGTCCTTCCAAAAAAACATAACCAATTTAGTGATGATGCTATGTGGATGAAAAAGATAGACGCAAATGGGCTTCTTGATTGCGAGTCCTTTTAGATAAGCTATCAAAAAGTATGACAACCACTTGAAGAGCATCTTGAGGAGGATTTAGAAGATTTAAATGATGAAGATGTCAATGATGCGGGCACGACATTCATCCAAAGATATGAGTAGTCTGTTCTCTAGACTTGTTTCGATGAAACTTTTTCATCCTCACTTCATGGTAGAAGATCTAAGATAAAGATTCATGGTAGAAAATCAAGATTTATAGCGAGAAGATCGAACATCAAAAAGGAATGGATATTTTGCAAACTTAATGGGACAGCCCTAATCTAAGTAGCTATTTTCACACACAGTGCATCCTTGTTGTACCTTGTGGTCCCATGAACATCAAAAAAGGAATGGATATTTTGCAAACTTAATGGGACAGACCCTAATCTAAGTAACTATTTTCACAGCGCATCCTTGTTGTACCTTTTGGTCCCATGAACATATTATTAAAATCTTTCATTTATTCATTGATTCTAATATGTATGATTTTCATATAGTGTAGCATTTTATCTAGGTTAGAGGCTCAGTAATTGACTCATTATTTTGGAATTGGCGGTTTAGCAATTACGATGTGTAATGTCCCCTCTGCCCGCATAAGCCTGGGCGAAGACCTTTGGCCCCTTATGTCTACCCGACGGCCAAAGGGAAGTTTTAGGGTGACTTATCTTTATTATTTTATTATATTGTGCTATTATTTTTAAAAAAATAATAATATCATGAAAAAGCACATATAATAAATAATAAAGTTTAATCATGAATTAAAATGTCAAAAAATACAATTAAAAAATTGTATTAGAAAAGAGAAAGTGCGACTTACCTTAGGGAGTCATTTTTTGGAAAATGTGCCAATTAGCCCAAAAGGGAAAATGCGACCAGCATAGGAGAATGAAACAATTTGATTGGTTGATTTGAGGGTGGTGGTTGGCTGATCTCCCTTTAAATAAACAAGTCGACTTGTAGAGAGGGCATCCAGATTTTTATTATCATCTTTTGCATTGCTAAGAGCTCTGAGCTTTTATCAAAAATTCCAAGGACGAAAACCCTTGTGAATTTATCTCTTGCGGACGAAAACCCCAGGGGATTGGGAGGGGATTTCACTCAGAAATTCCTAGCGTTATTCATCAGATTTCCAGGTTCAGTTCAGCCGTGTGTGTAAGGAGATTTGAAGGTGTTTTTCAGTGATTTCCAACCAGCAGTTGGGTCGGCCCAGTATAAGCAAGTTAACAGCGAATTCAGAGGTATTTTTATCCAAAAACATTTGTTAAATGTTTGCCATCATATTGTAATCTGATCGCTGTACTTTTTATCATTTTTGAAGTGTATTTTGAAGATTTTCAATCTGAATAATAACAGACTTCAGATCTGATTTTCTGGGCATTTTGGATTGTTATAAGTTCAGTTTTTATGTAATTCAGTCCCCAAATATCTGGGCAGTCATTAGAAATCAGAAGTAATTTTATTTGGTGTGATTTACATTGTTATCTCTCTTAAACCCTAGTCGCACTTTCCAGATCTGCACTAGGATTTGACATAAAATACACAGAAATCTGTATTTGCTGTTTTTGTTTGATAAAAAATCAGTATAGTGTAAGAAGGATCCATCTAGGGATCTTTCAGTGGTATCAGAGCATCAATCCTCCCACCTGGAGGGTTTTGGGTTTGTTTTATGCAGCCTACAGAAGTTGGGCCACACCGATATTATACAAGGAGTCAGGCACGTCTGAATATTGAAGGTATCATGGATAGAGGAGAAGGAGCACACACTCCTCCACGACGTGAGCGGCCTGATCCGGATGCCCTTTTCAGCGGAATGATCGATTCCCATCAGGAAATGATTCAGACCATGAGACAGCTGATGGAGAATTTGACTATGGATAGGGCAAGAAATCGGCATGATAGAAGGGAAAGATCTGCATCCATAGCTAGCAGCCACAGAAGGCACAACCGGGTTCCTACAGAAGTAGGCAGCGTAAGAGGCTCCCCTCCACGAGATAGGAGATATACAGAGGAAAGGAGACCCACGAGGACTGCGGATCGACCTATGCAACCTAGATTCCTACCAAGGGAGGAGCCGCCATTAGTTGAGGACCCACTTGAAGACATAGCTTTTCAAGATAATGTAATGGTAGCTCATGATGAGTGGAGAGCATTACCAAAAGGTACGGAACGCCTTTCCCCTCCACCAGTATTGTATGCAGAAAAGGGAGAGCTTAAAAGCTAGGCAAACACAAAGGCCTAGGACCCAGCAAAACAGAGAATTGAAGCAGGTTACCAATAAGGTGACCCTTTCCACCTTCGATGGCAGTGGAAAGATTAGTGCCAGGGCGTGGATTCACAAGCTTGATACATACCTCACTCTCAAACCTATGCAGGAATAGGAGGCTATTCAGTTTGCTACTCTTCACTTGGAGGGAGGGGCATATGATTGGTGGCACCATGGGCTTATCACACAGAGACATGACTTACTGCGGTCATATATAAGGAGTTTAGTGAGAAGTTGATTGCATTTGACCACAAAGATGTGGAGCTATATTACGAGGATTTGCACATTTACGACGTGAGTGGGCACGTTGATTCTTACATCAACGAATTTCAGCGAATTGCAGTAATGGTTCCCGAGATGCCTGAGAGACGTGTGGTAATGCTTTTTATTGAGGGTCTGCATGACAGGTTAAGAGGGTTGGTCAAGGCCCTTAGGCCTACTACATTACATGATGCTATCCAGACAACATTAGATTTGGAGACCACTCCCACTTCTTACCAGCCTAGTAAGAAGCCCTTCACAAGCTCCAAGCCGATTCAGCGTTCCACTACTCAGCAAAAGAGTGTTCCCCCTCCTAGGATGGATCAAGAGACTCGAAATGAATTGAGAAGAAAGAAACTTTGTTTCCATTGCAAAGATCACTGGGAGCCTGGGCACAACTGCCTTGGGAAAGGCAAGGTGCATCTTATTGAAGTTATCTCGGATGCAGAGGCAGATTCTTCAGCAGATACAGATGCAGAGGACGATGGTCATGGTGCACATGAGGAGCAGCCACAGGTAGAGCTAGGAGATGGAGATGCATCAGGCTCAGGTACTATTGCTTCGCTTTCTGGAGTCCCTAGGTATCATCCCTTTCGTGTGAAAGGAGTACTTAAGGGCCAACGAGTTGTTTGCTTGATTGATAGTGGTGCTACGCACAATTTCCTTGATGAGGGATTTGTGATGAAGCGGGGATTACAGGTTGAAGAATTTGAGGGGTTCAGTGTACGAGTGGCAGATGGCTTTGCACTAAGCTGCACTAGACGAATTCCACAGCTTAGTATCCAGTTAGGAGACTACACATTGACAGATGATTTTTACATAGTTGGACTTGGAGAGATAGATGCAGTTTTGGGAATTCAGTGACTTTAGTCTTTGAGAGGTATGTACAGGATTTCGAGTCAATGGAGATAGAGTTTATGTCAGAGGGAAGAAGATTGTGCTATGAGCTCTTTCGGATGGTGGACCTAGAGTTGTTTCAGCACATAGGATGGAGTCTATTATCAGTCATGGAGAGGTTGCATGGGCAGCCCAATGTTTCATTTCATCCAAATCTTCTCCAGATGGTGGACAACAGTTGCATACAGATATTCAAACCATAATAGATAGGCACGGGCAGGTTTTTGGTGATATTCCTCCAGGGAGACCACCAGACAGAGGGTTTGAGCATGTCATAGAGTTGGAGGAGGGTGCCAAGCCTGTGATCACTACACCCTATCGTCATCCTAAGAAATTTAAGGATGAGATAGAGAGGACCATCAGGGAGCTTCTTGATATGGGGCATATCCGTCCTAGTTCTAGCCCATTTGCTTCTTCGGTGGTGTTGGTAAAGAAGAAGGACGGGACGATGAGAATGTGTATCGACTACAGGGCCCTCAACAAGAAGACCATCAAAAACAGGTATCCCATCCCTCGTATTGATGAGCTTTTGGATGAATTGCATGGGGCCATTTATTTTTCGAAGATTGATCTTCGATCAGGATACCATCAGATTCGGGTTCGAGAGGAGGACATCCTCAAGACAGCATTCAGATGTCATTATGGGCATTATGAGTTCTTGGTGATGCCATTTGGTCTCACTAATGCACCTGCCACCTTCCAGTCATGCATGAACCATCTCTTCAAAAAACAGTTGAGGAAGTTCGTGCTAGTTTTCTTTGATGATATCTTGATCTACAAGCAGGACATGGGAGGATCATTTGAGGCATTTAGATGAGGTACTTGGCATTATGGAGATTCAGTCTCTATTTGCTAAGATGTCCAAATGCGAGTTTGGACTTACTGAGATACTGTATCTGGGACATGTCATTGGGGCCAATGGGGTCAAGGTCCATCAGGAGAAGATACAGGCTATGCAGGATTGGCCTCCACCTAGGAACATATCAGAGTTGCGGGGATTCCTAGGGCTATGCGGATATTATCGGAGATTTGTGAGGGGTTATTCAGATATTGCTGCACCTTTGACAAATCTCACAAGGAAGGGCGCATTTAGATGGACAGATGAGGCACAGATAGTATTTGATGAGCTCAAGATGGTAATGAGCACATGTCCAGTCCTTGCTCTTCCGGACTTCTCTAAGCCATTCATCTTAGAGTGTGATGCCTCGGGCTTAGGCATTGGTGCAGTTTTGATGCAGGACCGTCATCCCATTGCCTATGAGAGTAGGAAGTTGAGGGAGAACGAGAGGTTGTATTCCACCTATGATAAGGAGATGCTCGCCATCATGCATGCATTGGCAAAGTTCAGACAATATTTGGTGGGAGGGAAGTTCGTAGTGAGGACCGACCATAACAGCTTGAGGTACTTCTTGGAGCAGAAGGAACTCAATGAGAGGCAGCAGAAATGGGTCAGCAGGATCCAGGCCTATGATTTTGACATCGAGTATGTCAAAGGGAAGAAAAATGTTGTGGCCGATGCGCTATCGAGGAGACCCCATGTTGCTATCCTATATTCTATGAGTGAGATTTCTGCAGATTGGAAGTCTCAATTGCTGGTCGAGTATTCAAAGAACACCTTAGCATGTGAGATCATGGATGGCAAAATTCAGGATGGGCGCTACCAGGTAATTTCTGATTTGATTTATTATAAGGGTAGGATTTATTTGGTACCTGAATCTAAGCTTAAGGGGAAGATTCTACATGCACTCCATGATGCTCCATTAGCAGGACATCCAGGTTATTTCAAGACATACAGGCAGGTTAGAGAGAGATTCTCTTGGAAGGGTCTCAAGGAGGATGTTCTATAGTATATTCGAGAGTGTATGACTTGTCAGCAAAACAAGTCAGAGCATACTTTCCCTGCAGGCTTATTACAGCCCTTACCTATTCCAGAGCAGAGGTGGGAGAGTATATCTATGGATTTCATTACAGGACTACCAGTTGTGCAGGGCTATGATCGCATTTATGCGATAGTTGACAGGTTGACTAAGTATGGGCACTTCTTCGCCATCCCCACGAGTTTTAAGGCACCACAGGTGGCTGATTTGTTCTTTAGGGAGGTATTCAGGTTACATGGGCTTCCGAAGAATATTGTCAGCGATAGGGATAGCGAGAGTTTATGAGCACATTCAGCGGGAACTATTCGGAGTTGGCGAGGCACTTTGAGTTGACTCCGAGCACTAGCTATCATCCGCAGACAGATGGGCAGACGGAGATTGTGAATAAGTGGATTGAGGGGTACTTGCGCAACTATGTTTCAGGGCAGCAGAGAGCATGGGTCAAGCAGCTTTATTTGTGCGAGTATTGTTACAATACTACATACCACATGTCCATTGGGATGACCCCTTTTCGAGCTTTGTACGGTTATGACGCGAGGTCCTTTGTGGATATGGCGTTTGGAGATAGTAGAGCTCCTAAGGCTCGAGAGTGTTTACGGGGACGGCGGGATATTTTAAAACCCTTAAGGACAATATGCAGCATGCCCAAAATCAGCAGAAGGCGTATGCAGACAGGCACAGGATTGAGCGATCATTTGAGGTGGGGGATATGGTCTTTCTACGACTCCAACCTTACAGACAGAGTACTCTTAAGAAGAGTGGAGCGGAGAAGCTTAAGCCTCGCTTCTATGGTCCATACAGGGTAGTGAGGAGAGTTGGACAGGTAGCTTATGAGTTGGAGTTACCTTCTGAAAGTAAGATACACAATGTTTTTCATGTATCTTGCTTAAAGAAGGCATTGGGACAGCATGTGACCTCTTCAGTAGAGTTACCCCCCTTGGATGATGAGGGAAGACTGGATTTGGTTCCTGAGGGACTTCTGGATTGGAGGGAGAGAAGATTGCGGAACAAGGTGATACGGGAGTACCTGGTTCGTTGGAAAGATTTACCCTTGGAGGATGCCACTTGGGAGGGTGAGTCTATTCTTCAGCACCCCGCGTTGCTACAGTTGCTTGTGGGCAAGCAACTCCGGGGAGGGAGGACTGTAATGTCCCCTCTGCCCGCATGAGCCTGGGCGAAGACCTTTGGCCCTTTATGTCTACCCGACGGCCAAAGGGAAGTTTTAGGGTGACTTATCTTTATTATTTTATTATATTGTGCTATTGTTTCAAAAAAATAATAATATCATGAAAAAGCACATATAATAAATAATAAAGTATAATGATGAATTAAAATGTCAAAAATACAATTAAAAATAATTGTATTAGAAAAGAGAAAGTGCGACTTACCTTAGGGAGTCAATTTTTGGAAAATGTGCCAATCAGCCCAAAAGGGAAAATGCGCCCAGCATAGGAGAATGAAACAATTTTATTGGCTGATTTGGGGGTGGTGGTTGGCTGATCTCCCTTTAAATAAACAAGTCGACTTGTAGAGAGGACATCCAGATTTTTATTATCATCTTTTGCATTGCTAAGAGCTCTGAGCTTTTACCAGAAATTCCAAGGACGAAAACCCTTGTGAATTTATCTCTTGTGGACGAAAACCCCAGGGGATTGGGAGGGGATTTCACTAAGAAATTCCCAGCGTTATTCATCAGATTTCCAGGGTCAGTTCAGCCGTGTGTGTAAGGAGATTTGAAGGTGTTTTGCAATGATTTCCAACCAGCAGTTGGGTCGCCCTAGTATAAGCAAGTTAACAGCAAATTCAAAGGTATTTTTATCCAAAAACATTTGTTAAATGTTTGCCATCATATTGTAATCTGATCGCTGTACTTTTTTATCATTTTCTGAAGTGCATTTTGAAGATTTTCAATCTGAATAATATCAAACTTCATATCTGATTTTCTACAGGCATTTTTGGATTTGTAATAAGTTCAGTTTTTTATGTAATTCAGTCCCCAAATATCTGGGCAATCATTAAAAATCAGAAGTAATTTTATTTGGTGTGATTTACATTGTTATCTCTCTTAAACCCTAGTCGCACTTTCTAGATCTGCACTAGGGATTTGACATAAAAACACAGAAATCTGTATTTGTTGTTTTTGTTTGATAAAAAATCAATATAGTGTAAGAAAGATCCATCTAGGGATCTTTCACGATGTATATATTTTTTTGCATGTTTTAAGTTGTCATGCTTTATAATTATAGTTTCAAAAATTTGTATAAACACCAAAAACTAATAGATTCTAATTTTTTTTTAATGAGTAGTGCACTCATTTGGGCACTAGATTACATAGATTGTTGACATCTCTGCTCATGCTTCGGAGGAAGCATATAACGGATTTACAATTACGAGTAAGCGTACAACTAAACTAGTGATCACCTTGACTTAAGCGGCTACAAGTAAGGGGCATCCAAAGTTCAAACCCACACCTACACCCTAATAGTCTGCAACCCCTCTTTGTACACGCAGAATTTAAAACCACTCTTTTCGGCATGTATTTCTAAGATGAATGATATTTCACATAAATCTAGGAAAAGCGAAGGATGATGGAATCACAACCTAAACTTGATTCTTGAAGAATTTTAACTTTCCGGTTGTAATTTTGGAACTTGCAATTTGGAGGTTTGCAAACAAGCAACAACATTGCGGGGTTCTTGATTGCGAGTCCTTTATAAGCTATCAAAAAGTATGACAACCACTTGAAGAGCATCTTGAGGAGGATTTAGAAGATTTAAATGATGAAGATGTCAATGATCTAGGCACCGACATTCATCTAGCATATGAGTAATCTGTTCTCTAGACTTGTTTCGATGAAACTTTTTTCATCCTCATTTCATAGTAGAAGATCTAAGATAAAGATTCATGGTAGAAAATCAAGATTTATAGCAAAAGATCGAACATCAAAAAAGGAATGGATATTTTGCAAACTTAATGGGACAGCCCTAATCTAAGTAGCTATTTTCACACAGCGCATCCTTGTTGTACCTTTTGGTCCCATGAACATATTATTAAAATCTTTCATTTATTCATTGATTCTAAACTATATGATTTTCATATAGTGTAGCAT
Organism: Taxus wallichiana var. yunnanensis; assembly: GCA_018340775.1. NCBI lineage: Eukaryota > Viridiplantae > Streptophyta > Pinopsida > Cupressales > Taxaceae > Taxus > Taxus wallichiana. Next base: position 444,679,421 of record CM031234.1, read on the forward strand.
TTATCTAGGTTAGAGGCTCTGTAATTGACTCATTATTTTGGAATTAGCAGTTTAGCAATTACGATGTATATATTATTTTGCATGTTTTAAGTTATCGTGCTTTATAATCATAGTTTCAAAAATTTGTATAAACACCAAAAACTAATAGATTCTGATTTTTTTTTAATGAGTAGTGCACTCATTTGGGCACTAGATTACATAGATTGTCGACATCTCTACCCATGCTTGAAGGAAGCATATAACAAATTTACAATTACGAGGAAGCGTACAACTAAACTAGTGATCACCTTGACTTAAGCGGCTACAAGTAAGGGGCATCCAAAGTTCAAACCTACACCTACACCCTAATAGTCTGCAACCCCTCTTTGTACACGCAGAATTTAAAACCACTCTCTTGACATGTATTTCTAAGATGAATGATATTTCACGAAATCTAGGAAAAGCTGAAGGATGATGGAATCACAACCTAAACTTGATTCTTGAAGAAATTTAACTTTCAAGTTGTAATTTTGGAACTTGCAAGCTGGAGGTTTGCAACAAGCAACAACATTGCAGGCTTCTTGATTGCGAGTCGTCTTAGATAAGCTATCAAAAAGTATGACAACCACTTGAAGAGCATCTTGAGGAGGATTTAGAAGATTTAAATGATGAAGATGTCAATGATCAGGCACGGACATTCATCCAAAGCATATGAGTAGTCATTCTCTAGACTTGTTTCGATGAAACTTTTTCGTCCTCATTTCATAGTAGAAGATCTAAGATAAAGATTCATGGTAGAAAATCAAGATTTATAGCAGAACATCGAACATCAAAAAAGGAATGGATATTTTGCAAACTTAATGGGACAGCCCTAATCTAAGTAGCTATTTTCACACATCGCATCCTTGTTGTACCTTTTGGTCCCATGAACATCAAAAAAGGAATTGATATTTTGCAAACTTAATGGGACAGCCCTATTCTAAGTAGCTATTTTCACACAGCGCATCCTTGTTGTACCTTTTGGTCCCATGAACATATTATTAAAATCTTTCATTTATTCATTCAGATTCTAAACTGTATGATTTTCATATAGTGTAGCATTTTATCTAGGTTAGAGGCTCTGTAATTGACTCATTATTTTGGAATTAGCAGTTTAGCAATTACGATGTATATATTTTTTTGCATGTTTTAAGTTATCGTGCTTTATAATTATAGTTTCAAAAAATTGTATAAACACCAAAAACTAATAGATTCTGATTTTTTTTATGAGTAGTGCACTCATTTGGGCACTAGATTACATAGATTGTCGACATCTCTGCTCATGCTTCGAAGGAAGCATATAACAAATTTATAATTACAAGGAAGCGTACAACTAAACTAGTGATCACCTTCAGCTTAAGCAGCTACAAGTAAGGGGCATCCAAAGTTCAAACCCACACCTACACCCTAATAGTCTGCAACCCCTCTTTGTACACGCAGAATTTAAAACCACTCTTTTCAGCATGTATTTCTAAGATGAATGATATTTCACAGAAATCTAGGAAAAACTGAAGGATGATGGAATCACAACCTAAACTTGATTCTTGAAGACATTTAACTTTCCAGTTGTAATTTTGGAACTTGCAAACTGGAGGTTTGCAACAAGCAACAACATTGCAGGCTTCTTGATTGCAAGTCCTCTTAGATAAGCTATCAAAAAGTATGACAACCACTTGAAGAGCATCTTGAGGAGGATTTAGAAGATTTAAATGATGAAGATGTCAATGATCTGGGCACTGACATTCATCCAGCATATGAGTAGTCTGTTCTCTAGACTTGTTTCTGATGAAACTTTTTTCGTCCTCATTTCATAGTAGAAGATCTAAGATAAAGATTCATGGTAGAAAATCAAGATTTATAGCAGAAGATCAAACATCAAAAAAGAATGGATATTTTGCAAACTTAATGGGACAGCCCTAATCTAAGTAGCTATTTTCACACAGCGCATCCTTGTTGTACCTTTTGGTCCCATGAACATCAAAAAAGGAATGGATATTTTGCAAACTTAATGGGACAGCCCTAATCTAAGTAGCTATATTCACACAGCGCATCCTTGTTGTACCTTTTGGTCCCATGAACATATTATTAAAATCTTTCATTTATTCATTCAGATTCTGAACTGTATGATTTTCATATAGTGTAGCATTTTATCTAGGTTAGAGGCTCTGTGATTGACTCATTATTTTGGAATCAGCAGTTTAGCAGTTACGATGTATATATTTTTTTGCATGTTTTAAGTTGTCATGCTTTATAATTATAGTTTCAAAAATTTGTATAAACACCAAAAACTAATAGATTCTGATTTTTTTAATGAGTAGTGCACTCATTTGGGCACTAGATTACATAGATTGTCGACATCTCTGCTCATGCTTCGAAGGAAACATATAACAAATTTACAATTACGAGTAAGCGTACAACTAAACTAGTGATCACCTTCAGCTTAAGCAGCTACAAGTAAGGGGCATCCAAAGTTCAAACCCACACCTACACCCTAATAGTCTGCAACCCCTCTTTGTCAACGCAGAATTTAAAACCACTCTCTTCAGCATGTATTTCTAAGATGAATGATATTTCACAGAAATCTAGGAAAAACTGAAGGATGATGGAATCACAACCTAAACTTGATTTTGAAGAATTTTAACTTTCCAGTTGTAATTTTGGAAATTGCAAACTGGAGGTTTGCAACAAGCAACAACATTGCAGGCCATGGAGACTAGTTAAAAATCTGATGCATTCATTAATGATGAATTTGATTTAGTACATTAGATAATGAAATAAATAACAAAGAATACATATGACCAGAAGTGATATCCTTTAAATGACTTGGAAATATGTGCGCAATACAAATTACCGATTAGTTCAGCTGTATGTGTCTTCAGAAAAAAACCATCAGCACTCATCACACCTTTCTTCAGATGTCTGATTTTTACAATTCCTTAAATTCCACTCAAGATGGAATTCAATGATATGTCAATATTTTAGATTTCTGAACTAGGTTTGTTGTGTCCCCAAGCTCCAACTCACCCCCTTGTGACACTATTTCAGACTCCTTGTTGAAAAATGTCACGATCTCTTCTAGAGTTTTGCCTTTTGTCTCAGGTATACTTACATATATAAAGCCCACTCCGAGGAGTGATATACCAGCAAAGATGAAGAATGTTCCACCTATGGTGATCGACTTAGATAAACTTAGGAAAGTCATAGAGATCACTCCACTTGCAATTCTGTTTACTACTACTCCCAGACTGGCTGCTTGTCTTGTGATTCTCAATGGGAATATCTCTGACAACAAAACCCAACATATTGGCCCTAATCCAATGGAGAAAAATGCAACATTGCTGCACACTGCCAACATAGCTAGAATGGCAGATCCTTGGTGGCTTCCTGATGTGTTTTCTATCAAGAAAAAACCCGATGCCAAGGTTATCAAAGATAGAGTCATTCCAAGGGCACTTATCAGCAACAATGGCCTTCTTCCAACTCTATCTATCAACAAAAAAGCCACCAAGATAAATCCAGTTTTTGCAAAACCTACTGCAACAGTAGCAGCAAGAAGTCCTGCTTGACTCTGAATTCCAGCTTCTTTGAAAACCACCGGACTGTAATAAACTATTGCATCAATGCCTGAAGCTTGCTGGAAGAATTGAATCCCTAAAACTATGATTAGCATCTTCTGCACCGCAGAGTGGGCCTAATAAGTTCTCTCCAAACTCCTTCCCCATGATGTTTTTTCTGAAGAATTTGGGAATTCGGTATGTTTATATTTTCATCTTGTTCCCCCAGTTTCTCAACATTCTCATTAGACTCATTACCCCCATCACCTGCTGCTTCTATAATTTCTGCCAGTCTTGCATCTGCCTCACCTTGATCATCTGAGGTTCTCGCCAGTACAAATGCAGCTTCTTGAATCCTATTTTGCATAACAAGCCATCTAGGAGATTCTGGCATACACAGGACACCTAATGCAAGGAAAACTGATGGAATCAATCCCACACCAAGCATCAACCTCCAGCTTATATGGGCTGGTAACCCAGCGAGAAAATAATTGGAAATATAACCGAGAAGAATCCCTATATTGATAAAAATCTCAGGAAGGGATGTAAGTGCCCCTCGGCTTGATGCAGGAGAAACCTCGGCAGTGTATACTGGGGCAATCATTAGGCCATATCCAACCCCAATCCCACCCACAAACCTGCCTACCATCAAAATCAAAAGGAAGGAGCTAAACCCATGACAGCTGCACCCACCATACATATGAGTCCTGTCAAAGCCATTGTCCATCTTCTTCCTATAGCATCTGAAGTCCTGCCTGCAGCTGCAGCTCCTAGAAGAGAAACTATGCTCAAAGACCCAACAAGAAGCTCTGTTTGTTCCTCCGTTATGTGCAAGTCCTCTTGAATAAATATAATTGCTCCACTAATAACACCAGCATCTGTAAAATATCAGAAAAGCCATATAATTTGTCAGCTTAGGGAAGCCCAAATCACCTTCTGATTGAAACAAGCAGATGGAAAAACATGGAGCATATATCACCTTTATGTATTCTATGTAATCAAGAAGAAGTAGAGGATGAGAAAAAAGTGATGCTTTACACCTATCTTGCCAGGATACTGATACAGGTACGGGTTCAATATGCAGATACGTCAATTTTAAAAAACCCTTGGGAACGATACGTCTTGGATACGTCCGTACACACACACACACACACACACACACATATTCTCATTTTTAGTCCATAAAAAACTGAAATAGTAATACAAAACTTGAATCGATGTTCAAAACATTCAATATACTTAAGACTTTACATTTTCATTGATCATGTGGCTGCCATACATATGATATACGAATATCATGTCAACATGAATACAAACAAAACTTGAAAAATATACTAGGATCAATGTTCAAATTTAACCTTGATATCGGAATAAACTTGATAAACTTGAAAAATATACTAGGAGGGGAGCTTTCATTAGAAGCTAAATGATCAACCTAAACATTTTATTGAGCCATGTTTTTAAATATAAAACATAAAAATAGAGTGCAATCTAATCTATATTATAATGAAGAGTCATTTGAAGTGACAATGGAAAATGTAGACGAGTAGATGCCTGTTCTGCCATCCAGCAATAGCATCATTACAAAACTAAATGTTAGCACGGGCTTAAATATAAAATGTCATAGCTTCAATACTCTCCCCCTTTTGTGCCAGCAAAAAAGGGAAGCTGGCAATCCATAAGCCATCTGTATCAGGTCAATTTCTTTTTATTCACATCCAAGTGCCACAGCACCATGATTGAAGAAAGAATTTTGAGCCTGATCACCGTAAATTCAATGCTTATAAACAACATATGTGCATTGCAGTCATCAGGCTTACAACAAAAATGAAAGAATCGATTAATATATTGTACAACATAGTCAGCAGGTCTGGTAGCCATTCTCAGATCTCTCTTGTCAATAAAAGAATTGGCCAATTGTCACTTGTAAATTATTCATCATACCACTAACTTTTAGCTTCCGTTTATATTGCTATTTGTCAAATAATCCCCTGAAACTTAACCCACGTCATTCTGAGGATGATATGAGATGATAATGCCCTTGTCTTGTCTTCAGTCCTCCGCAATTGAACTGGCCTGACTAGCAAAAAACAACCTTGGCGTATTTAACCTTGGGTTCGCCGTGGGTACGTCCGGGTTCTTCCGGGTATGTCACGGGTACGTCTGGACGTACCCATGGCGTACCCAGGAAGAACCCATCATGTATCCGTACCCATACCCTGACATATCTGTACCGGATACGTATCAGGCAGGGTACGGGGGCTGGGGGACGAACCCTGGCAACATAGCTTTACACTCCCAAGTATGAACAAGTATGATTAAAGCACTCAAGCATAACCAAAAGAACAATTTACAGTCTGTTGAGTTTGCTTCCCAAGTAAAGAAGTAGTTAAGCTTGTCTTCCAAGCAGCAAGGTAGTTGCATCAAAAATGTTCTTCACCTTAGGAATATGAGTTTAAATAACTCTGAAGTTGGAAGCAGTTAAGTTGATAATTTTGAGATGGTCTCGTTTACCGGTGACTTAGGCATGCTTTTTTATCTTGTAGCCTGATGTGACTATATTTGGGGTGTGATTCCTTTCAACCTGTGTTTTGCATCACTAGCTCTGTAATTATGAAAGCAGAATTTTCAGTCCTATGGTGTCTCCCGAGGTCTTCAAAAAAACATTTTTATTTCCCTTGGAGTTATGCATTCTAGGCCAATATCTCTGCTTCAGAGGGAATACAAAGTCAAATGAACCTAAGTGCTTCACACAAGACCCTGGTTTGATCTGTTAGTGTGGATTTCCATTTAAAAGAACAAAGACAGGTAAATTGCTTTGCAGTGGTATGCTATACACCAATACAGGTTGAATGCCTCTGCTTAAGAGAGGCTACAAAGCCAAATGGCATAATCACCAGAAAAATTGGGCTCGAGGACTACACTTATACCTGTAGGATAGCACCCACATCTCTTGGTGACTATATTTAAAATTAATATTGTGGTACCCTTTCTATTCATATGTCCTGCTACCCTGTTTCAAATTAGGTCTCTCCCAGACCCTGTCTCTGTCCCTACAAGTATCTAGCATCTCCAGGCGATATGCCCTGCTACCCTGTTTCAAATTAGGTCCCTCCCAGACCCTGTCTCTGTCCCTACAAGTATCTAGCATCTCCAGGCAATATGCCCGGCTACCCTGTTTCAAATTAGGTCTCTCCCAGACCCTGTCTCTGTCCCTACAAGTATCTAGCATCTCCAGGCGATATGCCCTGCTACCCTGTTTCAAATTAGGTCTCTCCCAGACCCTGTCTCTGTCTCTACAAGTATCTAGCATCTCCAGGCAATATGCCCTGCTACCCTGTTTCAAATTAGGTCTCTCCCAGACCTAGTCTCTGTCCCTACAAGTATCTAGCATCTCCAGGCAATATGCCCTGCTATGCTGTTTCAAATTAGGTCTCTCCCAGACCCTGTCTCCATCCCTACAATTATCTATAGCATCTCTAGGCGAATATGCCAATTTTACAAGTAAAACGACCCAACGTCATTCTCATTTTTAGTGCACGGCCCTTCTTGCAGTGTATACTATTTTGTTTTTGGGTTCTACACCCTTTTTTGTGAATGGGAAAGAATTATTTGCATTTTTTTCAATTGGATCGAATAAAACTAATGAGGACCTGTTTTAGTATCCATGTATAAGCGTCAATGGTGGCTTCTTCAAGCTGTAACTTTCCATTTCAATTAATTTTAAAAACAAAAACTGTAATTGCCCATCTCAATGGGATATGAGAGAGCAATTTCAATTAATCAAAATGAAAAAAATAAACTAAAAAAGCTGTAACACTCAGAGGGCAATTTCAACTTTAGAAAAGGGCATTCGCGGGAAATCAGAGACTACTTTTGAGCTATTCATATTAACATTGACAATGTAAATAAGTATTTCTCGTACAAGATTTCACAGATCTGAAATCAAGCGGCAATGATCATACACAGAAAAAGACAGCGAATGCATACATACCATAGCCAAGCACAATGGAGTTCATGGATGCCAAAATTGCACAGCCAAGCACGTATCTGTTAATGGGTTTCCTCTGACGAGAAGATGCATTTGAACTGTTATTGACAAGTTCATATTTCCCAGAAGGAAGCTTGAAATCATCACTACTCGCATGTTTCTTGTTTCCCAAACCCATCACTAATTATTTCTCCACAAAAATAGGCAGAGCAAAACTGGATTCGATCTGTGATAGACTCTGCTACTTATCTCTTTTCATCTGTGATTCTCAGCATTGTTCGAAGCGCCGTGTCGATTGGAACACAAAACTTGTCTTGACCAAATCAAAATGTAAAAAGCATTCCATAGATACCGCGTTGCCCAAGCTTTCACTGTCACGAGGAACATGTGGATATATTTAAAAAATAAAAAAGGGTATGTAACTTTTATTATAATAAATTAGTGTACCCGTGTACAAAAATCCTAATTGCATGGCTAAATTGACGCCCGTCGGCATGCACAATGTCAAAAGACGTTAACCACTTGCAAATTCTTCTTCTTGGTTTTTTTACGAGAGGAGCCAATCATGGTGCATTACCCAGTAGTGGTGAGGGTAGTGGGAGTATTTGCTGTCAGCTTTTGCACAGTAAAATATTAATAATGGAATGAATATTATCCTATAAATGTACAAAGTATCCTCAAAACTGATGTGTCTGTCACTTTTCATGTACTGACCATGAATACATCATGATAGAATAGTCAGTATGGCTTTTAAACATATAATAACATATATTACACTTCAAAAATTGCCAGATTTAAAGTCAACATGTATTTAATACAAGGATATATAATTGTATTTCATCCCTATACAAAATAGATATCACATCATCATATCAATTTGATGTCAATTTTCACATAATTTAAGTTCCCAGTTTACTGTGTAAAAGGTCTTGTCATTCACACACTTTAGGCCAAGTTCTCACAAGCAGAAGTCCAAAGTGCACCATTTTCAGATACAAGTTGTCTTTTAAGCATTAACTTTGTCACCATTTTCCATCCCAGCTACTCCCATAAATTATGTACCTGCATATTTTCAACAAATGTGAGGCTCAAGAAACAAACATTGAATTGAAATGAGAAATCAAATCAAATTGAACTTCAAATATGAGTATTGAAATAAAATATCATAAATCTTGATCCACCCCTATCAGTTTCACCCAATCAAAAACAAGCACAAGGATCAACCAATTTTACCCAATCAAAAAAAAAGCACAAGGATCACTCAACTACAACACTTTTCATATCTCCTATAAATCTAGTTCCTCATTGCTCTCTGAAATTTTATTCAGTTAGAGTTATTTTGCTAGTGCATGACAATTACAGTTCCAAGCTACCGTAATCAACTGTTATTCCACATCATAGTGCCACATAGTAAGTTCTTAACTCTGTTCTTATATTGATGCACATTCATTTAATTTTAATTTTTTTATTGTCAATCTCCATATGGGAAAAACACGATGATCCCAAAAAAATGTCAAAAGAAGCGCTTGAGAATTCTCTGACCCAATCTACTTTGCAAACTAATTCATGTAAGATGTATATTAACAAGTAATTCAGTCTAAATTAATGGCGTATTTCACATTTATACGGTCAAAGTATGTATCCCCTTCTTTGGTGCATACTTTATCTTTGGCTTTTCATGTAGACGTATATTAACAAGTTATTCCAGTCTAAATTAATTAAATCGTATTTCATATTTACGAGTAGATGTATGTTCCCCTTGCTGGTGCATACTTTATGCTGCCTTTTCATGTAAGATGTATATTAATAAGTAATTCCAGACTAAATACATGAAATCTGTATTTCATATTTACAAGAAGCTGTATGTTCTGTAGACGTATATTTACAAGAAATTCCAGGCTAAATTACGGAAAGGCTCTATGGCAGGGGAGGCAGTCATGGTGCACCCACACTTTGGCGGATTATAGTGGACATTAAAAAAAACATTGTAATCACAAAAATCCGTCAAAAGAAGCGCGCGAGAATTCTCTCTGACCCCATCTCCTTTGCAACACATTTGACACGAGATCACCGTACACATGGCTGGAGTGTGAAGGTGTCTCAAATTCGAATTTTCATGGTGCGGACCAATAGGTTGTTAGTAGAACCCCCACGAGTTTCTTGTATTCATTTGCCACTTATCACTAAAACAATCAGCTGTTTTAGAGGACAGTGAAATCCACACATAGGTATATGGTAGTAATAAACAACCAGTAATTTTCATGTAGATGTTTATTAACAAGTAATTCAGACTAAATTAATGAAACATGTATTTCATATTTACAAGTAGTGTGTGTTACGTAGAGACGTATATTTACAAGAAATTCAGAGAATTGAATTACGGAAAGGCTCTGTGTATTTGCAAATAGATATATAAGAAATATACATCTACTTGTAAAGATACATCTACTGAATACACATACGGATCTAAATATACATCTACTGAGAATATACAACGACAAAAAAAGCGGCATAAATAATACGATACAGCTTACGTGAAAATGAAGCATTAAATATACAACTACATGAAAAGGCAAGCATAAAATATGCATCTAACATGTAATTTTTGTAAGTATATATATACATATTTCTTCAATTTAGCCTGGAATTACTTGTAAATATAAATCTAATAGTACACATACATCTGCTGCGGGTTTCATTACTTTATTTGGAATTACTTGTTGATATACATCTTACATGAATTAGTTTGCAAAGTAGATTTACATTTGTAGAAATTACTTGGGCAAAGCATAAAGTATACGGTTTCAATAATTTAGCTCACAATTACTTTTGAATATTCATCTACATTTAGAGGCGCATAAAGTATACAATTTCATTAATTTAGCTCGAAATTACTTGTGAATATTCATCTACCTTTGATTTTGAAGTATCCATTGCTCGAACATAGGCACTCATATCAAAATGGTTGCACTTGAGAATTACGTTTGATGATTCAATATTTGAATATCTCATTGTTGTAAGTTACATCGGTTTGGTGAATTTAACTATATTAGCAGGTTTTTATTGACATCATGAGGAGAAGGCAGCTTCCAAAAAGAGTAAGACCTGCATGTGCCAAAATTAGGGGAGCAAGATTTCCGCCAAGTGAAGAACGTGAAGAAGAGGCTATCAATACCCCACCTCAAGATGCCAATGACACACCACATGAAGAAGTAAATGTCCAAGCAATAAGAGTGAGCCCTTGACACAAAATGTGTCAAAGCCAAGATCTGATTGGAACAAGTCTGATATGAATAATGCCATGAAAGATGTTGAAGATTATGGATACTCTACACGCGCTGCTGCAAAAAAATGGGGTATACCAGCGACCACCCTTACTTCTTGGCTAATGGGCATTACCACCACTAAAAGAAAGGGTCCACCAACAATTCTAATCAGAAGAAGAAGAGATGGAGATAGTGAGTTGGTGTCATGAAATGGCTGACATGGGACATGGGTTAGAAATTATACAACTTAAGACATGTGTGGCACAAATCTGCGAAACAAGGTCTAACCCATTCACGGATGGTTTTCCGGGTAAGTCATGGTGGGCAGGTTTTAAAAAAAGACACCCGGATCTAACATTAAGGACAGCTGAAGGCCTTGATAAGGATCGAGCAGTGTGTTTGAGGCCATCAATTGTCAGTTCCTTCTACATTAATTTGTCTAAAGCTTATGAGGCCAACCCATATGGACCAAACCGAATATGGAATTGTGATGGCTGGATTAGCGGGGAGGAACTACGGTATGAGAGTGCTTGCTAAAAGGGGTAGTAGGAGTGTGCCATATATCATCCCAAAAGCGAGAGAATGGATTACCATTTTGTGTTGTGTAAATGCTGCTGGACAAAGTATTCCAGGATTCTATCTTTTTAAGGGGAAGAGCCATTTAGAAAATTATATTGCAGGTTGTGAGCCTGGAGCTTGCATGGCAACACAATCACATGCATGGATGACAAAAGATTTATTCATGAATTGGTTACATCACTTTGCATCATCTATGCCTGGTGGAGTGTCTCCTACCAATAGGCATTTACTAATTTTTGATGGCCATGGTTCACATGTTGCTTTGGGGACAATTCAAGAAGCCAGGAGTTTGGGGATTGATTTATTAACATTGCCTGCACACACCTCTCATAAATTACAGCCATTGGATGTGAGTGTCTTTGCTCCATTCAAAACATACTTCAAGGAGGAGAGCGCAAATGGATAGTTGCAAACCATGGGATAGATGTGAAAAGGGCTGAATTAGCGAGTTAGGGAGCAAAGCATTCGAGAATGGCTCTTACACCTAGCAACATTAAATCGGGATTCAAAAAGAACAGGGATATGGCCTCTTAATCCCAATGCCTTGGATGAAGACATGGCACCAAGCGAGAACATTTGACACATCTTTTCAAGATGATCTTTGGTGCAGAAAATATGCTTCATCTATCTAGGGTTGATTTAGAGGAAGTGAAGATGCTCAGATGGTGCCTAACACACAATTGGAGAAAGAATCAGAACCTCGGCAGATGGAGATAAATATAAATGAATGTGTTGCTCAACAATTGGAAACTCCAAACAGAATTAATCAAATCGATGAATCACTATCTTTGCCCACAGAAGAAAGCCCACCCGATTGGATGAAAGAAGCGGCTCTTAATCTTGGTGTCAACTTGAACTTCAACAATAATGAGGTCAGCCTCTCTTTACCCTCTCAACCAGCGAGTACTTCATGACTCAAATTTGGTGCACTACTATGTTGGCGTCATCGACAACTTTGAAGATAATGATGCAGATTCACAGTTAGAGGTAGCAGGGGTATTAGGGGCAGATTCGAACCAAACTTGTGAGGCAAACCAGGGACAGAAAACTCTTGGTAGATTCTTGAAACTCCCTGTGGAAAAGGTTAGAGAATCATCAAGGTCAAATAGTGCTTCTGGTATAAGATTGAGTAGGGAATCTCTACTAATTACAGCAGATCAGTACATGGAGCTTCTGGTTGAGAAAGAGAACAGAAAAAAAGAAATAGATGAATTAAAGCAAAGAAAAAAGGAACAAATCCAAGAGAAGAAGGCTGAACGAATTGTTGAAAGGGAGAGGAAGGAGCAGGAAAAGATTGAAAAAGAATATAGAAGGAAAACAAAGGAGCACCAAAAGTTGATTCAAAGGCGGGGAAAGGGAAGCAGAAAAAGGGCAGGAAAGGATCAAAGGGATCAAGAGATAAAGGAGAAGGAGTTTGAGAAGGCAAGAAGAGAGTTGGAAAGGAAAAGGAGATTGAGCGGTCAATTAATCCTTTTCGATCAACACCCAATCTTAAGAGAATTAATGGGCATACATTGCCCTTTATCAATTTCAACACATAATCTTTTGATCGGAGTGAATGCTTCTCCAAGTTCGATCCATTTCCAACTACACCTACGAGGATGTCAACATTGGGAGGCAATTGCAAAGTAACACCCGGCTTGACCTCAACTGCAGATTCAACGCCGCCCTTCCTCGGATTTTGGAAATAATATTTTGAAAGTTAATATTTAATTTTGAGGGCTGAATTTTTGATGTGTGGAATTGGCCTTTCGATTTAAAAAGTACAATATAGTAGTAGTAGTTATATGGCCCAAGTATATTGTATGGCCATGTTTTTGTAATGGACAATGGAATGTTTATTGAATGAATATATATGTCTTCCAAGTTATGTGATAACCTTTTTGAAAGATTTAAACTCCTATTGTTTTCGAAAATACACGAGTAACATTCAATGGTAAATGTCATTAAAGTAACACACAGAAGCCAATAACCCAATCTACAAGTAGAAAAGAGAAATACGCAATAGTTTCTATCACTGCCTCAATGAGGGTAAAAACCTCACCTACTGGAAGCATATGGACTGTAGATATTCAAAGAGAATCAAACAATTGCCAAACTAAAAAATGTGTTGATAACAACAAGCATATGCACTTCCATTATCAGTCACTCCAACAAGCATAACAACACCAGTGCAAGACAAGTACAAATTATATTATCAGATTTTAATATGTAAAATCACCAAATTATACGAATCAGTTACTAATAATAGGGGTTGCCATGTCCTTTGACAAATCAGCCTCTTCGACTTTCTTGTAACATTCGAAGGCTTTTATCAACTATGATTGAAATATATTCATTTATAAATCCTATCCGATTATAAATCGATCTCATACTAGTGTAGTTTGAATCAATCAACTCCATTTCATTTATTGCTCAAGGAGCCTAACCCCTTGATTACCTTTAAATATGAACAATTTTCCAATCTTCACATTAAAACGACTAAGGAGGGTTACCATAAAAGAAGTAAATGGCTAAAACGAGCAGAGTGTACAAAAGCGAAACCTCTTTTAAAGCATCTATGGCAAGATTCAAATGATTCTTTCTAGTTTAGAAGGAAGCAATGTTAAAATATCACTTCAAGTAGATATTATTCTTTGAAGAAAGAAAGCAGTACACTCGAAGTATGACTAGCTCCCAACACAGAGGTGGTCAGTGTAAACACCCACACACAAAATTATCAGGCCGAAACATTAGGCAGCTCTGTTGTTAAACTTACCATATCCCTATGCGTGGATTTCACGGTTGTGAAAACAAATGAAGGAGATGGGGTCAGAGAGAATTCTCACGCGCTTCTTTTGTGATTTTGTGATTACTGGTGATTTTAAATGTTCGAGTTTAGTGTCCCAAAGTTTGGGTGCACCGGGCTGGATCCCTCTCATACTGAGTAAGACACTAACCTTATTCTCTGGGCAATAAACAGAAATCCAAAAAATTTGAGTATAGCGGACTAGGATATTTGAGTTACTGATGTGTCGAAGCAACTACATTCAATTACGAGTATCAGATTACAAAGGCAGCTACATTCAATTACACGGTGATCGATTACAAAGGCAGCTACATTCAATTACAGTATCAGTGATCAGTAGGTGGTCATGTTCTTATAGGAACCTTACTAATGGTCATGGCATCATACTTGTCGGTGCAGGTTTTAGAGAACCACTGAACTGTTATTACATTCATTCAACAAGTATAATGTATATCAAACAATGGGTATGTGCCTGTTCTTTATGAGGTTCAAAAATAAGAGGGTTGATTGTGTGTCGAGAGAGAGAGGAAAAGGGAAGGATCAAACCAAATTTTACGCTACCAAATGCACAAGTTCCATTAAGAGTGATCAAGAAGTAGAGGAGATAAAATGTAATGTCTAAAAGAATGGAAGCGTCCGTGTACATAGATACAAGAATGGAAACGTGAGAGTAAAAATCACACTTTGAGCACGCTCACTTGAGCACAATCGAATGCTACAATGATACAATACTCACGCGCTTATTTTGACAGATTTTATATAAATTCAACAAGTAAAATGATTCAACTCTCACGCACTTCTTTTGACACATTTTTTGGATCACCCGCTTTTTTTAATGTTCAGTATATTGTAATTTTCAGAAACAATAGGAGTTTAAGTCTTTGCAAGAAGGAATCACGTAACTAGGAAGACATATAACACAATCTACCAGTACAGAAGAAGTATTAGTAATTGTTTCTATCACTGCCTCAGTGAGGGTTAAAACCTCACCTATTAGAACCGAATCGACTGTTAATATTCGAAGAGAATCAAACAATTTCCAAGCTCTTTTGATGTGTTGATAAACACATTTGAAGGAATGTGTCTGCATCTGCGTGGATCATTCTCCGTCAACCGAACGAGCTCCTCCCCACCACTGCAAGACGCGTACAGAAAAAACTGTCAGTTTTCAATATGTAAAACCACCAAATCAAATTGAACTTCACTTTAAAACGACTAAGGAGGGTTTGTCTAAAAGAAGTAAATGACACAGAACAGAACCGAACGAAACCTGTCTTGAAGCATCCACGGCAAGATTGAAGATGGCAGATCAGAAGGATTATAATTGAAACACTGAGTTATTGCTGAAGAAAGAAGTCGCAAGTATGAGAAGCTCCCAACACCGTAACCGTAAGCATGAACACGTGAAGTCGCAAGAAGAAAATTATCACGCCAAAACCGTAGACATTCCCCTCCTGGTCCGATGGCTTGCACTGTTTTGTTGCATTCTTTGCTGGTTCAAGCGGTATACAGTCTATCTGCTGGAGGCGGTTTGGGAGTAGGTGGCGCCATGAAGCACAAGCATTGAATCCGCGTGGTGGCTTGTTTGATGTCGTTTGCTTGGTTGACACGGCGCCTTAACCATTTATGACATCCATATCCCTATGCGCGGATTTCCCTGTCCTCAATATACAGCGAGTTAATGTGCCTTAAGTGGCATCGAACATAGTAACCGGTGGGGGGTGACATTCACCGGATTTGGTCAAGCGCGCGAAAACGTAGTTTTGGACACCTCACACTCCAGCTCATGCGTACGGAGATCTACGTGTCTGTTGAGTTGGCAAAGGCGATGGTTGTGCTAGAGAATTTTGGCGCGCTTCTTTTGACTGATTTTTGTGATTCATCTGTTTTTTTTTTGCTGTTGCAAATAGTGCGCCAAAGTTAGGGTTGTGAAAAGGCACGACAAGTTGGAGGAGAGAAATGTAAAGAGTGAGAGTAGTGGGGAGTGTTTTTTCAAATATGTTAATAAAAATAGTTATGTTCTTGACTATTTGGATTCTACAAAGCAAAAATATGTCATAAAAATGGATGTAATCATAATTAATAATAAACAAAGATTAAGAAAATGTATTTGGACGTCTAAATGACCGTCAAATTAATTATGGCAATAGTTAATATTGGCGGGGCAATTTTAAATTTGGGCGGACTTTGATAATGAGACACGTGGTACGATTTTGCGGGTCTCTCAAACAAATCTATCTTGCGAGACACCATGCTCGCGGAATTAACAAAAACCAAAACAATTTCTCGAACAGACGGGTTAGCAGGGCAAAGCACAAGGATACGTGGTGAAGATCGAGGTCAAAAGGAGAAGGACATGTGGCGATATGTCAACGGCTACGGAAGGTGCAATGTGTCAGCATCCTGGTAAGTTGAAGGCATTTGGGGGTCTGGCGGATGTAGACCTCAGGAATCAGCCAAATTTAAGGAAACTTTTCGATCCACATCAAAAAAGCTAGAAGACATGTCGGCGGACGACAAAGACAGATGGTGGAATGAGAGAACACCACTTAGCGATGATCTAACGAACGAAAGATGACACATGGTAGAGTTCCACCAAACTTTTGAGAGATGGCCCCCGACAGACATGAAGTTCTTGAAATTAAGCAAACTACATAATATTGTCAGGTCTAGGCCGTAGTCAATGACGAGGTTGTGGATACACAACAAGCTAAGAAGCGGGCATATGGCATCGATCCACGTTAAAGGTGGGAGACACGTGGTGATATTTTGAGCTTCCTCGGGCCAAATGCACTCGGCTGAATTAAGGTCGCGGAATCACCCACAATCTATAACGTTTGGGGTCCACAGCAGAGCGGGCGGTGAAGCGAGTTGGCATATTAAAATTCAAGGCGGGAGACAGAGCAAAATGGATAAGTAAATATATATAAACACATAAACCTTTTTATACTAATAATATAAACATATAAAAATTGGATAAGTAAATATATATATATATATAAAGTAAAATATAAATTAAAAAATATTTAATTAAATCTTAAATAATAATTTATTTTGGTTATATTATTTAACTAATATATTTTATAATTGTTAAGCCATTTATTCCCACATGGTGAGTAAAGGAAGCGAAGGGCGCGAAGCAAGTGTGGCAAAGGAGTCAAGGGTTTCGGAATCGACGAGAGATGGCAGAGGCTTCTTGAAACCAATAAATTTAGGGGCCATTATCCCTAGGGAAATACAGGAGAAGCCAGAGGTCAATAATGGCGAGCTTGCTCCAAATCATCGTGTGGTGGACCCGTGGCATAAAGATGAAATTGCCAACTGGACTACTAGTATTGTGTGGGTATAAGCATAGAAGCAATTTCATGCCAATATTTAAATTTGAAAAATTGTGTCCTCTCATTGGTGCAAATGTTGTTTCGTTGGGTCTAGAGAACACCTCGAAATATTCTAGGTCTAATCCTCCCCTAGATTCAAGTGAAGGGTCGCCTTCCCCATCTAAATCTAGTGAGATTTTCCGCTTCAAAGCAAATGGTGATGGTTGTCTTCCAAACGGAGTTCCCCCGAACTCAAATTTTCCTTCAAACCAAGATGATGTTGGAATTGGAGGGGATATGGAAGAATGGAGGATTAAGATTGGTGATCTTTCCGTTAAAGTGGCTAAAAACCCTAAAACGGTGGAAATCAAGGAGGAATCTCTGAAAGGTTACCAAGATCAAATGGAGAAAAGGGCCCTCATTTGCAAATTCATTGGGTCTTGGCCTTCACATGAAGATCTGATTTTTGGATAGGTAAGCATTGGGGTTCGGTTCCTTGTTCAAAGTGAGATTGCTCACGAAAGGATATTTTCAAGGCCATGGTCCCCTTTATTCAACCCAGTTGAGGAACTGGTAAGGAATGTCCCTTTGTGGATCCATTTGTACAAACTCCCACCGAATTTTGGAGTTTATACTCTCTTTAATATATTGCCTCAGCCTTGGGCACCCCTATTGGTATTGGTGAGCATACCAAGAAGTAGATCTTCTCCTCATATGTTTGAATCGCCTTTTGGTGGACATATTCAAGCCTCTTCTCTCGATCAATTCGAATATACTCCTGTTTGGTTCTTGGCTGCAACAAGTTGACTACGAGTGTCTTCCTTCCGTTACTACCTATGAAATAAGAATGGGCATAAATGTAGGATTCCCTAAGGCCGGGAAAAATTGGAAAGATTTTCCCATCGAGGATCGTACTTAAGAAATAATGGAAGGAAAAACTTGGATTGGATTTATCCTCCCATAGTCGTAGCCCTCTTCAATCGGGAAAAAATATGTTTTCTAGTTTGGGAAACAAACAATATTACTCAAACTTCCTCCAACAATCAAAGCAATGAAGATGTGGACAAGGGGATCAATCGAGAAAGAGATTTTATCTCCTACTCAAGATTTTCCCCCACATAGGATATCGAGGAGAGGATAGATTAATGGTCGAGCTTGAGATGGATAGGGACAAAGCAGAGGAACTACTTCTATTAAAGGAAAACCTTTCTCACCGAAGACTTAGAGATTTTCATGGAAGCTTTCAAAATGGACCACTTAACTTTGAAAGCCAAAGGTCAAGATGGAAACCTACTAGAGCAAATCTCCCCTGATAACCAAAATGGGGAAGTTTTGGCTGCTTCCCAAGTTTCACCAAAAGTGTTCGCTTTGAATTCTCAGGTGGTTGATAGCAAATCTCCCCTTCCTCAAAGAAGATAGTCGACCAGGATTGCAGCCAAGAGACAACTAGATACATGTCCAAGAAAAAGTGTTGGTCAAAAGTCAATTGGCTCATTAGCCAATGCCGAGGCAAAGTTGAATGTGGAACTTGGTCAGGAAAACACCTTAGAGGATTTTTATGTGGGGGGTCCATCATCCCCCTGTCAAAGCAATGATGATCCTCTAATCTGGAATACTAGGGTCTAAACTCCCCGATAAATGTCATTTGGTTAATCGGTTAAGGGAGGAAATAAATCTAGGGATTCTACTCCTTGAAGACCAAGTGGAATCTAAAAAAATTGAATTAGCTATTAAGTCTTTTTGGCCCTCTTGTTGTTAGGAGGTGGTTAGTTCAAAAGGAAGCTCGAAGAACTTTTAAATGTGTGGAATTCAAAATTATTCAAAGGTCATTTAATTGAAATCCCTCGGGGTATCAATTTCGAATTTGTGGAGCTCCTCTTTGGTTCCTCGTTCGTGGTCTCAAATGTGTATGGGCCAATGGGAGTTCAAGAAAAAAGGGATTGTTGGAATGCCTTGGAAACCCTCATAAGTCAATTCGATGGAAAATAGATCATAGCTGGAGATTTTAATGTTATCCTAAACCTAGGCAAAAAGAAAGGAGGAAGTGCAACCATCTTGGTAAGTTCCTCGATTTCAATATCTTTTGTTGTAATATGGATTTAATTGATGTGGTTCCAAAAATGGTATTTTTACTTGGTCCAAGTGTCATTCAAATTTTGGAGCCCTGCGGAAAGATTGGATAGTTTCCTAATCAACTTGGGTGGAGCTAAGAGAACTTCAGTTCTCATCCTCTGCATTCATTTCTTCTCTGGTTTAGATCATTATCTTGTTTCTCTCTCCTTGGAACCGAGAGATAAATCCAGTTGGTTTTCTATTTAAAATGGAATTCATGTGGTTTTGGACCCATCCTTTGAAGAGAATCTCTCTGAATGGTGGAAGGTCAAATTCCCTGGTTGCAAGCGTTTCAGTCTTCTCAAAAAAATGCAACATGTAAAAGTTGAGGCCAAGACACTGGAACAAAAAAATCCTTTGGGAATCTAGCGGAAAAGAAAAGAGACGTGATCGAAGATCTCGAGATATTCAAGAAGTTATTCTTAGGGATGGGATGTCGATCTCCTCCTAGAAATCGAAAAATTTCATGTAAATACATGAGAATCGGATTTTAAAAATGGAAGAGGTATTTTGGAAACAAAATTCCGAGTAAATTGGCTTAAGGAAGGTGATAGGAACACCAAATTTTTCCATCTCTCGACTTTAACCTAATTGAGAAGGTTTCCCTTCCCTTAGGGAGGGACAATCGGACATGGATGAAATAAAATCAGAAGGTGTGGCTTTCTTCAAAAATATTCTTAGTAACGGGAATAAATTTAACCTCGTGGTGGTGGAATATACTTTTTCAAAACATCCCAAAATTGGTCTCAAAGGATGAAGGCTCTGCGCTTATGAGGTCTATTACAGAAGATGAAGTAAAAATGTTGTTTTTCATTTGGGAGCATACAAGGTCCCTAGACCTGATGGATTCCAAATAGGATTTTTACAAAAATTATGGCATATGGTAGGCAAAGATGTATGGGAAGCAATTGAGGAATGCGGAAAAGAAAAGCAATTTTGGAGGAATGGAACTCCACTTTTATTACACTCATCCCAAAGAAGGCCTCTCCAGGCTATTTTGATGATTTCAGGGCTATTGCTCTATGCAATGCTAGTTATAATATTATCTCCAAAGCTTTGGAAAATAGATTGAAATGATTAATGAAAAAGCCGATATTGGATTGCCATAGCAGGTTTTGATAGCTCATGAAGCCATTCACTCACTCAACCATCTTAAAAATCTCGGGATGCTCATAAAGCTTTGACATGATGAAATATTTTGTGAGAATTAACTAGTGTTTCGGAATTGGTCCTTCAAAGGTTTGGCTTTCCGAGGATTGGATTTCTTTAATTAAATCCATCTTCTCCTCTCCATCCTTTTCAATTTTGATAAATGGTATTCTAGTTAGGAGATTCTCATCTTCTCACGAGTCTCAAGTAGGGTGACCCACTTTCCCCCTTTTTTATTTATTTTGGTCATTGAAGATTTGGGCAAAACTATCTAGAATCAAGTTGATATTGGAAGTCTCAAGAGGCTTAGAATTTCCTCTCGGATAAAGGCTCAATCCAATCTCATGTTCATGGATGACACTCTTCTATTAGGAAAACCCACAAAGGTTAGGAAGCCACAAATTTTTAAAATATCCTTGAAGATTATGAGGCAATTGTTAACCAAAATAAGCTCCCTCTTATTTTGGGTTAACTTACCTCCTCCTTGTGCTTGATCTAAATTTCATATGTTTCAAGCACTCAAGTGATCGGGGATCATTTTTGAAAGTTCGTAAAACATCCCTAAATGGTGTCGGTGCTGAGAAGATCATCTCGAGAGCTTTCCATCGATTTTGTGAGAACGCGACAAAGCGAACATCGGGAGCTCTAGATATGTTCGGTCAAAATTCAGACAGCGGGAAAGTCAACTCTGGTCAACTGGTCAATATTGGACCAATGGCACTGCGACACATTGCAAAAAGGCAAAAGGGAAGTTGTTTATTGGTTTTCGATAACCGGTCTTCGACGAGCGTAAAAATGGTGCACGGGAACAAGAGGCTCAATGTAACATCCCCATTTTAAGATACTAGAACAAAGGAAAAAAAAAAAAAAAAATTGTACAACGTTCCATGTTATGAATTATATAATTCAAACACACGTTCAAGTTTTAATAATTGTTCTCTCTGTCAAATAATGCAGTTTGGATCACACAATTTCCTTTTAAAACTAATGTTCTATGTTCACATATTTGCAATATGGAACACACATTGATGTCATTCAATCATATAACTGATTCCATATGCTATTGTAAATGACTCGAAGAACTACCGATCTCCCATTTTATGGCTCGGAGTTTCAGCGATCTCTCATTTCATGACTCGGTGACTTACCGATCCTTCATGTTAATTCATGCATAGTATAATGTATATACAAGGTTCTCTTACCATTTCCGGTTATCAAAGTGATCCATTTAAGAAGCCTATCTGAATATCATACTGCATCGATATTCATCTGACATCCTGCATCTTAAACTAGGTGATTAGGACAATGCAACCAACACTTGCGATACTTTGGCCAAAAAATTTCACATGCTTTGCATGATCATATTCCTGGATGTGAAACACACCAATGGAATACGTCCTTCAACTCACTTCGTCTATTATCTAGAATGGTCTTTCTGGTCTCTACCGGTCCTTCCAATTAAGGTCGTACTCTAACCCCAACTAGCAATATGAGCGAGTATGGGAGTTACTCATGGTAACTAAAGATACGCAGGACATACAAAGTGTCGTCCTAGGCGACTCCGTGTGTCTAGTTACCTTTAGTCCTCCGGAGTCACTCCATATACGTGATCACATTCCTATCCCCAACCAAGAACTTAGTATCTAGCTTATGTAATCTTGATGATTTAATTCGGGATGGCATTGTAATATGTCAGTTATAACATTGTGTCGTCATGAAAGCCCCGCCTTCATGAAGACACCTTGTTGTAGCTGGCGTATGTCAATGTCCTACGGAATCCTCCCATCGAGAGTACACATCCAGCTCAAGTGATTTGGTTATGATCTTAATAATTAAGATCAACTTTCGAGTAGCCATCATGCGATCCTTTATCCTCGCTCTTGTTACAGTTGCATGTAGCTAAGAGAGACTTAATCCGTCTTCTAGCTTACTACGCATCTCCTCCTTCGTACCGAAGGGTTGCATTTTCTCTACTTGGTTCTTTTCTTAATCATTGGACTAAGCAGCCCATTACCGATAAACTTAATAAGTTTAACCTATTAAACTTAACCAAGTTTTTCCACAACTGTAAACAAATTCAGAATTCCATCTTATTAGACGTCATTTAAACGAGGTCTAATTCTAAATGAATTTATTCATTTATCCTTCTTAACCTTACATAGTTAAGGTCTGTTAACCATGGATATGTTTTTCCCATATCCTTATTTTCTGAATTTAACATTCGAGGCTATTAACGGAGTCCGAATACGAGGTTCGGCTGCTCCTAAGTTATTTGATATTCCTTAGTTTTCAAGCTAATCCCGAATACCTTTCAATTAAGAGATCATGTTCTTCCTAATCCTTTTTAATGTCAATTAAAAATTCATCTTAACCCAAGTATGAACTAATTGCACATTTCAACGTAAAAGTTACATTTAGGTAAGAATAGATATCATTTCCTTTTAAATCCATCCATGAACATTTGAATAATTCCAAATCAAGGAATAATGTTATATTCCCAACTTATTCAACAATATCAAACTGATACAGTCATTAAAATATCACACTTGTATTTGTATTCATCCATCCGTTTTATAATCTATACATTTGCCAGTCCAAATGACTGGACTTTGTTTATATTAAACAACATTACAACACATAAGATAGAAGAATGTAATTTCTTCTTTTCTCAATTCCTCGTAGAGGAGTAATAGCTATCAACTACAATCCATCTTCAGTCAATCAAAAGAAGTATCAGAAAACAACCATGTCTTCGTTTAAACTCAAGTTCCATCTGCAAAATTACTTGCACGGGTCAGTTCATTGAACTGAGCATATTAAGCACTTGTCATTAAAATGAGGTGCTTTTAATTAAATGTCTGAATAAAAGAACACTGCTTTTATGAAACGTTACTATGAACATCAATTAAGAATTAAGTATCACAAAGAATGAACAGCATAACAACTGAATCATCTAATTACCATCCCAATCAGTCAAAGGATTACTGTCCTCTTTCCTAAATAATCATTACAAGAAGTAATTTCCTTCAAACAGTTCCAGATTACAACATCTGTAAAAACTAGGAACACACGTATGCATACTGTTGTTCTACATAACTTCTATCAATTCAATTTCCTTACATTAGTAATAATTTCAAAGGATAAAATTTGACTGAAAATATAAACCAAATTACTTCCCTTTCAGTTCATGCAACTCATTTGATTTCAAGTAATCAAATACTGATGAGAAAAGCAAACAAAGCAATAAAATGTAGATGCTTAAACCAAAGCAATACAAATTCGTTCCTTAACGATTACAGATTTCCAACTATATGAGAGAAGAAATAATCATTATTCCAAGTTATCCATCCACACTCCTTTTCCTTTCCTCATGACTGTACTGAAAATTTAATCCAAACGAGACACAAATCAAAGATAACAGTTCAGAGTGAAACTTAAGAAATCAATAACCGAATACAAGGAAGATGGCTCATATTACCTCTTCTCATTGAGACAGCCAAATATCCGCTTATTTAGCACAGGCATGATCCAACATTATGATTCATTCCGCATAATATAATTCCCTTTTTAAATAATTCATTCAACAGACATTTACGTCTTTACAACTTATAGAGTGTACAACAACCACAACAAGTCACATTTTCATCCTAATAATAAGAGAATTCACTTTTCAACAGCAAGGAATAAATCCATATCAAAACTTCCTTTCAATCAGGCACATACGAATACCAAAACATGTAGGTAAAACATCGTATCCATCATAGAGCAAACAAAGTAAGGAAGCTACTATGCTCTTACTGTACTAGAAGAATTCATACTTCTTTCACTGTATTATAACCAGAGGAACAGTTATACAGCCGCTTTGTCAAATATTTACACGGCTTTCTATACCCATGAACGCACACAGTTCATAAATAACAATTTGCACTTTGCTGTTACCTACAGCAAGTCCAATCCGTATGTACAGTGAAGCTCTACTGTTGCTATTTCCAGAATTCAAACAAAGCAGAAGAGAAAAATTCATTCCTTTAATTATTTCAATAAGAAACACCCATTTTCTTCAAACACAACAAGAATTACTCAAGTCGAGTTCTTTTTAGAAGGACAAGCGCAAAATCAGAGATCACACGAATCATTTCATCCTTCCGTTTGTAAAAAAAAAAACACAGCACTCAGAAAACAATCTAAATATCACTATCACTTCCATCAAACCGAACCCATAATGCTCAATGAAACCCAATTACCATTTCTTCAGAATTTTAAAACAACAGAAAGAAGAAGAACTCGTTTCCTTAATAATTTCAGTAAAGAAACAATCATTTTCTTCAAAATGTAACAAGAACACCCAAGTTGCGTTTGTTTTATAATGACAGCTCAAACCCATATTGACAATAGAACGATTGTTCAACAATGTCAAAACAACTCACACAACATGTACAATTTCATTCAATAAACCCATTTGCAAAGAAATACCCAATTCGAGTTCTTTCTCAACAGACATTTCAACCCGAAAATCTCATTCTCCTATTTCACAATGATGCGTAGAACTCAGAAATGATTCACGCACAGCTAAGTATTCATAAGCACAATTTCATAATATAAAGAACGAATCCCCAATATTGTCGAACAAATCAACACAACATGGGCTGTATTTTCAACTCAATAATTATGCAAAGAAAGTTTAAGTCACAACAGCAAAGAAAAACGACTCTACCCAAAATCATCTCAATCATAACAGCAAAATCAAATAAACCCAAAACCCCCTCATCAGAAGAGCAGGGTTGTTTTAATGAGACGATTAAGCAAAAGCAAGCAGTTTAAGGAGAAGGGCTTAACATGCCTGAAATTTTTCTTGAAGCTCGAAGAAAACCACGCCTACTGGAGTTGTTTCCTTCCACGGCGACAGTAGCAAAGCTTCCCAAACAATCACCTACCTCTACAGGCTCAAAAATAGCCTTAGATTTTCCAAAGAAACCAGAGATAATAATCAAAACATGCTAGTTCGGCATTTAACCGTGAAGAAACCAAATGCGAGCAACTTCAAAAACCCGAAAGAACACAATGACCAACAAAATTTCCTCATGATGATTCGCTTCATATCCTTAGAAGGCGAGGTTTATTTATCGTCCTGCCAAGCACCTTGTCTTTTTGAATCACTTTCGTAGGAGTAGGTTGGTTTGCTTCCCTCACTATCTATTAAATTCTCTTGACGCTCCATTTTGGAGTTCCAGAAGCATACCCAGGCGGTTCCCTTACACCAAGGGCTTATTTTGCTTATTCACAAGCAATGCCTTGTTAAATTCCCCGGTCTCCCTTCCTCTCCCGGCCCGGCTTTGTTGGGTTCCGGCACTGCTGCCAGTCCTGTCTCCCCTGCGCCTCTGCTGCCCCCGCCTTCGGTGCTGCTACCCCCATGCCGGCTGCTCATGCTTCTCCTTCTTTTCCTCCTGTTGCTGCCCTGCCACCCACCCCTGTCTCTACCTCTAAACATGTCACCGGGGCTTTAGGAGACTCAACCTTGAGTCTATGCTTGGGGGTTGAACCTTTGGAGGACATTGCTCGTGATCTGCTTGAACATTAGTAGTGCCGGTCCCGGGCGGCACCAACGGATAACCCTTCTAGGAGATTGGAGGCCTTAGAGGTGTTGGTTGGATATTTTGTCAAACCAAAATATGAGGTTCAACCACAGTACATGGGATTGAATCCCTCCTCAAAGACAGGTGAGGCTGCCTGTTTTATTGCTAATCTAAAACACAGTAAATAATATATACAATATTCACACTAATCTAACCATTGGGGGTTGGGATGAAATCCCGAAATCCACATTCACACGATTCGAGGATATTGCTTCCGTACGTGAAATAGGTTAGAAACTATTACAGTGAAAGAAGCACGGTAGAAAAGAAATGGGAGAAACGTATTTTCTTTCGAGTAAACACAGAGCACGAAATAATCATACGAGTTTTAGATCACAAATATAGTGTCCGAGATAATTAGAAACACTGAGATTTTATGCAAAGAATAGCTCTAAGATCATGAACATAAGAACAATATCTTAAACAAGATATATTTCACAACACAAAGTCTGCAAAACAATATCAACTTCTATTCTTCAAAATGATTGAAAGAAAACACAAAGTTTTTCTCCTTTCCAATAGCCTCTTAATGCTCCAAAAATTCTCGACCCTTTAGAATGCACAAGCATCCCTTTTTTATAACAAAAGAAGCTAGAGTTTAAACAGAACAGATCCTGAAAAGTAGCATGCTAACTAGAGTTTCAGCTTTGCATGATTCTCACGCAGGAGATCAAGTCGAAGTCTGAATTAAAAATATGATAAAATGGAAATAAAAGATATGACATTCTAAAAATAGAAATGTCATAGGACGTTGGAGCTCAATCCGAGTCATCATCTTTTGATTCTTCTCCTTTCTCTTCCTCCAGCTGAGACTGTTTGTTCCGGAACTCCTGGAACTTCCGAATAATGCCTTGCATTTCGTTTTCCTCAGGTGCAGTGGAAAGATCATTCCACATTTCGCAGGTCTCATGGATATCACTGGCACTGCCGGGAAGCTTTTTCAACCTCTTGCTGAGCTTTCTTAAGGCCTCCAACGTATGCTCAATCCTCACAAACTGACCAATGACTTCAAGGTCGAATCCATCTACAGGTTCATGCTGAATAATCTCTTGAACTTGTTTGAAGAGATCATCTGCTGATAGGGCACTTGATTTCCCAACCGACATCTTTGGACAAATCTTTAGCAATTCTTCCTCCAGATCACTTTTCCCATCGATCAATTTATCCCTTGATTCTCTCAACTTGCTGCAGGCTTCGTTGAGAATCTTTACTCTGAACTTGATGCCCTTGATCGGTGAAAGTGTTTATCGTATGTGGAAGAATTGCTTCTTCTACCAAGAGATGTCTTTGGTATTTGCTTCAGCACTTGGAGAGCCTCACAAGTCAAATCAAGCTGTCCAAGTTCTTCAGTGAATTCCTCATCCATCTTCTCTCCTTCCTTCTGAATTTCTGCCAAGGACTGATGAACTTTCACCACGTCTTGAATTACTTCCTTCCCTCGTTGGAGCAACTTTTGGATCCACTCATCAACCACCCTTCCTTTTCTGGTAATCTTCTCAATCGTAGGCACCGATGAGAAATCGAATCCGGCAGAAGCAGAAGCAGATGGTATGGATTCCAGGGGTGTTGAGAGTTTAATCAAAACCTCTGTCAACTGCTCCACTCTTTTCTTAAACTCATCTCTGCTGATCTTTGTTTCTTTCAACTTTTGGCACAGCACGTCTATGGAAGCCCGTGCATCTTGTTGCGCTCCTTCTGTTGTTACTTTCCCTAGAGCCACCTTGGTGATCTGATAATCAGCAGCTGTTACATCATCCCTAGTTTTGTCAGCTGAGGGAGTGGCAATCTCTGCGAACTTATCTCCTGAAGCATCTACCAAAACTCTTGAAACTGTTTTGGGTTTCTTGGCTGATCTTGCAGTAGAAACCTTGAGTGAGCTGAAATCAAAGGCTGGTAGGGGTACAATCACTTTCCTCTTCCTCGGAGTTTGTTCGAGTAGCCATGGTGGTGTATCAGAGGAAACTGCCAATGTTGTAGTAGCTGGTATTCTACTCTCAAGGGGAGCAGATTCTACTATTGGAGGGGGAACAGCAGTCAACGTGGTAGTAGGTGCAATGAATAAAGGCACAGGTTGTGGGGGAGTGTTGGTGATCACTTGGGTTCCAGTAGAAAGGGGTGAGAGCCCAGCGAAAATATTGGCCATGCTTGAAGAAGTGGATGGGGAATGAGGAGGCTGAAGTGGTTGTTGAGGGGGAGGCACAGATTCAGTCTCCAAAGCCTTGACTGCCAGAGATAAGGTCTCTTCAGTTGAGCAATCAGCAAATGGTGAAGTCAAGGGCTGACTTCCTCCTTCTTCCAAATTAATTTCTCCTATTTCTGGTGGTGTTGGTGATTCTGGCACATCCACCGTTTGAGTTGGAGAGACAATTGAAGAGATTTGTCTTTCTTTCCTCTTCTTGGGAATCTTGATTTTTATAGACCCCCCAGTAGATTCCTTGTCCTTCTTCTTTTTGGAGGGCCCCGCCTCAGAAGCAGCCAATTTTGGAAACTTGTCATCTTTAAAATTCATGCCCCAAGAAGAGAGCCATTTCTTTGTACGAGCCAGAATTAGGGCTGACCTATCGGTGATAGAGGATTTTTCGCTAGCCGACCAATCAATAGGCGGAAAAACGTATCGATCTTCATTAAGCCCATCATAGGACATATCTAACACACTTTCATTGTCCCTTATACCATCTGGCAAATCAGAAATCTCTAGCGTCTGAATCTCATCAATAGTTAATCTGCTATGATCTTTTCTGCGAACCGCAACTTCGTTACGCAGATCCACCCAGATATCCTCAATGTCGGGCCTGTGCAGATGTAGGGCTCCATAAGTTCTTAGTACTCCTCGGATGTCAAAACCATCCCGAGACTTCATATGCTTCTTTAACTTCTCCTGGAGTTCACATTCGACATTTTTAGCTTTTGCCGCTGTTGAGCAAGTATATCTCCCAATAGAAATTGGGAAGGATACAGCTGCCTTATGCTTGCTCTGTTGGAACTTGTGGAAATCCAATAACTGTCTGACCAATTCTATTAGTATCAATCTATCGCCGGGATAACGAGGCAGACGAAAAGGTTCTCCAGAATACATGACCGTTCGAAGGTAGGTAAACTTCTTGAACTGTAAGAAGATACATCCCCACTTAGATACTTCAGCCCATGCCTCGTCCGAGACCCTTGTCTTTCTCAGCCCTGGATTGAGCTGGCAGATGTTTTCATAGAAAAAGGCGTCATTTACCCTCCTAAAGTGATCCTTGGACCCCTTCTTCGTTATTTGAGGATAATACTTATAGACTGGATTTGTGGTTCTGCTTCCTTTAGTCTCCAGCCCTGGATAGCTCCTCATCCCAGCTGCTGCATAGGCCACGTATGAGAACATATAAAACTTTCCGGTTGACAGGACCGTCGTCATCTGGGAATCAATTTCATCACTGATCAGGGTTCCCCAGTCAATCCCTTGCTTGTTCTTCCTAATGGTGACCATAAATTGGTACATCCATCCATGAAATAAATGTGATTCTGGCAAGCCAAACACCCGGCTCAGTAGGGTGATAATATCGTTGATTTCTTGGATGAAATCCGATCTAGGGATAGTTCTTGGAAATCTAGATATTACTGGTTTTGCCTTAACCAAGAACTTCTTATTAACATCCTTAATGCAATTCTCCTGGTTACTGTCCCAGGCCTTCTGAGCCAATTTCATATTTAGGGCTCCATACTCTTCAAAATTTGGTAGTTTCAAGAGATCATCCAAATAAGCCCCATCTAGTTTGATAACTACTTCACCAGCCTGATTCCTTACGGACCGAGAAGCCGAGTCGTAGCTGGATGCACACGCCAAAACAAACTCTGGACACTGGGCAGACATAGGGAAGCCTGCTGCAAGGGGCAAGCCACTGTCAGCTATAGCTTTCATCCATGGGGTTTGAGAAGAACTCTTCACCCTGTTCCAAAAGTCGTCCATATCTATGTTGCCCATTTCAGTATCCCTGATATCATAATTACAGTCGACATATGACGGGGATTCTGGTTTCTTAAACTTGTATTTCATCTTGCTAGATTTTCCGGCCTTCTCCTGTGATGAACCAGGATCCGACATGAAGAATATTGGAAAGAGAAAAGCTCGGAACTCCGGAGATGCTGTGCACACTGAAAAACCTGATTGACGGAAGGCGTCGGAAGAAGCGAAGAACCCGACACGCAGAAGAAGATATCGGAAAACTTTGAAAACCCGACACGTCTGATATGTCGGAGTCTTGGCGAAACCCGACACTTGCTTTCAATGGCGGAAACAGGGGAAAACCCGGCACTTGCTGTTTAATGACGGAACCTGCCGAAAACCGGCACTTGCTGTTTAATGACGGAACCTGCCGAAAACCCTAGGCACTTGCTGTTTAATGACGGAACCTGCCGAAAACCCGGCGTCTACTGTGATGGCGGAACTTAGGAGATGCCCGGCACCCACTGTTGAGGTCGGAATGTTGAAAGACCCCGTCACTGCGAGCTTCCTTTATATTTCGGACTTTTGAATCTGCAATACAAACTTCAAAATCCAAGAAACCAAAAACAGAGCCTTTCCTTTGAATTTCTACATAGACATCTTCCTTTCTTTTTTGTTATTCATATTCCAAACATTATGAAAGTAATTGGAATTTGGAAGGAACATAGCACCAATTGATAATCTCAAAAAGAAAATAAACCCTAAAAACCCAAAACCCCTTTCCAAAACAATACAGAACGAAGAAGGAAGAAAAACCCTCAACAACTGGCAAGAAATTGGAAAGAAAATATATGCAGTCGATCCAGAGAAATTAAGAATAAAGAAGGAACGAAGAATACCTTCGATTCGAGACAAGTAAAATCGAAAACGATCGATCCAGTCTGGTAACGGGAGTTTGCGGGTTTTGGGAGAGGAAGAGCATGCGAAAAATCCACGAATTAAAAATATGAACGGTAAAAATGACGTGGATTTTGGCGTATTTATAAGAAAATCAGTAATAAATACACTTCAGCTCGGCACGTGCCAGCTCACCAACCATTCGGCATGGATGCCACGTCAGCGTGTTGGAGGAGTCCAAAAACCCGACACGAGGAGATTTAGTGCATTTCGGGTTTCGGGCTTCGGAAAACATGGAGCACAAAACATGTTTTGGTACATGAATGTTCCGATGCATTGAACTTCCGAAAACCCGATTACTAAGGATTGTCTTAACAATAGGCGGGTTTCGGGTTTCGGAAGTCACGCGACACAAAGCATGTCTTAACACAAGTATGTTCCGATGCGTTGAATTCCGAAAACCCGATTTCAAAGGATTTTTCAATACAAGGCGGGTTTCGGGTTTCGGAGGTCATAAGACATAAAGCATGTTAAAACTTATGTCAAGCTGTTAGCAACACCCGAAAACCCGATTTGCTCTAAAAGAGATCATAATGCAAAATCACTTCAAAAATTTTGTAGGGGTTATCCCGATCGTTTCGTCGTGAACTCAAAACGGGGATAACAAGAGGCTGAGCTTAAATTTTTGAAGGATGAGGTTAAAAACCCCGCTAAGCAAAAAGGCAAACAAAGCATTGAGGGGGAAGGGAGCATTGGCAATAGCCAGATTGATGACATATACAAAAAACTGACCTCCTTAGACTCCCGCCTAGGGAAGATGAAGACTAGGCATGAGTATAATATTGCAGCCTTCAGGGCCATCGAGGAGTTCATCGAAGGTCATGCAAGAAGTGTTTCACAACTTAGCGGTGTCCCGGCTACACTTTGGGGCAATGAGAAAGAGAGCAAAAGAACCAGAGAGGAGCTTGATAAGACGGATTTGCTCATATGACCACATTTGGGCATGTATCATGCTTGGAAAAGAGTAAAGATGAGTATTGATCAAGCGGCCAAGAAGTAGTCCCGACTACTTTTGCTGGTCCTTATTGTTTTTATTACTGCTTCTTGGCTGTAGGCTTGCTGTTTTTTTGCCGTTGTTTTGTTGTTAAGTCTCGATTGTATAGTCATTGCCGGGCTTTGTTGTTCTTTTTGTAACTTTTGTGCTTTCTTCTGACTTCTCTGCTCCTCTCTCTTATTCCGGATTTTAGGCCTTCTTTTGTACACAAGGGTATAGTCCCTTTCAAAAACTATTTACCAATATTAAAAAAAAAACAAAATTTCCTCTATCCTCTTTCCAAGGCGGGCTGGTCACGAAGACCAAGACAATTAATGCATTGAAGGCTCTGCCTTTTTCCTTTTTCCTCACGCCACCGCCGACTCGGGTTGGCGAGTTCCAAATTTCAAATTTTGCTTGAAATCATAATTTAGTCTCATGACTAACTGGTTGCCTCTATCTTTCCCATGTTCCCGCCAAACTTGGCGCTGCACATGCCAGGACCTCATTCATTGCCCTATTAAATTTCCTACCATCCTTCCTTATCCTTTCCATCCACATGGGTCTGTGCGTCCCCTTCCTTAGGTTAGGATTAGTTTAGGATTTTTAATAGTGTCCATATCTAGGTCATTCACCTAGTTCATAGGTTAATAGGATTTAGATCTATTTTCACCCTTATAAATTTAAAAATCCATATAGGATAGTAGTTAGGGTATAAGGTAGAACTTAGGGGTAGATTAGGGTCTAAGCCCCTAATACTTAATTAATCAATTTCCATACCAGATCTTTCCGCCTGACCGTTATATTAACATTAAGCAGGACATTTCATCCCACGTTCCACATACCTGTGCCACTTGCATCCAAACCCCCTTATCGTCTTACGCTGTCTAGTGTTACAGCAGTGTATGGTTCGAGAATCGAACCCTTTTCCATTGGCATCTACGTGCCAGATATTCATACCTGTAATCAGGTGCTGCAACATTTATAGCAACCTTCAGTCTGGTTTAAAAGTAAATCGACAAAGCGATTACAAGAAGGCCACAACATACCTTGGATCAATGGAATTGATTCAAGGTGTGCTGTCAATCAATCGAAAAGAGTTCAACAAGCATACGACAAATCTGTTGTCACATCAGCAAACATACAAGCAATAATAATTGTTGTCCCAAGTAAACAAATTACAACATACAAGGGTCCTGATTAGCAACACATTCCTTTAAGATCAAAAATATATCTTAACATGTTTGTCTTCATTTCAGCAGTTACAACATTATGAAAAGTAATCACCATGATAACTTACAAAAATCAAGGCGTTACATTCCTCCCTTCTTAAAGAATCATCATCCCGATGATCAAATTAACCAATTCAAGGAGTTTCTAGGACAAAATTTAGTTATTGTCCTTCCATTCATAATTTCATACCAAAAACAGATTCACTCTTTAAAACAATGTTTTAAGACAACTGTAAAATAGACCAATAATTGTCTAAATTTGGTAGAATTATCAGTTTTTCAAATTTCAATTTCGATCAAACAAGTATGGAAAAGCAGATCTCATTTCTTCAAGATTTTCCCAAGTTGCACTTTCTTCGCTAAACTGGTCCCACTGGACCTTACATTGATTCACTTCACGATTTCTTAAGTACAACTGGCGAGTTCCCAACACTCGAATGGGCTTAACCACGATTATTCCTGGGTCTTGGACCTGTAAGGAATTCCAATTCAGAACATGTGATAAATCTATTACATATTTCTTAAGCAAAGAAATATGAAAAACATCATGCATTTGAGATAAAGCAGGAGGTAATGCTAGATGATAAGCTACAGGGTTGATTATTTCAACAATTTCAAAAGGTCCCACGTATCGTGGCGACAACTTAACAGCCTTGCCAAAAGTTATTGAGCTCTTTTTCGGCTTCACCCGAAGAAAGACCTTCTCTCCCAGTTTATAATTCCTATCAACCCGCTTTAAGTCTGCATAACTCTTTTGCCTATTGGCAGCCTCCTTTAGATGTTCCCGAATCATTTTGATTTGTTGTTCCATTTCTGTAAGGATTTCTGGCCCAATTACCTCTCTGTCCTCTACGTTGTCCCAGCTGATAGGGGTTCTGCATTTTCTTCCATACAATGCTTCAAAGGGCACCATTTTTAAAGAGGCATGGTATGTATTATTGTAGGAAAATTCAACCAGCGGAAGGTATTCCTCCCATTTATACTGCTGGTCCATGCAATACATCCTTAACATGTCCTCTAAAACTTGATTAACTCTCTCAGTCTGTCCATCCGTCTCCGGATGATATGCAGAGCTGAAGTTTAATTTAGTTCCCAAGGCCGCATTAAGCGTTTGCCAAAACCTTGATGTCATCCTCGAATCTCTGTCTGATATGATTAATTCGGGTATTCCATGCAATCTAAAAATTTCATGTACAAATCTTCTTGCTAACACTGGTGCATCGTCTTTCAAATTACCAACAATGAAGTGTGCCACTTAGGTTAATTTTTCGATGACAACCAGGATAATATCATGCTTATTTCTTAACATAGGCAATCCTTGAACAAAATCCATTGTTATCACTTGCCATTTGTACTATGGAATGCTGTGGGGATACAATAATCCAGCGGGATGCATATGTTCCGCCTTAACACGCTGACATTCTAAGTAGTGTGTTACAAATTCCACCACATCCTTTTTCATTCCCTTCCAGAAGTATTGTTGCTTAAGATCAGCAAGCATTTTCGTAATGCCAGGGTGTCCAGAAAAAGGTGAATTATGAAATTCAGTTAACAATTTCCTTCTTAAGTCATTTGCCAAAGGTATATATACCCTGTTTTCGAACCTCAGAATTCCTTCATTGTCGAAACGAAATCCTTTATACCTGACATCCTTTGGATCTGCAACAAGTGTTGTTTTGACTTGCTGGAAATAAGGATCTGATTCCAAGGCATCTTTCACCTCATCCTTAAACTGAGTTCTTAACGTTATAAGAGCAGAGATATGCTTCCTTCGACTCAGAGCATCTGCCACTCTATTTTCCTTGCCTTTGATGTAGCTTATATCAAAATCATACTGAGATAGAAATTCTAACCATCTTCGCTGCCTTGCATTCAGATTTGGCTGAGTAAAAATATACTTCAACCCCAGATGGTCAGTTTTTAACTCAAAAGGTTTGCCCAAAAGGTAATGTCTCCACATTTGAAGTGCATGAACAATGGCAGTGAGCTCTAGGTCGTGTGGAGCATAATTCTGTTCATGTAACTTAAGCTTTCTGCTTTCATAAGCTATGACATGGTTATTCTGTAACAGAATACCTCCAAGGCCTTCTCCTGATGCATCCGTTACAACCATAAAATTTCCATTTGGGTGCAGTGCAGCTTAAAATAGGTCTTTGTAGTTAATCTGTTCCTTTAAATTTTTAAAGCAGATTCACTTTTTCCGTCCAAACAAATTTCTTATCCTTCTTACGCGGTGAAGTGATTGGGGCAGTAATTTTTGAAAAGTCCTTAATGAACTTTCTATAATATCTGCCAAGCCCATGACGCTTCTCACTTCATGCACGTTCTTAGGCGGAGGCCACTCGGTTATAGCTGTGATTTTTGAAGGGTCTATAGCTATTCCATTCTTGCTTATTACGTGTCCCAAATAATGCACCTCTGCATCATAAAAGGAACATTTAGACAGTTTACCATACAACTTCCTCTTTCTTAAAACTTCCAGCACTATCCTTAAACGTTCTTGGTGCTCTTCGACATTTTTAGAGTATATAAGAATGTCGTCTAAGAATACAAGCACAAACTTGTCTAGGTATTCTTGAAAAATATTGTTCATCAGATTCATGAAGGTGGCAGGTGCATTGGTCAACCCAAAAGGTAACACCGTGAATTCGTAATGCCCGTACCTTGTTCTAAAAGTTGTTTTATGAATATCTTCTTCCTTTATTCTCAGCTAATGATACCCAGATCGAAGATCTATTTTTGAATAGACTGATGCTCCTCCCATCTGGTCAAACAGATCATCAATCCTAGGAAGTGGGTATCGATTCTTAATAGTTGCCTTGTTCAAAGATTCTCACGTAATCAATGCATAGCCTCAATGTGCCATCCTTTTTCTTTACAAAATTACCGGTGCTCCCATGGTGAGACGCTTGGTCTTATCGGCCCCCTTAGTCAAAAGTTCTGTGTAATTGAGCCTTTAGCTCTACCAACTCGAGGATGGTCATTCTATATGGTGCCTTAGATATGGGTTCAGTTCGGCTTGATTTCTATTGCAAAGTCAAACTCTCGTTTGGGTGGAAGACCTAGCAATTCCTCCGGAAACACATCACCGAAATCCCTTAACAATGGATAGCTTTCCATGAAATCATTATCTTCCTTAGCATTTTTCGTCATTTTTACTACATACAAGGTGCACCTCTATTTTTAGCCCTTTTAAGTTGCATAAATTAGCATCGGTTTCTAACTACAACTTCACGTTTTACACCTTGAATGATGTTGTTGCTGCGCAGATCATCAAAACAACAAATGTGTTTTTCATACTGTGATCGATCTTTGCCTTATGTTTACGCCAACAGTTAACTCCAATAATGATATCATATGATCCTAAAGGAGTGACATACAGGTCAACTTCGGTGGAGAAACTGGGCAAGTCAAGAATTGCCCCAAAAAGGCACATTTCGACTGTATGGACAACATTATTCCCATAATGCACTGTCCATGTTTTATCCATTCGCTCACCTTTCTTTTTAATTTCATTGCAAGTTTAGTAGAAATAAAGCATTCAGTAGCTCCAGTATCAAAAAGTATGACTACAGGTGTACCGAATAACTTACCCGGAACTTCTATAGGCGTAACTTGCTTTTCAGCTTGTCTGTTAGCCACTGCAGCGTGTATCCTATGCTGCTGATCACGATCATCCTTCTTCAGAGGACAGTGACTCGCGTAGTGGTCCTTTCCACAGTTGAAGCATCCTCCAACTGGCCCTTTCCTAGGCTCAAATTTGTTACCAGCTTTGAAGTTATCATTCTGGCTTCCATAGGACTTTTGTCCATTGCCACTAACTTTTGCGAAGCTGTTCCGCACACTATTTACAGGTTTGTTCATTACAGATTTCTTGTTGTTATCTACAACAATTTTGTTTTTCACACCAAACCTTTTCCAAGGCCCCCTTTTAGGTGCGAGAGATGAAGAAGAATTGGGAATCTTCTTCCTTATCTCTTCCCTATGAGCAGAAATTGCTCTCAATTTCTATTCCTGTCTTATTGCCTTTTCGACAACTCCTTCCATGGTGGTTGGACCGTGGACATCCACTTCACCACCAATGATGGGATTTAGTCCCATTATGAACTTCTCGTATTCTGAACTTCTCGTCAGCTTGGTACTGCGGCACATACTTGAGGAGTTTAGTAAACCCTTCCCGAGATTCTCGCACACCGTCAACCTTCCTTGCAACCAGTTCTGAAATTCAGTCATTTTCCTATCAAAATAGAGTTGAGGCAGCCATCGTTGCCTAAAGTAACCCTTAAATTGATCCCAAGTTATGTCTGATTCGACAATATTCAACTCAACCTTACGGCTGTCCCACCATGATGATGCTTCATGAGAAAGCTGATATGCTCCCCATATCACTTTGGTCTCCTCGGAGAAGTTTCTTATTGCAAAGTATTTCTCCATTTCACTGAGCCAATTCTCAGCTCCGTCCCCAAGGGTTGTTCCATCAAACTTTGGAGGACTTATTCTCTTTATGTCATTTGTAAGTTCAGCTGCTAATCTTGCCCTTTTATTTTCAGGATGATTAGGAGCATTCACATTACTATTATCAACACCCGGATTCCCTCCATTGGTGTTGTCCACAGGAGGTGGCTGATCATTTATATCAGCTTCTTCTTCCTCCTCTTCATTGCCCATTGACTGTTATTCCAGAACAGTCAAACGATCTCTCGTATCTAGTAGGGCAGCAAGGATTTCATCCAACTTTTGAGCAGTAGCTACTTCTCCACCCAGTAATGGGTTGTTCGCAGCATTCCCTCTTGTTCTGACCATTTTCTATTCAATAAGAAAATGTAAACCTTATTAATATTGTGGACTCATTAGGTCCAAGAGCTACAACCTTCAGCTCTGATACCAAGATGTAACATCCCCATTTTAAGATACTAGAACAACGGAATTTTTTTTTTTTTTTTTTGTACAACGTTCCTATTATGAATTATATAATTCAAACACACGTTCAAGTTTTAATAATTGTTCTCTGTCCAAACAATGCAGTTTGGATCACACAATTTCCTTTTAAAACTAATGTTCTCTGTTCACATATTTACAATATGGAACACACATTGATGCCATTCAATCATATAACAGATTCCATATGCTGCTGTAAATGACTCGAAGAACTACCGATCTCCCATTTTATGGCTCGGAGTTTCAGCGATCTCTCATTTCATGACTCGGCGACTTACCGATCCTTCATGTTAATTCATGCATAGTATAATGTATATACAAGGTTCTCTTACCATTTCCGGTTATCGAAGTGATCCATTTAAGAAGCCTACCTGAATATCTGTTACTGATATTCATTTGACATCCTGCATCTTAAACTAGGTGATTAGGACAATGCAACCAAAGCACTTGCGATACTTTGGCCAAAAAATTTCACATGCTTTGCATGATCATATTCCTGGATGTGAAACACACCAATGGAATACGTCCTTCACCTCACTTCGTCTATTATCTAGAATGGTCTTTCCTGGTCTCTACCAGTCCTTCCAATTAAGGTCGTACTCTAACCCCAACTAGCAATATGAACGAGTATAGGGAGTTACTCATGGTAACTAAAGATACGCAGACATACGGTGTCGTCCCTAGATGACTCCGTGTGTCTAGTTACCTTTAGTCCTCCGGAGTCACTCCATATACGTGATCACATTCCTATCCCCAGCCAAGAACTTAGTATCCAACTTATGTAATCTTGATGATTTAATTCGGGAGGGCATTGTAATATGTCAGTTATAACATTGTGTCGTCATGAAAGCCCCGCCTTCATGAAGACACCATGTTGTAGCTGGCGTATGTCAATGTCCTACGGAATCCTCCCATCGAGAGTACACATCCAGCTCAAGTGATTTGGTTATGATCTTAATATTTAAGATCAACTTTCAAAGCAGCCTACCATCGATCCTTTATCCTCGTTCTTGTTACAGTTGCATGTAGCTAAGAGAGACTTAATCCGTCTTCTAGCTTACTACGCATCTCCTCCTTCGTACCGAAGGGTTGCATTTTCTCTACTTGGTTCTTTTCTTAATCATTGGACTAAGCAGCCCATTACCGATAAACTTAATAAGTTTAACCTATTAAACTTAACCAAGTTTTTCCACAATTGTAAACAAATTAATTCCATCTTATTAGACTTCATTTAAACGAGGTCTAATTCTAAATGAATTTATTCATTTATCCTTCTTAAACTTACATAGTTAAGGTCTGTCATAACCATGGATATGTTTTTCCCATATCCTTATTTTCTGAATTTAACATTCGAGGCTATTAACGGAGTCCAAATACGAGGTTCGGCTGCTCCTAAGTTATTTGATATTCCTTAGTTTTCAAGCTAATCTCGAATACCTTTCAATTAAGAGATCATGTTCTTCCTAATCCTTTTAATGTCAATTAAAAATTCATCTTAACCCAAGTATGAACTAATTGCACATTTCAACGTAAAAGTTACATTTAGGTAAGAATAGATATCATTTCCTTTTAAATCCATCCATGAACATTTCAATAATTCCAAATCAAGGAATAATGTTATATTCCTAACTTATTCAACAATATCAAACTGATATGATCATTAAAATATCACACTTGTATTTGTATTCATCCATCCGTTTTATAATCTATACATTTGCCAGTCCAAATGACTGGACTTTGTTTATATTAAACAACATTACAACACATAAGATAGAAGAATGTAATTTCTTCTTTTCTCAATTCCTCGTAGAGGAGTAATAGCTATCAACTACAATCCATCTTCAGTCAATCAAAAGAAGTATCAGAAAACAACCATGTCTTCGTTTAAACTCAAGTTCCATCTGCAAAATTACTTGCACGGTCAGTTCATCAACTCGAGCATATTAAGCACTTGTCATTAAAATGAGGTGCTTTTAATTAAATGTCGAATAAAAGAACACCGCTTTTATGAAACGTTACTAT
Organism: Taxus wallichiana var. yunnanensis; assembly: GCA_018340775.1. Classification (NCBI taxonomy): domain Eukaryota; kingdom Viridiplantae; phylum Streptophyta; class Pinopsida; order Cupressales; family Taxaceae; genus Taxus; species Taxus wallichiana. The sequence goes on from CM031234.1 coordinate 444,719,875, forward strand.
GAACATCAATTAAGAATTAAGTATCACAAAGAATGAACAAAGATAACAACTGAATCATCTAATTACCATCCCAATCACCAAAGGATTCTTGTCCTCTTTCCTAAATAATCATTACAAGAAGTAATTTCCTTCAAACAGTTCAGTTACAACATACGTCAAAACTAGGAACACACGTATGCATACTATTGTTCTACATAACTTCTATCAATTCAATTTCCTTACATTAGTAATAATTTCAAAGGATAAAATTTGGTCGAAAATATAAACCAAATTACTTCCCTTTCGGTTCATGCAACTCATTTGATTTCAAGTAATCAAATATCGATGAGAAAAGCAAACAACAATAAAATGTAGATGCTTAAACCAAAGCAATACAAACTCGTTCCTTAACGACTGATTTCCAACGATATGAGAGAATAAATAATCATTATTCCAAGTTATCCATCCACACTCCTTTTCCTTTCCTCATGATCGTGATCGAAAATTTAATCCAAACGAGACACCAATCAAAGATAACAGTTCAGAGTGAAACTTAAGAAATCAATAACCGAATACAAGGAAGATGGGTCATATTACCTCTTCTCATTGAGACAACCAAATATCCGCTTATTTAGCACAGGCATGATCCAACATTATGATTCATTCCGCATAATATAATTCCCTTTTAAATAATTCATTCAACAGACATTTACGTCTTTACAACATATAGAGTGTACAACAACCACAACAAGTCACATTTTCATCCTAATAATAAGAGAATTCACTTTTCAACAGCAAGGAATAAATCCATATCAAAACTTCCTTTCAATCAGGCACATACGAATACCAAGAACAAGTAGGTAGAACATCGTATCCATCATAGAGCAAACAATGTAAAGATGCTACTATGCTCTTACTGTTACTAGAAGAATTCATACCTCTTACACTGTATTATAACCAGAGGAACAGTTATACAGCCGCCTTGTCAAATATTTTCACAGCTTTCTATATCCATCAACGCACAATTCATAAATAACAAATTGCACTTTCTCATTGCTACCTACAAAGCAAGTCCAATCCGTATGTACACGGTGAAGCTCTCTCATTGCTATTTCGAATTCAAACAGCAGGAAGAGAAAAATTCATTCCTTTAATTATTTCAATAAGAAAACACCCATTTTCTTCAAACACAACAAGAATTACTCAAGTCGAGTTCTTTTTAGAATGACAGCGCAAAATCAGAGATCACACGAATCATTTCATCCTTCCGTTTGTACAAAAAAAAAACACAAAGACTCAAGAAAACAATCTAAATATCACTATCACTTCCATCAAACCGAACCCATAATGCTCAATGAAACCCAATTACCATTTCTTCAGAATTTAAAACAACAGAAAGAAGAAGAACTCGTTTCCTTAATAATTTCAGTAAAGAAACAATCATTTTCTTCAAAATGTAACAAGAACACCCAAGTTGCGTTTGTTTTATAATGACACTCAAACCCATATTGACAATAGAACGATTGTTCAACAATGTCAAAACAACTCACACAGCATGTACAATTTCATTCAATATACCCATTTGCAAAGAAATACCCAATTCGAGTTCTTTCTCAACAGACATTTCAACCCGAAAATCTCATTCTCCTATTTCACAATGATGCGTAGAACTCAGAAATGATTCACGCACAGCTAAGTATTCATAAGCACAATTTCATAATATAAAGAACGAATCCCCAATATTGTCGAACAAATCAACACAAACATGGAATGTATTTTCAACTCAATAATTATGCAAAGAAAGTTTAAGTCGCAACAACAAAGAAAAACGACTCTACCCAAAATCATCTCAATCATAACAGAGCAAAATCAAATAAACCCAAAACCCCCTCATCAGAAGAGCAGGGTTGTTTTAATGAGACGATTAAGCAAAAGCAAGCAGTTTAAGGAGAAGGGCTTAACATGCCTGAAATTTTTCTTGAAGCTCGAAGAAAACCGCGCCTACTGGAGTTGTTTCCTTCCACGGCGACAGTAGCAAAGCTTCCCAAACAATCACCTACCTCTACAGGCTCAAAAATAGCCTTAGATTTTCCAAAGAAACCAGAGATAATAATCAAACACAGCTGGTTCGACAGAACCGTGAAGAAACCAAATGCAGAGCAACTTCAAAAACCCGAAAGAACACAATGACCAACAAAATTTCCTCTATCCTCTTTCCAAGGCGGGCTGGTCACGAAGACCAAGACAATTAATGCATTGAAGGCTCTGCCTTTTTCCTTTTTCCTCACGCCACCGCCGACTCGGGTTGGCGAGAGTTCCAAATTTTAAATTTTGCTTGAAATCATAATTTAGTCTCATGACTAAGTGGTTGCCTCTATCTTTCCCATGTTCCCGCCAAACTTGGCGCTGCACATGCCAGGACCTCATTCATTGCCCTATTAAATTTCCTGCCATCCTTCCTTATCCTTTCCATCCACATGGGTCTGTGTGTCCCCTTCCTTAGGTTAGGATTAGTTTAGGATTTTTAATAGTGTCCATATCTAGGTCATTCACCTAGTTCATAGGTTAATAGGATTTAGATCTATTTTCACCCTTATAAATTTAAAAATCCATATAGGATAGTAGTTAGGGTATAAGGTAGAACTTAGGGGTAGATTAGGGTCTAAGCCCCTAATACTTAATTAATCAATTTCCATACTGATCTTTCCGCCTGACCATTATATTAACATTAAGCAGGACATTTCGTCCCACGTTCCACATACCTGTGCCACTTGCATCCAAACCCCCTTATCGTCTTACGTTGTCTAGTGTTACAATAGTGTATGGTTCGAGAATCGAACCCTTTTCCATTGGCATCTACGTGCCAGATATTCATACCTGTAATCAGGTGTTGCAACATTTATATCAACCTTCAGTCTGGTTTAAAAGTAAATCAACAAAGTGATTACAAGAAGGCCACAACATACCTTGGATCAATGGAATTGATTCAAGGTGTGTTGTCAATCAACGAAAAGAGTTCAACAAGCATACGACAAATATGTTGTCACATCAGCAAATATACAAGCAATAATAACTGCTGTCCCAAGTAAACAAATTACAGCATACAAGGGTCCTGATTAGCAACACATTCCTTTAAGATCAAAAATATATCTTAACATGTTTGTCTTCATTTCAGCAGTTACAACATTATGAAAAGTAATCACCATGATAACTTACAAAAATCAAGGCATTACACTCAACTTTTATTATGGAGGGGACCCATTTCCGTGTGGACTATGGTATTATCGCCAATGTGGTGGGTCCACAAGCCACCACGTGGCTTGCCACCACTCGTCGAATTCACTTGATTTGCCTATCGGGAGACGACAAGTGGAATATATGCTATTCACCGAGTTAATTATTTCCATACCACATTATATTGGTCGAAATTATATTATCTTGGTAAGTCCACTTACAAACCCATTTCCATGCCACATGACTAAGTGGGGTGGGTTTTATTATAACAGCCATGTATTAATGGTTAGCAATTACCCACATAGCCGCCAAACCATATGCCATGCGTGGAGGTCCACGTGGTGAGGGAGGTGAAGCGGTGGAGATGGGGGCGGATAAGTCTAACGTGGTCCTTTGACCACTCCACATATGCGTGGGAAGGCTATTTAAAGCCTTAAAACTTTATCCAACCACCTAATGTGGGATATTACCCACTTTATGCACCCACATTCACGTGGAAGTTGGAGGATTATGTGGGATATAACCCACTTCACCGCCAACATGGGATTTTATCCCTTCCTAAATGGAATGCCGCCAAAAATGGGATGTAACCCATTAAAACATGCAATCCGATTTAATCCCATTACACATGCTACGGGATGAGGCTATTATTAGCCTTAAGATAATTTTTAATGCATTTTTTAAGGGCCTTAGGATAATTTTTAATGCATTTTTTTAAGGGCCCTATTTTTTGTATAAATAGGGAACCCATTTTCATTGTAACACACACACACAACTCAAGCTTATTATTTGTTAAGCTTGTTGTGGACACACACAACTCAAGCTTATTATTTGTTAAGCTTGTTGTGGACACACACAAACTCGGAGACAAGCTCATTCCTAGAGTGCTGGAGGCGAAGTCCGAGCCAAGAGGAGAATGAGAAATTGTTGTGTGAAGACCTAAATTATTTAGGCATTATTATTTTATTATTATTGACCTATTATTTGTTAGGAAATAATAAATTAAATATTTTTGGCTAGGAGTTATTCAAACTACCTAGTCGGCCCATAGCGCCACACCAATTACTTGCAAATCCTGGATTGTCGATCGGAGTGCTAGCGTCGCATTGATAGCATCGAGAAGGCCGATCGAAGCCAAAGGAGATTGTATGCTAGGAAGGTGGAATTCGGGTGCTATTTTTCACCCTTGTCGTCCGAAGGTCTGGTTATTCTTCTAAGCAAGTTTAAATAGTTTCCATTAGGTTTTCTTGTGAAAGTACTATTGTAACTTACAAGTTTTGACTAGTGGAATGGTTCGACCACGAACACGGAGGCGTCGGCAATGCCGAACTCCGTAATCAATCGTGTGTAATTTTCATTATTGTCTTGCATTATTTTTAAATTGATTACTTAAAAGGAGTAAATTATCAGCAAATAATTAAAGCCTACAAGGGTCCGAGATCGGGTAGTAATAATCGATTATTTTTGGATCATCAAGGAATTCTAGAAATTGCTCCATCAAATAGAGAAATTCTTCCCCTTTCCGAAAGGTAAAAACTCTTCTTAACTCTTTGTATTTTTGAGTTATGGCTTGGTGGAGTTAGGAGGGAAAATTTGCCCAAGGCGGACTTGTGGAGCTTGGGAGAGATTTTTGCCAAGGAATCTCGGGCTGCTGGAGCGGGGAAGATTTTGAGAACTTAGCACTTTTGGTTAAAATCACAAAAGTCATTTGCGCTCCCGTAAACCCGCGAAGGAAACACGTTAAAAATTGCCTGAGTCCCAAAAGGGACACTTGGCAACATTTTATGCAAAGGCGCTAAGGCGGGCTCGCAAAGAAATTTGGAGATTTTAAACTTTTGCTCCGCAAAATTTTCTAAGGCAAAAAATTGGCCGCATCTCTCGAAGTCACCCAAAAGCGCCATGTGGCAGGCCAAGACCAAGCGGGGAAGCGGGCCATCGGGGAAAAAGTTGGATTTTTTCCCTTTGTTCCAAAATGCAAAGAGTGAAGAAATGGCCCGCAACCCCGCCCAAAGGGAAAAAGTCAAAGTTCGGGCCGAGTCAAAGCCAATGCGGACTGGTGGGGCATCGGAGGAAAAGTGAAAAATTGCCTTTTCTTCCAAAAGGCATAAAATCAAAATGTGACCCGTGGCCCCATCAAAAAGCTAATGCGGGGATGCGGGACTTCGGAGGTAAATTGGATTTTTTGACTTTTTGTCAAAAAATGTAAAATGGAAAAAGGAAGCCCCTGCCTCCGCCGACCCCAATGGATGCCATGTCATCTAGCAGAGGAGCGGGGAAATGTGCGAAATTTGCCCGAGCCAATTTTAGCAGAAAACATAAAGGAAATACTCAGAGGGCCATATCTTTTGATCCAGAGCTCCATTTTCTACAATCTTGGTACCAATGGAAAGATCTGGAGATTCTCTTCATCATGGAACTTCAATTTTACATTTTTGGTGAAGATTTGTGGGAGAAAATTGGAAAGCGCATTTTGGCACGGGAAAAGGAAAAACCAATCTCCAACTACCAGATTTAATGAAGTATGGGTCATTTTCTTTGGTCATGCGAAGTAGATACATGGAAATATGAGCTTTTGCATCGAGCCCATCAATAGATGAAGAATTAAAATGTAGAACCAGTTTTCAACCACCAAATTTAATGAAATATGGGTCTTTTCTCCCTCGAGCAGACAAAATGCATTTGGGAATGGAATTTGTAGATGGAGCCTTGACTTTTTGACCAAATTTATGAATGTCGTCGGTGGTTGGAGCAGAGAATCGATTTTCTCATGTTTTTTCCCTCTCTTTTCACATTTTGCTATATATTGTAAGAGAGACACATTTTCAAAATTAATTAGTGGTTGTTCATTCTTCTTCTCTACCTCCCCTTTCTTTTTTTCCCAGAGTTCGAAATGGAGTTTGAATCTCCTCCCCTACTCTGTAAATGGCATTTTTTACCTCTTGCTTGTGTATGATGCTCTGTGTAAATTTCTGAAGCAATAAAACTCATTTTTGTGATGCATTTGTCCATCCTTTGCTTGTTTTCATTGCATCCTCTTGCCTCTCATTGTTCTGGAGTATTATGTGCATGTTTTGGATGTTCATTTGCAGATCTGGGAGTTGTGTTCATGGGGTTTTGGAACATTTTCTGTGTGAATATGATCTATGGTCTGTGATGTTGTTGTCCATCCTTTCCATTGCTCACCTCTCTTTGTTCCATGGTAGTTTAGTAGATGATCAACACTTTCCTTCTCTGGTGTATCACCGTTTTAGTGTAGGCTCTATTTTTTTTTTTTTTTGTTTTCTTTCTCTTGGAAGTTAGATTAGGATTAGATTAGCTTTCCTGCACTGGAATAGCTTGTGGTAGGTAGTTTAGGAAGAGGAACCAACCTTCTCTGGAGAGCTTTCCCACTTTTACAAGGTCCCACACCTTGGGAAAGTTCAATGTTATGCAATCACACCAGATGATTCTACCTTAGAAAAGTAGATTTTTAGAACTCATTTGGGGGTGTTGTGATTTTTTCTGCTAACTAGTTTTGGCACGCCCGGTGGGACAGATCTGAAGCACCTTACCACTTCACTTCATCAAGGTTTGATGTGCTCTTGGTGAAGATTTCAGCCTTTGGAGGCACTTTCAAGCACATCTGGCAACTCCATCTGGTCAATAACCCATCCTCTGAGTTGCAGACCTTCTTCCCATCCATTTCCACCCATTATTTCTTCCATCTCCGTCATCTTCTTCAATTCCATGAGATTGTACAATCATGACTTCATTCCCTTCATGGAACTCACACTTATAGCAATACAGTCCACCTCCAATGTATTTACCAACTCCTCTAGATCAACATTATGATCAAATCCAGAACCATTATGCTTACCCATATGAGCAGTGTCAAAACCAATTTGACTATGAAGCTTATCAAGGACAAGGGGACGCATATAATGGCGATAGTTATGCAAAGGATGCTGGTCTACTGGAGAAGATTCAAAAAATGGAGGTTGTCATGGTTTAGTCAAGGGGCATAGCACAAATGAAGGCATTCAAAATTAGTTACAAGGCACCTTGTCCATGGGAAGGCCTTTTCCAAGACACTACAACCCTCAGGAGAAGCTGGACTTCATAATTGAGATGTTTCCCCAACTTGCACAATGGATTGAGGAGATAGAAGCATATGAGCAGAGTCTAAATCAACCTTGTCAATGGGTAAGTCATTCAGCAGTTCCTTGTATTTCTTCTTCTTCATCTCAAGCTTTACCATTTCAACAATGTCAAGTTGTAAACCCAACCAATGTTGCTCCAGTTGTGAAAACCATCCCTCCATCCCTTAGTCTTCCATCTCATCTCAGCTTTTCTTCTCTCTTCTCTTCCAAATCCAAATCCCCTCCACAAGAGAAAAAAGAAACACCTTCCCCTCCAAAGAAACAAGAAGTTCCATCCCTCCTACCACCACAAAAAAATGCACAAATGATTGAATCCTAATTTGTTTCTCCTCTTGCCTTCCCAATTCCATGTGGGGAAGAAGAAATTGCAAAAATCAGTCATGAAGGACAGCAAGAGGAAGAACCAAGCAAAGAAGGAATGATTAAGAGCTTAGTAAGCTTGGCTCTTAGATATGGGATTGAGAAAATTCCTTTGTTGGTGAAGCCTACAGAGGAGGCCAAAGATGAAGAGTCAATGGTGGTTAGGACTGATTTTGTTGCAGCAGAAGAAGAGCAAAAAGAAGAAGCAGATCAACAATCAGTTTGCTCATAATGTAGTGTCTATGTTGGCACTTTGTTTGAAAATAATTCTGATCCAATTAAAGTTACACAATCAGCCATGGAAGGAGAGAAACAATCAGCTCAAAGTCCCATTGGAAAGGAGAAAATGGGTGAGACCAAATCAGAGTTTATAGCAGTAGAAGAAGAAGGCATCATTGATAATTTCTTGCTTTCATTTGAAGGGCTGTTTTGGTTGATGAATCCACCATGGAAAGGAGCTCTGAAGAAGATCTTGTAGTCCCAACTTGTCCCCTAGAGCAACAAATTGGAGAGTTTGATATGGCAAACTTCATGCTAGAGGAAGAGTTCAATCAAGAGCAAGATGGTCTTCAAGAAACAGAGGAAGGAGAAGCTGCTCCAAATCCAAAAGAAGAGGAGTGTTTTCCAGCTGTGGAGGAGAGAAATGCAGATCCAAAAGCTTCAAGCACAAAATAGGCTATAAAAGAACCTTCAGTTCTTCCTTCTACTTCATCTCCCTCGAGTTCTAGTGTTGAAGAAGAGTTTGATCTTTCAAACTTCATGTTGGAGGATGAAAGAAACCATGGTAAACAAGTTTGCAAACCAAGAAGATACCATGGAGGAAGTTGAACATTTGCAGCAGGACAACAATGAGACAATGTATTTGTCTGATTTGGAAGATTGTTTTGATGGAGAGGAACCGGTTGAAATCCCATTGTTTTCTCCTTCATCATCCACCTTCCAAGCATGTGTGCTTACTGTCATGGAGGAGAGTATTCAATGGCAACAACCTGCATTTTACAACAACTCTTTGGAATCAAGTTTGGAAGATCTAAACCTTCCATGTTCTTCACAAGAGGAGGAAGAGAAAGAGCAGAAGAGTTCCACCATTCCTTCCACATCATTCACCCAGGAAGGTCTACAAGAGGACTCCATTTTTGGAGTTAGAAAATCAGAGCTATGGGCATACCAATCAGATTAGACCTTGCCCAATCAGATATTTGGCTTCATTGGAGCCAAAGGAGTAGCCACAACCAATCATGTCCATTTCAGGGCATGAGGATGATATGCAAAGCACCAAGGATCAGCTGCCATACCTCTTCAATCTAAATGCAGAGCAACTAAAAGAGGTATTTGATTTGTCTCCAGCTGGTACTTTGGTTATTTGGGTGGAGGACTAGCTTCTTGTTAGTTTTTCACTCATCCAACCAGCCATGTTCAATGCCAAATCAGTTGCATGGCTACCATTTTTAGGAAGGGAAGCTATTTCTCCCTACCAGTTGTAGGCTTTGTTTGAGTTCCCTTTGCTCTTGGTTAGAGTAGAGTAGGTAGGTTTGTTTTCAGCAGAAGAAGTGCTTGTGCACACTCTGCATGTTCCATTTGGAGCATGTATGATTTTTCAATTTGTACATAGTTTTTGGTGTTGTTGTTTTGCTCTTGCATAGTCCATTTCAGTTGGCTTTTGGTGAAGTTCAACTCCAAGTTCAATGGGTTTCCAAGTGATTCAGAGGTCATATTTTTAGAGTTAGATCAGAGAATTGGTTATCAGGCTTGACTCCATGCCCAATGGATGCAACTAAGGCCACTGATCATTCATCTAGTAGGCAGATGACCCCTGTGAGTCGCCAAAGTTGTTAACCAAAATAAGCTCCCTCTTATTTTGGGTTAACTTACTTCCTCCTTGTGCTTCAATCCAAATTTCATACGTTTCAAGCACTCAAGGAATTCTAGAAATTACTCCATCGATAGAGAATTTCTTCCCCTTTCAGAAAGGTAAAGAACTCTTCCTAACTCCTTGTATTTTTTGAGTTATGGCTTGGCGGAGTTAGGAGGGAAAATTTTCCCAAGGTAGACCTGCGGAGCTTGGGAGAGATTTTTGCCAAGGAATCTCGGGTGGCATGGAGCGGGGAAGATTTTGAGAACTTAGCACTTTTGGTTAAAAGCGTAAAAGTCATTTGCGCTCCCGTAAGCCCGAGAAGGAAACAAGTTAAAAATTGCCTAAGTCCCAGAAAGGGACACGTGGCAACATTTTATGCAAAGGCGCTAAGGTGGGCTGGCGGAGGAATTTGGAGATTTTAAAATTTTGCTCCACAAAAGTTTCTAAGGAAAAAATTGGCCGCATCTCCGAAGTCAGTGAAGCGCCACGTGCTAGGCCAAGACCAGCAACAAGGAAGCGGGCCATCGGGGAAAAAGTTGGATTTTTTCCCTTTGTTCCAAAATGCAAAAGCAAAGAAATGGCCCGCAACTCCACCCAAAGGGAAAAATTCAAAGTTCAGGCCCAAGTCAAAGCCAATGCGGACCGGCGGGGCATCGGAGGAAAAAGTGAAAAATTGCCTTTTCTTCCAAAAGGCATAAAATCAAAATGCGACTCGTGGCCCCATCAAAAAGCTAATATGGGAATGCGGGACTTCAAAGGTAAATTGGATTTTTTGACTTTTTGTCAAAAATGTAAAATGGAAAAAAGGAAGCCCCTACCTTCGCCGATCCTAATGGATGCCATGTCATCAGCGAAGGAGCGAGGGTAATGTGCAAAATTTTCCCGAGCCAATTTTAGCAGAAAACATAAAGGAAATACTCAGAGGGCCATATCTTTTGATCCAAAGCTCCATTTTCTACAATCTTGGTACCAATGGAAAGATCTGGAGATTTTCTTCATCATGGAAATTCAATTTTGCATTTTTGGTGAAGATTTGTGGGAGAAAATTGAAAGCACATTTTGGCACGGGAAAAGACAAAACCAATCTCCAACTACTAGATTTAATGAAGTATGGGTCATTTTCTTCGGTCTGCGAAGTAGATACATGGAAATATGAGCTTTTTCATTGAGCCCATCAACAGATGAAGAATTAAAATGTAGAACCAATTTTCAACCACCAAATTTAATGAAATATGGGTCTTTTCTCCCTCGAGCAGACAAAATGCATTTGGGAATGGAATTTGCAGATGGAGCCTTGACTTTTCGACCAAATTTATGAATGTCATCGGTGGTTGGAGCAGAGAATCAGATTTTCTCATGTTTTTTCCCTCTCTTTTCACATTTTGCTATATATTGTAACAGAGGCACATTTTCAAAATTAATTAGTGGTTGTTCATTCTTCTTCTCTGCCTCCCCGTATTTTCTTCCCCATGGTCAAAATGGAGTTTGAATCTCCTCCCTTGCTCTGTAAATGGTGTTTTTGCCTCTTGCTCATGTATGATGCTCTGTGTAAATTTCTGAAGCAATAAAACTCGTTTTTGTGATGCATTTGTCCATCCTTTTCTTGTTTTCATTGCATCCTCTTGCCTCTCATCGTTCTAGAGTATTCTGTGCATGTTTTGGATGTTCATTTGCATATCTGGGAGCTGTGTTCATGGGGTTTTGGAACATTTTCTGTGTGAATCTGATCTATGGTCTGTGATGTTGTTGTCCATCCTTTCCATTGCTCACCTCTCTTTGTTCCATGGTAGTTTAGTAGATGATCAACACTTTCCTTCTCTGGTGTATCACCGTTTTAGTGTAGGCTCTATTTTTCTTGTTTTCTTTCTCTCCTTGTCTCCTTGGAAGTTAGATTAGGATTAGATTAGCTTGCTTGCACTGGAATAGCTTGTGGCAAGTAGTTTAGGAAGAGGAACCAGCCTTCTCTGGAGAGCTTTCCCACTTTTGCAAGGTCCCACACCTTGGGGAAAGTTTAATGTTATGCAATCACACTAGATGATTCTGCCTTAGAAAAGTAAATTTTAGAACTCATTTAGGGGTGTTGTGATTTCGCACTAACATCAGCTTCTAGACAAAAGGTCGGTAAAGTCAAATCAAAAATATTATTTTTAATGTTCTCCTCGCCTACAAAGAAAGGCTAGCTTCAATTCTAGAATTTCCTATTAGCTCTTTGCCTAGATCCTATCTTGGAATGCCTCTTATTAATGGCAGAGCGGGAAAGAATCTCTAGAAACATGTGGTTGAGTGAACTCAACAAAAGCTAGCCTCCTTAAAAGGTAAATGGCTCTCTTCGGTCAATCATGCTTTCTGGTCAAAACCTCTCTACAGGCTATTTCTACTTACTTCATGTCTTTATTCAAAATTCTCTCTCAATGACAAAGGCAATGACTTCAATTCAAAGTGCACCTTTCATGGAGTAGGAAGGAAGACAAAAGAAGTTATGTTTGGTATCTTGGGACAAGATTTTTCATCCTAAGAATGAAGGAGGTTTGGACTTCAGGAACTGCATTCAATTCAATCAAGCTCTAGGTTGTAAGCTTGTTTGGAGGCTTTACAAGGAAGGAAATCAATTGTGGAGCAAATTCTATCAAGCTAAGTATTTAAAAGTGGCCTCCTCTTTAAAAAATTTCATACAGAGCTCCTTTCCTAATGGGTGCAGGATCTGGAATTTCACTTCTTCATGTATCTATCTTATTCTTCCTTCAGTAAAGTGGGTGGTGGGTGATGGCCACCGAGTGAAATTCTGGGAAGACATGTGCTTGAAAGAATGCCCCTTGACAAGCTTGCCTAGTCTTGAAAACGCTGCCCTTAATGTCATTCCCAAGTTTGGTCATACGGTATGTGATTATTTGGAGCTCTTTCGGGTTGGCCCTCCTAGATGGAAGTTGTTGGATCCTTTACCAGACTGATATCCTAATGCATTATTGGAGTTAGTTCACTCTCTTCAACTGTATCCACTCCTAGATTCTTATTCTAAGGATAACTTCATCTAGTTTGGTTCCCCTTTTGGAGAATTATACATTAAAGAAGCTTATAATTGGTTGTCTACTCATCCACGATCATCCCGATTCGGACTTTCTAGCTAGCAAGATCTCGAATAAAGGTTGGTCTTCCCAAAGAAAATTTATTTCTCTAGATTATTGTATTAGGAGGCCCCTCAATAATGATAATTTGATAAATCATGGATTCACCAGCCCCTCTCAATGCCCCTTATACAAAGCTACCTCTCGAGTCGAGTATCTCATCTCCTTCTTCATTGTTCCTTTGCTCAAGAGGTTTGGTCATTTGTATGGTCTAAATGGGATCTTCTCTGGGTGTGCCCGGAAAGCATCTCCTCCTTGCTCTCCCAATGGGAGCTCTCCTACCTCTTAAATATTTCAAATTAATATGGTCTCTCATTCCTACCGATGTTATATGGAGCTTGTGCCTCGAAAAAAAATGAAGGATATTTCAAGAGAAGGATTTATTAGCTACTCAAATATGGAGTCACTTTACGGCCATTATATCCGAACTGTCGTTGCATGGTGTTCGATCTCTGGATTTCCTCCCTTTCGGATAGGCCTTTTTGTGGGAGATGTCCTCTCATTCCTTGGGAATTTTTCTTCCTCTCGTCCATGATAACAGGTTCGGACATGACTAAAATATGATAATATGTGGCGATTACGCAATTAGGCGGGTGAATATGAACTTTGATGGAGTATCGACAGAAATCTTGGCCCTGCAAGTGGGGGTTGTTTAATTCGTGATTCCCTTAGTCAGCCGATTTTCATGATGACTTTGGGTGTGGCGCACCTCCAATAATATTGCGGAAGGATTAGCCTGTTATAAGGGCTAATGGAGACAACTTATTTCCATTGGAATAAGCTCTGGATAGAAGGTGATTCTAGAATTATCATTAAGGCTCTAAAATCTCACTCCTTTATGGCTTGGAAGCTAGATCAAATTATTCAGGAGGCCCTTCAAAATCTGTCTAGATATGAGGAGGTTCGTTTCTCTCACATTCTAAAAGTGGAAATTCTTTTGCTGACCTTCTCGCTAATATGGGGGTGGGTTTGATAAGCAGAGAAGGAATTATACTAAGGAAATGGACAGATAATTTCCCATGGGCCTTACAAAAGGCCTTAATTAATGATTTAAATCATTAATAAGATTTGCATTTTCCCCAAGCCTCCCACACGTGGTTGATATCCCTTTCTCGTGTGGTAGGATTGAGCAAGCGAAAGAAGGGTTTTAATGTTTGTGACTTGAGTGGCTTCTCCACTTTCGCTTTTAAGTACCCCTGCAATCAATTCATTTGGCATATTGTTCTTAGAAATTCGGAAGGCCCTAAATCTTTGTTTCATTGATGAAAGGTAGAGGAAGTGAAGGAAGCATGTAGCTAGTTCGAGTCAAACTTGTCCTAGGGAGGCTCGAGGCTCTCGTCGTTCCCCCTTTCGTAAGGGGTGATGTTGAAGCTTATTTTGAAGATTGGTTAGACTACAAGATTCAAAACCCTTTCATGTGTCAATGGCTCTCTTAGATTTGGTCAATCACTCACGATATTGATGGTGTGAGGTGGAAGAGATCCGTTCTCATCTACATGGGCTTAGTTGGATCCCAAGTAGTCAATTAGGAGATGAAATATATTTGATGTCGCTCAGGGGGATATATGGTGCCAAAATTCTCTCAAATGCCTCAGTCAGTTCTCTCTACACACTGTATCACGTCAAGTGAAGCACACAGGGAACAAGAGGGGATTTGAGGCCAACTTCCATTTGTACACCATCCTTTGGGCATTTCAAGCTCTAGGCTGCGGACAAAAGGCCATAGGCGATCACACGGGACTCGTGCTTCCCCCGAAGTAGTAGTGAATTTTCCTTGTCATAACACCTCCAATGAGTCGACCATGCAATGCCTATGGATTCAAACATGGTCTTCCTCGGGTGCATAAGTTGCGAAGGAACGGGTGTTAGTGATCAACCATGAATTTCTATAATCATATAGTTTTTGTATAACGATTTTGTATACAACATTAGTTGTTTTTGATATAATAGGTTGGCTAAATGGGAAATTTCTCATTGCTAGATCTTGTCACCTTTCCACGATAACGTGTATCTACTTAGACCATTAAGATGATTGATGTTATCTTTGGAAACTTCATGTAATCTTTTTGCGGGCTAGGGCCCTTTCCAGTAATATAAGCAATATATATATATATATATATATATATATATATATATATATATATATATATTATAATTGTTAGATAGTTCTTTTAAGTAAGAATATTATAAAATACTAGTTCTAAATGATTCATTTTAAAATAGAAATAAAGAAAAATATTAAATAATGAAAGGAAAAAATAATGAAACAAAATTAACATAAATGAAAGAGCGTGTATCACAATAATCTAAGCAATAGCATAGGGTGAAATATCGTATTTTATTAATAAAATTTGTTGATAAGTATGTTTGGTCATGAATTCCGAAGGCAATTATCACACAACTCATTCTCTCTTTAATGATTTAATAATCGAGATCCAAGATACATGTACAATATAAGATATATGTCAAAGTAAAATATGTATATTGAGCGAAATTGTATATTAAAGTACAAAGTACATATGCAAAGTAGAACCCTTCAATACATGGAGGAGGATAGTAAAGAAGTGGAAGGGGAATGGGTGTAAGAGAATGAAATGAAGGAAAGGGATGGATCAGGGGAATGAAGGAAGGGAGTGAAGGTGAGACTCTCTTTTTTAACGAGAGTGTAGAATAGCATTCTTTGACATCTTGGAGAAATGTTCAAATGAGAAAGGTGAGGAAATGTGAATTTCATTCAAAATGGGCACTCTAGAAAAATGGGTGAATGTAAGCCCCTATTGTTCGGTCTCTCCAATGTCAATAGTTACTTTTTAAAGTGTCAGTCTTTGGGATTTGTGGATAGATAATGCCCTGGACATTTTGAGTGGAAATTGTTTGTGACTACTCTAGAAATAGATGACACTGAAAAGTGAGAAGGATTGTCGGGTTCCCATGAGGGGTCAATAATTTGTCGAATTTGACGATGACAAATAAAGGAAAATGAGGAGGGAAGAGGTATTGTCATAGACAATGTCGACAATAATGCATGTTACACCATTAACCAGGCCCATTGGAACCCATAAGTTTGCACAAAGCATTACTTTTTTATTTTTGCAAAGGAGTACTTTGTGTTGGAGTTGGTTTTCATCTGGATCGGTGCAGTCATTCCGTCTTGTATTCGAGCAATGGATATGGCAATTGGAGAATTTAGCTCTTTCAACATTTGGAGGTTGTGGTTCTCGACCTGTTCATTCCTTGCAAACAAATGGGTGGCATTGTGGAACTCAAGAATTTCTTGTTGTGAGAGGCAAGAATCGGGGAAGGACATAGCAACTCCCTAGTATTCAAAAGTAAGATCTCCATCTCGAATATGCTGAAGCATGCGGCAAAAATAAAGTTGTGTTAGAGTGGAACCCTTTTGCTTGAAGATGGATCTCAAGGAGATTGAAAAATGAAATTCTCTCCAAAGTGCTCCATGAGAATTGCTTGCATACAATGGAATGTCCATGACAGACGGTAGTTGACCAAGCTTTCCAATAAGAATGATGGATCTGCCACAAAAGGAAATGTTTTGGAGTGGGGAAAGGCCTCACGAAGACGGTATTCAATTTTTGCGAGCAATTTAGGGCCAATAAAACTCATTTCATCAATTAGAATATATTCAACATGTTTGAGGGAGTCTTGGAAAGAGGCTAAGGATTGACCTTCTAGGGGTTTTATTTCTTTTATTGGAATCCTAAGGGAGGCGTGAATTGTGGAACGGAAATATGAATGAAAGCAACACCGGTAGAGGGGCCAATAAGAGATCGGGAGACACCAAAGCTTATTGCGAAGAAAAAGGTGGATAAGAGAGAAAATAAATAAGGTAGGACTTTCCTATTCCAGCAGTACCCTGAACAATGAGCCTGAGTGGTGGAAGTTTGCTTTTGCAAGAAAAGTGATGCAGGATAGTGTTGTAAGCCAATTGTTGGTCTTCACTCAATTGGAATGGGAGGTTTGTAGTAGACCCCTGCAAATGTAGTAGACAATTTGCAATTCGATAAAAGTAGATCCCATGTCCTATAACTGATGGGGAACATTATGGTTTGCCCAATTGTATTGAGTGTCAAACTCTCGATATCCCAGCAAATACATACTATTAAGACCCGTTGTGTATCTGGGGTGGAGTTGAGACAGAAGCTGCCACTCGTTAATTTGTTCATTTTACCGAGGGGTCTCTTCCTCACATTCAGAAGAACTAGAGTGAATATTAGAAGGCACTAGCATTCTTTGTATAACATGCCATGGATTGAAGCTATTTTTGAAAAATTCCCAATTGCAAATGATGTTTTCAGGAGTACATACCAATATTGCAGAAAGGCTTGTAAAGGAGGAGTTCAGACCAACAGAAAAGTTCAAAAGAAGGAGACTCTTCGGAAGGAATAATGGAAAATCTTGGATATGCACGAACAACCACCGGGCATTTTCGAAGTCTCCATTTGTTTCCTTTCCGTAAATTACTATAACTTCAATCGCGAGTAATTTCGGATGAGGGAGAGGGATTCCATTGCGGAAGGGCGCGCAATATATGCGTCAAAAAGAATAATTTTTCACGAGCTTGATATTCTATTTCTGCAACTCGTCTCAATATTTTTTGCCAACATTCAATGAAACAAATGCTCTACTGCACATAATAAGCAAGCATGTAGTCTTTAGAAGCTCGACAACACTTTCTAAAAGCATATTTCGTAAGGTGAAAGAAGCAGGGAAACCAGGGTCGGACATTTTTGACAGTCTGGAAAGTATTTGGTGGTATGTCTTTGATCGTTGCTCTGCCTTTGAAGCGTACTTGGCAATGTATTTGAGAACAACATGACGTGAAAGCACAGGTTGGAAATCAATGTTGGCTCTCCATATAGCTAGCATGACCTGGTTGTGGATGTTCAATCTATCATCATTCCTTGAAGGAAGGTATTTAATTATACCTTTGTTGTCAATAGACAAGGAAGAGGTGGCCTGAATGGGCCATGGCGCATTGTACCGACATGTGACACCAAATTTTTTTTCCTCAGACATGTTTGTTCAGAACACTTTGTATGTCATTGGACACGGTTAATAAGTTCTTGATGGTCTTGCAACCATTCTGCAGGTAGAATCTGCATGGATGAAAGCAAACATGAATCATCTTGAATTGGTCTTTGAATAAAGGCTTCTCTGGAGCTTTGCAGTGGGGGTTCTAAGCTGACACGAGCATATCAAAGTATTGTTTCGCCCCCTCAATAGAAGCATTGTTCGCCCAGTCGATTGCATCGACGCCAAGAGTGTCTTTAAGCCAGAGGAAACCATGGACATGTGTTGACCCTCTATGTTTCCATTCATACCTGCAAGAAAAGGATAGGTAAATGAAGGAGTTTTTAAAAGTATTTTTAAGATGTGGCAAGTGAGATGCATTACCTGTACCAATAATATTTAGCACCAAGGTGTTTTTGCATCACCTCCTCACAAAATATTGTGAATCTTTGATGCATGAAAGCAGCCGCACGGTGAGGGTGGTTAATAATATTGAGTGTTTTGAACCATTGAGCACAACGAGGATCAGATGGTGAAACACCGGGCATGCAGTTATGAAGGTCTGGCCATTTTGTGTCTAGGGAACTCAAAGTGAAGAATAAAGTCGCCCCCTAATTGTAGAACCATGTCTGAGATCTCAGCTCTACTATTTTACCAAAAGGAACGTGTCCCTCGAAGGTTGTTTCCAAATCACATCAAATTTTATGGCAAACAATCTTTTGGGAAGTCGTGAGTATTTTTGGAGCTCTCCTATTGTTGGAGGGATACCATGTTCAATGTTTTGTTTCATGAACACAACGGTTGTAGATTGACTTCTATGGCACATAATAAGGTTAAGTAAAAAGTATCGAAATCTTGGGTGGGAACCAAACCGGTCATCATGGTAGTGCAACAAGTGAAGGGCATATTCGTGCATATGAATTTCTTTCATGTGTGGTTTTTTAAACATTGCCTTACCTGTTGGAAATAAAGTTGGGAAATCCATGGAGAGAAGACCCTCGGTGGTGTATTCATTTATGGGCAAAAGACCAATGTATGGAAAAGACGAGGTATAAGGTATGTTTTGTCCATGGTAAAGAAAGAATTGTTGATAGCTTCATTTCATTGCTTGTGTTGTGGACAGAAGGCACGAAAGATGAGGTTTGTGTAATTGAATCGGTAGAGAGAAAAGTCAAATCATCATTTTCTTGTGCCGGAAGGTCTTCAAAGTGAGGAAGGTCTGCTGCTATAGTGTTAAGAGAGGAGGTAATATTTGTGGATTCTAAAGGTAAGGAAAGGAGGGCATCATTGTCTAGCAGAACATCTTTGTAGTAAGGATCGTGGGAAATTTTATATTGGAGGGCTTCCCAGATACATGGGTTCTACTAACATAGAAATCATATTTTGTTTGTTGGAAACCGGTCTTTTGTACAAGTATAAGATCTAAATCTCCAAGGTGGGTGAGCAAGTACTTGGCTATGGAAGAAATATTTTGTGGGAAGCTTATAGTGTGTCTAGAATATTTGTATTGCCCACCATGGGCTTTGGTTACTTGAAGAATTGGATTTACTTGTGTTATTAACATTTCTTCAACTTGGGTCAAACGTTTAAGGACAAAAGGTTGTTGGCCAGGGTCCATATTGTTCCAGGATGAGAAGTGGTGACCTTGTTTTTCGACTTGAATCTTTTGCAAGTGTGTATCGCTTCATGGAATTTTGTCTGTATCCCAGGGTAGCTTTCAATACATATAGAACAAGTTTTGATTTCATAAAAAATCAATCCGTTTGTGAAATCACCGCAGTGTTTCGGAAAAGGAAAGCAATGGTTGCGCCGAGGGTTCTTGCGGTGAAGTGGAAGGAAGACTATGTCCACCCAGGGCTGAATTTGCAAGGGAAGAAGGAATATATTGCATGTAGAAGGGGAAGGGATATATTTACATTGAAGAGCTTTGAAAGTGAAAGTTTTCTCGCAATATGAGGTCTGACCAGAGAAATGGAAGAAGAGGGGTTTGACGGATTATGTTGGGCGTTGTTTAATTGATTAACAAGGTTGTTTAAAGGAAATGGGAGCGTATGTCATTCTTGAATGGATATGAAGATTGGATTGAAGAGATGTGCCACATGGAATTCCATGTTGAAAGTGTTCATTAGATGAATTTGAAGGCATGGAAGACAATCTCGAAGAGTGGAAAGTAGAGGAGATCAAAGACGACATATAGGAAGTGGCTTGTGCATGCTTTTGAGCATTATATCTATGCCATTTGTCGATGTTGATCTTTGTTTTGTTGTGGGAATACAGTTCCCTTCATGGGATATTTTTTGAGAAGTTGACATAAAGGGAAACACAATTTCCTGCAAAACCAAGCAAATATGAAGCAACATAAGAAAACAAACATTATTAAACAATGCATGTAAATGGTGATTGGGAAAGGAAAACATATGTATTGCATTAAAAATGAATGAATATTTCTAGGCTTGTTAAGTTTAGAAGAAAATTTAAATATAAAAAAACATCATTAGATATTCCATAACTGCCAAATAGCATAGTGCAAAGGGAGATGTAGAATTTTATGTCAAGTAAAGGCTATAGTAAATTGCAAAATGCTTATATAGTGCAAATGGCCGTGCCAACTATTCTATGGTTTTGAAAAATATCATACAAGTGAAATGCATGAAAATGCATATCAATATCATTTAAAAACTAATATTTACAAAGCTATAAGTTATATGTAAGTCTTTAATTTTTGTCTAGAAAACTATCGGAAATGTTTTGTAAGAACAATGCGTAAGAAGGAAACATTAGCAAAACCACCTAAGGCGAAAAAAATTCTTAATTTTACAATAATAGAAGTCAAGGAGGAGAACCCTCAACTTCTATTTTTTTGGAATTAATAATGACGCATTTCAATTGTTTTCATCCACGATATGTTTCTTTTTTCATGGGCAACGTGAATCTAAATTAGTGACCTATAATGTGGTTTGCAATCTTAGTAAAGGCGTCATCATCTATGCATAGGAAGTGCAAGTCGAGAGCATGTAGTCACTGTAATTATTGTTGTCAGTGTAGCCCATTCATTTTTTTCATCATTCCCCATTTCCAGGACTCGAGAGATTGTGATGGACAAGGATAACTCCATGGGGGCCTATAACTTTATCTGTAATAGACGGTGTTATAACATAGTAAGTATCAAAGAGAAACCCATTCATGAAGAGAAGTAATTTGAGAAATTGGGGGTTTGACAAACCATCTAGTATTGGATATAGTATCAACGGATGTTCCATTGAATTTGGAGACACATGCAACTTTTAGAGCCATCACTGGGTTTTTTTGAATTGAAAGAACGCTTTCAAGCTCTTCGCCAAGCCCTTTAAGATGTTGACCCCACAAAGTTGCAAAAACGCTAAACCTAGATATATCCTTCATTTGCAGTGTTCTCCTCATTGTTTAGTCATGTCATGCCTTCAAATAGTCGAGCAGGGAGAAATAACAAGAACAATCCAATGATGTCAATAGAAGATCCAACATGTATTCCAGGTATTTCTTTGATTTCTGTAAAGTGGAAGTGATGTGTTAGTATCGTATCCTCATTCACTTGGAGAGGAGAGACACTTGAATACGTTTGTAAGTAAATCTCCAAAGTGTTGTCAAGTTTTTGTAAAAGGATTTGGCTTTTCCTATCTTGCCATTAGAGATGGTGTATAATTTCCCAATTTCAATATTTTCGTAAAACATTCCAACAATTTCATTGAAATAAGTGACACGAATTTCTCCGCCTTTATTGTCGACAAAATCAAAGTTGAAATCAAAACCATTGCCCCTTTCAGTCTTGTATTCTCTAAGGGGTGTTTTTGCCAAGGCTCGACCCTCGACAGAACATACACGCATGGTAGTATTCAAGGCACTAATAGGGACCACAACGGGTGCACATGAAACTAAACTACTTTTTTTCTAAGGCGGTGTGTTGGGGAGAAAACATGATCCGACTTGTTTGTTTACCCCGAACAATATCAATAGGAACCCGAGCTAGAAGGTCTATCACTGGTTGCACTTCAGCCAGAATTTCCATGTCACTAATAAGTACAGTCCTGCAACCAAGAAGAACAGAAATCGGAAATATTAGTTATTCCACCTTTGCAGCAAAAGGCTTTAACAATAGTGTCACGGAAGAAACTCACATTTCATGTTTTACCGTCCTGTAAATGGCTTTCTGCAAACAGACAATGAATCCTTCTCTTAACGCATTGTCGAAAACCAACTTTGCAAACTTGGACGGAATCAGTGTTATTTGCTTTGCGCATTCCATTTGAAAGGTCCACACGATATTGCGGGTCTGCACTTAACACAGAGCAAAGAGGAAAAAAGTTTAGAAGCTAAAATGTAGCCTTGGGATCTAGGCGGCCCGATAATAGACGCGTTATTCCTCTTGAGCTCAAGGAATTGTCCATCGCAAGAAAAACACACCCAACGAAAAAGGATTTTCTGCACGTTAACTTCCACGCTTTAAAAAAAAGGGTAAATGTTAAGTAGATGTCGAACATAAATGTTCAGGTTATGTTAGCCCATGCAGTAGTGGGAAGCTATAACAGATATCAAATATCTTTCAATGTGCATCATATTTATTTAAAAAAATCACTCGCAAAATTTAAGACATTATTCATAGATTTCATAGAATAAAAAGGATACGAAGGAGCGAAAAAAATTTAGCGTAGGTAGCGAGCAAACATGAAAAAGCACAACGATTTCTAAAATAGAAGCAAAAAATAAGCATGCTGACCTTCACATAAAAAATCAAATTTTAGAAAATAACGGTTCTGCAGGCTATGCACTAAACAATTAAAAAGCATTAACTTGTTTTAATATGCCATACATGGAAAAAACTCAAAATCAATTATATGAACCGAAATACGGTCCTCCGTTTGTAGATTGTCTGAAATCTAATACATAAACAATACATACTTCTAAGAAGTTGGAAGTCTTTTTTTTTCTCAAATAAAACTTTTTGTTAAACCATATATTTTTCCTTTTACATTTCCTATTTTTTAAACTTGGATTTTCAAAACAGCAATAGAAGACACAGAACATAATATAATTTTTTTCTTTTAAAAGTTGTTCTATATTTCATAACCTTATAAATAAAGAACAAAAGGTGAGAAAATCACTTTACATTATTTTAGTTAAACATATCTCAAAATATATTTATTTACAAACTTGAAATTATAAATATAAGATACTTTCCTAAAATTTCCATCCGAAAAATTGTTTGACTTTTTTTTCAACTTTCACAAAAGAAAATGGAGACGAACGAGCAAAAAAAAAAAAAGCGAAACTTGCAAGGAAACATGCAAAAGCACAACGATTTCCTAAATAAAGGAAAACTATAAGCATGACAAACTTCACATAAACAAACAACTTATAGAAAATAATGATTTTGTAGGCTAACCACTAAACAATTAAAAATCATTAATTTTTTTCAATATGCCATACATGGACCAAAAAACTCCACATCATTTATATGAACCGAAATATGAGCCTCCAATTGTAAATTATTTGAAATCCAATACATAAACAATACATACTTCTAAGAAGATCCAAGTATTTTATTTCAAATAAAACTTGCTTTTTTAATTTAAATTTCCTATTTTTTAAATTTGGGTTTTCAAAACAGCAATAAAAGATGGAGAACAAAATATGTTTTCTTTACGTTAAACACTCCTCAAAATATATTTATTTACAAACTTGAAGCCATAAAGATAAGATACTTCCATAGTCTTAGATAATGTACAAATATACTATTTGTTGAAGGAAGTTAAGAGACGAGACATTCATTTATTTTTCTTTTCAAATTCTATGTTGCTTGCATTGGCACTTGTTTTGTTCTTTTTTTGGACCCCATGTTTGTTGGTGACACACCCATCTTCTTCAATTTGTGTGGGGTTCACATTTTAGGGCATCTTCATTTGAATCATAAACCAAACCAAACCCTCACAAATGAGGTCCATCAATTCAAAAATTTGAAAGATACAAAGGACTCTTGGGAAATAGGTGGAGATGCTTCGAACCAAATCTGTAATGTAGCTTTGGCGGTTTAGGTTATCTGCAATGTAAAATGTTAACAACAAATCAAATCCTTTTAAAATCTTCATCTCGCTGCAAGTAGGGCGTAGTAATGGTGACACCATTGAGAGTGGTGGCAATAGTGTTTCTAGTCCTTATTCTTCCAAGATGAAAAGGAAAACACGCAAAAATTATTAAAGCAAGAAGACATTGTAATATGAACCTAAGGGAGTTGGCAAATTATCGGCTCTCATAATGGCAGGAAACTTTAAAAACCTTTTTGGTGAACAGTCTAACGTCCAACATGGGATGCTCAATTGAGGCCTCACAGGGATATACATCCTCAGCACACAAAGGATGCTGCCAACGGCGAAGGCACGTGTCCCTACATGCCAATAAGAACAGGGAAATCCAAGGATCCTGCAACAAACATACAAAATACAAACTTCATAAAATGTCATTATTAAAATTACGACCAAAAACTATATTAGTAAATATTAAGTAAAATCAACTCTATTATTTTATTTTGTAATGCAATACAAGTGCTACTTTTAAACTAGAAGCTTCCGTGGTAGAATTTAGCAGCAAAAGAACAATGTAATCATAATAACAGACAATAATCTGCGAACGAAAATAACTAATAATAAAGTTGACACAGCATTCAGGTATTTTATGGAATTTAATATAATATTTAAAGAATGCAATCAACATTTAAGCACTGCAAAAACCTAAAATAACTCAATCTATTGATGCAGTTTGGTATATTTAGGGAGAAATTGTAGTATCTGAATTTGGACCAAAGGAACATTGGAAATTATCAATTGTATTTGCAAAATAGAATCATACCGACTAATGCAGAACCTACTCTGTATGCATTCCTGTACAAACCTAAACTTTTAAGCTTCTTCTATTATGTATTCCCTTACAAAACATTTTAAAGCATTTCAATTTCAGTTATGTATTTTCTGATTTTACGAGCATTTTTATCCTAGACTTTGATGTATGGTTCTACATTGTTTGCAGGTCACATGCACAGTTAAAGAAGACAACATTATTCCGTGGGAAAAGGATACACACCAATTATATTGTCAGCTTTTGGGTGGCACTAGTTACCTGCTCCATTAACTGTTATATGAATTACAATGGTAACCTCGAGGACAATCTGAATAATTTGCAAATCATTAACTCTTTCTTTCTTGACCATAAAATTGTAAATAATGAAAAACCAATACAAACCTCAGTCATACTAAAACTGTAAATAAGAAAAAGAAAACACAAAGCCAGAGCATACAACACAGTTGCATGAAGACATTTTAATTTGGGATCCGAATGCAACCAAAATTGAATCCCCGCTACTTACATTATAAATAACACATTTAAAAAAAAAAAACTACGTCATCCCTGCACTTTCGAAGCCGTAAACCCTGTATCCAAGGACTTCCATCAGCCACCCATTTCAGCCTTTGTTGTCGCCATCATCTGTTCAAGCCTGTAACACATAAAAAAACAAATATGGAACGCAAATCCTCCTGTACATTTTTGCGTCGAGGTACATGCGAAACTCTTAGTGCACGAGACTTTGTTCTTAAAAATGTAAATGTTGCGTGCACCTCCGTTTTTTTTTTTTTTTTTGACCGTTGTCTTGCATTTTTTCAAAACTTCTTCAGCAGGGCATGAGCCTCCCATCCGCCTATGTCCTGCAGAAGTCCTCCGCCCACTGCAACGTGACCACAATAACCTTACAAAAATAGTGCAGATCTCTAGAGTCGTTCTCTCCGCGCTGCGTTGTTGCTATTATTAGTACCGAGCTCACATGTTCTAGATTTGGGGTGCATTATTATATTTTTAACCTTTGCATTGCATTATGGATCCAATGCAAGTTTAGCTTGGCGAGTTGATGTGGCTAGCTTGCCACATAACCCACCTACCTCTCACGGGTTGTTAGTTGAGTTAGCTTGGACAGTTGTTTGTCCATTTGCTGATAATTAGATAATAGTTGTTTTATTAGTGGAACTGTAACAATTACTATTTAATTATTGATTTCCTTTAGTAACAGCTTACAACCAGTTTTTGTTGTTGGGTTGTTTAGATCTCAGCTGTTGGTTTTCCAATGAGAGTAGTATATAAGGGAGTCAAGGGCATTTGGAAAACAAATCTTGAAGAGCATTTGCAGAGTTAGCAAATGAAATTTGCAGTGTTAGCAAATAGACTTGTAGTGTTAGCAAGGGCGCAGTGATAGCATCGGGAGATATCGAAGGGGAATATCAGCAGGAGAAATTGGGAGCTCTGCTTGAGGGAAGCAACTGCTATGTATCTCTTAATTTGTTGAAGATTAATATATTTCTCATCTGTAGTACTGGTTTTCATATCGTGTCATTGAGCTATATATTTCTTTTGCATATTTTTTGTGAAATTGCAGTTGTGTTATTTCTCAGTATTTATTAATCAAATAAACTAGAATGGTTAGGTGATTAATAATCAGTAGCTGCACTAGAAATTCACATGGTATCAGAGCTAAATTGAGTGTAGAAAAGGTTTACCCGAGGCAAGGAAACTAAATTGAGGGTTTATAAAACCTAGTTTGATCTCTACAGAATTTATATTTTCCTTTATTCTTTGAGATGGCTCCAGTTGGTTTGAGAGATCAAGACAGATTGGATGGAGCCTCAAATTTTGGTGTCTGGAAAGCCAGGATTTCTTTATTGTTGGAAGAGAATGGTATCAAGGAATATGTTATCATTGTTGTACTTGTACCTACAAATCCAACACAACTTGCAGCATACAAGAAGGACGATGCCAAGGCGAGGAGGCTAATCCTTGATGGAGTCAAGGATCATATTATTCCACATATCACGAGTTGGATACAACGAAGAAAATGTGGGATGTCATTCTAAATCTGTACCAAAATGCTACCACTAACTGGAAGCGATTCTCATAGAAAATTTGAAGAATACCCAGGATGAACAAGGGAGAAGACGTTACAAGTTACCTCACCAGGCTTAGACTTGTCAAGGATGAGTTGAAACTATTGGAGATAAGTTAGATGATGATGAGCTAGTAAGAATAGCCCTAAATGGTTTCACTAAGAAGTGGGATGTCTTTGTTCAAGTTGTTAGTGGACGAGACACCCTACCAAGTGGGATCGACTATGGAGTGATTTCACTCAGGAGGAGTTTAGACTAAGTCTTGTCAATGGAGCCAACAATAAGAGTCAGAAAAGTGAGGTGGAACAAGAGAAAGTTTCCCTAGCGGGGAAAGGAAAAGCAAAGAACTGGTCTAGCAAAGGATCAAATTCTCAAATTGAGAAGAAGAAGGACTTGTCTAAGGTCAATTACTATGGCTATCACAAGTTTGGACATTATGTCAAGAACTACCCGCAAAGGAAGAAGAATGATAAGAAGGGTAAGAACCAAGTGGCAACTTCAGCAAGTGCAAAGGAGCTCTCTAGGAGATTGAAGGACGAGTTTACACTCATATCTTGTATGGTTAGCTCAACCTCACAGAGTATTTGGTATATAGACAGTGGGGCGTCATTTCATATGACAGAAGTTAGAGACTACTTCTCTAATTACAATGAGGAGGAAACCAAAATCCATATTTCTATGGGGAACATGTCCAAACTAAATTTAGCTAGGAAAAGGACTATTCGGCTTCGAGAGGAGAATGGAAAGGTGATTCCCCTTCATGATGTGTTGCATGTGCCAGGCTTAGGTATGAATCTGATTTTTGTATCTATCCTTCAGGATAAAGGGTATAATGTACTCTTTAGAGGGGCGCAAGTGTTGATAAAACATAAGGTTTGGAAATCACCCATATCTATTGGGGTTAGGAGTGGTCACCTTTATAGGCTACAGTTTGATACTCCTAAGGCACTCATGAGCAACAGTAATCCTAGAGATCAAGGAGAGCTATGGCATAGAAGGATGGGCCATATACATCATGGAGCACTTAAATTGCTTCGTGAGACAGTGACATGTGTTCCAGAAGTGAGCACAGAGCATGATGATGTATGTAAGGGATGCGTGTTAGGGAAGTTTGCAAAAGCATCTTTTCCAAGGAGTGATACCAGATCTGAGGGTGTTCTTGATCTAGTACACTCAGATATAAGTGGGCCAATGTTGACAAAGTCTCTCTGAGGATACGAGTACTATGCTATTTTCATTGATGATTTCTCGAGGAAGACCTGGATATACTTCTTGAAGACCAAGGATGAGGTTTTCAATCACTTCCAAGAGTTCAAGGCTCTTGTGGAGAACTTGACAGGAAGGAAGATAAAGGTTCTTTGGTCAGACAATGGAGGTGAGTACAAAGGGAATAACTTCCAGGAGTTTTGTACTAGGGAAGGAATCAAGAGAGAATGGATTGTTCCTTATAACCCACAACAAAATGGGGTTGCTTTGAGAGGAAGAATTGGTCTATATCGGGGGCAGCAAGGGCTATGCTACATGATCAGGATATGCCCCACTATTTATGGGCAGAGGCATGTAGTACAACAGTATTCATACAAAACAGGGTTCCGCATAAGGCACTGGGGAAGATGACACCAGAGGAAGCTTTCACAAGGAAGAAGCCAGATGTCAGTCACTTCAAGATATTTGGAAGTTTGGCATATTGTCACATTCCAAATGATACATGTACAAAGTTAGATCAGACTGCAGAGAAGGGGTACTTTGTGGGGTATAGTTAAACCTCAAAGGCATATCAGATATTTATTCCAGGGACTAGGAGGATTATAGTTAGACGAGATGTCAAGTTCATGGAGGACAAGGCGTTTAGGAGGTCCAGAGATTTTCCAGTAAATGATCAAAGTGTGCAGCCGACAAAAGCTCCAAGGGTAGCTCAACTGAGTCAAGGGCAGCAAAGCTTGAGTACAATTACTATTACAAGCAAAGGCTCAAGTGGTGAGAGTTCGCAGAATATGGAGGAGCGAACCGATGCGGTAGTGATCCGAAAATAATCAGATTATTACTACCTGATCTCTAACCCTTGTAGGCTTTACTTATTTGCCAATAATTTACTCCTTCTAAGTAATCAATTTAATATAATGCAAGACAATAATGACAATTGCACACAGATTGATTACGGAGTTTGGGAATTGCCTACGTCTCGGGTTCGTGGTCGAACCGTTCCACTAGTCAAAACTTGTAAGTTACAATAGTACTTTCACAAGAAAACCTAATGGAATTTTACTTGCCTATCAGTATACAGTTCTTTGAAAAAACTTCCGATGATCAGTCGAATTGTTTCTTCACCTTCCTGATGCACAATCTCCTTCGGCTTCGATCGGCCTTCCCGACGCTATCAATGCGACGCTAGCACTCCGGTCGACAATCCAAGATTTGCAAGTAATTGGTGTGGCTCAATGGGCCTATTGGGTAGTTTATAATTTACTCCCAATCACAAATATTTCGTCTACTATTGCCTAAAATAATAGGCCAATAAACAATATTTGTTGACACATCTCCACAATAAGCTTAAAAAATAATAAGCTTCTCCATTGCACCGATGTGTGTCCCCACAATAAGCTTAACAAATAATAAGCTTGGGTTGTGTGTGTCCATTACAAAAGAATGGGTTCCCTATTTATACAAAAAATAGGGCCCTAAAAAATGCAATTTCATATAATCTTTAGGCTATATTTAAACCTTAGCCTCACTCGTAGCAAAATTATTGGGATTACATACCCATATAGGGCGGTTTGCATTTTTAATGGGATGAACAATCCCAATTTGGTGCATTTACATATGAAATGGGATTAACATCCCCATGTTAGCGGCTCCTCCACCATTTTCCACGCAAGGTAAGTGGATGTATATCCCACATTTTGTGGGTTGATAATACCTTAGGCTTTATTAAGCATTTCCACGCAGGTTTATGTGGTCATGGGACCACTTTGAGACTAACCACCCAACCTTGTTCACCACGTGGATTTCCACGCATGGCTTAAGCCCCCAAACAACCGCTTCATCACCTCCCTTCCACGTGGACACTTCCACCGCTTACCACTACGTGGTCATAGCATTGAGTTTGGCGGTTTAATACTAATGTATAAACATTAATATGTATAGTTTGTGGCATAATGTGTGGTATGTGGAATTTGGGAATAATGCATGGCAAATAATTACAAGGTAATTTGAAATTCAACCCACATGAAATATGGCGAATAAGACCACCTGTTGACCCGTGATTGGAAAATCGAACCAACCATTTCACGATTGTCGAAGACCGGTGGATAAAACCCCTTCAATTTTGCCAAAGCCTTTTGCCACGTGTCACAATGCGATTGGTCCAATATTGACCAGATTAGTGTGAGTTGACTTTCCCATTGACCAAACTTTGACCTGGACATAACCGAGAACTCTTGATGTCCATTTTCACGTTCTCACACGATCGTTGGAAAGCTCTCGAGATGATCTTACTAATGACAACATTTAGGGATGTTTAGGGAACTTTCAAAAATGATCCCCGATCAAGTAGGAAATGCATCAAGAAGATATAGAGGTTGATATATCATCTTCTATAGTTGGCAAAGCAAGAATGGTGAGGTTCAACAAAGGGATACTAAGGAATCGTGGGAGCTCCTAGGATGAGTACTAAACAATGAAAACAACTAGCCAAATTAAAAGACTATGTGGCATTAGTCAGTCAGTTGGTAGATAGTGAGCCTTCCAGCTATCATGAAGCCACACAGAATCAAGTATGGCGAGATGCAATGGTTGAGGAACATACCTCAATAATGCAGAATGGTGTGTGGGAGGTAGTACCTAGACCAAAAAATAGGGTTGTTGTTGTATCACGTTGGATCTATAAGATGAAACACGGTGCAGATGGTAGCATCGAGAAATACAAGGCAAGGTTCATGGCAAAGGGGTTCTCTCAGAATGAGGGAATAGAATATGAGGAGACTTTTGCTCTTGTCGCCAGGTATACTTCTATACGAGATGTGATCTCATTTGCAGCACATATGAGATAGCATATCCATCAAATGGATGTCAAGACAACATTCCTTAAAGGTGAGTTAAAAGAGGAGGTATACATAGAGAAACCAAAAGGTCTTGAAGCACACAACAAGGAGACCCACGTGTGTAGATTGAAGAAAGATTTGTACAGACTCAAGTAGGCTCCCAGAGCGTGGTATGAGCGCATTGATACACACTTACAGGGGATGGGCTTTGTGAAGAGTGAGGCAGATGCTAACCTTTACTACTTGGTGGTTAGGGGTGAGATTCTCATTCTTGTTCTATATGTGGATGACTTGTTTCTAACAGGTTCACTAGGGCTCATAGAGGAGTGCAAGAGGGACCTTGCAGCAAAGTTCGAGATGAAGGATTTGGGATTTATGCACTACTTTCTAGGCATGGAGGTGTGGTAGACAGATGGATAAATTTTTCTTGGGCAAGAGAAATATTGCATTGAAATGTTAAAGAGGTTCAAGATGGAAGATTGCAAAGCCATGTCTACACCTATGGTCACGAATTGGAGGAAGGAAGACAGGTCTAGGGAGAAGGATGTAGATCCCACCTTATACAGGAAATTAAATGGTTCGCTTATGTATTTGGTCAACACCAGGCCAGATATAGCATTTACAATAAACTCTCTTAGTCAGTTCATGGTTAAACCAAAGAGAGTGCATTGGATTGTTGAAAAGCATGTACATCATTATTTGCATGGTACAGTTGAGTATGGGATTAAATATACTCGATGTGAAGGTATCAAGTTGATATTCTATACTGACACAGATTGGGTAGGTAGTATAACGGACAAGAGAAGCATTTCAAGATGTTTCTTCAGTTTGGGATCAGGGGTTGTCTCTTGGTTCAATAGGAAGCAAGAGTTTGTGGCTCTTAGTTCTGTACAATCAGAATGCATAATAGCTAGCATGGCAACATGTGAAGCTACATGGATTCAAAAGTTTCTGGTAGCCTTGTTTGGTAAGAGGGTTAAGACTACAGTGATACACTGTAACAATCAGAGTTGCATTATGTTATCTGAGAATCTTGTGTTTCATGATAGGTCTAAACATATAGACATCATGTATCATTTCATCAGAGATTATGTACAGCGGGGGATTGTTTAGATACAATATATACCTACAGAGGAGCAGCAGGTAGCGTATGAGACATTCGATAAAGGCATTGGGGAAGGCAAAATTCATCTTCTTCAGAGATAAGTTGGGTGTCGTGCAGAATAGCTTCCTCGCTAAGAGGGAGTGTTAGTTGAGTTAGCTTGGACAATTGTTTGTCCATTTGCTAATAATTAGATAATAGTTGTTTTATTGGTGGAACTGTAACAATTAATATTTAATTATTGATTTCCTTTTAACAGATTTACAACTAGTTTTTGTTCTTTGGGTTGTTTAGATCTTAGCCGTTGGTTTTCCAATGAGAGTAGTATATAAGGGAGTCAAGGGGCATTTGGAAAATAGATCTTGAAGAGCATTTGCAAGAGTTAGCAAATGAAATTTGCAGTGATAGCAAATAAACTTGCAGTGTTAGCAAGGGGTGCAGTGATAGCATTGGGAGATAACAGAAGGGGAATATCAGCAAGAGAAATTGGGAGCTCTGCCTGAGGCAAGCAATTGTTATGTATCTCTTAATTTGCTGAAGATTAATATATTGCTCATCTGCAGTATTGGTTTTCATATCGTGTCATCGAGTTGTATATTTATTTTGCATTTTTTTTGTGAAATTACAGTTGTGTTATTTCTCAATATTTGTTAATCAAATAAACTAGAATGGTTAGGTGATTAATAATCAGTAGCTGCACTAGAAATTCACACAAAGCTACTCGGTCTAACTCGCCCAACACTTGGGCTTATCAACAACTCGGATTGATAAACATCAACGTGGTCTATATAACATGGCCCAATACACTCGATCATTTAAATAATACCAACATGTCATCTACATGGCGGATCAATGCCACCAAACCCTACGAATGGCATAACGATCAAACCAGACAAGCACATCAGCCCCGACCCACGTGGCGATCAAATACAAGCCAAGGTTAAAAGTGTTTAACTAAGGATTTAAACCATTGCGGCGAGGGATGGAAACATGTGTCATCATTCTGCATGTTTTCCCAACAATTCCACCCCATAGACATCAGGCTCGTGGAATTAACTAAAACATAAACAATTTTAGATCCAGACATGTCAACACTGTCAAAAAACAAGGGAACGCGTCAAGACCAGCATTTGAAAATGAAATGAAAGATTTTAATGATATCCACGAGATGAAGAATCTATGGGACCACTGGCGATATTTTAATCGATTTGAGACTCCTTTCAATATCCACTTTTCGGTTGTGAATCTTGAGGATGAAACCCGTGGTCGCTTCAAGCTTTGTTCCTTCAAAGAGTTCCTCTAGTCTGTCCACCTTCAAGTTGTTTTCGTATTGAATATGAATATCATCATATGCTGAACACTCCATGATGAAATGTCATTCTATCTCGACGACCCCTTTGTTGCAGAAAAGACAAATTCTCCTTTCCCAATCTTCCTTTGGAATAGTCCATCTACCAATTTTGCATCGAAGATGATGCAATCCGGTCCTTAACTGTGCCACTAGAATCCTTGCTTTACCCCTGATAGCTGCCCCTAGATAAGCTTTTTCATCATGTTCCCCATTGGGATTGAATTCTTTGATATAATGTGCTTTCTTTCGACCAATCTGACCCGTCCACATGGCAGTCCTGAACTTTTCTATCACATAATTTTTTATTTCCCTATTGCTGTTAGGACACTCTTGCAAGTTGATGCCCCATTTGTTCATCCATTTAGAATTCTGATTCATCCAAGTTTTCTTTCTGCGTTCCAAAGTATCGTCCACAACTATTTTGGGCCAGCGAAGATTGTCCATGCTTTCAACTTTTTTCAGATAGCTTATCATCTGAGATATTGCCGAAGCTTCCAACGAGAAAGTACCTGCTTCAGCCAACAAGATCTCATAAGGAACAGTTGATTTGACTTTAAGGGTGCTTGTGATTAGATGTTTCTGGATTCTTTCTATCTGTCTCCACCCGTGATTTGACATGCTACTTCCCCAAACTTCGCAGCCATAAAGAACCACCGGAGTGACCAACAATCCAAAAAGGGTTTTCTTAGTTTTCCAGTCCCAAAGTTCAGCTTTCCTGCACTTGTTTTGAAGTAGGTAGGATGCTTTCCAACCTCCCTGTATCCTTTTTGCTTTACAAGTCTCCCAGCTAAGTTTGTGGTGAAAGTCAATCCCAAGATATTTGTATTCAGTGACTATTTCCAAAGGGCTCCCTTCAAAAAGAAAGATACTTTGTCTCTCTTTCCTTTTCAAGGAGAAAATCATGATTTTTGTTTTGCTAGTGTTCACTTGCATCCCAACTTCTTGGCAGAAGAGCTCTAGCGCTTTTAGCTGTTCCCTCAATCCTTGAGCTATTTTTGAAATTAGGATAAGGTCATCAGCATAAAGAAGTAACTTCACCACGTAACTTGCTAACTGTATACCTCCTCCCTCAGTTTTGTTTAACCATTCTTCAAGCTTGTCAATGTATAGCCCAAATAAGGTGGGAGAAAGAGGGCAACCTTGCTTGACACCGATGTCACTGTCGAAAAACTTAGACATACCTTCTCTGGTTCTGATTTTAGCTCTGACCTGCTCATACAGTTTATGAACTGCTGCTCTAAATTCATCTGGATTCCCAAGCTCCTCCATCCTGTCCCAAAGTATCTTTCACGGCACCGTGTGAAAGCTTTCCTGAAATCAACAAAACAACAAAAAGCTTCTTCTCCTTGGGTGTCCTGGACCTTCTCAATCAAATGTCCGAGAGTAATACAATGGTCAATTGTTGAATTCTTAGATCGAAAACCCGCTTTTCCTTTTGCTCTTTTACCCTCTCTTTCAGCCCAACTGCTGATTATCCGTTCTATCATGCCTCCAAAGAGTTTACCAAGAAGAGGGTTAATCATAATGGTGCAATAATTGGATGGATTATTAATGTCACCACTTTTAAATAGAGGAATAACAATGCTAGTCATCCACTCTGTCGGAAAGCCATTCTGGTTGACATCATTGAATATTTTTTTGATGTGTGGCGTGAGGACCTCAACCCCCATTTTAAAAATTCAGCCTGTAGACCATCGATGTCTTGAGCTTTACCACTTGCTAGATTCTTTATGCCCTGCCTGATGTCTTCTGTCGAGAAAAGCTCAATCGAAGTCTCGATTATGGGAGGAATATCTTTTTGTTGAGGACGCTCATAAAGGTCCTTGCATATTCTAACCAATGAGCACCTGTGATATTATTTTCTATGTATTTTTTCTTTTGTTGTAGCTCCTTCCAAAAACCTTTGGGGTTGTGTTTTCCAAGAGAAATTAATTCTGTCCTTCTCTTGCACACATAACTTTCTTTTTTGTGTTGTACCAATCTCTCATAAGTCTTTTTATTTTCTTTGTTCATCCCACTTTCTTTCAAAGCTCTCTTGGCAGCTTTACACTCTTCATCATACCACGGGTTTGTCGGAAAAGTATTTGCCACTCCCTTTCTAGGTTTAGATCTCTTACAAACACTTAGAGCCTTTTGGATTAAGGATATCAGCAGATTACTACGTATATAACCACTCATTCCCTTGGACGTCGTGTTCTCTATATCCTTCCTCATTATCTGAAATTGCTGCTTAAGGGCTGCAACAAATATTTCCTGATTTTCTTTATTGAGAATGATTTTTCCCTATTTTTGAGATGCCTTTTGCATGTGATGAGCCTGATTCCTTTGTTGCTGATTGAAGACAGTCCCAAGCTTTACCAAGAGAGGACTATGATCTGATTTTAATTCGATAGGACAATCTCCAATTTCAAACTCAAGTACCGTGGAGATAAAACTATATGTGGTGAAATCGCAGCGGCAAAGCAGATGCTATGTGTCCGCATTATGATTAGTCGGAAGGCATTTGGGGTCTAACAAACTTAGAGCCATCGAGTTAACCATTTTAAAGAAAGCTTTCGAGGTTTGAAATAGGAGAGAGACAAAATACACGTCATCGGAAAGGAAGAGAGACAAGTGGATCAATTAGAAGGCGCCACTTTGTGATTATGTAATGGCCAATTTTTGTCAATGATTATGTGAAAAATCCTCTGTTCACCCCGACTTTTGTACAACATGCTTCAATTACGTAAAAATCTCTATTTATTTTGAATGGTTGTGATTATTTTGAGGTCGTCGATATGGTGCGGGGCATGAAGCGTCACGATTAAATGTTTAACTAACATGCTACCAAAACCTCCTCGACTACTGCTCCGCATTGTGGAATGCCTTTCGACGTAAATATCATTTGTTACTAGTGAGAAAAATATTTTAATAAAATTATTAATCATTATAATTTACAAAAATTCTGAAATAAATATTTACTATCACAAATTAAATCTAGACCTATCAAATAAATTATAGGGTTGAGAGGTTCCATCTAAATTTAAAAATCCTTGATTAATTGTTACATACTCTACAAATTTTGAAAAGTATTTCCCTCTTCATATTTGTGGTAGATTTTGATTCATTTTTATTACATGGAATAAATCACCAAAACTCATAAAATAACAAGGTTTAATGATACTTGCGTCGATAAATGTCAAGATATACGACTACTGCAGGCATGAGAGACTCCTTCCAAAGAATAAGGAAACCTGCACACATATAGATAACTTGACAAGATAGATGTTAGATAACAATATGATGATTTTCTTGGCAAAGGCCAATCCCAGGAACCAAAGGGCTTCCTTTGACGGGTGTCAACTCGTTTTAGACAATTAAGTGATAAATAATGAAGTATACAATGTGACTAGAATTATGATATTTAGATAATGAAATGATAGAATAAATCAATCTTCCATAGGGATAGGAAGATCGTGCTTTGCGTAGTAGATGGCCCGGGGAAAGATTTGTGGTAAGATAAAGATCCTTAAAGTACTCGATCCACTCTTGTTGGGACGACATCTTATTCTTCTCAGATGATCTCCAGTTGATCCTCAATTTCATCTGAATTTTTGTCGAATGATGACATAGAGGCTCAATTCTTGTGTGATGTCGTATTGATCCCAAGAAAAGGGTTGGGATACGATTGGAAGGTCATAAATGTTATTGGTTGGGTGTGCTTCTGGAATGGTCATCTATAGACATAAGACACTTTGAAACACAAATAAAACAAATTGTAAAATGGATTGAAAATAGGAGATATGTGGTGAAGGGCTAAAAAGTAGGGATCATTGGCGATTTAATCTAGTCATTTGTGATTGGAGGGAATCGTTGGTGATTCAAGAGAATCACCAGAGATTGTTGTGTGATTGGATGGTTTTGAATAAATTACATATTTGCTCCTGAAGAAATAATTTAATGATTTGATTTTCTTTTGAAAAGATGCATAAATAAACGAGGAATGTAAAGAAGTGATAATACCTTTTCTTTGATGCAAAATATAAATGATAAATGTTGTAGAGAGACCTTACGGCATTTGTGAACTCTCCGAGGACTTGTTGTGGCTCCACGAGGTGTTGAAAATGTCATGAATGATGTCATTTGAGTTTCTAAAATGACAGAATGATAATACAATGTGTAGAGTTTGAAGATCCTCATCCAAGAAATTTGGTGAGTTTATATAGAATCACGAGGTGATTAGTTAGAATCGTTGGTGATCTAGGAAAAGTGGGAAAACTCACTTGAAATTGGTTGAAACCACCTCCAAAATGGTGAGTTTCGGGTTAAGGATGAAATTAAGACGAGTAGGAGTATGTTGGGGAGGTTAGGATGTTGTGGAGGTTTTAGCCTTACTGGGCTAAAATAACTTTAAGTGGTTTAGGGGGTTTAGGAAGGATAAATGACTATTTATGGGAGTAAATAGATGTTACAAGGGTAGAATGAGATTTAGGACTTAGGTATAGTGTTTGATATATGAATATGAGTTGTGTGGGTAGGTCACCGAGGGGTGCCAAAAACTGGTGTCTACATTTTCCCCTTTTGTCAAGTGGTTTGTAATGGGAAAACTACTGGACAAAAACGAGTGAGATGGTTGGATTTGTGTGGAATGTATGGTCCCCGCTCAAGCCCGGGGTCATTGGGAAATAATGAAATGGTCACCGGTTTGAATCAATTGGTGGATGAAAAGGCTTTTGTAAGGTTGCATATGTGAGTGGATGTGTTTCAATTTAGGATGCCCCAAGACCGGGCATGAAATATATTACCACAAAGGTGAGCTTATGCAACTAAGAAGTCAAATGATAGGGGAACTAATGGGTTCTCAACCTATAGATGTATGAATTGTAAGGAGCAGAGGGAAAAGGTTCCTAGAAAGCTACAATATCCATGGTGTGTTGGGAAACATGGTCTCAGTATGAAATATGTTTCCACAAATGTGGGTTCACGCGACTAGGAAATCAAGTGATAGGGGAACTAATGGGTTCTCAACCTATAGACGTATGACTTGTAGGAGGCAGCGAGAAAAAGGTTCCCGAGAGGCTGCAAAGTCTCGGTGGATTGATAAACACATGATCCATTTAAATGGAATGAATATGTATTTTAAGAGGGTCTTGGGGACCAAAAAGGAAGCACATACTTTGAAAGTGTGCAACTTTATGAGGGA
The DNA here is from genome assembly GCA_018340775.1 of Taxus wallichiana var. yunnanensis. Classification (NCBI taxonomy): domain Eukaryota; kingdom Viridiplantae; phylum Streptophyta; class Pinopsida; order Cupressales; family Taxaceae; genus Taxus; species Taxus wallichiana. The sequence continues at coordinate 444,758,224 of CM031234.1, forward strand.
TGTGTAAAGTCATATGATCATTGAATGGTTCAAGGCATACAAAAAGTAGGGATGGTGATTAAAATCAAGGTTTGGACATCAAATAAGGATACTTTAGATAACATGAGAGTAATCGTTGGTGATTACCAAGGATCGCTGGTGATTTATGCAATCATTGGTGATTTAGACACGATTTGACGGTGATCTAGACGGTGGCAAGAAATTTGATATAAAATATCCCATAGGGGGTCATTTTGTGTTATTGTGAATTTGAGAGATAAAACATCCAAGTATACTCGGATATTCCAAATTTTTAGTGTTTTTAGAGAGATGGAGGCAACCAAAGGTGGTCACAGATGTCATAGACCTACCCTTGCGAGAGGTAAGTGAATTTGTTGAATTTTTAAATTTTGTTTTTAATTTTATTTTGTGTTTTTCCGATAATGAGGAAATTCTTTGGCAATTTCGTTTGAAATAGCTAGCAATTTTATAGAATCACATGCAATTAGAGGGGTTGCGGGTATTGAATAGAATCGCTAGCGATTGGAAGATTTGGTAATATGAAGGGTTATTTCAAGATTTGTTGAGTGATTTTGATTGAGTCGTGTTTGATATTTGTTGTTGTTTTTATAGATGTGGGTGAGGGATCAAATGACTACATGGTATTGGACAATGAAGTTATTGGATAGTGTTTGTGAGAAATTTTGAGAGAAGATTCTTGGGGGCATTTGGAGGAGGTTGGTTTGGAAGGGATGCACCACTATATATGCATCCACAAGGATACGGGATTATTGTTAGGTTTATTTGAGAGGTGGTATCATGTTATGGGAACCTTCTAGTTATCAATAGGTGAGATGACCATCACCTTAGAGGACATTCACAGGATCATGTGACTACCATTTGTAGGGTGAGCAGGTATACATTATAGATGAGGTGGATAGAGTGTCGATGACGCACTCAAAATTGCATGTGCTACATTGTCAAAAAAACGGTTACAAAAGTCCCCACAGTGTATATTTGTAACCTAGACATCTTTACTTAGCTTTTCCACACTTTCTTCCAGCTTCCCATTCTTTTTTGTGCATGTTTTGGCATTAAGTGTCAAAACTGCCACCCTGTCTGGGCAGCAGTTTTGTGGCCGGCGCCCGGGAAAGGCGGCAATTTTGTGACCACCGGTAGGACAAGGCAATAGTCTGTGATCGTCACCTGTGCAAGACGGTGGTCCTAAGTGATTTTTCCAAAACTCTTCATGCGGGATTTTAACACGCAACGCTTCACTTAAATTGACTTCCAAGGTGCGTTTGTGAACCAAATTGCCTAAAAATAGTGTTTATTGCATGGTATTCTTTCCCTCTTCTATTTTTAAATAGATTTAATTAGTTTGAACTACCTCTTCACCCAATGATTTGGCACTCAAGGCTGCCTTGTGCGAAGGCACTTCCCACCAATTCCTATATATTCAATGCTTGTATTCAAGAAAAAGGCTTGAGAATTTTGTGTATCTTGCATAGTATTGCTGCAACAATCCTCTTTGGAAATTGCGTAGCCAAGCTCATTCACTTGTGCTATCTCTCTTCTACTTACATTCGCAAACAGATTTGCCTTCAAGTTGTCATTTCTCAAGTGCCTTCTCCTGCCGATGCCTTTACAAATCCATCTCTATCTACAAACCCCTATATATAGCTATACATATGTCAACCGGGTAGTGGAAGTACATAAGCATCGTAATAGTCGTTGATCCATGCATTAATCTAGTGGATTCTGCAGTAGATCCAATAACAACTAAAGGATTAAACCTTGCCTACCCAACCCCAACCTATATAGAGAATATTCACGGTATGCACTGCGCTTTACTCTACCCCGGATAAATATAAGGACAGGGGTAGAATTTTTTTAGTTGAAAATATTAGTCAAAAATAATAATATCTTAGTTATATTGTAGAGTTTGAGACACTTTTTCTCCCTTACGAACAAAATTATTTTGAGTCCAACACAATAATATAGCTAGATTAATGTCATCGTTCATGAGAATTTGATAAATAATATATAAAGTTATTAATCAATATGATAAATTAAATATCTAACATAAAAAAAAAATTCAAATTAATCTCTCTTGAGATATTTCACATAAATGTATTTAAGATATGTCTAGTATCATGAATAAGACCCTAAAATTTGTGCATTGCCAAAGCTTTCACGGTCAACAAATAGCAAAGAGGAACGTATGAATCCACTTATAGTGCGACAATATTTGTGTTGAATGGTCTGAAATATTTGATATTTGAAGTTTGAATAGACTGAAATATTTATTTTGGCACACGTGTAATAATATTTTTCACTTAACTTCTAGAAGCATGTTACTCGTATTGAAATTTGAATAGACTGAAATTATGTTGGCAAAGACGACAGAATTATGTTGGCAATGTCAAATTGATGACATCAAATCTCCGGAAAGAAAATATTGCATATAAATTCTTAAAGATTTATGTAACTATTTTTATATTACTATCTTTTTAAGAATTAAAAATTTTAAAATTGATTTGAAAAATATTTATAAACAAAATGGACCGTATATAGGCACTCGTAAATTGACAGGTTGTGGGTCGTTTTTCCTGATTTTAACTATAAATAACTCGTAATAAAATTAGGAAACCATCGAACAATAAGAGAATAAGAATTTAGAAAATCATATAATTTTTTAACAGTTTTTAACTAAATATGTAAAATTATAAATCTTATTTATATACACGTAAACAAATCATATAATATTTTTGATTTGACAGGTACTGATAAGTTGAAATTCCAAGGCTGGATGAGCATTTGACGTAATATTCCTCAAAACTCTTCCCCACTTGTAAATTGTTTTCCCCACATTGCTGCCGCAGCTGAAATGTTTTCTTTTTAAAAAATAGGTGTTCCAATTTTTTAGAAAAACAAAAATTATAATTGTAAATTTTCTTTGATGTCATGGGACAATCTGCACCATATTCATAAGTTATATTTGACTAAAGTTGTAAAAAAATTGCAAATTATTGTGGATTGATTAAGATTTTAAGGAAGGAGAGTTATTTCTAATTACATGGTAACTAGCAATTGCACATGAGTTGTAAATTACACTGGAGAGGATAACAATGTTAAGTTTGTTGGAGTTGTAATTTACACGAAGTGTATGTAAACTTAAAACTAAACAAAAAAACTTTCTAGAAACTGAGAATAATCAAGCACATGGCACATTATTATAGTGCAAGCTTATTTTTTTAGATTGCTTCATTTAGCATCACCAATAATCGCCACAAGAACATTCTCCCTTTTTAAAATGAAGGAAATGGTTCCCATTTCTCACAACAATTTCTCTTGCAACAATCTTGGAGTTAATTTTCATTGCAAAGTGTGGCAATGAGCACATAATTGAAGGTTCTTGACAATTGTAATAGTTGTTTTAGGGGGCATGTTTAACCAACCAAATGTACTTGCAAACTTTTTACTATGGTGGCTAGAGAAATAATTCTTTTCCTTCACTTCCACATCATTAAGTAAATGTCTTTAATATGAAAAATAATTTGTTGCCTTCATCTCTCAAGCCATTTTCTCCAACTTTGCATAGATCTCCTCTATCTATAGATGCGATCTATGATTTATGATATGTCTCATGGCCTTCAATCCAACTGCATTCAAGGATCTTCTTAATTACTCTATCTTTCATCAATCTCCATATCATTTGAGCCTCACCTCACCCGCCCACTTCTGCATAGATGTTTGAGAGAAGAAAATAAGTTGCATCATTTTTAGGATCCAAATCAAAATGCATTATGGATGTAAATACTCCTAAGCCTATATTCATATGTGATCTATAGGAACCAAGCAAACACTTCCACATAACCCCCACAAGTTTATGTGGAATTTGGCTCTACACCTGCCAATTGCATTGTGCATATCCTGCAATCAACGATGTCCATGAAACCACATTTTTTAGGCATTTTGTCAAATAGTTCATGTGCCTTGTGTAATGTTCCACATTTTGCATACATGTCTACCAGAGCATTTGCAACTACAACATTTGACAAAATTCCTCTATCTTTTATGCTTTGATGGATGTCCACACCCTGTTCCAGAGCTCGTATTTTGGCACAAGTCAGAGTATCTTGTGACAATTGTAAATGAATTGGTTAGAGACATGTTTGTTGCATACAAGTGAAACGATTGTCTCTTGAGGAAACCCATGTCTTTTGTTTGTTGGCATAATTGTATTCCTTCTTTCATTTGGTCAAACATTTTACAAGCACCTATCAAACTTCCACACTTAACATACATGTAAATAAATAGATATTTTCACAAATAGGGCAATTTAAAATAAGCAATTGGGAAAGTATAGGCAGACATGAATAACATGGCCCATGTTTCCCCATGAGATGGCATAAAAACATCGTTATTTACAGAGACAATGTAGTCTATTGTAGAAGAACAGATGCCTTTTACCGATAGACTCCGGCTCTCTTGTGTAATGCAAGGCTTTGCTTATTGCAAAAATTAGGGAACTCTTTCATCAGTGGTTCCAAAGCTTACATCCCTCCTAGAGGTTTTCCTCCTACCCAATAAATGTGTGCATTGCTTGGTGCTCTTAGGGCCTTGAGAAGCCTAAATTGTGATATTATGAAATCATCACCGGATGACAGAGTCCTTAGCGAGACCCGAGGAGATTCTAGAGAGGGAGTAAGGATAATCATCTGTGACTTCATTGGCATTGAGAGGGAAAAGGCATGCAAGCACTTGTTGATGTTAGGTCATGTTGGTGCGCGTTGTGAGAAGGTTTGGACAATTTTTCCATTCATCTCGAATGATTTCATCATAATGAGATCTCAAACCAGGAAGACATCATGTTCGCACCCACACATCCTCCTCAAGACATAGGTGCAGGGCAATGTACGTCCCTTGCTTCCACATTCTCTGTGCAAGCCTTGCCCCGAGTTCCCGAATAAGCTCTGTAAATCTCTGGGCATGAAATGCAACCTGTGCATTGTACAATATCCAAATTAACCAGACACTCATAGGAGGAAGAGGAGTGAAAAGAAAATTATAAGAAGGCAGAGCAGAGTCGATATCGAATCCGAGGCGGGGCTCACATGCAACAACTTCCTCTTCTCTTCCACCGCCCTTGTCATCACATGAGTTAAGAGCAACAATGACACAATTCTCACATCCTCCCTTAGAATAGGGGAGAGGGGCCAATAGGTGAACATGGTCCAATAGTTGACATGAGTCTTGATCACACAATACCCAATAGTTGTTATAGTACCACTTCATAGTTGTCATAGTATTATCTAGTGGTTATTTATTTTTGACATAATAATCATGTAGAGTATCCAATCACATCATGACATGTAAGACTTATCACCCATGTACAAGTATTAAAAATTCAATGTTCAAGTCATTATCACCCATGTTCAAGTATTGGTTTCCACCATGGTTGTAGTGTAACTCAAATTTATTATTTTAAATCAATTCAAAATGTAGTTTTCCCTCCAATTAAATATTCCAAAATATATATATAAGTTAAGAAGAGCTTGAGCTACATGTAGAAGAAAAAGTTGTGATCCCACATGAAATACAATTGATTTTGTAGACCCCTTAACTTAGGGTGTACCACTACTAACCCCTCTCCCCTATGTTTCAAGTGCTCCGCATCAAACATACCACAAATTCAACGCATCATTTTAGGTATATAAAAAATTTGTTAGGTATTCATTCACATGATAACTACAATTAATTAGGTGGGTAAGTGCACCAAGTTGGGGGGCAAAAGGGAGTCTAAAGTAGCGAATTTTTACGGAAAAAAAAAAACTTCAACTTGTACAAGTTTTTGAAATAGTTACACTCAAAATTGGAAAATGTTGTATAAATATGAATCGTATCATTTTGAGTCTAGTTTCTAATCTACTAAATTTTATTGAAAACGTATAAGTTTAAGCGGGTCAAACAACTAAAATACCAACAGATGCGCCTATTTTTGTTAAAAAATAATAGAGTTAACCCCCGCCCCCAAACCCCGCCCCCATTTTTGAGCACCATTTAATATTTTTGAAAACCCTTTAGTAGAAAGATATTTAGGAGAATCTAGTTTGGGCTCCATTTTTTTTTAGATTTTTATAGCGAATATTTTTTTATTTATGTTTTTTCTAGTACAAAAGTTTTATGTTTTGAAAAATAACAGAGCTCGACCGTGCCCCCGCCTAACTACCTCAAAAAAATTGAAAATTAGATTATTATTATTTTTACTATGTATAGAATTATGCCTAGTTTGGGCTAGTATATTTTTAAAAAATTCAATCACCCCAAAAAAAAGATACACCATGAAAGATAGACATATTTACACTTCAAAAAATTGCTATAAAAAGGCATAGTTAGAAAATAAATAATATGGAAACCTTATATTAGTCAAGAAAATTTTAAAAGTTATATTTTTAGAAATAAGAAACTCTGCTCTACGTCGTGGTATATTTTTTAAAAATGGATCGATTATTTTATTTTGATTTATCATAGAGGAAGTGGCATTTTTAACATTTTCTTGCAAAAACACGTTGTTTGTTGTGTTTGTACAAGTCCATGCCTCAGGATTGGGGATCCAAACCGGATCCCAAGCCTTGAGGCATGGCTTGGAAAAAGAGAAAATACAAAACATGTACGCGTTTTTCTTTGTTTATATATTGTGGCCCCCAATGTCCCTTTCATCTCTTTCACGGGAATTCTGCAAACATTATGTTTTGTCTACAATTTTCTCTACATTCTTGCACGATTTTTTAGTAGTTCATTTTGTCTCGTACCCCGTGCTAGTTGATTTTTTCTAATCATGGGTGATAAACGTCGAGCTAAGGACAAGAGGAAAGTCAAGAACAAGACACCAGAGAAATTGGAAGAGAAGAGAATAAAGAAATTGAAGAGAATGTAAAAACTTTGAGCAGGGCAAGGTACATCCACTATATCAAATGTAGCTAATGTATTAGAAAATGGGGATGAAATACATAATGAAAATGTAGAGAATAATGATTTTGTAATTGAATTGAATGAGAATGTTGGTATGGATGAAGAAATCGATATGAATCCAATTGTTGAACCCTTACCTAAGAATCTAATTGTTAACCCCGAAATTTGTATGAAAACATTGAATGAAGAAAGTAACCTTGTAAACGAATCTTCACCTCTAATAACACCTCCTTCCATTTTGCAAAGAAAACCAATTCACTTAATTGAAATTGATGAAAACATTATAAAACCAATGCCTAAAAAAATGTTTGAAAGAAATGCGAAAAGAAAAGGTAGTGGAATTTGGGATAATTACTTTGAGAATTTAAATGACACACAAAGATGTCAATTATTTGTTACATTGATGAAATTAATTAAGATGAGACCTATAATGAAGACCTTGGGTTAAGAACATCTAATGTTGTTGATAAAAATGCGTCAATTGTTGAAAACATACATAAATAATACCAAATGTAGATGGAAAAAGACACACCAAAGATAGTAATGCTACATGGTGTGCACTTACTAATTTTATAGTAAGTGATAAAAAGTTAATAAATACTTTATTAGAAAAACAAGCGGTGCTTTGAAGCTAAACAAAAAAACACTAATGAAAGCAATAGAGAGACGTAAACATCTTGAGTCGATCAATAATAACACTCGACTATCCGTATTTCTCTAGCGAATTCCACGAAAAGACAAGAATACATCTGATATTTTAAAAGAATTAATTATAAAATTTTGGAATGAGAACACAAGGGTGTCACCGAATAGAAGAGATACAATTAAAAGAAGAATAGGTTCTCGTAATCGTGAATCATGTGCAAAACATTTCTTAGATATGACTCAAATAGAATTGTTCTCTAAGTTTAAGAATGAAAATCCACAAATTAACATTATCCAAAGATTCTTTGAAATGAGCAAACCCTTTTATGTGAAAATCAATCACTCACGTACGACTTGTTGTTGCAGGCATCATGTTAAATTTTCGATGCATTATGATTTTTTTGTCAAATACGTCGTTACATCATGTTGCAGGAGTGTGGATTAAATTTCCCACAAAAATATTCAAGGGAATTTAATCGACAATATTTTGTGAAAAATCAACAAGACAATTTTTTTTATAACAAAGCATGTTTGGATGGAATGCGCAATGTATGTGGTGGCTTACCAAATTTGAAAAGTTTGTTGGTCCGAAAATCTGTCACCTGGACAGATCTATGGATAGACGAGCCAACAGTGTGCAGGGCATAGCCCCTCTTTGAGTCAAAGAAGCGGCTGGTTTATTGCTATTCTACCAGCAGGAATCTATGCAAGTCTCACAGATTCTGCCTTCGGGGGTTTGGGATCTCATCCCAGTGGGGTGTTTCACTGCGAAAAGAAAGGAAAGGAAGAGGGGATGAGGAAAGAGCAGGTCCGAAGGAAGAAAAGAAATGAATTCCAAAGCAGAAAGGTCAGAAGATTTATGTTTTGGGATTGGTAGTAAACAGAGCCAAACCTACTTGCATAAACAAACAAAGCAATACTGATGATGAATAAATGACAAAAAAGTAGATATGAATCTAATAGAATAAACACATACAGATCTAACATAAGAAAGGTCTGATGCATAACACTGACTATTCAAGACAAAGTCTCAATATTTGTATTATTGTTTTCTTACATTTACAAGAAAGCTCAAAGTCTTTTTTCTTCACTTCTATTTTTCATCTGAAAGATATTCATCCATCCCACAATACAACAAGTATTGGAGTATTTATAGAAGAAGAAGAGAAAAGAAGGCAAAAAGGAGCCAACAACTATTTACAAAGATATTTACAAAATATCTAAAAGTCATGTTGACTTTTACAACTTGATGGATGACATCATCCCATGATGCAACATGGATGACGTCATCATTTGTATCAACATACTCCAGATATTTCCAGAAAGATGAAGAAGAGAAAGAGAAGAAGAAGAAGAAGAAGCAGCAGCTATTCGTCATCATCATCTTGTGGCCGAAAGGGGGTGGACTGCTTTTGTTGCTCCTCAGGTGACGAGATATGGAACTGAGAGCGGTATTCCATGAACTTGTTGATTATTGGCCCTAGTTGATCCTGGGAAGGATCCTTGTGCCTATCACTTATCGCCTCACAAGTCTCCCGCTCATCTATGAGCTTCTCTGGGAGTTTGGAATAGTCCTTTTCCGCCTCAATGAGGAACCCGATGAAGTCCCTACAGGCCAGCAGGTTGTTGATAGACTCTATGTCAAATGTGACCTCTGGCCCCATTCCTTGAGAAGCGATCTCCTTGAAGATCCGGGTGGTTTCATCAGCTTTCCTTAAAGTGAAGGAAGGAGTAAGTAACCCTGGCGACATATTAAGAACAATCCGTTCCATTTGGTGCATCGCATCCAGGGCTTCTTCCTTGACTTTGTCAATCTTTTCTAGAATAAATTCTAGCTGATCCACCGGTAGTCCAGAGTGGACATGATTTTGTTGAGGGCTCTTGGATGGCCGAGGACGCCGAACTTGACCAGATCTTCGACTGAACAGTCGAACATTTGTTAGAAGGTCTTGTGCTGTAGTCTGGCATGTTCCATCTCTTCTGATATGGGGCCTGCTAACGCTTGGAGCTCTTTATTCACCTTACTGATGTTCAGGTACAAGTCGGAGAACTCGGCGATCACTTTTTCACTGTCTTTGAGGATTTGGCTCCTCCAAGCGGAAACGGCCATACCCTGCTCGCCGATCTTGGCATACTCATTAATTTTCTCCTGGCTGAGAAGCTCAGAAGTCTCGGCGGCAGTTGTGGGAGGCGCACTACCCATCTTCTGTAAGGCTTGGAGCAGATATTTGTTTTGCTCCTTCAGTTGCCTTTTCTCTTCCTTTATCTCTTTAAGCTTCTTGCAGAGGGCGTCAACTGCAGAAAGAGCCTCCCCCTAAAGACTTTCGGAAGATGTCCCCATTGTGACTTGGGTCACAGTGAAATCTGTCGGAGACAGATCCTTTTTCTCTTTGAGGGGATTGGGGTATGCGATTTCCATAACTCTCTCCCCTACAGACACTTTGAGAGAAGCGCGTGACAGGCTTCTGCTTCTTCGCCCCCTTAGATGGGATCACGGAAAAGTCCATCGGAGCGATGGGAACTTTCCTCTTTTGTTGACTTAGCTGTTGAGAGATCCAAGCTGGACCTACGGTAGAAGGACCGGAAATAGAGGAGGGGGCAGTGCGAGTAGAGAGGGGAAAACGTGGAGACACGTGGCGGCGGCATTGAGAGAATAGCCGAAGAAGTGCCCACGGAAGCAAGGGAAGCTGCAGTGCATAAGACATAGGAAGGAAGGGAGCTCGGAGATGAGGGAAGAAATGGAGGAGGACGAGATCAGCGAGGAAGAGAAGATAGACGAAGAAGCGGGGAAACAGTAGAAGAAGGGACAGAAGACACGACCAAAGGGATGGTCGCTTGAGTCGCTCGAGGAGGAAGGAAGAGAAGAAGAAGGAAAGAAGGGACCTCGGTTGTTGTAGCAATGCCGACATCACGAGTGGATGGGCCTATTGGAACTTCTTCCTCTGCTTCTTTCTTTCTGGCGGCTTGAGTTATTACTGCTTTCGGGTGCCGCGGAAGGAGGACTCTCGGGGCTTCTTTCGAATGGCGTTGGATTCACCTTCTACGCCTTTGCCCTTGCCTTTAGGCTGCTTTGTTTGGACCGTGGAGGTGCGTTACCCAAAGGGAGGTTGTGAAATCAACCCCGAGGTAGATTAGGCCGTTCATCCGGCACCAATGTTCTGTCCTACGCAAAGTCTCCTTGACCCTCTCCTCAATTGTCTGAGGGGCCTTAGTTCTATCAATGGCCGGAAAGGGCCAATTGTCCCCATCTGTGTCAGTATATACCTTATCTATTTCATCTTCCGTAGTTTGGAAGCCTTTGGGGACAATGGCTATCCTATATTGTACGATTTACGCAAGGCTAGGTGAGAATGATCCTTTCTCCTGAGCTCCACCTCATGGATGACGTCAATGTAAATGTCCTCAATCTGAGGGACATGGATTGGATCAAGTTTCGCCCTTGGCAGACAGCTCCTTGGGTCGAAGGTAGGCCTGGCTGGGAAATCATGTTTCAAATTGAGTAACTCCAGCTCTGCAAACATTTCCTTCGCCTTGTGGTGGGTAGAGCATGTATATCGGCCCACTGTGAGGGGGAAAGGAGTTCCACCCTTCTTTCTTTTCAGGCATTTCTCGTGGTATGTGATCAGCTGCCTTGACAGCTCCAGCAGAATCAGTTTAGGTCCAGCATACCTTGGTAGCCTGGTTGGCTCTCCCAAAAAGTTGGCAGCCCTTAGATAGGTGAATGTGGGAAACTGGGTGAACAAGGCCCCCCATTTCTCAGTGGCTGCTACTATGCTTTTGGTCGTGCGACCATAAGTCATATTCGGCCTCAATAGGCAGATGATGTGATAGAAAAACACATCGTTAATTTTTGTGAATTGGGAGATGCTATTCTCCAGCCTCAATTCGGGTAGTACTCGTATATCTTGACCTGAGGCCAAACTCCACTCCGCGTCAGGCCTGGATAGTCCCTCTCTGATGCTGCAGCGTAGACCATGTAGGAGTTCATATGGAATGTCCCCGTTGTGCTAAATTGTTGTAGCTGCTCAGAGATTGTGTTGCTTATAATTTCTCCCCAGCAGAAGCGCTGATCAGGCATATTCTTGTTCATGGTCTCTAAGTACCGCAGCATCCATTTATGGAAATAATGGGCGTCAAAAAGCCCGAAGACCCTGCTCAGGAATGTAATGGTATCAGCTGAGCTCCTCTGAGAAGTCACTGCGGTGGATGATTTGGGGCCACCGGGTTACTACCTTTTTGTTTTTCAAGTAAACCTCGTTCATTAGTTGCATACACTGATCTGCATTGTCATCCCATGCCTTAATGCAATCTGCTTGACTGACGGCCACAAAGTGCCGGTGGTGGGGTATGCCGAGTATTCCCTCAAAGTGACGGGCAGTGAGGTTAATGACTACCTCGCCCTTGCTGTTTACGACACACCTTGTGTCTTTGTTGTAACATTGGGCAATCACCATCAAGAATTCATTGTTGACGGTGCTGACTGGGATTCCACCGGCGAAGTGCAGGGCACTACCTATCAGTTTGTCCATCCATGGACTCCTTGTGACTTTCTGAGTTCTAGCCCAGAATTCCTCCATATCAATATGTCCCAATTCTGAATCTCTGACGTCCATGCTACACTCGGCCTGGGACTCGGGCATTCTGACCCTCTGATATTTATATTTCATCTCTTCTTCTGTAAGCTTGGCCTTTCCTTTGGATTTGGTAGGTCTTTTGCTGGATGTTGACATATGTTCTTCCAAGTTTATTTGCTGATCTGCATGAAGAAGAAGTGAAACCCAATCCAAAAAGGTTGTATTAGCCATTTGATTTTCCATTGAAGTGTTAACAGAAGAAGGAGTTAGTGATTTTGAGTCATAGGGCGCATGGCGCATGAAAGCAGCAGCTTACAGGGCTAAATAGGTAAGGCGCACGGGGAAAGTGTGTTGCAAGGGTTAAACTGGCGCCAAAGGCGCATGGCGCATGAATACTGCAGGGTGCATTTTACAAAAGGGCGCATAAAAACATCGTGTTGCACAGGAGACAGGATGCGCCGAAGGCGCATGGATTTTTCATGTTACATTGGGATTTGGTGCGCCCTTTGGCGCATGTATGGTTTGTGTAACAAGAACTTTTCGTGCGCCAAAGGGAACATGGCGCGGCGCACGAAGGGTTTGCACAACACGAATGTTACTGTAAGGAGGGATGCGCCTGCGCCTTCAAAGCCTTGTACTTAGCGCGAATGAAGCTGATGTTGCACAGATGCTGGGTGTGCCAAAGGGGCGTAGATTTATGTGATGCAACAAGGAAGTTTGGTGCGCCATAGAGGGCGCAAGATTAGTGCTTGCAGCATATGGAGGAGGCGCGCCTTGAGGGCGCAGAAGTTTATGATGTAGCAGGCAAGATGGGTGCGCCATTGGCGCAGATCTTAGTTATGTTGCAGGGGTGACAGATGCGCCGAAGGAAAACAGTGAACTTAATCACCCTCAGAGGGGTTTTTACATAGTTCAGATTCTCCTTCTCCTCCTTTCTTACTAGGGTAATGAAATGGTTTAAACAAGAAGGGTTACAAACCATTGTTTCAGGATAACATCCTCTACCAGCAGATCTGGAAAGAGGGGAGGAAAATAAGGAAAGACAGCACGGGGGAGGGCTAGCTCAACACATGCATTTCAAAAACCAAACCAAAGCAAGCACTGAGAAACAGAAAAGTAAATCACATGGAAGAGACAAGAACACTTACCCGGATAAATAGTGAGAATCTTGCAAACGGGTCCACAACATGTTGAAAATGACAGGGAAGGGGCTGACAAGCTCAGAGAAAAGAAATCACGCTTTATTTCTGGTGAAAATGACATTTGTGGGCGCGAAAACACATATATATGTATAGGTGAGAAAGTCATAAATGCGCCACCAACTTTGGAAAGGGCGCATGAAAAATACTGTCGACATAGGAAAGTATGCGCCCTTTGGCGCACCAAAGCATTCGCCCTTGACATGAAACTAAGCGCGCCTTTGGCGTACTGCAAAAGTTGTGTTGTCATGAGATTATGTGCGCCATTTGGCGCACCGAAAAGTGGCGCAACAAAGGTTGTGCTAACATGAAGGCGCATGTGCCTTGGCACACGCAGAGAAGACTCAACATACAAGGCGCACTGAAAGGTGTTTTGACACTGAAAAATATGCGCCAAAGGCTTTAAAGGGGGTGCACCAAAATTTGGTGTTACATAGTCATTCCATGCGCCCAGCCAAAAAAGACCAAAAAGACTAAGTTCGAAAACCAGATTTCCCGGAAAGGGATTTTGCAACGTTCCGAACGTAAGGGATCCCTAACGAGGGATCGAAACAAAATTTTGGTATGGTTATCGGTAAAATTGCCCTTGTCAATTTTACGGGATAACAAAGTTGTATCCATGAGGAGAGTGCATATTCTATAGGAAAATAATTGGTTGATTTCACCAAATATAAATCGGTGGTATATCAATTAAAACATGAAAAAGAATCTAAGAGGTTTGAGCTTGTTAGAAAACAATTACCTATATCGAGAATATATGGTCAAATTCGGAGAGGAAATTTTTATGAGTATATACGGCACACACATAGAGCTCGATGGTTGGATGAACAATTCAAGTTAAGCAAAGACACATTACCACTTGGTACTATTGTTTGATAGTTGACTTCACGAGAGAATTACACATTACAGCCACAAATGGAGGTTCGGTCTCGTATTATAACTTAGTGCAAGTTTCTATTTTTGTGCATATAGAATTCATGCACTCTACTGAAAGCACTGAACAAGATCGAAAATTATTAAGATAGTATCATTTCTACATCAATGATGATCAGACACATTCTACAGAATATGTACAAGGGTGTTTCTAGGTGTTTTATATGAACTTGAATGAGAGGAACATTATTTTCGATCAACATTACATTTGGTCAGACAACTACACATCACAATTCAAGAATGCACGGATGTTTTATTGGCTAAGAAAGATGCACAAAGAAACAAATGTACAACATATCTAGAGTTTTACTGAGGCATGAAATGGAAAAGGAGAGCATGATGGTGCAGGAGCATGTGTGAAAAGAGCACTTGCAAGAGAAGAGTTAAAGTTCAAGGATGGTGCTAAATTTACAAGATGCAAAAAGTATTATTGATTGGTGTGTCAAGAATATGGGCCACGAATCTCAAGAGAGATCAACGGTTCATAGATATTTTTGGTTGATATAGGAACAACATCGACAAACTTTGAAGATTATATGACAGTTGTAGGATCAAGTGATATGCACTCATTCCGTAGTTCAGATGCAAATGCTTGGACTATTTATACTAGTGCATGACATATTTTTGTATATCATGCATTGATTTTGCATGGAATGAACATGAGTCACAATAATGGGTGGATGAATGGACTTGTAGACCTCTAATTCCACTCGACACACATCAAGTTCCACGAGCATTACAACTTGCAGGGTCTTCAGATCAAATGATAACATCACCTAACTTTGACCAAGTCTCTGATTTAGTGCAACAAGGTACATACATATATGTACATGCCATGTTTTAGATTTATAAATTATTAAATGGTCAACTCTTAATGTATTTTTAAATTGATTGAATAATTTTACTTTGTGATACATAGGGCACGTTTTTGTAGTTATTGCAACGGAATTTAACGAAGAGGGAACAAACTACTTCTTGTCTTGTTGTGTAGAGGGGAAAAAATTGACTTCCATAGTCATTGATGGTGAAAACCTTTAGTATGTCATTGGGTCAATGGTAGTCACTGGAACTTGGCTTCGACGATATCCTATCAAAAAATCAAACATTTGGTTGTTTGAAGACTATGAAGTACATCGAGAAGATACTTCACTATTCACATTTGGTCCTTGCAACAAATATTAAATTGATCAAATATCGAGGTCGGCCATCAAACAAGAATCTGTGGAAGGTTCATGAATCAGATCATGAAGCAATTCTTGCTACTGTCAAGAATAGAGTTGATCCTTGTGGTTCATTGCATTGAATTTGCAAAGGTATGTTCTCATGAATTTAATTTGAATATTTACTTAAATGATTTTGTTTAAATTTTGTATGATTTAAAATTCTATTTAATTTCTTACTAACATGTTTATGTAGGTTAGTGGTGCCAAAAAAGCTTCCACCTTCACGTGGTTGGCACTATCAGTAGAGAATTTATTATTCTCGAAGCCAAGTGAAGCTAAGAGAAATTAAATATTAGAAAGGAACAACAAACAAAAATTCTCATTTCACCACCTATATTGTAAAAATATCTTATTAAAATTCTCATTTCACCACCTATATTGTATGAACCACCTATATTATTCAGGTGATTGGCAATGGACAACCTTACACTGACTCAAACTGCAGTATTTCACGCGTTTGCAAACAGTAGGATAAAGAAGAGAACCGAATGGAGATGGAGAAAACTGTGAGAGGATTTTGTAGAGGGACCCGACATGGAGGTATCGAGATATGACGATACATCTCTAGGTGCCACGAAGTCCAAGAAATCACCCGTCGAAGATATAGCATGTTTTGGCCTCAAGGCTCTTAAGGGACTACGCCCGAGACGAGGTAGCCCAGAAAGCACGGGTAGCATAGGGAACCAAAAAAATCCTCCACTAGTGTTCACCTGGCCACCTCGACATGTTGGCGTAGTTGGTTCGGTCCCACGAGCTTTCGTTTTGCAAACTATAGCATCTCTGGCGGCCCGCACAATGACTCGGGCATGCAAAGATTTCGCATGTTTGTAAACAGTATGACAACGAGAGAAATGAATGGATATGTAGAAAACCAAGAGAGGATTTTGTAGAGGGCCCCAACATGGAGCTCTCAGATCTAACGAGACATCTCTAGGTGCCACAGAGTCCGAGAAATCACCCATCGAAGATATAACGTGTTTTGGCCTCAAGGCTCTTAAGGGACTACGCCGGATGAGGTAGCCCGAAAGCACAGGTAGCGTAGGGAACCAAAAAAATCCTCCACTAGCATTCACTAGGCCATATGAACGTGTTGGCCTGACGGTTTGGTCCCACAAGCTACCGTTTGTAAAATACAACATCTAGTAGCCTTACACTGACTTAGACTACACTATTTCACACGTTTACAAACAATAGGACAGCGAGAGAACCGAATGGAGATGGAGAAAACCACGAGAGGATTTTGTAGAGGGATTCAAAATGGAGGTTTTGGATCTAATGAGACATATCCAGGTGCGACGGAGTCTAATAAATCACATGTCAAAGATATAAGGTGTTTTGGTCTCAGGGCTCTTAAGAGACTACGCCCGAATGAGGTAGCCCGAAATCACAGGGGAGCGTAGGGAACCAAAAAAATCCTCCACTAGTGCTCATAAGGCCATTTGGACGTGTTGGCCCAAACGGTTTGGTCCCACAAGCTACCGTTTGTAAAATACAACATCTAGCAGACCTTACACTAATTCAGATTACACCATTTTATGTGTTTGCAAACAATAGGACAACGAGAGAACCGAATGGAGATGGATAAAATCATGAGAGGCTTTCGTAGAGGGCCCCAATGTGGAGGTCTCGGATCTAACGAGATGTCTCTAGGTGCCATGGAGTTTGAGAAATCACCCGTCGAAGATATAGTGTGTTTTGGCCTCAGTGCTCTTAAGGGACTATGCCGGACGAGGTAGCTCGAAAGCACAGGTGGAGGAAACCACCAATGTTCAATGATTTTGCCATAGGATGTAACTATGTAGACTATGAACTTAGTTTTGTTGGGGAAACCACCAATGTTCCAACTATTCATTTTGAAAGAATGAATATCTTCAATTAAACAGAGAATGAAGAGCTTGAATTTTTTGGACATTATAAAAGGTTGTTTGTGCCCAAAAAGAAGCCGAAGGCCATATAAATTTTTATTCTTCAACTTTAGATGACAATGAACATCGTGAAGAAAAACAATTAGGTGAAGATGTCACTATGATTCAAGAAGAAATGCCTCCTGAAATTCATAAAGAGTCAATTTGATTACCCAAAAACATCTGGAAGAACTTAAAGAGAAGATACGAGTAGAAGAAAAGGAAAAATGGGAAGCGTGGAAGGATCACAACTTAACTGGAATGGAAGATCTATGTGATGTTGTCGATAGAATCATGGATAATCTTAAGGACAACATGCCAAGTTGATTATTTTTATTAATCCCAGCTGCTTCAACTTCACAAATCAAACCAGGTAGTTCCAAAAGTAGCATACTAGCAAGAAAAACTGCAATGAAGTATTGATAATTGAGCCTAAAACTCATTTAGAATTGTAATTTATTTTTTGATTGAGCATTCACCCATAGTTTCTTTTTTGAAGGAAGAAATTCATTTTATATGTGAGAAATAGAATGCTGATTTAGTCTATTACTCTGACTATTTAGGTTAGATTTTTGTAGTCGTTCAATGAAAGTTTGAAGCTCTTCAAGTACTAACATGGAAAAATTGTCAGGGCCCTACGAAATCCTCTCGTAGTTTTATCCATATCCATCCAGTTCTCTCGTTGTCCTATTATTTGCAAACGCACGAAATAGTGCAACTGTAAGTTAGTGTAAGGTTGTCAGATGCTATATTTTGCAAATGGTAGCTCATGGGACCAAATCGTCTAGGCCAACACATCGGAGTTCTTGGTGAATGCTATTAGAGTCTTCATTTTGGTTCCCTATGCTCCCCATGCTTTTGGGCTACCTTGTCTGAGCATAGTCCCTTAAAAGCCCTAAGGCCAAAACACGTTATATCTTCAACGGGTGATTTCTCAGACTCCATGGCACCTAAAGACATCTCGTTAGATCTGAGACCTCCATGTTGGAGCCCTCTACGAAATCCTCTCGCGGTTTTATCCATATCCATTCGGTTCTCTCGCTTTCCTATTATTTGCAAAGGCGTAAAATATTGCGGTCGAGTTAGTGTAGGGTTGTCAGACGCTATAGTTTGTAATTGGAAGCTCATCGGACCGAACCAACTATGCCAACACTGGATGGGACCAAACCAACCATAGTTTGCAAATTATTATTGCACCAATGGATGGGAAACCATTTACATGACAATGAAACAAGAAAATTAGTGCGGGGGTCCGTGAATAAGGCGCATATGAGGTCTTTTGAAATTTATTTTTTCTTTACATCCACATATGAAATTTTTTTGGAATAATAAACCCTACAACCCTCTCTATAAGTTTTCCAACGATCAATTTTCCCCGTTTCGTGTCAACTTGAACAAGTAATGCCTCCAATGTGTTTGCAAGAGAGGCACGGTGGGGGTTTGTAGATTGTGAATCCCTCATTGTTTTGATTAAATCCTCAATTTTAATTTTGTTTTCAACTATGTGGGCTGCTAAATCTTCTTGACTACCCGAGGGATGTTGAGAAATTGTGGGAGTGTCGGGAGGGATGACAGGAATAATAGGGTTTGGTTGTGGTTTATTCCCTCGACCTCTAATTGTAATAATAAAAATATGTATTCAATTCAAATTTTAATCTATAATTATCATATTTCAATGCAATTTTGAGAAAATAATTATGCTTACCTCTTCTCCGTGGCGCCATTGTCGATTCAGATCTTCCTGGTGATCCAGAAACGATCCTTTGAGCTTGAGATCCAGTTGAATGAAAAAATGTGAGGGCATGGTTAAGCTCTGAAACTCGTGTTTAAGGGAGATAAAATGATAGAGGCTCGGGCCTCTTTTTTTATTTATAGTAGGCATAATGCGCACTGCGAGGCATGATTAAGCTCTGAAACTCGTGTTTTAGGGAGATAAAATGATAGAGACTCGGGCCTCTTTTTTATTTATAGTAGGCATAACGCATACGCGTTATGCCTCGGTAAATCCCAAACCTGACAATTTAAAACGCGATCGTGTTATAATAGAACACGTACCCATTTTGTTTTTTTCGGGTTTTTGTCCGCTTTTTGGCCCCCAACTTTGTGCACTTACCCAGGTACTAGTACGTACCTGTCGTCTCCCCAGATTACATTGACTTGCAAAATGGGCACAACCATAGTGGATTATATTGATTACGTTGTTGATTTAATCCTCAGGAGACCACCACTATCAAATATTTATGCATGTGCCTCTCACTCACCTTTAAGTATTCTTTTCTAAATTCCACACACGCCCTGTACCCCAAATTATTTGGTTGTTTCCAAAACTCTCCTTCCCTTAGATTATACTATTAAATTATGCGCAGCAGTTGCAAGTCAAGATTGGAAGAAGAAGCAACAGCAATGAATTCCCCCGAACCGGCCCTAAATCGACCTTGACCCCCGACCCTTCGATGCGGTGACAACGTCAAGTGGAGAGGAGGAGGAAAACGCATAGCAGAGGCGGTTAAAGAACACAACCCAAATGCTTTTATTGTTAGTGATCCCATAGAGCTTGTGGTGTTGATGTTTCTTCTTTGGTGATAACAACAATGATGTAGGTATCATGTTTATAGGGATTGAATTGTAAGACATTTACATAGTATTCCTCACCATTCACGACACACAAGGATTGAAGCACTTAATATACATGTAAATAAATAGATATTTTCACAAAGCAATCGGGAAAGTATAGCGAGACATAAATAGTGTGATAGAAATTGACTACTTTAAAAGATTGTCGGAATTTGACACTTTCTAGCAAGGGCATCTTCAAAGGTGGATGCCTTTGGGCTAAAAAAGAAAAGATTTTTAGGCCAAGAATGGAATATCAAAATCATTTGATCGCTTTTGTAATATTTCCCAATTGCCATACTTATATTACTATCGTGGAGGAAATGTTACTCAAGAAATGGTGTTGTTAAATTGAAGAGTTCTACTTCCCTTAATGTGGTTATCTTGTTATTTAGACCTATTTTCCATTTTTTGGTGTACATATCTATTTTTAATTTTTAGTATATATGTCATTTTAAATCTTTATTGTTTGATTTTTAATAATCATTTCAAAAAATTCTAATTATCTTATATTTCTAAATTATCTTTATTTTTATAATTTAACATAATTTAATTATTTATATTCACACAAATTTAATTGCACTATATAATTAGTTTATTATATTATTAAGACAATTAAATACAATTTACTTATTTATATTCATAAAAATTTAATTTCAAAGTATATAATGATTAGTTTATTACATTATTAAGATCATTAAATACAATTTATTTATTTATATTCATACGAATTTAATTGTAGTAGATAATCATTAGTTTATTACATACAATTAAATACAATTTACTTATCTATATTGATACAAATTTAATTGCATATATAATGATTAGTTTATTACATTATTAAGATAAAATCAATTTTTCATGTTTTCACAATTATATAACACTAAAAATAAACTAGTATAGATATGTTAAATACATTTATCTAAATACACTTTGAAAAATATTAATCTCGAGGCACTTTTTTCAAAGATAATTTAATGCTTTTGACAGAGCTTAGAACACGAGAGGATTGGAGGGATCCCACCGAGTACAACCGAAACACCATACCATAATCAAACTAACCTATCCAACTAAAACTACGAAAGCCTTGCATATAACGTAGGGAAACAAGAAGACCCAAAAACTATTACAATGAACAACAAAAACCTACCCAAAACAGAGATACTACGGACCAAATACATAAGATTAAGCGTGAGAGACAGGACGACTAGGGCTAGCCAAATTCCTACCTCGCATCGTAGCTTCGCGCGAAAGCAGTCCTAAGTAAGAAGTTGTAAGTAAACCCCAATTTTCTGCGAAGACCAACCACTCCCACCGATTCCAAAAGCACTAGCCAGAAAGCCTTGATAAATCCAACTTCTCAAGTCATCTTCCTTCGAGAGCCTGTTGAACAAGCTTCATGAACATCCGAGGAAAATTTCATTAGTACCACATTCCTAGCATACAACACTATTATCACCCTCTCGAACTTCATCTATGGCTTGCCCCTCCTGAACCACATTCGACAACGGTTGAGCCCTGCCGAAAGCTTCCAACGCTTCAACAGATTTGTGCGATGTTGGGGCTTGATGAAATGTAGGGAAATGTCTATAACCTCGTCAATATTCTTCCGCACAAGGAACAACCAGGGACACGAACCAAGACGCCACCTGCAATTCACTCGAGCCCTCTTGAAACCTCTAGATATTCTTCCCCATAATCCTCACAATGACCTCGTGAATAAACCCGACTCTGCCCAAAATATAATGTGGATTCGAGCACGTAAAATTTCACCAAAGAAAGCCATTTCGCACTTGTCTCCTTGTAGGGAAAGAAAAGGCAGGTGAAGGGTGCTCCATTTGTGACACCCGATACCGTTCCTCCACCTCTAGACTCCAACCAACCGCAATAATGAAATAAAACCTACACGGAGAATTAATGGTACCTTGTTCACCCTTCCCGAGAAATGATATCGTTTAGCTCCTCCCATGCGTTCACATGCTCGGAGATGACCGGGCCACCTCTCCTAATCATGCCTTGATTTGCCAAGGAATCGGTGGCATTATTATACTCTCTATAATTATTCCTTAAATTCCACGTAGGAATCTTACTCAACCAATGCATAATATTACTAATAAAATATTCCAACTTCCAGGACACCGCTTTGCCTCTACGAACATCGTTGATCATGACTTAGAGCCTCCTTTGATCACTAGCGCCTCACATCCGATTTTAACCGTCAATTGAAGACCCTCAAGGAGGGCTTGAGCCTCTGCTTCATTACACATTCCATCTTCTAGCGGAAAGGAGCCTGCGAATCACTAATTTGCCTTCCTCATCTCTAATTAAACACCCCACTCTCGAATTGCCGGATTGCCTTTGAAGCACTATCAAAGTTCGGTTAAAAGCGGCAGTGGGGTGGATTCGAGGCACTTATTTAACTATGCTAGTTTAGTATAATTATACCAAAAAATAAAAATAAAAACAAATATATTATAATAAATGTGTCTACATGAAATTACATAAATAAATATTAATTTCAAGGTTATTAATTTAAGATTCTTCATATATTTCATTAATCAACAATTTCATTAAATTCTCTATTAACTTCGTATTGATTTGTGGAAAATGGAATCAATTTAGTTGTTTGTGTGTATTGATCTTAAAAAATAATTGACAATTCAATAGAAGTCAAATTTATGGACTCTCAAATAGATGATAAATTTATGTCGAAAATAAAAATGAACAACTCACTCTATTATAATATTGACTATCATTATAAAAACACCTCTCGACATAATAATAAATTAATTAATTTTTAATATAATAATAAAAATAGAACATTATTAGTAGTCAATAGATTTTATATGTGGGAATACATTCCTACCATTAAAACTTTGACTTCCATACCATGAGTTGAATTTTTGGATATTTCTTATTTTTAATAGGACATGTTTTCAGAGGGTTTTTACTTTAGTGAGAATCAGGTATTATTCAAATCCAACAAGAGGGACTTGCTATATTCATGTGAGCAACATAAGAGCTTAACAATTTGTTTTTAAAATAATATTGTTTAAATAAGCCATAAAAATTTAATTTTACACTGCAAATCTCATAAATCTACTTCTTTTCTTTGTATCTATAAACTGTACGTTCTTTAACAATATTACACAAATTTTGTTTGAGGGACAAACACTTATTTTAGTAAATGTGAGCCATACAATTTCTTGAGACTATGGAAAAGGTTGGAATAATTCAATCATTATCCATGTTACATACAAAATAAATTTAAGTCAGTCCAGGCCCATGCACATTTCTTTGTGCTTCTATTACGCTACTTGGACAGTTAATGTCTGAATCAGTAGGATGGTTTTGACCAGCATAGCGTGGGTTTCATACTAGTACTAAACCGTGAACTCATAATCTTCTTCTATGAAAGTTTATTGATTCACCTGTGGTGGTTTACTCCCGAGACCTGTAATGCGCCAAATCTGCAGGTGATCAGACTAGAAATCAAATTAAAATAGAGGAAAATCCCAAGAAAATTAAAAAGAGGCCCTTCAATAATCATGTTGCTTTCTCAGGCCATCTCTGGTTATCCTCGTCAATCCATGTTTCAGCTCACATGCACATTACCCACCGAATTGACACCAAAAAAATTTCGTCCATGACTCAACAATTGAAGTTTGCAAGGCACATTTTTATAGAACTCGCAAAAAAATGAGGGCTATTCCGCATAACATTGCTTCCTCCTGGATTCTGATGGGTTTTGGGTAGGGTAACTGTTCGTTTTTAAGAAAAATGCTCATGAAAAAACTGCGAGAGTGGTTTTTTGATCTCCGAGCAAGCATTTGATGTTGTAATTCTTGGGTTTTTTTAGCATTTAATAGTTTCATAGATAAAACAATTTGCTTCCAATCTACATGCACATTATATGATAGGAAATTAAGAGTAGCGGAACAACTTCCTACACTAATCTTTGAGGAGAGATATTATGCAAAACTTTCAACATAGTAAAACAGTTACAGAAATATCAGCAACATATTCATAACAAAACACAAACACCAGATATACGTGGGGAAAATCCTTTCGGATAAAAAACCCCACACTCCAAAAGCCCACTCAATGTATTTCAAATCTAATAACAAGATTACATACACTTGCAGAGCAAGTTTCTTACAGGAGTTTCACTAGAAACAATTCTAGGAGAATTAAAACTCACTACTCCAATTGCTTCTCCAAGCCTTCAATTTATAGACCTCCGGTTATACAAGAAACCATCTATGGTTTACAAAACCATGTGTCAAACCTCTCATGAGGTGGATAGCATTAAAGAGCAAGATTTCGGTCTAAAATTAGGCTCCCACGTCCACAATATTCTCCCCTATTTTTGACCCTTACAGATGTCATAAAATCTATCATAATATCTCTAAAAATAGTCCTTCCATGATATACTATCATATGGGAATCTTTTGACAACTCCTATTTCTATTTTTAGAGCCTAGACAATGTGAAACGGTTGTAGGAAAATCTTAAATGAATAAACCAAACAAGGTTGAGACACCTCATTTCCAACAATCTCCCACTTGTTGAATACCTTGCAAGGGCCAAGGGAAAGATACCATCATGGATCAACTTCTAGGGGCCGAGAGGCCCATAGACTCGAAACACCACCTGAATTTCGTTGTGCTCACGGGCTTAGTTAATGCATCTGCAACATTCACAATTGTCTCTACCTTTTCCAGCTTCACCCTTCCATCCTCAACCATATCTCTCACGAAGTGATATTGAACATCAATGTGTTTGGTCCTGGCATGAAAAGTCGTTCTTCGCAAGGCAGATTGCGCTCTGACTATCACAGTATATTGTAACTACACCCTGTTTTAATCCAATATCTGAACACAAACGCTTCAGCCAAATGGCTTCTTTACAGGCATGAGTAGCTGCCATGTACTCTACCTCAATAGGTGGACAAAGCGACCACAGCCTGCCGCTTGCTCATCCAACTAATTACACCACCATTAAGAGTAAACACATATGCACTGGTGGATCTTCTGCTATTGACATCACCGCCCAATCTGAATCCACAAAACCATGAATACGTAGGGAATGTTGATCTCCTCTTCCATGAAAACATATAGAGTACTCTGATGTACCCCACAAATATCTGAAGACCCTCTTAACTGCATCCCAATGCACTCTTCCAGGATTAGACATAAAACGAGAAAGAACTCCCACTGCTTGGGCAATGCCTGGTCTTGTACAGACCATAGCATACATTAAGCTTCCAACTGCACTCTGGTAAGGCACTCTACTCATTTCTTCCATCTCCGATGGGGATGATGGACATTGTGAAATGGAGAGCTTCGTTCCCAAAGTAACAAGAACACAAAGTGGTTTACAATCCTGCATGTTGAACCTTTGCAAAATAGAACAAACATACTTACTCTGGCCAAGCCATAGCTTTCTGTTCTCACGATCTCTTCTAATCTCCATCCCAAGTATGTGTTTTGTTGCACCAAGATCTTTCATTTCAAATTTTGCAGAGAGATAAGATTTCAATTATGCAATCAAACCTTTTCCTTTCCCAATAAACAACATATAAAGTAATTACCAGGAAACAATCACCATCAGATTTAAAATATACACAGTGATCAAATTTAGACCGCACAAACCCCAAACTCAACACATATGAATCAAACTTCTGGTACCACATCCTAGGACTTTGTTTAAGGCCATACAAGGATTTCTTTAACTTACAAACCATATTGCTTTTACCTTTCACCATGTAGTGCTCTGGCTGTGTCATATAGATTTCTTCCTCCAAATCACCATGAAGGAAAGTAGTTTTCACATCCATTTGTTCAACCTCTAGGTCATAAGCTGCTGCAATAGATAATAAAAACCGAATGGATGTCATTTTAGCAACAGGAGAGAATATCTCACCATAATCAATACCCTCAACTTGAGAGTA
Source organism: Taxus wallichiana var. yunnanensis (assembly GCA_018340775.1). Lineage (NCBI taxonomy): Eukaryota > Viridiplantae > Streptophyta > Pinopsida > Cupressales > Taxaceae > Taxus > Taxus wallichiana. Next base: position 444,784,225 of record CM031234.1, read on the forward strand.
ACCCTTCGCAACCAACCGTGCTTTATACTTTTCAACATTTCCATCTGAACCAATCTTTTTCTTAAACACCCATTTACATCCAACAGGTTTCGACCTTCAGGCAATGGTACAAGGTCCCATGTATCATTCTTTTTAAGGGCTACCATCTCTTCATCCATGGCTATTTGCTAGGACTTTGCATCATTCATACCCAAAGCCTCTTGTACAGATCTCGGTTCATCAATGTTAGTAGTCAAAGCAAATATACACTTCCAATCATCAGGAGAATACCCATACCTTTCAGGTGGTTGCCTTTGCCTTGTAGACTTTCGAACAAGTTGAGGTGGAGATTCTTCCACTTCTTCCTCTTCTGAAGATTCAGAGCTTGGTGAGCTCTCCTCAACTTCTTGTCTATTTTGGGGTCTCGATTCAACTTTCTCAGGTGTAGAAGGAAGTTGAACCACATCCTTTTTTTGTTCATTTTCTTTATGTTGTTCTGGCTGAAAATTAACAGGAAAGATTTAATCTCTCTAAAAATAACACCTCTAGAGTATATTACCTTTTATGCAACAGGATCCCAAATCTTGTATCCTTTCACACCATAGCCATATCCGATGAAGATACATTTGTGACCTTACAATCAAACTTTGTTCTCTTCTCCTTAGGCATGTGTGCATATGCCTCACAGCCAAAAACTCTCAGATGTCTAATTGAAGGCTTTTTCCCTGACCACGCCTCCATTGGCATTTTATCAACAAGCGCTGATGTAAGAGATCTATTTATCAAATAGTAAGCAATGGTAGTATGACTTCAGCCCAAAACCTCTTTTCTAGACCAGCTCCAATAAGCATGCTCCTAGCCTTCTCCATCAATGTTCTATTCATTCTTTCTGCAACTCCATTCTGCTCTGGAGAATACGAAGTTGTCTTGTCTTTTAATCCAACTGCATAAAATATGTCAAAGTCTGTGAACAGTACTCATCGCCATTATCAAATCTCAAACACTTAATTTTCTTCCCAGTTTGAGTTTCAACCATAGCCTTAAATTCCTTGAAACGACTAAAAACTTCAGTTTTACTTTTTAAAAATATACCCATGTTCTCCTACTAAAATCATCAATGAAAGTAACATAGTAAACTGATTTAGCAATAGAAGCAACCTTAACAGGACCAAATACATCCGAATGGATTAGATCCAAGATACATGAAGACTTATGAGTAGACAAGTAAAACTGAATGCGGTTCTATTTTCCATAAATACAATGTTCACAGAAATCAAACTCCATATTGCAATCATTCAACCCCTCAACGAGGTTCTTATTTTAGGGATTTTAAACCCTTCTCTCCAATGTGGCCAAGCCTTTGGTGCCATAACATGGTCTTCTCTGCAGGTAATTTTGATTCGGTAGACAGAGCACCCTTGGGTACCCAGAAGCCACGACCATCCGCAAAGGAGGAAACCCTCTCCTTTTTCAGTGAAGTAGTTACTAGCTTAGTTTTATCCGAAGTGCTATTGCACTCAACCGTGCATGCATCAAGTTGGTACAATGTACCCAATCTACTTCCTCTTGCTATCACCATAGCACCTCTCACCATTTTCACACCTACTTCAAAAACTGTACATGCACACCCGCATCTATTAGCTTGCTAACAGATAATAAATTTCTTGCTAGTCCTGGGATATGCAAGACACCATCAAATCTTCTAATTCTACCATCAGAAAATTTCACCTGAATACTACCACGACCAACAATTTCAAGGAAAGAATTATCACCCAAATACACCTTACCACCATCATAGTTTTCATACTTACTAAACCAATTTTTGTTAGGAGTCATGTGGAAAGATGCACCTGAGTCTATCAACCATGCATTATCACTTGCACGAGTGGCCAAAGCTGTAATAAAGGCATCTCCATCTTCTTTTCGGACTCAGAATCAGAATCATGCTTCTTCTTTTTCTTTTTCTTTTCTTCTTTGCATTCCCTTCGGAAGTGTCCAGATTTGCCACAGTTCCAACATATCACCTTGGACTTACCAGGGGATTTTGATCTCCCCTTATTCTTGGAATGGCCATGCTTCTTCTCATCTTTGCCTCGTTCTTTTGTTCTTCCTCGAACACTCAAATCCTCTTTGGCGTTCAGAGAGACCTTCCTTCTCATCTCTTCGGAGAGTAGAGAACCAACAACATCCTCCATCTTCAGAGTGACTGAAGTGCTCCCAATGGCCATGACTAGGCTGTCCCATGAGTCTGGCAGTGAAACCAACAACATTTAGCACCTTTCTTCTTCATCCATTTTAACTCCAACCAAGCTCAACTGAGTCACTAACATATTGAATGTTTCCAGATGCTCAGATATTTGTCCACCTTCTTCCATTCTCAAGGAAAACAACTTCTTCCTCAAGAAAATATTATTTACTAGAGACTTAGCTTGGTATATCTCACCCAACTTTTTCCAAAGCTTCTCGAAGTGGATTCTTCATGGACATTTATCAGGATAGAATCTGCAAGACATAGTCTAATAAGACCTTTAGCTTTTCTATCCATTACATCATATTGTGCAGCCAAAATTGGATCCGTAGGCCTATAGACCTTCTCATCCACCGCATCCCATAGATCTCGATCAACCAACAGATCTTCCATCTTCAGCTTCCACATTTCAAAGTTTGTGCCAGAAAACTTCTCTACGTCAATCCTCCTAGATGTGCTCGCCATTTGAAAAAATATTTGCAACCAAATAATAAAGTATTCTCTGCACAAGCTCCCACTCAAACCCGGATTAGCACAAAAAACCCAACAACCCACAACTGAAACCAAAGGTGATCAGGATCTAATACCACTTTATAGGAAATTAGGAGTAGCAGAACAACTTCCTACGCTAATCTTTGAGGAGAGATATTATGCAAAACTTTCAACATAGTAAAACGATTCAGAAATATCAACAACATATTCATAACAAAACACAAACACCAAATATACGTGGGGAAAATCCTTTCGGATAAAAAACCCCACACTCCAAAAGCCCACTCAATGTATTTCAAATCTAATAACAAGATTACATACACTTGCAGAGCAAGTTTCTTATAGGAGTTTCACCAGAAACAATTCTAGGAGAATTAAAACTCACTACTTCAATTGCTTCTCCAAGCCTTCAATTTATAGATCTCCAATTATACACGAAACCATCTATGGCTTACAAAACCATGTGCCAAACCTCTCATGAGGTGGATAGCATTAAAGAGCAAGATTTTGGTCTAAAATTAGGCTCCCACGTCCACAACATTCTCCCTAGTTTTGACCCTTATAAATGTCATAAAAGTTGTCACAATATCTCTAAAAATAGTCCTTCCATGATATACTATCATATAAGAATCTTTTGACAACTCCTATTTCTATTTTTAGAGCCGAGACAATGTGAAACGGTTGTAGGAAAATCTTAAATGAATAAACCAAACAAGATTGAGACACCTCATTTCTAACATTATATACATTTTTTTATCCATTAATTTAAAAGTCAACAGTAGGATTTATAGGCAATCTATACCAAAATAAATTGTACATTGTAGAATTTATAATTCTATCAATTGGAGAAGCCTTTCATATGATCTTCTCAGTATATATCCATAAGATTTGTCAATTTTTTTTTAGATTGGAGACAACTGAATTATAATTCTATCAATTGCAAAAGCCTTTTATATTATCTCATCAGTATACATCCATAACTTTTGCTAAAGTTTTTTAGATTGGTAACAATTGAATTGCAATTCTATCAATTGCAGAAGTGTTTTATTTGAGATTTGTCAATTTGTTTTTAGATTGAGACAAATGAATTACACATATATCGGTATACCTTCTCATGCATTCGAATTACAAACATATTACAACATGCTAAGTAAGGGCTAAAGTGGGAACAAACTTGAGAACTTTAATTTACACTGTACATAATTGTACTGATGATTCCTTGGAGCTTTGGTTATTCTACCGTTCAAGATAATATGTAAACTCTTCCAGAAATAGGTGGCTTAAGCATACTTTTCTAGCCAATGTCTTGGGCGTTGTGTCTGCATGAAACTATATTTCAAACTTTAAAGATGAATGACAAATCTTAAAACTTCGAGCGGAATACATCTTAAATACTTATGATAACCCAAAGTACCATTATACATCTCAGTTTTATGTTGCTCTTTATGTTACTTCTTTAATGAAATTCTTAATTTCCATGAATGTAAAGACTTAAGCTATTACCTTCTTCAAATTTCTTAATATCAACTCTTAATGTTAGAGACAAAAACAACCAAACCTATTGCCAAATAAATAAACAATACTAAAATTAAAGTTGGATCATCTCGAAGCATTTGTTTCCAATACTAATCCTTTGTTATTTTTGTTACATATTGCACTTGAATTCGATAGAAATATAGATCCATTCATGGGAATCCTCATGCATTGCCCAAGTAATAATCGGTAGCCTGTTATCAATATAGGTGAGATAGGTAACATCTACAATAACAAACTTCATAGCATACATGCATTTACAATTTCATTCTTGCCCATAAGAACTCCATATAATACTTTTCAAATATTGTTACGAGAACACCCATATGCAAGCAAAGATTAAAGGCTTGATTTCTTGTATCTCTACAAGACCACAAAAAACTGAATACATATGATCTAATATGATGTATGTATCAATGTTCTTATTTGTAATGAATCCTTGTTCCTATTCAATTTAAACAAAAATCATTTGACCTTTTGAATCTATGCCTCTAATACATTGTCTATACACCTCCTTGCAGACACTTCGAATATGACGATCAAATTCGACGCCATAGCATCCCGTATTAGAACTAATTGTACCCACATACAATAACTACTATCCGAATGCATACAAGAACAATACATGGATGCCACGCCTGTAGACAACGATGCAATATTTGCAATGTTGGTTACACAACGGAAATTAGAACAAGCACAAATGGCACTACAACAAGCAGCCATTGCTAGCGAAGATACCATCCACATCCTTAGGGAAAAATTCTACACATAATATTATAAGCCCACCCCCCCCATAATGAGCAACCACCAATGTAAGACACTTCCAGCCTCCACATGTACATATCACAAATTGTAAATTTCATGTACTAAGTTTCATTTTTAAAAGTTTCAATAAATAAGCCAAAAAAAGTAGTGTATTAATGCTTTGAAAAATAACCACTCAATTGGTACAATTTTTACTATTTAGTTTTCGAATCAAGATAAAAGAAACAAATTTTTGATTCTCATACTCGAAGTTTAAAATCCAAATGTGATTTAGTGTATATAATTCACAACATAGTCAATTCACACACACACAAAAAAAACTTAACACTGACATAATAATTATTGATATTGTGTGAACCTCCATTTCTTCGAATATATGATCTCGCTTGCAGTTTTGGACTAATGGAATGTCATGTTAAGAGCACTTACACAACAAAATGGTGTTCTTTCAAAGAAATAAACCTACACATGTGACATCATAGGACACACAATGGTAGCACCATATACGCAACCTCGGTTTGTTGAAAAGGCCTTGAACACAGTTTGGAAAATGTAATTACCGTGCCTAAATACAAACACCACAACATTTTCCAACATCCTTTTAGGTTGTGGAAAATAAGAAATTTAAATTTAAATGTGTGAGAAATATATTGTTGCTATTATTGTTCGATGGATGCCCATACCCTTTTGTAAAGCTATCAGTTTGAGGAGCCATATCAATTATTTATCCTGCAACCAGTCCACATGCCTTGTGCTTTTGCATAGATTATCTACAGTTAAAATTATAAAACTTAGTTATCTTATATGAACAAATATTTTAAAAGGAAATTGGAATTTACAAGCATGAGAAAGAGCTCAAGCATCAACAAATTTTTATTTGACAGTCACTAATAATTTAAAATTCAGGCCTTATTTTTACCCATTTTTTTTTCCCATTCTGTAACAATTGCTTATTGCCCACTTTCAACACAAAATATATTATCCAACTTCAACACTTAATCTGTCTCTTGTGGATTTACACTCAGAGCTCTACAATGAAAGCCTTCTTTTAGCTCAACATGTTGATAATCTCTTGCCTTTGGTTTCTATGGTCTACTATGATTTTGTTACCATTTTCCCCCGTTCACATGGTTTACCCCTTATGCTGAGGCATTTGATATGGTTGAGGCTCTTTATTATCACATTCTTCAATCCAATCAAATTATTTCTTGCAGTTTTTGCGTATAGGTTTTGTAGTCTGACATTGTTACGTCTCTATTTAATGACCTCACTTGCAATTTGCATATTAGATCAGACATAGCAGCTTGTCTATTTCACAATACTAAGAATCAATTCGTCTATTGGAACCTTCCACAAATATGATTTTTTTCATATGGCCACTGATACACAACTAAAACTCAACAAAATGATACATCAAATCTAAAAAGGTGTTGTTCAAATAAACTCTGTACAAATTTGTAAAGTTGGCATTTTAAGCGAATTGTAATAATGTATGACACGCTTCAGGGTGAGCAGGTGGCATACGCATGCAAGTAGAGGTTGGCAACTGGTGCATGGAAAACATGCATGAAGCATGAATAATCTGTCACATGGTCTAGAAGATGGGTGATTGTAATCAACATCCCAACGAGCTGTTTGACAGTATTGATACACCTAAGTAAGTAATCGTGGTCGAGGACCCAAATAATGTTGATCTACACGACCAAAGATTTTAATCCGTATATACGAAAACCGAAAAACTCATAGGAACATTCCATAAATCCTCTTCAAATTTCAAAATCTTCACCACTTCTCTCATCGTCAGTATTGCCTAGAGACACCCTCCAAAAACTTCCCTTGTTAATACAAATCCCCCATTCATTCCACCAATCTGCAATTTTGTTGTCTCAAGTTCTGATTAAGGGAAGGACGTCCGCTAGCTATTAATAATGTCAATGCTCCAAAGTTGTACACGTCAGATTATAGACTCGCCTTTCCAAAAACCACACATTGTGGTGCCAAATACCCCCAATGTCCCAGCAACCACGGTCATAAGAAATAGGAAATTCGAAAACAAATAAGGACTTAAATAACTTGCATAAACTTTAGATGAATATTCGAACACAAATGAGCTTGGGGTGTTAATGCACAAATGTCATGTGGTGTTTAATGTGTGTAATCAAATTCCATTAATGAAAAATCATCAGTCTCAATAAAGTGTTGACTCAGAAAATCTAGAGTCTTTCAACAAACTCATTTACAATCAAGTTGTGCATGTAATATCCATTAATAAAAGCTTCATCATACTCGTAGCAATGTTGTGCATGCGATGCACATCCTTCCTTGCTTGTGTAGATTTCACACCTTTGTGTGTGCATACAAAGCAATTACAATTGTTGTTATTTAAATAGAATAACTCACCCACTAACAACTCTTCAACTGAGCATTCTAAATCTAAACTCATGCTTTAAAATAGTTGCATGCTATGCATGAATTAAAACAGATTTATTTGAATTAAATCTAATCCTAAAAATAGGATAAAGTTGAGTTAACTAAAGCAAACTAAAGCAAAACTAAATCTATTTTTAATATTCCTAAAAAAGCTATGGTTGGAATTCACTATGCATGGGCATGCATATTTCCAACACTCCCCCTTAATTTCAAACTGTAGCTTTCACTCTTCTGGAGCTTCATTTGCTTTTTCAGATTTGCCATGCATGAGGATCACAAACTCCCAAACAATCTCTCAAATATTCAAAAACTTCTTTTGCCAAAGCCTTTGTAAAAATGTCTGCAAACTGATCTTTGGATCTGCAAAATTCAAGATGAATTTCCTTGTTGTTTACCAGCTCCCTGATGAAATGATACCTCGTATCAATATGCTTGCTCCTCTTATGAAAAACATGATTTTTGGACAATGCTATGGCTGAGTTGTTGTCACAAAAAAAATATGTGTAGCTTCCTCTTGTTTTTGTTGTAAATCTATCAACACTCTTCTCATCCAAACAACTTGACATGTTGCTCCTGTTGCTGCTACATACTCTGCTTCTGCTGAAGATAACGTGACAATGGGCTGCTTCTTTGATGCCCATGAAACCACTCCTGTTCCAAAGTGAAAAGTATAGCCGGATGTGCTTTTCCGATCATCTATACTTCCAACACTATCACTATCTGTATAACCAATGAGTTTGAACTCATCTGAACTTGAATAAAGAATTCCATGATTTCTTGTTCCACGTACATACCTCAAAATTCTTTTTCCAGCTTGCCAATGTGAATCTTTTGGAGATTCCATGAACCTTGATATGAGGCTCACACCATACATGATATCAGGCCTTGTGGCCATCAAATACATAAGACTTCCAACCAACTTTTTAAACAATGTTGGATCCACAAATGATCCTTCATCCTCTTTCTCAACTTCAAACCTACTACAACTGGTGTTGGCGTTGGCTTACAATTCAACATGTTAAACCTTTTCAAAACATCATTTGCATACTTTTCTTGTGAGATAAAAACTTCACCTTTTGATTGTTGAACTTGAATGCCCAAAAAATAATGCATAAGACCAAGATCTGTCATCTCAAACTCCTTCTTCATGGCTGATTTGAATGACTCTGTAGATAGATTTCCAGTAATGATCAAATCATCTACATATAAACAAACAATTAAAATTTTACCTTGCTCATTTATCTTGGTGTATAAGGTAGGCTCACTGCTGCTCCTACTGAAACCATTCTCAATCAAATAAGAATCTATTCTGTTGTACCAAGCTCTAGGTGCTTGCTTGAGACCATAGAGCGCTTTCTTCAATCTGTATACTTTTCCTTCATGACCTTCAATCTCATAACCTTTTGGCTGATTTACATAAACTTCCTCTTCAAGGAATCCATTTAAGAATGTTGATTTAACATCCATCTGATAAATAGGCCATTTGTTTTGAGCTGCAATTGCTAAAACCATTCTTACCATGTCCAAACGTGCTACTGGTGCAAATGTTTCATTGTAGTCAACTCCATATTGTTGCGTAAAACCTCTTGCAACCAGCCTTGCTTTGTGTTTCTGTACTTTTCCATCAAGCATTGTATTTTGTCTTGTAGACCCACTTGACTCCTATCACGTCCTTTCCTTTTGGAAGATCCATCAGCTCCCATGTCTGATTCTTCTCTATAGCATCGATCTCATCATCCATGGATTTTTCCCAAACTTCATTCTTTATAGCCTCTTCGTAATATACTGGATCTGCAGCTTGAGAAAATAATGCAAAAACTGAAAATGAATTAGTTGTATCAACATTATAAATCTCACTTAGACTTCTTGTTTTCTTTGCAGAGTATTCGATGCAGGACTGCTTTGTGGTGATGGAGTAGCTTCTGGTGTTCTCTGTGGTGTCTCTTGCATGGCTGAAGATGGCTGAAATCTTGGTGACCTCCTGACTGTAGATGGAGGTGTAGCTTGTGCTACAACTTGTGGTGCATGTCCAAGATTTGTAGATACAATACCTTGTTGCTCTAAAGTTTCATCTTCCATATCATCATGAATGGAATAGTTGTTGTTATACTCACTATTTTCTCTATACTTCCATCCCATGCTTCATTCTCAATAAACTATACATCCCTATTGATCACAACCTTTCTAGTGACTGGATTGTACAACTTGTATGCTTTTGTATTTCTCGAATACCCAACAAAAATACACTTTTCTCCTTTGTTGTCTAACTTCTTCCTTAGCTCATCAGGTACATGTGCATATGCTACACAACCAAAAACTCTGAAATGTGAAACATTGTGTTTCCTATTAGTCCATGCTTGTTGAGGAACCATGTTCCTAACAAGTTTTGTTGGACACTGTTCAAAATATAAACAAAAGTTGCTACTGCTTCTGCCCAATAATCATTTGGAAGATGTTTTTCCTTCAACATGCTTCTCGCCATCTCCATGATGGTTCTATTTTTCCTCTCTGCCACACCATTTTGTTGTGGTGTATACCTGGTAGTAAACTGCTTGTGTATACCATGATATCTACAAAAATTCATAAACTCATTAGAAACATACTCACCTCCTGTCCATTTTGAGAACTTTGATGTAGTATCCACTTTGCTTCTCCACTAATGCCTTGAACTGCTGAAATGTATCAAAGGCATCTGATTTATTTCTTAAAAAATAAACCCATGTCTTCCTTGTGTAATCATCAATGAATGTCATAAAATAAATACAACCTCCAATAGAAGTTGTTTGCATAGGTCCACATAAATTTGAGTGTACAATCTCAAGTGGTGCACTTGCTCTTGTTGTTTTGCCAACTGGGAATGAATCTCTGTGTTGCTTCCCCAAAATACAACCTTCACATACCCTTTTCGGTTTTTGAATCAATGGAAAACCTTTAACCATATTATTTCTATGTAATAAATTCAAACCTCCAAAATTCAAATGTCCATACCTTAGATGCCAAAGCCATGATTCATCCTTCATGACTGAATGAAAAGTTGATTGTGTTCCTTCAATGTAGGACTCAACTATATTTACATAGGAATTACAGGACTCACTTGTTTATGCATGACTGATTTGCATTAGTGCAGGACTCTGTTACACTAGCACATGACTCTTTTACCTTGGTGCAGGACTCATCTGTTTGAGTGCAGGACTCAACAAAAGACTGATTTGGCTTAGCGCAAGACTTTGCTGCAAACTGAGTTGCTGATTTTTGCTGCAAACAGATCTGATTTCTTCTTTTTTCCAGGTTTTAAAATCAATGGAAACATCCTATTGCTACTCATCTTCACTTTTGCAATCAACTGAGTGCTAGGAGCTTTGTCCACAATCACGCACTCATTGTCTTCCATATAGACTCGGTATCCTTTCTGTACCAGTTGTCCAATACTCATAAGGTTATGTTTCAAACCTGCAACATAGTAAACATCTTGCATACTTGTTTTCTCCCCCTGTCTTGTTAGAATACTAACCATGCCTTTTCCTTTCACAAGACACAATATTGTTATTTCCAAGAGTTACATCACTCTTAACTGAATCATCCAAACTAGAAAACAAATCTAGATTACATGTCATGTGATTACTGCAACCTGAATCCAAATACCATACATCACATGGACTCTCTTTTGAAAAATTACATTCAATAGGGGATAAAGAAGGTATTGCTTCAGCAATCCTTGTGCATGCAATAAACATAGGTTTAGAAATAGAACTTCCAACCTGATTTTGATTTTGCCTCTCCTGATCATATTGCTTTTTCTTGCAATCATAAGCATAGTGCCCATACTTTTTGCAATAATGGCACTAAACATGAGACTTATCTTGTCTCTGACCATAACTCTGTTCTTGATTTTGTCCTCTTCCACCTGAGTTTGATGAACCATTGCCGCGTCCTCTAGATGGACTTCTTCCTCCTCTTGGGCTGAAACTACCTCTTCTTTTGCCATGACTACCTGATGTCTGAGATGCAAAATCCTGATCTACACTTGCATGTGATCTATTCATCCTCTGTTCATGATTGATTAGTGATGCATGCAACTCATCAATAGAAAACTGACTCAGATCCTTAGTTTCTTCAATAGCAACAACTAAAGGATCAAATTTCATAGGCAAACTTCTAAGCAATTTTTCAATAATCCTTCTATCTTCAAGAGTCTCACCATGGGATTTGATTTGATTGACTAAGCCAACTACATAAGTAAAAAATGATTCTACAGAATCTGAATCTTTCATTGCTAAATTCTCAAAATCTCTACGAAGTAACTGTAGCTTGGCGGTTTTTACTTTCTCCTTACCTTGATATGCAACTTGTAAAGTATCCCATGTGGTCTTTTTGCTTGATGTTGCCTTGCCACTTGGAAGAATGCTTTCATGCATCACCTGATGAATATAGAAAAAGATATTTTCCATCCTTCTTTCGTAACTCCTTCAAAGTATCTTTCTCTGCTTGAGAAAGTGTAGTATATGTTGTTGCATCTGCGGGCTCTGTGTACCCATCTTCAATGATCTCCCACACGTCTTGAGATCTGAATAGCACCTTCATGGTCAATGACCAGTATTCGTAATTCTTTCCATTAAATTTGTGGTGCATCTCATGCATGCCGGATGTAGAAGCCATAGCTTGCTACCAATTTAATAAGCTTGTTGGAATAACCTCGCTCTGATACCAATTTGTAGAAAATCTATAGTCTTATACAACAAACAACATAAAAGAAATAAACATAACACTTAAATAACTTGCATAAATAGATGAATATTCAAACCAACACTGTTGTGTGTAATCTCCATTAATAAAAGCTTCATCATACTCAGAGCTTCAGCTCTTTACAATCAAGTTGTGCGTGCAACTGTGTGCTTTCAATGCACATCCTTCCTTGCTTGTGCAGATTTCACACCTTTGTGTGTGCATACAAAGCAATTACAATTGTTGTTATTTAAATAGAATAACTCACCCACTAACAACTCTTCAACTGAGCATTCTAAATCTAAACTCATGCTTTAAAATAGTTGCATGTTATGCATGAATTAAAACATATTTATTTGAATTAAATCTAATCCTAAAAATAGGATAAAGTTGAGTTAACTAAAGCAAACTAAACTACTAAAATCGTCTCTACTCCCAACACCATTTTCCATAAACCCACACATTGATATCAAACAATTTTAACACCATAATAGCCCCACTACCCGATAACCGCACCTACACTCAACACCTATTATTTGATCACCACCCAAAGCAAACAATGCATATAAATACCCAGAGATCAAATCTACACACCACACTACAACACTCGCCCCAAAAATGAAACCTCCTCACAACACTACAAACAAATTCCAAAACCTTATCACTCTTTAGCCATCCAAAATAACCATTAGCTCCCACTTTCATGCAACTATAACCCACTCAACCATATTCTCAAAATACATACACTCACCCCACCCAAAATACTTCCAAAAGAACATACACACAAACCAAATAACAAAACCTAACACAATAGTAGACTACTCAAGAAACAATACATACCATCCAAAAAAAAAAAAACACCTAAACCCCCTCCAACCTCCAGTAACACTTACGGCGTAACCTTGCTCCCCTAGGAGAAATCACTAGTAGTTAAAAATGTAACATAAGTTTGGCTTGCCTACCTTGTTAATTCTACACTGGTGTGTTCGATTCCTTATGCTCTATACATATAACCTTAGCATGGATATATAGAGCATGTATATTTCAAGTTTTTCTTCCCGATATTTTTCCCTTTCCCTTTCACCGTGAGAAAATGTTTAGGAAGCACTAACATTGGTCAAGTATGTTGTTGGCTAGTATTTTAACATAATAAATAGAATGATGTATTAGTTTATGAGAATATGAAAAGATTTGTAGTCTAATGGTGAGGATGATGGCTTGTTAGACCATTTTATAGGGCACAAATCCCTTTAAATATTTGATATGGAGAGTCAAATGGACAAAGTCATGATTGTTCACTAGGTGACTTTGACGGATTGGATATGTATTGAATAGTGCATAGTTGAACCCAATGCAAAGGGAAAAATAGGGTAAAAACCCTCAAATACAAACATAGCCAAACCTTCAAATGAGGATTTGCATGAGAAAAGACTATGGTTGTGCTCTCGAAAATAAATTTAAATTGATGTTCTTCTATTTACTTGTACAAATATACAAAAACCCAAAAAAACAATATTCTATTGTAATGAAAATATATCATGTTTATAGCATGAATATCCTTTCGTTCCTAGCATTTGTAGACATTTTGAACTCAAATATGAGGTCTAATTCATCCAAAACGTTGTAGGAAAAAGTTCATATGCAAAAGTGCTTAACTAAATACACTAAACCTAACCAAACCTTCAAATGAGGATTTGCGTGGAGCAAAGACTATGGGTTGCGCTCAAAATAAATTTTTATTGACGTTCTTCTATTTACTTGTGCAAATATACAAAAACCCAAATAAACCAGATTCGATTGTAATGAAAATATATCATGTTTATAGTATGAATATAATTTCGTTCCCATCATTTGTAGACATTTTGAACTCAAATATGAGGTCTAATTCATTCAAAACGTTCAGTAGAAAATTTCGTATGCACAAGTGCTTAACTAAACACACTAAACACAAAAGACACCTAATTCTTAGTATGCACACACTAAACAAAATGGAGTGAAAATTATAGATAGAGTAAACATAATGGACTTGGGATAAGTGATGAAAATGAATGGAGATTTCCTAGAAGGTTCACATGTGGTCCACATTGGTACACTAGAGACAAAGTGCAAGAAGGGGGAATGAGAAAATAAAGAAGACCGCATGTGGTCCAAACTTCTTATCTTTTGTTTATGCACATTTTGACAAAAACTACAAATGGATGACACATATACAAATGATAGCGAGGTTGCATAAGGTCTTCTCTACTTACCTGTAGCCATTTCCTAATGTGAAAAATCAAATATGAGTGGGGTGAAGGTCAAAGAGGCCTCTTTTGAAACTTGTTATGATACCAAATGTTGGGATTACCCTCTTCACCTAGAGAGAGCATACACTTCATTAGAATGAATCAACATAAATTATTCAAGAGAGATAGTCTAATATAAAGAGATTTGATCTCCAAGAATTAGGGATCCAAAATCATCTAGAATTTTCTTATGATCTCTCAACTACTCCCTAAATGAATGTGATTGTTTACACGCGATTGATAGTTCCTTACATTACTATCTCTACTAGCTTCTATTAATTTGATTATTACTCATATAATAATCACTTACAATCCAAGTATTATTTGCTCCACTTATTATTTTCCCATACAAATATTAATGACTAAATAATCTAATGTGAAGCACCAAAGTCCTAAGCACTCATGTGAGGAGTAATTCCTAACATTCTTAAACATGGGGAGTAATCACACCATAAGAACTTGTAGACACAAAATTACGCAGTTATTACTATTTACTATACCACGCCAAGTATGTTGTTTTATATATGGATCATGAGTAAGAAAATTTTTCACTAATGACACACTTCCTAGTCCATCCACTTGCGTTATTTGTTTCTAGAGCTTTTTATCTTTCACACTTGTCACTCATACCATTTTGGCAGTCATAGGGATCCATGTCTCTCAATCTTCACACATTTGTCGTCATTTGTCTCTGGACACTAGCGCCCAGGATTAGACATAGCGCCTGACGCTCTTGTCCATCCCGCGCACTCGTGTCCTCTTTATTTTTTATCTTATTAGTGTTGAAATTCAAGTAAGAGATCCCTATATAAACACAACATACATACCATTATAATGGCAGGAAATTTCTATCAAGGGCTATCTATCTACATATCAAAGGGACTACATCTTGGGCTTATTACTCTACATACACACTACATAGGAAGGGGAAGTTCATTTTTCCATCCACACATTTGCATTTTATCTATTTATCACCAGCCTATCTTGGTGTCATCAAAGATGAGGGAAACCTAGGAGCACTATTACACACACAAGCACATAGAACTACATTGGTTTGAGATGTAGTGCAACACTCGATCATAAGTTCACTTGTTTGACAATTGAGGGATATTTGACCCCTCATTTTGCATCTTTATTTTTTAGGATTTGATGTAGTTTGAGGGTTTTGTAGGAGATTATTTGTGTTGCAGATTTATAGGTACTTGGTGATCCAAGTGTGACATACATGTGATCAATGGTGAAAAAGTGTGAAACCCTAGTGATAGTGCCGAAACCAGATTTTCAACCTTTTTTGGTAGACTCCAATGCCCCACAGAGGTCTAGGTGCACCTGTAGTGCGCCTTGCCCTTACCCAGGTGCCCATGTCCAGGCATTCCCGACATCTCTGCATTTTTCTAAGCGTGATTACATGACATTATGAGTTGTTGTTTCATCAATTCATCCAGTCCAACACACTTGGGATAAGTGCAAAATCAAGGTAAGTGCCTTATCTCTTTCATTTACTTTCATAATTATATCAATAAAATTGCCTAGCATTTGTATTTCATTATATATCATTATAAAATCTTTACATTCATATTTTAATAAAATATTCAGATTTTATTGAATCATTTTGGTGAACCCGTAGCTTAGAACTCCTTCCCTAGGATCCACTAAAACCCAAATGGCTAAAAGTAGCTCTTCTTCTCTAGGCAAGTTATGCATCATGTGAGTGTTAATCCTATCCTTGATGATGTTACTTTGAGGCTGAATTGTTTGATCTTTATCATTAATCCTAAATTTGATGATAACATTCAAAATAACTTTTGGCTAATGAAACACATGATTCCTACTAGTTTTGAACATTCTCTCTAACATTGTTTTAAAGAACAAAATTTTTTTTGGTTGTACTCCTTGTTACTCATTTGGCACTAGGACTACTCCACCTTCTTATTTTTTATGAAACTCTTGATGATGTTATTATCGATTATATGCTTGGTCTTGATTTGATATATATAGATAAAAATCATGATGAAAATATACATGTGCATGATGTTATTTCTCATACTAGTCAAGATGATTGTATAGTTGCATCTCATACTCCTTGCATTTTTGAAAATGTCTCTAATGATTGTAAAGATACATCTCATGATAGTTCTTCTCTACTATTCATTATATGTTGATGATATGCTTGATGAAATCCTTACATGTGAATATTTGTCTGATATTGATGATGCACATGTTAGTAATGATTCTACTTCTCTACATACCGTTGAATGTGAATCCCCACTCCACTTTCATCTTCTTCTGAGATTGTATCTAATAACATGCATGTTGATTCTTCTCCCTCTATTGTTTCATCTCATCATGACTCTTTCGATGTTATTCCTAATATTTTATTGACATTCCATGTTCTTCACCACATATTACTTCTTCCACACCTACATCTAGTGTGTTCTATAGCATCAACATATCCTCCACTACTTGACATTCCTATGATCACTCATAATGGAAAGCTTCAACCACTCAATACACCATTCACATTCTACCATTCCTTCACATGATATCTTATCACTCATGCATGTTGTTGGCCAATTACAATCTCAGGTCCAATCTCTCACTCTTGAAAGAAAGGCTATTATGCTTCTATCGATAACAATTCTTTACATGGAAATCCCATTCCAAAAAAATATTCACAATTCAACATTTCCTAAGGATTTCATCATGCCTACATTTTCATGTTTTGATGGTATTGAAATCCATATCTGCATCTCAAGCATTATCATTTAGCTATGGCTTCTTACTCAATGATCGATTATTGCTTAAATATTTTCATCATAGTCTTATTGATGATGCTCTCTAATGGTACACATCTACCTTTTGGATCTATTAGTACCTATTGTGAGATGGAAGAGGTCTTTCTTCAATGTTTTATACTTAACAATGGTCCTAGAGTCACACATGATCACTTACTTGGCTTACATCAAGGAAAGACAAAACCTATTATTGATTATATTTTGTGTTTCAATGCTTGCATGCATCATTAGTCTTTCATTCAGCCCATTGATTTAGAAAATAATTCATCTTTTTTCATGGCTTGATTCCTGCTTTAAAAAAATGCTTTGCAATATGACACATGTGAATCATTCACACTATTATGTTATAAGGTCATTGATCTAGAACAAGATCTCATTGCTACACATGTTATAGATCCTCCTCCTATTTTTTTTCTACTACTACATGCATCATCTAGTTCTTCTCCTCTTCCATCTATTAAGCATCCTCCAAGGTCTCCATCTCCTCCACCCCACAAAAATTTAGTCTTCTCCATCACATAAGCATCCTTCATCTCCTCCACCACATTGGGCTCCACCTAAGACTTTTGCATCTCCTACTCGGGAGCCATTGCACTTTTCTCATGTTGTTAAGCCTCATGATGTGTTGTGTGCTTTTCTTGATAAGCACTTGATTCACTTACCTTCTAATCAACATCATCCTCCTCATCACTTGCAATGTCAATGTGATCATCCTTATTGCAACTATCATCACATCAATGGCCATCATGATAATGATTGTTGTGCCCTTCATGATAGATTACAACAATTAGAAGACAAGGGTGTCATTTCCTTTGGCTCTCACTCTCGTGAGTGGTCTATGTCTCCAATTCCATGCAAGTGTGTTGTTACTCCAGTTCACTTATCTCCTTTCACCTCACTTCTAAGGTCATTATTCATCCACCACCACAAGCCATTATTCATCTCTGGGCTCTCCATCTCATCATCCACCGCTACACTGCACCTCATCATCCATCACCATGCAATGCTCCTACTACACATTGGCTTCCTAATCCATCAACATATATGCTTCCCACCACATTGCATCTCCCATCATTGGCACCATCTCATTAGGCATTTAGTTTGGTTCATACACTCATGTTGCTTCCACTCCACATGCTTCCACCACTCCATGCCCGCTTGGTCTTTGGTAGGTGATTTTCTCACCTCACCACCCGATGATGCACTCGTGTTCTCATGGTTCTTACATGACTATTGAGGGATATGTTACAATAAGAACCTGTTACATCATTTTACTACACATTATATGATATATCTATCTAGCGTACACTATATATATCATTCCCGATGACACACTCATGTTATATAGTTCATTTGTGATTGTTGAGGGTCTTATATAAATGAACCTCATCTCTACTACACACACATTGGGGGGCATTTCTTCTTTTTCCCCCTCTTCATCTTACACACAATATCATACATCATTATACATTTTTTTTTTCACATCATCATCATGACACACATTCATTCATTTATCTATCATCATGATTCATTCATTTCATCATCTATTATACATCACATATATCACATATCATATATATCACTTATACATATTATCATCATTATCATCATCATCATCATCATCATATTTCATCAAATCATTCATCATCATCATCAATCATATAATCATATCATACAACATCATCAACAATCATCATCATCACATCATCACATCATCACATCACACACATCAATATAAAAACATAAACACAATATATCATATATATATATATATATATATAATCAAAATCATAGTTTCAAAAATCCACGCTAGGGGGAAAGCCCCATACATCGCTACATCAATACATATCATATATCATCATCACTATCACTATATACAACTATGGGAGCTCTAGAACTAGATGCTTTCCACTCAATCTATCTACTGCACTGGTGTGACCTCTATATCTCTCGACCTTCACCTCTGTAATATGGCTAACTCACTCAACTTTACTGCTCTAAGAATCACCTCTGTAATAATCCACATACTGTAAACACATCATGTGCTAAGGCTCCTCCTCCTACCTACCACCCCTAGCTCTCTCGAGTCTCTCCCTGCCTCATCACTCACTCAAAAACATGGTACATACATGCAGCTGCTATCACCACTAGCTTGAACAAGTGTGCATGCTCACCCGCAATGGCATCTACTCACTCCAACATACCACCTCCAATAATCACATGGTAGGGCACACATTCATGTCAATATGTGGATGATGATGTATCATAATCAATGACCAATACACATCACTGCATCCATATATTAACACATTAGTTACTTATACACACATAACAATAATCAACTAAGTAACAAACCACAACTCACAAACAAATACTCACACTCTATATCATTGCCACTATACCATCACCATCAGGGGAAAGTTCCTGCCCCTCTACTCCTCCAACAGTGGTGCACCCCCGCATCCACAACAACTAGAGATATAAGTAGCACCCATCGGTGTTACTTCCCCCATTATACACCTGGTACCCCATCATCATCCACCTATAGGCCCTATCACGCATACTCACTCATCTGGACAGGAGGTACTAATTGTGCCCCTTGTGGGCCCCTAGTCTCACCCTCTCTAACCCTCCTCGGTGCCCTCGTGGCTCTCACCCATACATATGGCTCTGGGGGCACATCCTGAGCCATACCAAACTATCAGTGATACACGCTCTTCCTAAAATAGCTCGGTCACCTAGAAAAACCGATCCTCTAACCACATAGTACACCGAATACATTGTAGCTCCACTCCATCCTCTGGCCACCCACCATAATCTTGATATGGCCTCCATATAATGGCCCCTTGGCCCCATATGATCCAACATCGATCTATAAGTATTGGTGTCCATCCTCCTACTCAGACACCTACCCATCTCATAGAGCGAATATATTTGGTCTCGCCCACTTTGCATGTGGCCCACCAAGTGGCCTCAAGTATCATAATGTGCTCATAAGCCCACACATGTAGCAATGTGGTGGCTCTATTCCACCCCATGCTCCTCTTGCATGAACTGTATATAGGTCCTTGTAAAAATGTGCTAATACACATCGTGCCCATGCATATCTAGTGTACCATCCTCCTCTATACGATGAAAATATCATGCATCTTATACAATATGCCCTACACCACCACCCTCCCATTACCACTAGAAGAAGCAATCACAACTTGCAATAAACTTCCACAATCGTGGAACACCTGATCTCAGTATGGCATCCAAGCTAATGTGTGTCTCAATCTATACTCGTGTCCCCATAAAATACCACCTAGTTTCTCATCTATCTCTGAGCATCCTCTACGGCCATCACCTAGACCCTCTCACCTACAACTAGTAGTCACAATATGTGATATACATCCTCAGGGTCATTCATCATCTCGGTAGGTAGGTAAAAAAAGTACATGTGTACGCACACCACCTCTCACATAATGCAGTAATCATCATCGGCATATTATGGGGCACATCCCCCATCCTCACTATATGTGCCAGTCAAGCTGGCATGGTCTAGTATATCCCACTCATCATCGATAAACCCAATCCCAACAATGTGCTCAAATGATGACCACCGTGGAACTCTCTCGAATGAATATCTCTCTACTGCACAAAACACAAAAAAAAAAACATGACATCAACACCTCACATACACACAAATACACCTAACACTAACATCACAAACATCAATTTTCACATTTATCACATTTTAGGATAAAAAAAGCCTTTTGGGTCACTACGGTGCCCAGAGAGCAAGACGTGGTGCCTAGAGAGTCAGTCATCAATGCCTATATTTGGGTGTTGGCATCCGAAGGTCGTTAGCACCTTCGCCACTCTTGCAAAAAGTCAAAATGCCTAAAAACTTAAAAACACAAATTTCACAAAAATTCATGAAAAATAACTCATTTCAACACATTTTTTGAAAATAACCATACTTACCAACTCAGTTGTCATATGTGATGCCACCACGACCACCACCACCACCATCTCGAATGACTCAATCTCAATGCTTGCTCTAACTTTGGCATCTTCACACACTCGAGCTCAAATTCACACTCAATCAAAGTTCAAATGAAATCAATAGTCACTTTTTACACTTACTATATATAGCACTTTTAATAATTGTTATATCACTATGGTCATTATTTGCACTCATTCTTCCAACTAATACACATCACATGATTTTGCTCATATCTTGAGCTTTGACTACTTATTTTTATCCCATCATTACATGTCATTTTTTTAAATTTCACCTATTATCATATTATACACATTCCACAACACTATATTCTAATTTGAACATCTTCAACTCAATATACACACAATTTTGTGACATCTACTATACATTCATTTCATTCACTATTACATCATTACACATCTACTTTTTGGCTCAGTGTTTCAGTTCTCACCATCACTCTCCCTTTCACCAAAAGGGGGCATATAATCGGGATCACCCTATGATCCCCCTCACATTGCTACTACTGATCATTTCACATATCAAATTCATCATTATAAAAAATTTTCTCACATTATGTGACATTTCACACCACTTTCTAGTGATTCCCCTAATGACCTAATCTGGGGGCAAAAAATGAAAAAAATATCTCCATGAGTAATCTATCATACATATTCAATCTCAACACAATTTTCTACTTCTCGAATCAAATCAAATCAACCAATCGACACAACACAACGTATTTTACTATCTCTCCCTAGATGACCTAACTTGGGAGCTACACCACTTCGTATCTTTCCCAGATGACCTAACATGGGAAAATCACTTTACATTTCTCTATCGCTTCCAGATGACCTAACATGGAAGCCATCAAACATCATACACACATCATGACACCCTTGGAGTGGGGGAAATGAGACGTCATTTCCTTTCCTATACTGCTCCTATATGGGTTATTCTCGTTGGATCGAAATGAATCAAAATGAAAAAAAATTTGGTCTTTGTCCATCTGCTGATGGCTAGACCTTTTGAGGATGTAGTTAAAGTTGGAGGGTAAAACTAGACCTCTCTCCCTACACTCTTCCTCTAATGGCGGTAGGATGCCCAAATCCTCAATTTTTCACACATACAAAATCGGGTTGGGAACTGATCACTCCCCTACCCAAAAAATCTCCATCAAGTGACAAAATCAAAATCTCCAATCACTCAAAATGAAATCATCAATCTCACTTAGTGCTCCTCACAATGGTTCATCTCTCTTTACGCCACATGGATGACACATCGATCCATGGTTCACCATGCTATATGTTCTTATTCACATGTACTTCTACAACATAGGGCTTCTCCAGACTTCTTTTAGGTATGTTCCTTACTTCCTTTACACTACTTGAATTTCATTCAAATAACATAAAGGGGGGGCAAATGTAGACACAAAATCATGCACTTACTACTATTTACTATACCACCAAGTATGTTGTTTTATATATGGATCTTGAGTAAGAAAAGTATTCACTAATGACACACTTCCTAGTCCATCCATGCTTTGTCATTTTTTCTATTTCTTTTATCTTTCACACTTGTCACTCATACACCCAATTTCTAGTCAGGTCATAGGGATCCATGTCTCTCAGTCTTCACACATTTTCATTAGTTGTCTCTAGACACTAGTGCCCAAGACTGGACACTAGTGCCCAAGTGCTCCTTGTCCATCTGGGTGCCATGTCCTCTTTATTTTTATCTTATTTTTGACATTTGAGGTTGGTATTTTCAGTTTTCCCACTCATATCCCAAGGTACTAGTGGCATGTCGGGTCATTAGTGTGAAATTCAAGCAAGAGATCCCTATATAAACACAACATACATACCATTATAATGGTGGGAAATTTCTATCAAGGGCTATCTATCTACATATCAAAGGGATTGCATCTTGGGCTTATTACTCTGCATACACACTACATAGGAAGGGGAAGTTCATTTTTCCATCCACACATTTGCATTTATCTAGCTACCATCTATTATCTTGGTGTCATCGGTGTGAGGGAAACCTAGGAGCACTATTACACACACAAGCACATAGAACTACATTGGGTTTGAGATGTAGTGCAACACTCGGTCATAAGTTCACTTGTTTGACAATGAGGATAAATTTGACCCCTCATTTTACATCTTTCTTTTTAGGATTTGATGTAGTTTGAGGGTTTGCATGAGATTATTTATGTTACATATTTACAAGTACTGGTAATCCAAGTGTGACATACATGAGATCAAGCGATGAGCAAGTGTGAAACCCTAGTGACTATGCGAAACTAGCTTTCATGACCTTTTGAGAGACTCCAATGCCCCAGAGGTCTAGGGCATCCCACGTAGGTGCCCTTGCCCTTACCCAAATGCTGTGTCAGGCATTTCGACATCTCTCATTTGATTTTTAGCGTGATTATGACATTTGAGTTGTTGTTTCATCAGTTCATCAATCAGACACACTTGGGATAAGTGAAAATGTATATCATTATAGCGAGATCTTTGCATTCATATTTTATTGAATTAGAACTAGAAATAGAAACATATGTTCACAAATGATTTAGGTATATAACCTATTTGAAGGATATAAAATTTCCTAGCACTTTGTGAATTGTATTTCATTGTTATATCATTAGCTCTTAAGCATAATAATTTCGTGTTTTGACCCCATAAGCCCTTGTATATGTTTTTCCTTTAAAAAATGTTTCTTACCAAGGCTACAAGAAATGGCAGAGGAAATATGGGTGTATCGCACTTTATAATACACACTTTTGACTTTTTGCAATTCTTGCAAAATGCAAAGTGTAGATATATATCTGAAACATGTAAAGGAAGGACACATGGCAACAACATGGAGGTCTAAGAAGTTAGTGTAGTTAGCAGTTTGCATCCTTGCACTTTTTCAAGCTACAAATTTGACGCCAAGGTCTGACACGGGAAATGTGGTCAATAGTACATGTGGCATTCTCTCAAGAGTGAAAAGATAAGTTGTTATTTACACTTTGCATTTGAATTTTTTAATGAGAAATTGGATACTACGTAAGTAGACTATTAAGAGTGGCCGACAGGAAATGGGCATGTCATCTAAGGGAGTCCACATGATGTACTCTCATACAAGAATGAAGAGGAAATAATCAGAAATATAAAAAAGGAAAAGGTAACACGAGGCCCTTTGTTTCATTAATGTAAAGTATCTGGAGACATTATATAATTAAGAATTGATTAAAGATTGACACTTTATACCAAGCCATATTCTATGAAGTATCATGAAAATCCATAAGTGATTCTGAAAGTTGAACACATACACGCTTAAAGCCAGAACAATTGTTGTGAAATTTTTGGGAAAATCAAAGCTAGATTTTTCTTCTCCGGTTGGTTTGTAGAATTTCTGTTAGGAATAATATTTGTTAGTGCTCCATTTGGTTAGTAAAGAATAAATTTAATTAGAGATTGAGTTATTATGTGAGTAACAAAAGTCTTGTAATAGGGAAGAGTTGTTATAGCTTCCCTATAAACTAGGAGATGTTACTCCTATACAATTGTAATATGTTGGGTGAATGAAGAACATAGAAATAAATTGTGTTAACTCTGTCCAAATTCAAGATTTGGTATCAGAGCAATGTCTAAGCCTACATGCAATGAAATTCTAATGGATGTGTGAGGGGTAGTATTATTTCTATTCGCCCCTATGAATGGCTTCTTTGTGATTTGAGAATATTTTTTTATTCAAATTTCCTAATTTTGTTGTAGGATTTAATTTGTTATCATAAAGATCATTTCAAATCTAGAGATAAAAGCCTCTAAGTTGCTTGAAGAATAAAGGAATTTTCTAAAGAAGGGACATTCTTCCGGAGGTTAAGAAAGAAGCTATCAGATTGACCTTTATTGCATCTAGTCATGTGCTCTTATCGAACAGAGTCATGTTGCATTTTGGATTGATATTGAATCTTCACCTACAGCTCTACAAACCTGTAAGTTGACCACTTGGAGTTATCTTCCTTCCGCATCAAAATATTCTTCAAGCCTATAGATTTCACAAATAATAAGGAAGCTTATTGATGCAGTACTCTCAAGCTTTGGAAATCTCGTCATACGACTCTAGAAGATTAATAAATATGAGATCGATTGGAAAATTTGACCTTACACAAATCCTAGAGGTTGTAGATGAGTTTTATTTTAGCACAAGCTCCTATTATCGACTCAGTTTGCATTTTTATGTGACTTTGTGTTGCACTCAGTTCCTTCCTACTTGGTTTGTGCATCAAGTCACAACAACCATGATTTTTTTTGTTTCGCATCTAGTTGTATTCTTTTGTGCTTCATTTGTCTTGGCCTTCCATCCGATTGGCATACAATTGTCCTACCTCAAATTTTCTCACGTACACTCAAATCCATTTGGTATTTTCTAATCTACTTTTTTACGCTAAGTGAATCACATGCATGGCATCAATATTTTGTTATTTATTGTGATCTCGCACTATCAATTTTGTTGTTTATTGTGATCTACACTACCATCTGTGATATGAACATCCAGAATTATACACCGAGGCATCCATGTTTATCACTATTTAATTTGGGGAATTTTAGATTAAATCGAATCCTCTCTTGGTGGGATCTGGTCTTTTGTTTCATGCAAGCATCACTTGTGCGATCGACCATTCTCCACGCCAAAGTCATGCAAGTGTTTATAAGTCTCTCTGAAACTGTCGGTGTGTGTTAAGCTGGCTATTATTTCTAATATTGAATATTCAATGGTCAAAATAAGTTTATGTGTCGATTCAATTAGTATAGTTTTGTTTAATATAATTTTATATGTCAAAGAATAGGTGTGAGTCAAGTTTTTCAATTAAACATTTGATGTTAGTATTAAAGGTAGTATTTTCATATTTATGTTAGATGAAGCCATCAATGCGTTAAAAAGTGTTATATTGTGTCATAAATTAAAAGTTATTGTGATTGAAAAGTTAGTCTTTTGTTGTCAAGACTTAGTCATTGTATAAGTACAAAAAATAAAAAATAAAAAAATACCTTACAGACGCATTTTCGGTGGAATCTGACATCCGATTAAGGTATGTAAAAATGAGCTTCGTGGTCAAATCAAGTTGAGGTAGAAACATGACACCATAAGATGGAGGCAACAAAGGAAGGAGGTCATTCAACAACCTCTTGTTAGTTGCCAATGACAAACCCCGCATATCTGTTATGGTGACATTATTGTGGTGTGAGTATTTGCTTTCGTTTTTACGGTGTGTTTCTTTTGAGTCCCCTGTTTTGTCTCGGATGTCTGGAAAAAGAGTTGTGTTGGAACACGAGATGAATTTTAGTGATCCTCTAAGCGACGTGATCCTCTTATTTTTGTCCTTTTTACGTACAATCGGAGAGGCTGAAAGCAGAGATAAGGGTGTAGGGTGTAGGAGGAATATCTATTATTTGATCTTTGGGTAGAAGGTGGAATGCGTGCGTGTAGACTTCGATCTTGTTCGATTGTGTGAACTCCTTTTTGGTTGGGAAGGACTAGCTGTAATAGAAAACAAGACCACAAGAGAGTTAAATAGTATATGGTAGTGGATTGCCTAGCGTATGCTAGATCCAAGAAGTGTGATACTTCCTAGAGGGTTGTCAATCCACTATTTATAAATTAATATTAAATAACTGAAAACATGTAAATAAAGGAATCTAGTGCTAGTGTTCTGATTTGGGTGCCTCAGATTACTATCAGCGTCGATCCAATTAAATACTAAAACTATGCAGGTAAAAGGTCTTCGAGTCAGGTCACGGGTAGTTCTGTGGTGGTGCAGGTCACTGCATAAGGTCCTAGTGGGGTTGGGTAGGGTATTTTAGGTTGTTTGGGTAAGAAGGTAGGTTGTTGGTCTGCACTATGTTAACAAACACAAAAGACCGACGCGTGTCTATCCGATTGATGTCGGTTGAGGAGGCTAGACCAGTGCGGTTAAATGTGACCAATATCAGTCATTGTGGGCTGATGAGAGGTTTAGGTAGGGGTATTTGGGTTCTACTTTGTCTCAAGACAGAGAGATGGAAGGGTGTGGGTGAGGTTCAGATGAAGGGTAGGTCTAGAATAGGTATTTTTGGGGTGCTAGGGGAGGTTTTGGGTGTGTTTGGGTAGAAGGTGGGGAGCTAATAGACAATAAGATAACCGGCGGTGGTCGAGGTTCAACCGACCACGGTTATAGTTAACCGATGATGGTCACTGTAGTCGGGAGAGTTTTGAAATTGGAGGTTGGGATGCTCTTTGTGTTCGGATAGAGAGTTTTCAAGGAGCGATATGGGGCGAAAAGGGTCTTTCTGCGGATGGATACAGGTTGAATAGGCATGGCTTTGAGAGGATAGGTTATGATTCGAGGAGAAGGAGAGAGGTTTTTCTCTTGGGGGTGGAAAATAGAGAAATAAAGCACGAAAACACCAATGAGGGGTGCAGTGATCTACTTACCCAGAGTCCAACTCATGTAGAACTTTGAGCAGATGATGAAGAGAAGTGATGAGTGTTGGTGAAGGCTGGGAGGTGATTAGAGAGCTCCTGCTTGAGCTCCATCTGGCTTTAGGTTCCTTCAGTGGTAGATCTCACAAAGGTTCTTGCGAATGCTTCCACATTTGGTCTCAGCTTGGAGTTCTAATAGCTCTATCATGTTCCAACAAGTTTCCAACAAGAATGCCAATGGAGAATGCAAATGTCAGTGCCAAAGCAAAATGCCCAGTCAACCCAACCAACAGAAATGTCCACCAACCCCTTAGAAAGAGCTCTAACTGAGCATTTACATGTGACTGACGCCGGTCCCACCTGACCAACATCAGTCAGATTGAAACCAACACCGGTTATGTCGGGGGTTTGTTTTTTCAAAAGTGGGGAATATGCCTTCCCCACTTGATTTTGAGTGGCGGAGCACATGTGTCCTCCACCCTTAGAATGGGGAATAGGACAAAGAGGGGTCCTATGAGTGGGGTGGCCACTATTAGGTTTTCTAGAAGAGTATGGGCTAGGTATGGGCAATGTGAGGAAGTGGAATGGTGAGGTGGAGGGGCAAGGTGGCTGGAGGCTAGTGGCAAGGTGAGGTGGCTTGATGAATGGGTAAAAGGGGGAATTTAATTAATTTATTTTAATTAAATCTTTAGGTGTGTGAATGAGGGTCATTATGGTGTGAAAAGAGGGTGTGAGTGATTGAATTAGGGTTAAATTGATCACATGTGTAGAATGTGGTTATTAGGTCATTTTGGAGGAGAATGATGAAATGTGACGTGTTTTTGGTGTCTATATTTTCCCCTTTTTTTGGGCATCCTGTATTGGTAGGCGGCATGACAAAAACGAAGGTTGGTTTTTGCCCCATGTGAAGTTAGGGTAAGAAGGTGAATGTTGGGTGCCCCAAATAGGGGCATGAGTGATTCCCCCTCAAATCAGGCACCGATGATGGGGATTAGAGAGAGTTGGTGGGTGGTTTGATAAAGTAGGGGTAGGTGTGAAGGAGATGAGGTTCATGGGTATGGTGATTGCGAAAGGTAGGGTGGGTGAGTAGGTAGAGCATTCAAACACATGCACATGTTGTAAAATGCAATGAGGTACAAGGGTTTCTCAACATAACAAATTTACATCAGCTAAGGTCGCAAGGGTCATCCAAACAAGGGTTGTTGAGGTCCAGTATCCATGGTGAAGGATATGGTCCAGGAACTCAACGAGGTAAGATGTAGGAATGCGTAGGTGTGGTTCGGTGCATTAAAAAGGTCAAGGGTTTAGGTTTGTTTGGACAAGGGTCACGACCATAGGTAAGGTAAGGTCAATAGGCTAAGAAAAACAGGTACCATCATCACAAGATGCAACGAGTGAGGACATGGGAATATCCACATAATCAATGGTTGAGTAGGTAGGTGTGGGTAGGTAGGTGTGGGTAGGGTAGTGTCAATCAAGCATACGCACACGTAGAGATCGTGACACGGTACCAGGGTGAAGAGATTTCAAACTCTACATCGTCCAAGGTTGATTGGGTTATCTAAACAAAGGTTGTTGAGGTCTGGTATCCAGGGTAAAGGATACGGTCCGGGAACTCAACGAGGTAAGATGTAGGAATGCGTAGGTGTGGTTCCGGTACATCCAAAAGGTCAGGTTTGTTTGGGTAAAGGTCACGGCCATAGGTAAGGTAAGGTTGGTAGGCTATCAACGTGATAACAACGTCGCGAGGTAGAGCAAGTGTATAAGGTCGATGGCCACCCGAAGGTGGTTAGGTGTGGGTAAAAAGGTGTGGTGTAGGTAAAGGCCATGGGAGGGACAGAAATATGCCCCGATGGATGGTGAGGGTGGGTGGTGAATGATGAGGTTAGGAGGATGAGGTGAAGGGTTAGGGTGAGCTTTAGGTTAGGTGAAAAAAGGTTGTGGGCAAGTAGAGCGGGTGAAATGGGTGGCAATGTGGTTAGCATGTGTAACCGACACTAGTCAAGTTCAACCGATGCTGATCGAGGGAAACTAACCATGGTAGGCTAAGGCACGTGACCAATTTTGGTTGAGGTAAACCAACGTCGGTCAGGTCGGGTGTGTTTAAAAGGAAATTTCTGCTTTTAGTGAAATCATTTTTCATTTTCCTAATAGGAGAAAATGACAGGAGAGAGAGAAAAAGGTGGAAAGCAATCGAGTGTAATGGAGAGATGAGTTGGTGAGCCTCGTAGCGGGTGATTGGCAATTGATAGGTGGGTCCACAAGATCGGGTTGATCGATTCGGTTGGTTGGAGGTGAGGAGGTTGGTTGGCGATGGTAGAGGGGGAGAGGAATCGGGTGGACCATCGGTGCAGAGAGCCCAACATGCCACCACAGTGATGGTAGCGCGATGAGGTAAGGTTCAATCCCATGCCTTGTTTTGTGAGGTAGATTTGGGTATAGAGGTTAGGTGAGAAAAAATGGGTTTTGGGGGAAAGGGGATTTGAATTTGGGAAGACAAATTGGGTAAAATAGGAATGGGGAAGGGGTGTGGTTAGGTGAATGTGGGGTGGGGGGGGTTGAGGGAGTTTTAGGTAGGAATGGGTGGGTAGAAGGGTATAATAAGGAGTTGTTAGGAAGAAAGGGGTTTGGGAATCGTGGATTTTTCGTGACGGTGACCGTGTCGATCGAGGTGGCCGACATCGGTGAATGTGAGTCGGCATCGATCATGGGTGAGGTGATCGATGTTAGTTTGAGGGAGTTCATGGTTGGTTGGGTATAACCTGTACCGATTAGTATTTAGAGCAAAAAGGGCCAAAAGAGCCATAGGTAATGGGAAAAGAAGATGTTGGTGGATGGGTGTGATAGGTAATGGGAAAAGAAGATGTTGGGGATGAGAAAAATAACATGGATGAGAGGTTAAAATAGGGTGTGATTGAGCGGTAGTTGGGTAGGGTTGGGGTGGGTAGATAGAATATGTGATAAGAAGGTAAGTTGTGAGGGAAAAAGAGGTAGGGTAATAGGTATAGGTGAGGTGTCAAGGGTGATTGTGGGTATGATCAAGGTGTATTAATGTGATGTTTTGTTGGATGCAGGTGAGAGATCAGTCTGTGGATGTGAGATAGGGTGTTTCCCTTGCTCGTGATGGTTGAGGGAGTGCAACAGTCAAGGATTTTGCCATGTTGTAGAGGTTGGCTGATTAGGGTCAAACACTATCGGCATGTAGTCTGGCAGAACTGATTTTGATGGTCACCCTCATCAACAGATGGGATTCGAAGACCAACACATTCCATCTACCGACAGTGAGATCACAATCACCCTGGAGGATGTGTAAAATCTACGGTTCTTGATAGTTGGGACTCGTGTATATTTGATCTCCTCGAGGCATCGAGGAGTTGATGTTGACAGTGTTTGGCGAGGGGTTGGTGGAGTTGAGGTTCCATGGTGCCAAAGCATGAGCTACGGAGATATGTACCAGCCCATCTAGAGGAGATTAGGCTTGTGGGTGTTGCAAATGGAGGCGATGCTGTTGTTTTGCATTGCATGCAGATGAAAAGGGTGGGAGATTCTTAAGATCATTGATGGGGGTCCTGCATGATATGGTGGTGGACCAGACCTATTTTGCATGGGCACCAAGCATTCCTGGTGTAGTTATATAGAGAGAGTTATGGGTGGTTACGGAGGTTCAACTTATGATGTGTTTTCCTACTTCATTGTTGGGCATATGATCACATTGTGTGTGTGCGTCCAATTGGTATGCCCGGGTTGATGCATTCGAGCTAAGTTTGGTTCGGGTGGGTTACCGGCATTGGGTACTGTTATTGGAGAGTGTCGCAGCAGCCAAGGTGACTCATAATGGCTTATCAGAGGCGTTTACTAGAGGGGTTGTATGATGTGGACATCATTTGGAGGCCATATGTGGGCTTCCCATCCTACAGGCAGATGGCCGATGAGTTAGATGGATTGTAGCTACTCAGATGGATATAGGCGCACTATGTAGGAGAGCATGAGATGATACCCATAAACAGGGTCAGACAGTAGTTTGGGCTGTCGTAGGATATACCCCCACCATTCCCACAGTATAGGAGGGATGACGTGGAGAGGTCGTTGCCTCTACCACAGTCGACAATGCCTATAGGGTAGGAGGAGCAGGTGAGAGACCGGCAGGATTGATGATGCCGGGGTGACTGATAGATACAGATAGTGGTGGGCTACACATTTACAAGAAGTACCACCGAGGCCGGGGTAGCTGGATTTAGCCACCATCACTGTTTAGAGGGACACCCTACAAGGGCAACCGACTACCATGATTTCAATGGTGAGGATAGTACAGCTGGGGGTAGTTGACAAGTTCGTGAGGCGAGAGGTGGCCACCATAGACCTAGGCAAAGATAGGGACAAACACTTGCACATGGTGTAGATGGTGATGGAGTACATATGGCTGCCTTATAGGCACTGAGTTATAGGTTTCACAGGGCTAGTTGGCCACTTTGTAGAGGCGCGGATTGTGGACCTACAGCTTAGATATAAGCACAGCGTCTAAAGTTGATGGCACCACCACAAGCACCGAGATAAGGTCCCCAGTTTATAGGCGGGGCGGGACAGTCCCACAAGATAGGTAAAGGGTCAGAGGCCGATGGCACCACCAAATATAGTACCCATATCCAGATTGCGAGGATGCCCTAGGTGAGGTGAGATATTATCAAGATCACCCAATGGTGGTAGGGATAGATTTCCTATCCTATGGAGAGTGACAGAGTGGCACAACAAGCTTTGAGTTAGAGGACAGTGTGCAATGCACCCATAGTGTGGAGAGTACAGGGGGCCATCAAGCCCCGAGATAGGGTCAAGGTGAGGACACCGGTTTATGGAGGCCACCCAGGTGTGATGTACTAGCAGAGAGCCGGCCAAGACCGATGATGAGTGGTGAGATGTTAACAGCAGCCGTGTAGGAGCCGAGGAGGAGGAGGAGACAGTGAGAGCAGATATGGAGGATATCTAGTGGAATGATGTCCGATATTCATATGTACCTTCATTTTGATGTAGTTTTTATTTTTGATATATACCAGCATGCGAGCCGAAGAGAGTGAGGATGTATACGAGATTTTTGCTATTATTGATCATATACCAAACTGCGTCTTTGAATATGGTGAGGTTGTATATGAGATTTTTTAGAGATACCAAAAACGAAATTCATAAAATGATACCAAACGATGAATTGTGATCATGTCTTTGAGTGATATGCGGAGAGATGGGATATGAACTTTGAGAGGTAAGACGGCCTCGACTTACCTTAGACCGAGAGAGAAAGGTGTAGCAAAGCAATCGATGTGCGAATACTAGTGAGGTATGCCCATAGGGTGAAAGGAATGTGCATATGTCAAT
Source organism: Taxus wallichiana var. yunnanensis (assembly GCA_018340775.1). Classification (NCBI taxonomy): domain Eukaryota; kingdom Viridiplantae; phylum Streptophyta; class Pinopsida; order Cupressales; family Taxaceae; genus Taxus; species Taxus wallichiana. The sequence goes on from CM031234.1 coordinate 444,817,279, forward strand.
CCTTCCCAATATCGTCGACCACTTTCATGAGGATTTTGTTCAGGTTTTTGTTGGTTGATTTGTTTTGGTTATTGGTTTGAGGGTAATAAGGTGAAGAAAAACTGAGATGGGTACCAAAGGCATCACAAAGTTTCTAGATGGTTTTGTTTTTGAATTGTTTGTCGCTATCAGTGATAAGGTGATGAGAAATGCCGAAGTGAAAAATAATGTGATGGTTGATGAACTCACAAATTTTCTCAAATTTTGTTGAGATGAGTGGAATGGCTTCTACCCATTTGGTGTAGTATTCGAGAATGATTATGATCCATTACTAGTGTTGGGAAGAATGAGGGTTAATCTCACTGATGAGGTCGAGGCCCCATTGAGAAAAGGGTCAAAGGTCTCATGTTACCTGTAAGGCATGACCAAGGGTGTGATGGAGGTTTTAGTTTTGTTGACATTTCACACATCGTTTGACGTAATCACAACAATTGTGATTGAGGGTAGGCTAGTAATAGCCAAGGCGAAGGATACGTTTAGCAACAACTAGGCCACTAATGTGACCTCCACAAATGTCTTCATGTATTTCGGAGCTAGTGAGGCATTAGAGAAGGATCCCATCGAACCTTTGCTTATAGAGGAGACCTCCCATGATGACGTATCAGGATAATTTTTGGAGGAAAGCGCGTCACCATAGCCATTATGGGTAAGATCTTGAGGAAGGATAAAAAGGGAGAGGTAGTCAGAGTATTATTGGTACCAAAGGTCTGATGGGTCAATGGTAGGTTTCTCAATGAGGTTGACAGGTGAGAGAGGTAAGAAGGTGATTGCAACCTTCACACAACAACAAATATTTGTAAATCGGTAGGTGAGGAGGGTATTTGTGAGGCGAGGCAAGCCATGGTATCTGCGAACATGTTCATAGAGTGGGGATGGTTTGTAGGTTATAGTGGGTGAAGGCGGTTAACAAGAGGTCTACATGGTGTTTGTACCATTGTAACTCCTCATTATGGCATTGGTATAGTCCATTGACCTGATTTACTACCAATTGAGAATCGCCAAAGATATTAATGGATTTAACATCTAAGGTTCGAGCGGTTTGGAGACCCAATACGAGTGCTTCGTATTCGGTGATGTTGTTGGTACACTCAAAGTCAAGTTTGAAAGAAAGAGGTATGGGTTCACTATCATGTGGAATGAGGATGATTCCAGCTCCACCCCCACGTTGACACTTAGATCCATCAAAGAATAAGTTCATTTGATAATGGGGAGGCTCCTCGGACAGGTTCATCGAGGGAAAGGGTAGCGATGGATTCATCAAGGAATTTGAAGTTGTTGTGTTGGTGTTTAGAGAGTGGGGCATCGGCGGTTGGTCAACGATAGCGACCTTTGATTGATTTTTGATGAAGAAAGGTGATATCCAGATCAGCGAGTAGCATGAGCCATTGAGAAATGTGTTGGTTTTGGAATGGTTTAGCATACATGTAATGCAAGGGGTCGGTGTTGGTTATGACAAAGGTAGTGTGGTTGAGTAGGTAGTGGCGAAGTTTGGTGGCCACAAAGACTAAAGCAAGGCACAAATTTTCTGTGTGTGTATATCTAGTCTCGTAATCCACAAGTGTATGACTTATGTAATAGACCATTTTCTCCCTATGTTGGTCGTCACGGTGAGCAAGCATGGCGCCAAGGAATGGTCGGTGGTAGAGATATAGAGGTAGAATGGTTGGTCATCCTTAGGAGGGGTAAGCACGGGTGGCTGTAAAGGTACACTTTCAATGCTTTGAAAGCTTTGTGATGATCTATTTTCCAATAGAAGGTGATATCGTTTTTAAGGAGGTGGTGGAAAGTTTTGCAATGGTCTAATAATTAAGAAATGAAGCTTACGGATAGATTTCGGTTTAGGCTTCTTGCTCAATGGAGTCCAAAGATTGGCTTATCTTTAGAATGCGGGGTCATCCGATGTGTGGATGTTGATGTCGATGGTTGATTCATTCAACATGTTTTGTGTCTCAGAAGGTAGTGTACGGTGGAGATAGGAGTCTTCTACACCCAAATAGGTGAGAATGGAGTCGTCATTGTGACACTAGATAACATTAATAGAGGGGGTGTCATCATCAATCATGTTAGGATAGAGGACAAGAAGAGAAGTATGAACCTTGCCATCTCATTTGAATGGTGAGAGGTCCCAAGGAAATGGTGTTTATGGAAAAAAAAGGTAGGAGGAATAGATTCTGGATCTATAGACTCCACGGGTGATGTTGGTGAACTAGGTGAAGGGTGTGAGGCTAGGGTGCCTCTGTGATGAGGTCGACACGGGATTGTTTAAGTGTGGGCTCAAAAAATCCCACCCCACTATGGTATTTGTGCTTGTGAGTGGTGCAAGGGATGACAATGTGATGGCCTTGTTCATAAATACCAAAGCCAAAACCCTTCCAAGCACATCGGTGAAGGAAGGTACACAAAAAGTGTCGGTTGGTTAATAAGGGAAGGGTTGTGGTAAATGGTAAGGTTTGGGTTGGTGGTTCAGGCATGTGGGTAGGAGTGTCGATGCCTCCATAGGTCAAATTGGTATGGAGGTGTGAGGGTCCATAGGTGAGAACTTCGCCAATGTGGTGGTCATAATGGGGATGTTGGTGAAGGTTTCCATATTCTTGTGGGGTAAGGAAGGTATTGACGTTGTAGAGGTGATACTCCCCCAATGTGAGGCATTGAAAAAAACCTTCTAGTGGATTAGTATCCGAATGTGGGTGGCAGGAATGGATGTCTCCAAAGGGGTTTGAGACGAGGAAGGTGCGGGTTTTGGAGCAGTGGAGGGTTCTCCGGGAGTTGTGGCGATTATAACGGGTGATCGGGGGTCGAAGGAGAAGCGATAGCAGAGGTGGGTGTGGTGATAGGTATGAGAACATCATTGGGTCGGTACAACATGTTACATGTTTTAAATGGTGAAGGGTCACTTGAATGGTGTAGTTATGTCCCTCATGTTCAAATTTGAGACATCGATGTAAGGTAGATGGGACACATCCCATGGCATGAGATCCAGGGTCGGTCAAGTAACATGTTATATTAGAACCCCCTTCAAAATTTAGTTCTATCTATTCCTCAATCGCTTCCTCCTATGCTGCGGTGGTGGTCACCCCGACCCCTCCTGTATATACCCACTTTCAACCTCCGCTAATGGCCTCTACTTCCTATTCAACATATTACCCTTCCTCATCCATCTCCTTGCACATACCTCCATAATTTTCATACATGGATCCTTCACACAATGTGATGCCTTCTACATCATACTCTTCCTACCTTCCTCCCCTCCTTTAGGAAGTCAACCTCCATCACAACCTACTCCCGATCTCATCAAGATGATGATGGATAAGATGCAAATGTTAGAAGCATCTCTTTCCGGCTCACACACATCTCTGACCTATGAGGAGATTTGTAATGAACCTATTCACTTCTCTATTCCAATCTGCCCATATCCCCCACACTAGGAAATGCCGAAATTCAATCGATTCAACAACAAAGAAGACCCACAGCAACATTTGAGGTCTTTTAGACACATGTGTTATCTCATCGCTCATGATGATGCTTTGCTCTTGTGAACGTTTCCTATGTCCCTCAATGGACCCACCCTAGATTGGTATAGTGCCCTACCTAAGCACTTTATTTTCTCCTCCCACCAGAGTGCCAAAAAAAAAAAATCCTTTTACATACATTCGGAGACCAAATGAGATAAGGGTGTAGGGTGTAAGAGGAATACCTATTGTTTGATGCTAGGTAGAAGGTGGAATGCGTGTGTGTAGACTTCCGATCTCGGTCGATCAGTGAACTCCTTTTTATTGGGAAGGACTACCCTATAATAGAAAATAAGACCACAAGAGAGTTAAACAAGATATGGCAAGTGGAATACCTAAGCGTATGCTAGATATGGGAAGTGTGATACTTCCTAAAGGGTTGTCAATCAATTGGTTTATAAATTGATATTAAATAATTGAAACATGTAAATAAGGGAATCTAGTGCTTGTGTTCTGATTTGGGTGCCTCATATTACTATCAGAGTCGATCTAATTAAATACTAGAACTATACAGTAAAAGGTCTTCGAGATCAGTCACGGGTAGTTCAAGTGGTCTACAGTCACCAGATAAGGTCTTGGATCGGCTAGGTAGGGTATTTTAGGTTAGTTGGGTAAGAAGGTAGGTTTCTAGTCTACACTGTGTTAGCAGAGACATAGAGACCGGCGTTGGTCTATCTCGACCAATGTCGGTTGAGGCTAGACCGGTGCTTTGGTAAAATGTGAGCAATTTGGTTCACTATGGAACCGACAGAGGTTTAGGTAGGGGTATTTGGGTTGTACTTTGTCTCACGAAAGAGAGATGAAAGGGTTTGGATGAGGTTCGAGATGAAGGGTAGGTCTAGGATAGGTGTTTGGGGGCTAGGGGAGGTTTTGGGTATGTTTGGGTAGAAGGTGGGGAGCTAACAGAAAAGCAAGGTAAATGACGACGGTCAGTTCAACTAACCAGGGTTATAGTTAATTGACGACTGGTCACCGTAGTTAGCCGAGTTTTGAAATCGGAGGTGGGATGCTCTTTGTGTTCAAACAGAGAGTTATCAAGGAGCGGTATGGGTGAAAAGGGTCTTGCAGATGGATACGGGTTGAATAGGTAGGGTTTTGGGAGGATAGGTGATGATTTGAGGATCGGGAGAGAGGTTTTGCTCTTGGGGGAGGAAAATAGAGAAACAAAGCACAAAAACACCAGTGAGGGGTGAAGTGATCTACTTACCTAGAGTCCAACGCATGTAGAACTTTGAGCAGCTGATGAAGAGAAGTGATGAGTGTTGGTGAAGGCTGGGAGGTGGTTGGAGAGCTCCTGCTTGAGCTCCATCTGGCTTTAGGTTCCTTCAGTGGTCAATCTCACAAAGGTTCTTGTGAATGCTTCCACCTTTGGTCTCAGCTTGGAGTTCTGATGGCTCTATCATGTTCCAACAAGTTTCCAATGAGAATGCCAATGGAGAATGCAAATTCCAAAGTGCCCAAGCAAAATGCCCAATCAACCCAACCAACGGAAATGTCCACCAACCCTTGGAAAGAGCTCAAACTGAGCATTTACATGTGACCGATGCACCCCACCGACCAACATCGGTCAGATGTAACCAACACCAGTTATGTCAGGAGGTTTGTTTTTTCAAAAGTGGGGAATATGCCTTCCCCACTTGATTTTGAGTGGTGGAGCACATGCGTCCTCCACCCTTAGAATGGGGAATAGGACAAAGAGGGGTCCTATGAGTGGGGTGGCCACTATTAGGGTTTCTAGAAGGGTATGGGCTAGGTATGGGCAAGGTGAGGAAGTGGAATGGTGAGGTGGTGGGGCAAGGTGGTGGGCCAGTGGCAAGGTGAGGTGGCTTCATGAGTGGGTAAAGGGGGAATTTAATTAATTGATTTTAATTAAATCTTTGGGTGTGTGAATGAGGGTCATTATGGTGTGCGAAAGGGGTGTGAGTGATTGAATTAGGGTTAAATCGATCACCCATGTAGAATGTGGTTATTAGGTCATTTTGGAGGAGAATGATGAAATGTGACGTGTTTTTGGTGTCTACACCTCTAACCGTTGTACTTCATTGGAAGATGGTCCTCTTTTGAATACATTCACTTGCAATGGTGACCATGTAAAGTAAGATCTAACTAGCAAGATCCAATCAGTTTTATGTCTTCGATATAGTTTTTTTCTCAGTGTTCATGTGTGGAAATTTAACATTTTGGGGGGAGAAATGACACTAATGTTCCATTTTCATTGATCAGGGATCATTTTTGAAAGTTCCCTAAATATCCCTAATGGTGTCAGTACAGAAGATCGTGTCGAGAGATTTCCAATGACTATGAGAACACGAAAACGGACATCGAGAGCTCTAGATATGTCTGGTCAAAGTTCAGTCAACAAGAAAGTCAACTCTAGTCAACTAGTCAATATTGGACCAATGGCACTGTGACACGTGGCAAAAAGGCAAAGGGAGTCATTTGTTGGTTTTGATCTCCGGTCTTCGACAATCGTAAAAGATTGCTCGCTTGAACAAGAGGCTCAACTTTTGTTATGGAAGGAGCTTGACCGCTGTGTTGACTATGGTATTATCATTGACGTGGTGGGTCCACAAGCCACCATGTGGCTTGCCACCATAAATCAAATACGATCAATTTTCCTATCAAGGGTCGACATCGAGCTATTTAGCTGAGTCATGCAAGGACCGAGTTACATTTTAGCTCGTCGAGCTATCCACGTGATCGAGCTCATTTATGTTGCATGGGATCTATATTATCCCATTAATCTCCAATAGCCATGTATTATTGTGACGTGGTAAGTATTATACCAACTTACCCACATAACCTCCAACTTAACATGCTAAGCTATTACCATGTGGGAGGATGTGAAGCGTGTAGGGGCTAACCCATGTGTGGAGATCCACATGAATGAAGGGGTGGCTAAGGTTTAATTAAAACCTTAGAAAAAATAAAGAGATCGCCTAACGTGGGATATACCCACTTAACTATGCAAGCCTCTCCCTATGGGGTTTTTATCCCATTAAATATGCAACGCGCCTAATTTGGGATTAAACAATGCAATCCGCTATGCTAAGGATTTTAATCCCATCACACATGCTACTGAGGATGAGGCTAAAATTAGCCTTAGGATAATTTTTAAATGCATTATTTTAAGGGCCCTATTTTTGTATAAATAGGGAACCCATTTCTTTGTAATGGACACACAACACAATAGAGAAGCTCATTCCTAGAGCTCAGAAAGGCAGAGAGTGAGCCAAGAGGAGAGTTAGTTGTCATGGGCATAGTTGTGTGAAGACCTAATTTATTTAGGCATTATTATTTTAATTATTATTGACCTATTATTTTTAGGCAATAATAAATTAAAATTATTGTGGCTAGGAGTTATTAATACTACCTAGTCGGCCCATAGCGCCACACCAAATTATTGTGAATCCTAGAATATCGATCAAAGTGCCATAGGGCATTACAAAGCGTCTCGGAAGGCCGATCGAGAACCGGAGGATTCGAACAATGGAGTTGGTGCCATCAAGCTTGCCGAATACACCAAGAAAGGGAAGTCGGGTGCTATTTTTCACCCTTGTCTTCTAAAGGTCTAGTTATTCTTCTAAGCAAGTTCTTAATAGTTTCCATTAGGTTTTCTTGTGAAAGTACTATTGTAACTTACAAGTTTTGACTAGTGGAACGGTTCGAAAGAACCCAGAGACGTAGGCAATTTCTGAACTCCGTAATCAATCATTATGCAATTGTCTTTATTGTCTTGCATTAATTTTTAAATTGATTCTTGAAAAGGAGAAAATTATTGGAAAATAATTAAAGCCTATAAGGGTCCGAGATCAGGTAGATAAAAACTTGATTATTTTCGGATCAAGTTTGGTATTAGAGCTAGTTATTGGCCTTCAAACTTGCTAATCTCTTAGCAAGTTTGGTATTAGAGCAGTGATCGGCACTTGCAAACTTGCTAATCTCTGAGAAATTTTGGTATTAGAGCTGGTTTAACTCCATATTTGTTGTCGGTAAATCTGATTAGCAGAGTGATTGCTTCAAGATTGGTGCAGTTGGTTCAATTTGTGTGAACAGGGAACAAGTGCACTATTGGCAAGATGTCTAAACAAGAAAATCTCGAAGAAGTTGAAGCTTATAATAACCAGATCCACGAATAGAACTCTCTCTTGCGATCAACGTATTACTCCTTGGAAGAGGAGAATATGCAATTAAAATCAGAATTGCAAACCAAGGATGAGCTCTTGGCAAGGTTGTAATGTGGTGATCAGAGAAAGGAAATACCTTCAACTCCAGATGCAGTGACCATGGTAGATGATTGCACTGTAAGTTGTTCACCACTAGAATCTTGTTCTTCCTCCCATTCAGTTTTGGATTTAGGTAATGAAGTCGTTGGTTTGTTTGAAAAGAACACTAGAGGCATTGGATCCAAGTTACTAGATAAAATGGGATTTGATGGAAGAGGCCTTGGTAAAAATGGCTAAGGTATTGCTAACCCAATACAGGTCGAGGATCGTCCTCATTTTGTAGGTTTGGGTTATCCTAGTGTGGGGATGGAAATTGGAGAATGCTCCAAGAACACTGATGGGAGACAAGCTTCCGAAAGCAAAGTGAATACCCCACTAGTCCTATAAGAAGATTCTGAGTAGGAAAGTTGTGCTTTGTCGTCACAGGTAGGATGTGGTAAGAGAAATCAGTGAAGAGGTAATGAGATTCCACCTCTAGTTTCTTACCATAATCATAAGCATAATAAAACTTCTGATCCACTTTTTAGCTTAAGAAGTATGGTTATGATTTTCAGAAGATGTGGAATTCCTTTCCATGTACTTTTTGTGGATTGCATAATCATTTTGTGGCAGATGTTGGAAGAGAAGGACACTGATGAAGAAGTTGATGTCATTCATCAGGAACAAGGCAAACCAGAAAGACCAATCTCGTCATGCAAAGTCGAGAAATGGCAGAAAGAGTTCCTCATCCCAGAAGAAGGAGATTAAGAGGAATTTTTGTGCTCATTGCTAGAGGAATGGGCATCGGGTGGAAAATTGCTGGAAACTGCATCCATCTCACCATCAGAGTAGTGGCAAGCCAAATATGGAATGGAGGCCTATTGCAAAGGCAAGGAAGTTTCTACTCCACCACCAGTTGAAAATTAAACCCAGGACCACGTAATACCAGAAAGTGAAAGTCCTTTAAAATGGGTAAGTCAACAATTGTTCAATTATATATTGCATAATTCAAATTGATGAATAGTATGCAGTATTTGTTTAGAGATCAGATTTTGTGAGAAAATTTTGAGAGAAAGGTTTACCATACTCAGTGGATTTTCTTACTTAGAAAATTTGATTAATGCTCCAAACATATCTCCTAATCATCGTGTGAGTACCTATTACAGACTTAGATACAATATTTAACTCATATAAAGCTTGGAGATTGATCTTCCATTTGTGCAGATAGTAGAGTTTGCAGGAGTCATCTCGGAACTTCATTCTGTGTAGAGGCATTGTGACCATGCAATAGAATGGTAGCTGAATCACCGTTGGCATTAACATCAAGTCAGAACTTCATTCTTTATAGAGGCATTATGACCGTGTAGCAGAGTGGTACCTAATATTAGTGGGTCAACAAGAGGATATCTCAAAGGATTAGCTCAGAACGTCTTTCAGTGTCAAGGCATTGTGACCACACATACAAATGGTAGCTGATCAACTGATTTAGCATCATGCATTGGAGGCTCGATGTCTTGAAAGAGGCTTAACATCATGTATTGGAGGTGTTAAGGTCTATAATAGACTTAGCATCGTCTATTGGAGGCTCGAGGTCTTGAAAGAGGCTTACCATCATGTATTGGAGGCATTGAGGTCTGTAATGTAACAGACTTAGCATCATGCATTAGAGGCTTGAGGTCTTGAAAGAGGCTTAGCATCATGTATTAGAGGTGTTGAGGTTTGAAAAGGGACAAGTCATTGTCCATCATCGACATCGGATCAATCATAGCTCTACGTAACATGGAGTTCCTTCAAACCAGTTTGGATTCTACAGAATCAACTCGGAGCCAAGAGCTATGTTATAGAGTAAAAGAAGATCCTTGTTGTCAGATATCAAGAATCTTAGCACCGCATAGAAGGAGCGTTGAGGTTTCATTTAGAAACTTAGCACCATACAACGGAGGCGTGGAGGTCTTCTTCGGATATCAAAGTGGCGCATCAGAAGCATCGTGGGCCCATAACCCATAGTCCCAGGATCGGAGAAAAGTTGTCGAAGTGAGAAGGTTGCAGAGGAGAAGACCCAAGGGTCTACTACAATAGAACTTCCGAGGTGGTAGATTTTCCAGATTCAGACAAAGCATGGCAAAGTGTTCCAATATAAGCTTTTTGGGAAAAAAATCTTTCTTAGTGGGGAGGTGTGATCAGGGGATCATTTTTAAAAGTTCCCTAAATATCCCTAATGGTGTCATTGCGAGAAGATTGTGTCAAGAGCTTTCGAATGGCTGAGAACGTGAAAATGGACATCAAGAGCTCTAGATATGTCCAGTCAAATTTGATCCAACGGAAAGTCAACTTTGGTCAACTAGTCAATATTGGACCAATGGCACTGTGACACGTGGCGAAAAGGCAAAGGGATTTGTTTGTTGGTTTTGATCTCCGGTCTTTGACGGTGGTAAAATATTGCTCGCTGGAACAAGAGGCTCAATTTTGTTGCGGAGGGGAGCCCGGTCGCCATGTTGGCTATGGTATTATCACCGACATGGTGGGTCCACAAGCCACCACGTAGCTTGCCACCACGAATCGAATATGACTGATTTTCCTATCAAGGTTCGACATCGAGCTATTTAGCTGAGTCATGCAAGGACCGAGTTACATTTTAGCTCGTCAATCTATCCACGTGATCGAGCTCATCTATGTTGCATGGGGTCTATATTATCCCATTAATCTCCAACAGCCATGTATTATTATGAAGTGGTAAGTATTATACCCACTTACCCACATAACCGCCAACTTAACATGCTAAGCTATAACCACGTAGAAGGAGGTGAAGTGGTGTAGGGGGGCTAACCCATGTGTGGAGATCCACATGAATGAAGGGGTGGCTAAGGTTTAATTCATCGGTAGGCGTTCACCTTTGAAGATGCCCATGCTTTGGAAAGTGTCAAATTTTGGTGGCTCCAAATTAGAGGTTACCGGATTTTAGATATTTTTCTATAGTCCTAAATATTCATCTACAACTCCACATCCTTTAAATTGATATTATGTAATTGGAAAATAGCCATTATCTCGTGCCCTTGTTTGGGAGTGAGACCATCATGGGTGAAATCTATGCAGGGGAGGTGGGAGTTATGGGTGATATTGAGGAGGGTGTTCAGTCGCAGGTCCAAATGGTCACGAGAGACATTTGATCCAGTTATACACAAGCGAGATTCATTGGTGTTGGTGTTGGCTGATTTTGTTGGAAGGAAATTCTGCCAAGTTATATATAACTCGAACATCATCCTTTCCTCATTATCATCCTCTTTTTCCAGATTGCACATAGCCACCTGGTGGAATAGGGGATGCATCTTGCATTTTCGGACTCTGCCCAGAGAATCAGCTTCCACTCCCTCCACTACACACCAATTTATCATTGTATCCAACAACAATTGGTTGTAAGCATCAAACTTGGAAGGGATTTCGGCTTGAATTAGCCTCTTTCTGCAGTCCACATATCAATCAAATCCATCGTTCGCACCACATGATTTTAGGGAAACGTTGCGAAGTAGAGAAACGCTTTTCTGAGGGTTAGAGATAGAGATTCATAACTAGAGCGGAGACACCGTAAAATTTGGCTTCTTGCATCAGTATGATTGCTAAAGAAACTGGCATTATTTGGCCCTTCCAAAGCTAGCTGTCATTGCCAAGGATCTCTTTTTCCGGCCATGGCCGCGCCATATGCCTTGAGAGCCAAAGGGTGTACATGTCATTTGCTTGCTATCTAATTTGTAGTCTGCAATACCTCTGGCGGAATAGGCGATTCCCTGCTTCTAAAATCATATCTCTCAAACAACTTCCAACTGTCTATGTCTGATAAGCGATCGATATCGAACAAAGTCATATCCACTTTTATTTTTGTGAGATCTAATCTTTTCTGTGAGAGATCACAACAATCTTAGATAAGTTTTGATTAAAGAGCGACACTTTTATTTGACGGCCACGTATGCCTGTCAAATAGTTTTTAGGTTACGTCCATTTCTAAATATTACGTCTTTCAAAATTTTAAAACAATGTTATGTTTATACTTTAAAAAATATTATTCTATATATACATATATATAACCACTTTTAAATTATATTTGTATAGTTTATATATAAATATATATAAAAATTAATGGCCATACTTAAATTATGCAAGTCGCGTGTGACGGTTATTTCAAATATTTACATGTATTTTACGGCTAAAATCATGAAAAACGTCTAAACGGCCATCAAATTTAAACCTTGACTCCAGGTTTTGTCGAAGGGCATGTCAGGGATTTTCCCAAGAATGGTACTCTACAACCAAGCAATCTGACCACTGGAAACTGTTACCCATATCATTGAGGCATCATTCATAAATGATTCCCGGATCTCGTCACTGTTCCACATGCACTGCATCAACATGGTGATGTTGGTCTTGTCCTCACATAGCCTTATTTCCCTGACATGTACTTTGAAGGAGAGCTCGGTAATGCCATGACCCTGGTGGTAAAGCAACAAAGAAAAAAATTCTATTATAACTCGTAACAAACATGTCTAATTGGAGGAATCCACGGGAAGGGGCATTTTCTGCCACTCGGTGTTGCACGTGGTCGCATGGGGTGGAAGACCGCTCTACATTAAGGCCTTGAAAACTGCTGAACCAATGGGAATGTAGATTGTTTTGTTCTTAGATAATAACCACGTTAGCCCCATGAGCTTGCAATCCCAGCTATAAATCTTGTTCCTTATGTCTGATCTTTCATTCACCTCTGCCATTTCATTAACCTATTAACAAAAGCCCAGTAATCAGTTAAGTTCACTAATTTTCAATAGTTTCCTTTTTCGGATACACTTACATATGGAAGAGAATATTTTGACATTTCTCAAACAACATTAGGCTAAATCTAATTAGATTCAATTGTGAGTCACGAGAGAGATCATAGATCATAGAATATATTTTACGACAAATTATACCTCCAACAAACTTAATAACATTATCCTCACCGGCGTAAGTTGCAACTCATGTGCAATTGCTAGTTAAAACCTTAGCAAAAATAAAGGGGCCACCTAATGTGGGATATACCCACTTAACTATGCAAGCTGCTCCCTATGTGATTTTTATCCCATTAAAATATGCAACGCCGCCCAATTTGGGATTAAACAATGCAATCCGCTATGCTAAGGATTTTAATCCCATCACACATGCTACGGGATGAGGCTAAAATTAGCCTTAGGATAATTTTTAAATGCATTATTTTAAGGGCCCTATTTTTGTATAAATAGGGAACCCATTCCTTTGTAATGGACACACAACGCAACGGAGAAGCTCATTCCTAGAGCTCGGAAAGGCAGAGAGTGAGCCAAGAGGAGAGTTAGTTGTCATGGGCATAGTTGTGTGAAGACCTAATTTATTTAGGCATTATTATTTTAATTATTATTGACCTATTATTTTTAGGCAATAATAAATTAAAATTATTGTGGCTAGGAGTTATTAATACTACCTAGTCGACCCATAGCGCCACACCAAATTATTGTGAATCCTGGAATATCGACCGAAGTGTCATAGGGCGTTATGAAGCGTTTAAAAGGCCAATCGAGAACCAAAGGATTCCGAACAGTGGAGTTGGTGCCATCGAGCTTGCCAAATATGCCAGGAAAGGGGAAGTCGGGTGTTATTTTTCACCCTTGTCTTCTGAAGGTCTAGTTATTCTTCTAAGCAAGTTCTTAATAGTTTCCATTAGGTTTTCTTGTGAAAGTACTATTGTAACTTACAAGTTTTGACTAGTGGAACGGTTCAAAAGAACCCGGAGACGTAGGCAATTGCCAAACTTCGTAATCAATCATTATGAAATTGTCTTTATTGTCTTGCATTAATTTTTAAATTGATTACTAAAAAAGGAGAAAATAATTAAATACTATAAGGGTCCGAGATCAGGTAGATAAAAACTTGATTATTTTCGGATCATTCATTATGAACCTAAAATCAATAAAGTTAAAGGCCACTTCCAATGGCAAAGTGGTAGTTGTCTATATTGTTCAAGATCGAGTGGAAAAAATTGACAACAGTGGCTACAATTAATAACATTGTGATTCTTATATGAAGTAATGTGAAACCGCTTTCTTGTATATTTTTATTGTGCGTTTTAATAAGCAAGTTGTGATTCCTATATTCTTCCCTAATGTACAAGCATAGTGGCGAAAAAAGCACCAGAGTAAGTTAGTTCATGGATCTTGAAAGGGTTTATGGGAGGATCTAGAAAACCACACGAGGTGGACAGTTGATGGGGCCTATTCACGTCAAGGTTTTGGTGATCTTGTTTAAAACCATGGAAGGAGAGAGCCTTTCTTTTGATCAAGATCATGAATCACATTGTAGGACATGTTTCACTAGGGTGATCATATTGCAGTTGAGTGTGTATGTTTTCCTATCATGTTTACACTAAGGGGGAATGTTAGGAATAATATTTGTTAGTGCTCCATTTGGTTAGTAAAGAATAAATTTAATTAGAGACCGAGTTGTTACATGAGTAACAACGGTCTTGTAATAGGGAAGAGTTGTTACAGTTCTATTATACCTTCCTATAAACTAGGAGATGTCACTCCTATATAATTGTAATATGTTGGTTTAATGAAGAACCTAGAAATAATTTTTGTTAACTCTGTCCAAATTCAAGAATATTGTGGGTAAGTGCCCTAGATTGTTTCTTATTATGTATGTTTTATCTTCCATAAGGTTCTAAGGGTAATAATCACACAAGGGTTTTAAATCTAAGTGGAGATATAAGGTTTTTCTATTACATCTTGAAATTAGCTTTGAACTATCTAAAAAATGAAGATGTTGTTGAGTTCTCCCCAAATTGCTTCAATTTCTACCTCTCCTTTGGATAAAATCATTGATACTAACTTAATCCATAAAAAATTGGTGGAATTTAATGAGATATTGCATTCCCTAGAAGAAGTGAGATGTTACAATGGATCAATAATAGTGGGATAACATTAGTTGCTTCATTTCTCCCATCATCGTCCAATGCCCAAAACTTGTATGGGTATGTGCTCAAAATTATAACCCAAAAACTAGGGAGGTAAGGGACGGGAGTTGTGCCCTAGTATTTTCCTTAACCGTAGACACATTTGATAGAATGTTAGGCATCCCGATGCGTAAAAATTTAGATTTCAGTATAAAAAGGCATAATAATATCGGGATGCCAATTTAGTATAATTGGGTAAGATGTTGAATGAACATTGGCTTGTAAAGACAAAGGCATCTCGCTTCTAGGATACCAAATAAGATGAATAGATCATATTTCATTGAGGAGGTTGAGGATTTATAACACCTTTAAATAGGGTAATGGGGAATAATTTTCCTACCCATGCCGAGATTGGATGTGTTATTCCATCCAACTTATCTTATCAAACAAACCTCCAATCTATTGGGAGAGAACTAATTAGTGATTGCATCCATGAGAAATTATTGAGTGTGATCGTTATTACAGAGGGTGAGATTACTGATCTTTGTAGAATTCTATATGACCTCTTACTTGGTTTACAACCTAGCATGTTTTAGGGTTTTCCCAGGTTTAAGATAGAAAAAGATGCTAATGTGTTTAAAGTGTATGATGTATACCACAGATGCACCTTGTAAACTATGTTGAGTAATTTAAAAGGGTGTTTGATAATTTTTTCCCATGTTATCTACTTATTTTTACCAAAAGCGACAAGTATGTAAGGTTGTCTCCTAAAATAAGAAGGATTATCACTAAATGGGGTTATATTTTATATAGTTCCCTACTTTTTCATATATAAGATTGACTTGATTTTCAGTGTGCCCTTTATGTTGCCTAGACATGTAGATGATAAGTGGTCCTTGTGGAATTGGTCGAGATAACTTGTGTATATGCATAAAATTCTTGCAATAAAGCATAAGGCCAACATCAAGTTTCTCATTACTATTGGGAGGTACACATGTTGGAGGCTAAGATGAATAGGTTATCAATGAAAAAAATTCTCAAAACCTAACTATGATGTGAGATGGTTAGTACATCAAACCTTGGGAACTTCTTCAGAGCATGATCCTCATTATGAGGATTACTAGATGGATTAAAGGGATGAAGAAGAATTCAGGTTAAGAGATTACTCATGGATGACCCTTGTGCAAATCATTGACTACAAGGTTGCAATGGTGCCTCAAGGAGTTGTTAATGATGGTAAGGTGGTAAAGTAGTTTTATATTCAAAATAATCTTGTTGATCAACCTATCCCAAATGTAAATTGGGTTGATGTTGAAGCAAATCCCTACATAATAGGAAATACAATGTGATAAGAAGAACTTTAAGATGGTTGTTAGTTCAAAAGGTTGACTTATGTCAACAAAACACTATTGTTTTAAAATAATATAGAAGCATTGTTATCCAATTTTGCACACATGGAAAAATTAGACAAAGCATGGTCCTATCACGTTCAAAATGAAACAATAGCCCTAGGGACCCACTTCTGGTCATTATCAAGATAAAATAATTAAAATAATTGATTAATCATGTTGAGGAGCTTTACCATGTCTCTATGATCCCAGTTTCCAAAGGAAACTCGAGGAGATCTTAAGTTTCAATAACGGTGGGGAAATGCCCCAAAAGGGTCTTTGAGCTCAATCGACTCACTAATCATCCCAGTGAGTGACTCGGTGAGTTGATATCATATTTAAGGTCAAGTCGGAGCTAGGTTGTATTAGCTTGATCAGGGCTAATTAACATGGGCTTGTATTAAGTTTTGATGTGACAAATCATGTCATGGAAATAGACATTAAGCCTAAGAGCTAGAAGCTCATGATGGAGTTGAGATATAGCTCGGTCTACATCTAGGCCCCACCGAACCACGAGTTGAAGAGCCATATCACTCAATTGCATCTAGGTAAGCTCTAAAGGAGTGGTTCAAACCAAGGATCAACTCAAAGTCTTTGAGATGATTTAAAGAATTCACAAAGCAAGCATGAACCTTCTCGTAGTATGGAGGAGCTCGGCAGAGTCGGCAATACAACTTGGGACTCAAATGAGCCATTCCTGGCTTGGGCGAGTGATAGAAGATATCGAGCGAGTCAAATATTTTTAGTTAGAAGCTCAAAACATTGGATCTAAGCTAGTGAAACTAGGAGCTCGAGGTGTTTACGAAAGGTTTGAGCTAAGTTGAGGATGAAAGGTTGAGCCAACAAACAATTCCATGCATCGAGTTGGATAAAATGTGAGAAATGAGATAATTTAGCTCAAGCAAGTTACACAAGGAGAGGAAGGTTGGAATGTTCATTGGAAGCCAAGAGGAAATAGTGTAGAGCGTTGAGAGGCCAACTTGGCGTGGTATGAGCCTTAATGTTGAAATATGAAGCGAGATGATGGGTTGGTTGATCTTTCGTATAGCTCGATTGAGCTAGGTGGTTATGAAAATCAAGTGAGCTCACTCATTTTTGGTATGTGAGCCATTGAGGAGTTCAATGAGCTTAGCTCTCTCGGTCGAGCTAAGCAACGTCCATCGAGGACAAAGAGATGATTCATCGTAGGAGCTCATGCCTTGGCCTAACTCCGACATGACTTGGATCACAAGCCTTAGATGTTTTCATGAGTAGGAAAGTAAATTTTAGTAGCGGGTTTGGCTCGTCATAAAGGAAGCTCGAGATGAGAGTTTGGTGGATTTAGCTCAGGATTTCAATCGAGTTAGGAAAATTACTCGACCAGAATGAAAATGGCCTGGAATAACCACCCACGGCTCAAAGATATAATAAAGGAGCTCGCGAATGATAAGTTTCAAGCTAGGAGGAGGATGTTTCGATGGGAGATTGGAGTGGAGATCACAGCTCAGATAAGGCACATTCGGGAAGATTTTATCCTATTTCCAGTGAAGTGGGCAGGAAGGATACATAAACCCACACTAAGGCATGAATAGGGAAATCTAGGTGAAGATTGTCATGCGAAACGTTGAGATAGCAAACTAAATACCAACTTTCCACTTCGTGAGGATCATGAAAAGCATCACCAAGTGGGATAAAACCATGGAAAACCATAATGGGATTTCTGCAAGTTGGAGAAATTCAAACCGATTTTCAGGTGAGGATTTCATAATGGAAATCCATTGTAATATTCTGCATAGAGAAGAGGTCCAAGATGGTTTCCGAAAACCAGGCAGAGAAACTGGGGAATGTGGGAGGACATCCTAGCACAATGTGTTGAACTATTCAAATGCCAAAACATGAGGTAGTTTGGTTAAAGCTTGGTGGTCAAGAGGAAGAAGATAATCTTCATACAATATTTTCAAGCTTGAGTTAGGTCGTGTCAAAACTTGAAAGAAAAACTGATTACAAGTGATGCATAGAAAGCCAAGCTCCTGCATGGATAGCTCCGTGATGATGCATTCAAGGAGGGAGCATTTTCAAACTCGATATGATAGGAGTTTGAATGTGAGCTCTTAGTGGTGAAGCTTAGTCGGTGGTGACTCATATACAGCTTTGATTGAGCTCGGGTGGATGAAGCTCAAGCCTGGACCAAAGATCACCGGGTCAAGTTGCAAGAAGAGCTCGGGTGGTTGACACAGGGAGTTTGTGACTTGGTGACATGAGTAAATGACTCAAGGATGACCAAAGGAATCCTATCCTAGGTGAGGGACATGGATTGAGAGCTCATATGCAAAATGATGCTCATAGGTAGATGAGCTCGAGACAACTCGGGTGACCAAGTTAGAACCGTGTAAACCACTCAATGCAAGGAAGAAGAGTTAATGAGCCATTGATATCTCATCGCATAGGAAGCAATCTGAAAGAAAGAATGGGATCGTGAAGGTCGTGATTTGTTTAAAAAAATTAGCTATAGATACGTGGATTTCTCGGACGAGTCAATGTACACTGCACCTTGAGCTCGGTGAGTGAGACAATGGGATTGCTAATGTAAGAATACCACCAAGGAGTGTGAAGAGATAAATGAGCAAAGAGCCAACTCGGTGCAAAAAAAGGATCTCATTCGAGCTAAAAGTTAAAACTCGTAAAGAAGGGATCTCGGCTACATGAGTCAACTCACTCGCCGAGTCACGCAAGAGTGAGGAATGCTCGAGAGGGAGCTCGGTGTCATGCAGTGAGCTATACGGAGAGGCCAACTAGCTCGGCATTGGGATATAAGTATAAAGGGAGCTCGATGCAGAATAGGAACTTGGTGATCGGTGAAATATGTAAGGTGGCTTGGTCAATAAGATGAGTTGAAGGAGCTCGATTAGAAATAATGCAGAGTGACTCATGTATAAACACCGAGTTAAGACCAAGTGAGTTTAGTCAAAGCGAGACGGTTTTTGAAAATTGAAGGACGTCAAGTTATTTGATGATGGAGAGTACAAGGTGAGGGACTTGGTGGACTCATGAAGTCGAGACAATTCAATGGCATGGAGCTCGGACCACTTGGTGATTTGGCTTGGTAAGCCAACCACCGAATTGGGCTCTTTTTACCTTTTCCTCATGATTCCCCCTTCAAAGACAAACTAGTCAACAAGGGGTCCCACCAAAACTAGTAATTAAATTAATATTTTTATTTTAATCTTTTATTAATAATTTTTATTATTGTTATTAAAATATTTTATTTAAATATTCTTTTAATTAATTGAGAAGATTAGGTCAATCGGGCATTAATGGCACATGATGGAAGCTTCTCAAAGTGGTTCAACCAACTGTAATAAATACATCATGTGCCTTCAATTTAGGAAGGGAATTTATGACTCCTTCTCTCCTCTCTCTCAACTTCTTCTATAAATGTAATTTTGAAGCTCATTCCAAAGGGTTCCAATAGGTCAAATAGGTTGGAAAGTTAGACATCTTAGGCAAGTGTGTGTTTTTCAAGAGTCCTCTTTCTTCTGTAAGTTGTCCTTGTATGTTGAGGTAACTTTCAAGCCTTTTTCCAATATTGTAATGACAACCATTGACTCTTCTAAATTTATGATGCATTGTGCATGTTATTGAAGCAATAAAAGTGTGTGGTTTTTGACTAATCTCATTCCTTTCATCCTTCTATACTTATTTTTCCTTTTCTCATGCTTGTAGGTACACTGTGCAAGTTCACATTTCTATTACAGGTTCTTGGAGTTCTATGCTTATCAAGTGGTGGAGTATTACATGTAGTTGAGTTGTGGTGCTTATTCACCCTTCTCAAGTTCATCCTTCTTCATTGGAAGACTGATAACTTGTTTGTCTAATTGATTTTAACAAAGGGAACGTGAGCTTCCTAGTATGTGGTATTTTGTACCCTCTCTAGGTTGCAGTAGGTGAATTTGACTTATGGTGCACACACCCTCTTCAAATTAACCCTTCCTAAGTCTGGAAACACCCTTTATTTGGTGCATCACCGTCCTTAGTATAGTTTCATTTCTTACAAATATCTTTTCCTAAAACCCATGAAAATGTTAGCATAGGTCTAGATAATTGTTTTATTGCACTAGGAGTAGTACAACACTTAGTTTATGAAGAGGAAGTCACCTTCTCGAAGTTTCACCTCGAACCCAAGTCCCATAGCGAGAAGTGATCCCATGTGTCCCAATCACACTGAACATCCTATTCACATTCTGGCCATTCAGAGGGTGCAATAATTTGGCAACAACAATTTTGCACACCGGTGGGACAGAGTTGGTACTTCTCTTCTCACTTACACAAGTAAAAGTACCTGGGGACTCTATATGTCCTGGATTCCAAATATTAGTGTGTTAACTTATGCAAATAATTCAGACAAGAGCTTCTTCAAAGCAAGGAAATTATTAACATATCAAACGTTCCTTGTCTCCTCCAAAGAGAAGAAGAAGAGAGGCGTTTCAAGATCACTAGTTGCAGCTCTACCTCGTAGGGGTCATTCAACTCCTCTATACAGAAGGTTTCCTCCACCAAAGAACAATCAACCTCTTACCTCTATAGCACGAAACCAAGTTTTTCCACCTTTCAATGTAAGCAAAGTCCTCTTATGTTGGCTCAACGTGACCCTATACCTATTGTGGCACTCAAAATTTTACCCTTTTACAAGGGGAAACTCACATTACTCTAGTGGAACATATTTTTGACGTAGTCGCATTTTTTGTTGTACATAATATCACATGACGACAATGTTGTGGTTATACTTCTTGCTACCTCCTTCAAGGAAAAGCACTTCAATGGTTTCAAGGATTAAGTGTTGGCACTATAACCACTTGGGATGAGTTAGGAGAAAAGATCTGTAAACAGTTTCAAGACAAGAGTGATCACCTATCACTTTTGGAACAGCTCGCTACCATGAAGAGATCTCCCTAAGAATACATGAGTGATTTCAAATTTTTGATTCCATAGGACTCGAAATAAGATTTCGGTACTTATAAAGCCTTCTCCAAATAATGCATTCTTGTACTATTTTTGAGCCTTGAATAGTGATGTAGCATTTATGATCTAATCAATGGGAGGGGCTACATTACAGATGCCTATGACGTTGTCATAAGAGCGGAAAATTCCTTGATTCAAGTTGGAAAGATAGCTCCATGACTGCCAATGTCATTGTCTCCGGATCTTACGAAAAATCAGCCTATCATTGCTCCTATTCCAAGTAGCCTCTAATAAACCAGCTCAATCTACCCCTGCCTCTTGAATGATCTATTTGAAGTCAAGTCACTGCTGTAAAATTTTGGAAATGAGCTTGTTGCGCTCAAGAGGAAACTTGATTTCAATACAATCGTCTATATCAGTCATAAAATCAGCAGTATCAGGCTAACCGTCCTCCTTTTCAAGGGAACAATTAGCCACAAAATCAAGCTACAAATCAAGTTGCGAATTTCAGGCCTTTGAACTTTCGGAACCCTCTTGTTGCTAGCTCATCTAGAGCCATAGTACCTATCCAGAATAATATAGTTCAAGACTACGAATGGTTTTATCCTTGTTATCAACCCCACAGTCAAAATATTTATCCCAATGGAGTTCTTGGCCAGGCCCTTATGGGTAAAAGTGTATCTGCCCCTTCTGAGCTAACAGCAAACACATCTATGCAAGAAACATCATATTAATTGTAGGTACCTAAAGAAACCACTTTGCTAAACTGGCAAGTAGAATATTTTATGGATTGAATACAGATTCCTCATCATTTGTGGCAAAAACTCGTTCCAAGAAGAGAGCAATGGGACCTCAACCTTCTAAAGTTGATCAAGCATCCACTTCATAGCCTAAGACACAAGCAGTGGTTGATAAAGATGTTGGAAAGAAACGCGCCGAAATACCTATTAGCCAAGCTTCAAGGAAGAAAGGTTCTTTAGGCATTGTTATATAATTTCCTCCACCACCCTCTAAAACTAGATAATAAGAAGATTCATGTTGGATTAATCAAGTTAGTCTCGAGAATCTTGAACCGATACAAAAAGAGTCAAACTTCTGGCAATATGGGGAAGAAACTTAGCCAAATCACGATGAAATGTCGAGCTCAGAATGATTCAACTCAAAGCAAAGCAATGGACTCGCGAAGGTGCCACGTGGAGTCGTGTAATGAGGGCCCATTGAGGAAAGGATCATCATATTAATCTAAAATGAGTCCCATTACAAACTCAAAGGGAAAGTAGAGGGGACTCCCAAAGGTGCCACGTGTCAGTCTAGTACAATTTCAAAAGATGTAAGAAAAACAAAGACTCTAGACGCGTGATTGGCTTCTATGTGGAGCTCAACACAAATAGATTCCGAACCCAAAGTAGGTCATAAAAGATTGGCGGCAGGTCAATTCAATGTAGGATTAATCATGAAACCCACTAGGAATTTTAAATGCTCAGATATTTTAAAAGATTGTGAGAGCTCGCATGGAACGCTCGACCCCGAAGTTCAAATGAGCATAACTTTTGACCCAGAACTTTGATTTTCACAAAATCGAGACTTTTTGGAAAGCTCTCGACATCCTCTACACCAAAAAAATAGAATTCATATTTTTAGTAAGGGTAGGTGGGTGAAAATAAAAGAAAAATATCCAATTCTAATAAACCAGAGCATGACACATAGCAATCAAGAAATACAGAAACCGATGAAGCTTTGATGGTGATTTTTAAGGGAAACAAGCCCAATTCAAAGAGACAGTTGGAAAGTGGTTGGGAATGCATTAAATGAGTATGGACATCATTTTCTCTACTACGGGTCATGGGACGAGAAGGAGGAGTCTTTAATTACACTCATTTATTGCATCTTACAAGTGGTTGGAAAAGTAATTTCAGGATTGGACTCTTCTCTCTTTCTCATTCTATATATTGTAATATGGGTCTCATTTTTAGGGAGGTCGGTCATGTTTCTTCTTTGCCCCTGTTTCTTCCTGCTATGGGGATGAGTGGGAGCCCAAGCCTTCTTCTTAAATCTTTGTAAATGGCATTCTTTCCTCTTACCTACTGATTGTTATATTGTGCACAATTTTGGAGCAATATAATATGTCCTGTGATGCATTTTGTCCATCCTTTGCATGTTTTTATTGTCTCTAATAGCCTTTATTTCGTTGTTGGTATATTGTGCATATTTCTAATGTTCACTACGGGTTTTGGAAGTTGTTCTTAATGGGTTTGAAGTGGTATTTTGTGTGAATATATCTCTTGCATGTGGTGCATTTTTTCTACCCATTTCAATTCTCACATTTTCTCATTTCAATGAGATGGATTCTTTATTAACCTCTTATTTTTGGTGCATCACTTATGTTAGTTTTGTGCTAGGTTTTATTTTTTCTCTAACCCTCATCTCACCACATAGAGAAGAGCCAGCTTCTGTAAAATCTGGAGGTTACCTTAGGGTGCACGTCCCACCAACCTAAGGTTTCCTACGACTCTAATGGTTCATTCGTTAAAGATCATTGTCAACAAATTTCTTGGCATGCCCGATGGGACTCAAAGCATCCTATCACTTCATTTCATCAATTTGGTGTGTTCTTGGTGAGATTTAGCCTTTGGAGGCACATGCAAAGCACATCTAGCGACTCCATCTAGTCCGAATGACCCATTCTCTAATTTTGCAGACCTTTCTTCTATCCATTTCCATTCATATTTATTTTCATACCTCTCATTTTCTTTCATTTTATGAAGTTGTGCAAACATGACTTCATTCCCACAATGGAATTCACACTTTCAGTAGTATCATCAACCTCTAATGAGCTTCACAACTCCTCCAAATCAACATTATAACCAGATTCAAAACCACTATGCTTACCCATATGAGCAATGCCAAAACCAGTTTGGATATGGAACCTATCAAGAACATGGGTATGCATATGATGACAACAGTCAAAGGGAGAATGTTGATCTACTGGAGAGGATCCAAAGAATGGAGGCTAGTATGATTCAAACTCAGGCTACAACACAAATGAAGGCATTCAAGATCGATTGTAGGGCACCTTGTCCATGGGAAGGCCCTTTTCCAAGACACTATAGCCCATAGGAAAAGCTTGATTTCTTGGATGAAATGTTTCCCGACTTACACAATGGATCGAGGGTATTGAAACATATGAGAAAAGTATGAGACAAACTTGTCAATGGGTAATTCAATCACCAGCTCTTTGTTCTTCTTTCTCTCCTTCCCAAGCTTTACCATTTCAACATTTTCATCATTCAAGCCCACTATATGTTTCTCTAAGTGTTGAGTTCCCTTCCCCATTTCCTAGTCTTCCATCCCATCTTGATTCTTTTTCCCTTTTCCCTCCACAACAGTCACTCCCTCCATGCAAACAAGAAGTTCCATTTTCTTCTCCACCAAAATGGTTACAAATCCTGTGGTAAACTAGCCCAACCCTCCTCTTGTTGTCTCAAGTTTATCTTGGGAAGAAATCAAGTACTAAAATCAGTCAAGGGAAACTCAAAGCAAAGAGTCCAGTCAAGAAGAAATATCTGAAGATTGGAAAATATGGACTCATAGTTTCAGGATGGATAAGATCCACTTGCTGACTAAACCTATGAAGGAAAAATAGACACACCCAAATCCACAAGAAGGGGAGCATGTGCAAACAAAAGAGGAAAAGCTCCCTAAAATGTAGGATGTGTCAACAGAATGCAGTGACCCTCATTATCATGCATGCCTAGAACTTGTTGCGCTATTAGAAGGTTGCATTGAGACACCATGATCATCATCATCGGTTGTGGACTGAAAATGTAGAACTTCATGATTTGAAGGAGAACAAATCATATTTTGGATCCTTGAATGAAGAAGAAATCATAGGAAGCTTCTTGCTTTCTTTTAATGATAAAATTTTAGATTCTTCTTCTATCACATCTTTGTAAGAATCTGATTTTGTGGAGGAGTTTGATCTCTCAAACTTTATGTTTGAGGAGGAAGAGGAATATGATGACAACAAGATCAAATCAGTCATCATGGAAAGGGAAATTTTGGAAGAAGAAAAATTATTTGTAGAAGCAGAGCAAGCATTCAGATCATCCTGCAAGCAAGCACCTTCTTCCAGAAAGTCTGCAAGATATCCCCATTCATGAGGATGAGCTTCAAAGGAATGGGAAAATCAAAAGGATCAGCCCACTGGTTCCCAAGGCCCCATGCCCAATCAAATATCTAGCAAGTATGGGAGCCAATGGAGAATCAACGCCGGTCATGCTCACTTCAGAGCATGAGGATGATCTTCAATACACCAAGGATCAGCTATGACACCTCCAACCAAAAGATGAACATCTTGAGGAGGTATTCTTTTTGTTTATTGATACCTTGGATAGAAGGGTGGAAGGTATTTTTCACTCTTGTTACAGGCCATAACCGTTGTTAAATTAATTACATGGCTGCACTTTTTAAAGAAGGGAAGCTATTTCTCCCTTCCTATAGTAGGATTTGTTTAGCTTTTCTTTGTTTTGGTTAGTGTAGGAGTAGGAGTAGATTTTCTTTCAGCAAAAGAAGTGCTTTTGCACACTCTACATGTCTTACTTGAGGCATGTATGATTTAATATTTGTATATATATTTGTTCGTATTGCTCTAGAGGTACAATGTGCCAGGCCCTTTAGTATTTACCGTAGGAGACCCCACATTTAAGTAACTTGATTGCAAAATTCAAATCAAACAAATACAGAGCAACTAAAATTAGCTAAGGAGGAAACCTTGTTGACTCTCTCCAAAATAAATTATAGCATGGCCTATGCACTATCTGCAAAGATTGTGATAGCAGACCCGATTCGAATCTGCTCCATCCTTGACCTCAAAATTGCAGATGCACGAGAATGAGTGAAATTCAATGTCAAAAACAATTTTCTACTCTCACAAAATAAATTTTAGAGTTTCCTTATGAGAGTTGAAAAGTGCAAGGATTGGCTAATGTACTATGGGGAAGCAATGACACTTCAAAAACTCTAGAGTCAAGGTTCATATCGGCTCACGATGATAATGCAGACTCCATGCCCAATAAATGGATACAGGCAGTTGGTTCATTCCATTTATTAGGCTAATGGTCCCCGTGAGTCACTAGAGTTGTTATCTAATTTCCTCTACTTCCCCACGAAACTAGATAACAAGTAGATTCTATTTGGATTAATCAAGTTTGTCCCGAGAATCTCGAACCGATACAAAAATATTCAAGATTCTTGAAATATGGGGAAGAAAAATAGCCAACTCACGATGAAATGCGAAGCCTAGAATGATTCAACTCAAAGCAAAGAAAAGAACTCACGAGAAGGTGCGGATGTCATCCCAACCTAGTTTCAAAACCGAATGGGAAGAAGGAGATCTCAAAACCCCGCGGGAATTCCATGTGGAGTCAATAATGAGGGGCCCACCAAGGAAAGGATCCTCATATTAATCTACAATGAGTCCCATTACAAAATCAAAGGGAAAGTAGAGGGGCTACGGAAGGTGCCACGTGTCATCCCAATGCAATTTCAAAACATGCAAGAAAAGAAGAGACTCTAGGGGCACGTTTGGCTTCCACATGGAGCTCAGTATAGATAGAATCCAAACCTAAATCAGTCGCAAAAGATTGGCGGCAGTCAATTCAATGTAGGATTAATCATGAAACCCACCAAGAATTTTAAATGCTCAAATCTTTTAAAATATTGTGAGAGCCCACGTGGAACGCCTAACCCCGAAGTTCAAACGAGCATAACTTTTGACCCAAAACTCTGATTTTCACAAAATTAGACTTTTCGGAAAGCTCTCGACATCCTCTACACCACAAAAACTGGATTTCTTATTTTTAGTAAGGGTAGGTGGGTGAAAATAAAAGAAACATCTCCAGCTCTAATAAATTGAGCACGATGCACAACAATCAAGAAATGTAGAAACTGATGAAGCTTTGATGGTGATTTTTAAGGAAATGAGCCCAATTCAAAGAGATAGTTGGAAAGTGGTTGGGAATGCATTCAATGAGTATGGCCATCATTTTCTCTACTACAGGTCATGGGATAGAAGGAGGAGTCTTTTGCAAGAAAGATGACATTAATTACACTCATTTATTACATCTTGCAAGTGGTTG
Organism: Taxus wallichiana var. yunnanensis; assembly: GCA_018340775.1. Taxonomy (NCBI): domain Eukaryota; kingdom Viridiplantae; phylum Streptophyta; class Pinopsida; order Cupressales; family Taxaceae; genus Taxus; species Taxus wallichiana. Next base: position 444,844,444 of record CM031234.1, read on the forward strand.
GAAAAGTAATTTTGGGATTGGACTCTTCTCTCTTTCTCATTCTATATATGTATGTCTGGGTCTCATTTTCAAGGAGGTTGGTCATGTTTCTTATCTGTCCTTTTTCTTCCCCGCTAGGGGGATGAGCTAGGAGCCCAAGCCTTCTTCTTGAAGCTTTGTAATGGCATTCTTGCCTCTTACCTACTAATTGTTATACTATGCACAATTTTGGAGCAATATAATATGTCATGTGATGCATTTTGTCCATCCTTTGCATGTTTTTATCGTCTCTAATAGCCTTTATTCCGATGTTGGTATATTGTGCATATTTCTAATGTTCACTACGGGTTTTGGAAGTTGTGCTTAATGGGTTTGAAGTGGTGTTCTGTGTGAATCTATCTCGGCTTGTGGTGTATTTCGTCCACCCTTTTCAGTGCTCACCTTTTCCCATTTCAGGAAGATGGATTCTTGATTAACTCTTCTTTTTTCGGTGCATCGCTTTTGTTAGTTTTGTGCTAGGTTTTATTTTTCTCTAACCCTCATCTCACCCCACAGAGAAGATCCAACTTCTTTAAAATCTAGAGGTTACCTTAGGGCACACATCCCACCAACCTAAGGTTTCCTACGACTCTGACGGTTTGTCCACTAAAGATCACTTTGTCAATAGGAATCACGATACACAACAAGTACTTTCTAAAGGAGGATCTCAATGCCCAAAGAAGTGTCGCAAAGTTGGAGCTATTCCCTTTATCATGGTATAAAAATAAAGAAAACCAATCTGAGTGTTACTATGTGGGACACACTCTCAATTCCTTCTCAGAGAAATTTTTTGTGAGAGGCTCTAAATAGTTTTGGTATAACCAATGGATTGTTAGGTCATGGAGTAGTAGCTACTATGATTTTGTGTCAACCAGAAGGGAAAATTATTCCTAAATCCAAAAAAACACCACCATTCTATATTTCCCTAATCATTAGCAACCACCTAGTGCATAATTGCATGATCAATTCTAGTGCCAGTAGCTCATTCATGCCCAAACAAATTATAGATGTACTAGGCATACAATATGCACCAATTCCAGTGAGGTCATTAAGATTGAATTTATCAAAGGACTTAAACTTACCATCCATGCATGCCCAAGTTTTTCATTCATCCAAGACATATCAGACATTGATCTTCCTCCTCTCTTCACCATCTGCCTATCACGAGATTTCACTACCAAGATGGGCGGTTATCTAACAGCCGATTGGTCACATATGATTGTCAGGACTCGATACGGAACCAAAGTGACTATAAGGGTGGAACCAATATTCCATAATCATGTAGAATCCTACACTGCTATTCCTATAAATGGGAATTACACCATCAGATATCTGGAAGAAGAATATGTTGATCATAAACCGACCACTCTCGTTAAAGAATTCCCCGATACTGTGTTAGATGAAGTAAGTTGAGATCATCAATACAATCCCTACACTGATGTGTTGGTAGAAGAAGAATTTGGTTTGCTACTTTTGGAAGAAACAGGATTAGGTACCTATTGTATTCATGAAGAAGATACGATCATACCGTGACTTTTTAAAACACCAAGCGATTCGGAAGGATTTGTGGCAATTGTTCTCCGATTCCTCAAGAAGTAAGAATGGATCTGGTGTTGGTGTTATGTTAATTTCTCCATATGGAGATAAGTACTTTTCATATTTATATTTCAATTCAATTACACTAACAATGTTGCTGAATATGAGGCCTTTGTGCAAGGAATTCAACTAGCCCAAAAGAAGGGGATCAAATCCCTAACTATTTTTGGAGACATTGAGTTATTTTCTCATCAATTGACAACACGCAGTGCATCCAAAAATGATATTTTAAGATCATACAAGAATCGAGTCTGGGAATTGATTGAATATTTCAAAGCTTTTAGAATCCATGCGGTTCCTAGAAATAAAAATGAAGATGTTGATAGGATTTCTACAATTGGCTCGTAATACGACATACCTGTTGACTTCAGGAAAGAAGGGAAGCAATTTGTCAAAATGGTGGTTTGACCTACAATCCTTGATAATGTGAGTAGTTGGCAAGTGTTTGATAGTGACAAACAAATTGTCCTTTTCCTACAAGAAGAGGTGGAGTTTGCTGCAAGAAATTAGGATAAGTTGCAAGAGTCATATGGTGATCAAATTATAAAATTGAAAAAAACAACTACCAAAAGGCTTAGTCACTCTGGAATCCATTTTCAATTTAGATGATCAAGCCAAAAGACAAAGCTCTAACATGGTGGTCAAAGAAGAGGATTTTGAGGAAGTCAAGGTAGTGCATGAGAAGTTTCTAAAGATTGGAAAAGTGTGTACTTCCAAAGAGAAAGAATTGTTATCACCGAATCACAGCACCCATATGTTTATACAAGTGCATATACTTGAACTCACGGTGTGATAGGATAACATGGGTACTATCTCCAAGTTGTGGGACTTGCTACTTGAGATAGACCTCCAGAGAAAGATGGTTCTTGCTCCTAAACTACCTGCCACAATCTACTCTAATGCAGGGGAAACTAACTATTCTAATCTAAATTTCCAAGGGACCAGGAGAGAGAATGCATAAAATGAAATCCTACACTAAAGCGGTGATACACCAGAAAAGGAGGGTGTGAGAGTAGTCTTCAAATGCGTGAAATACAGAAGTAAAGTGCACACTAGAAGAGGTGATGACAGTTCTCCATAATCTAGCAAAACACATTCACAACAATATTTCAAACATACACAATGATAATGGATCCCTGCATGAACATAATAATAGACACAATATTCTTGTAATCAAGGTTGAAGGGGCAAGAAGAATGCAAGAAAACATAGCAGGGGAAGATACATCCACAAACTTATATTTTATTGCTTCATGATATGCACAGTTCAATCTATTACAAGATAAGGGCTTGGATCACCATGCAAGGAGTCCACAACAAGGGCCTATAACACATTAGCTTCACAAAGCAATTTTGGTAGAGCTTTGCTACAAAACTACCCCCTTTTACAATGAGCCCAACACTCCAATTTATAGAAAAAATGAGAAGAGAGAGAGAAGGGAAAAATGGAAATCCTAAAATATGTCCTTCAACCACTTGTAAGAGGCATTAAATTGAGTAAAATGATTGTATATTACTTGCAAAAGGCTCCCCATACTGTCCCAGGTGCTGCAGCAGAGAAAGAATGATGACCATGCCTCTTAATTGCACTCCCAACCACCAAATAAAACACTGTTATGAACCCGGCCACGTTTTATAAAAATATCCATCGATATCTCATCAAATCTAGAATTTATTGATTTTTGTGTGTCGGGCTTGGATCCACGATTCCAACGGTACCAATTTTGTGTGATTTCGTTGAGAAATGCAAAAGTTATGGCCTTCTGAGTGCGGGAAGCTATTTTGGGTCTCTGCAGCGTTTTCTGTCATTTGACGGGAATGAGCATTAACTGACTGGAGCCGAATATGTTTCTTTTATTTAAATATATCTACCCTCATTAAAAATAAGAAAGTCCAATTTTGTGAAAATCGGAGCTCGGAGTCAAAAGTTATGGCCGTTTGAAGTTCACGGGTCAAACGTTGACTTTTCTTCTTTGTTGCAGCTATTTCAGAAAATTGGCCGATTCGTGTCCCTCGCGTACTTCTGTCCCGGCTGTCCCAGACAAATATCTCCCACATCGGCTGATTCAGCTTCCTTTTCCCTTTTTGTGGCCTTTTCACCTTTTCGCGTCCCTCGCATCCCGCGTGTACTTTTGTCCCGGCTGTCCCGGACAAAATCCCAAACTGCCCGAAATGGACCGTCTTTCGGCAAATCGGCCGATTCGCGTCCCACACGTACTTTTGTCCCGGCTGTCCCAAACCGCGCAAAACAAAAACTTGACGATTTTCCCTACTTTCGGCCGATTCGGCTTTTCGCGTCCGGACGTCCCAACTATCCCGCGGACCACCTGGGACAAAAATGTCTGACTTAGCCGATTTTCTTTGTTTTTTCGGCCCCAAGCTTGGTACGATGAACCAGTACGACCCAAACCCTTCAGACCCAAAATGCTTTAAAACAGTCCTGCAAATTTATTTTTGCATTTTTTCCATTTTCTCAACTTGTTGGGATTTCTTCTTGGATGGGAGAGTTAGAGAGAAGCCGAGGGGGCCCCAAAAACACGATTTCGAACCTTGAATCAATCTACTTGCTCAGGACTGAATAATTTGATGCATGTTATCAAAATTACCTTGAGGGGTGAATTTTGGATAACAAGAATCTTTCATCAAAAAATTTCAAGAGTATCATGACTTTTTTGCGTGGAGCTATAAAGACCTGCGTGGTTTTGATCTAGGTCAAAGCACAATATACCATCAAACTAGATCCTAATGCCAAGCTAGTTCGCGTAAGCAAAGGCCGCTTAATCCCAAAATCGAGCCACTACCGAGAAAGGAGATAACTAAACTCATTGAGGCCTATATTATTTTTCCCATCAAGTACCCCTCTTGGGTAGCTAATTTGGTTCTCGATGCGAAAGAATAATGGGGAGATTTGGTTGTGCGTAGATTTTAGGGATTTGAACTGTGCCTCGTTGAAATACCATTATCCTCTCACGTCAATGGAGAAGATTATTCAAATGGTGGTAGGAGCCCAAAGATTTTCTTTTCTTGATGGATATTCAGGTTACAATCATATTCTAGTCCAAGAATCCAACCAATTCGAAACGGATTTCACTACCAACTGGGGCATGTATGCCTACAACAAAATGTCATTCGGATTGTCTAATATCGGGGCTACTTTCTAAAGAGCCATGGAGCCTGGTTTACCTTGATGACATAATTGTACATTCTAAGCATTCGAGAAGACCGCATCATGCATCTAAGGAAGGTTTTCTAAAGGTATGGGGAATTTGGGGTTTCACTTAACCCCAAAAATGTATTTTGTAGTGCATAAGGGAATGTTATTGGGGCAAAGTTGTTTTCAGAGAAGTACTATCAATCGATCCAGCCAAGATTTGTTCGATTATGTCCTTATCTCTCCCAAGTCACAAGAAGGGTCTCTGGAGTTTTCTATGAACCATAAATTTTTGTGGAGATTCATCCCTTAATTCGCAACATTAGCTAAACCACTGATAGCCATGCTAAAGAAAAACATGCTATTCTCATGGACAAAGGAAGGACAAGAGAGTTTTGAAGCCATCAAAATTGTCATTTCTTAGGCTCCCATGCTGGTAAACCTTAGGTTTGATAAATACTTTATCCTTCATACTTTTGCGCAGTCAAGATAGCATTTCAAGGATCCTCACCAAAGAAAACAAAAACCTGATGGAGCACCCAATTTCTTTCTTCAGTCAATCCCTCAAATACTATGAACTCAAATATTCATTCGTTGAAAAACAAGTCTTTTTGGTTATTTGAGCTTTGAAGAAATTCAATCATATGTTATCCAACAACATAATTCATCTCATGGTGTCTCATCCAGGTGTCAAGGAATTTTTGTTGAACAAAGAGATGAACGAAAAATGCACTGGATGGATCACAAAGGTGATGGATTATGACGTGCACATCAAAGTCACCAAAATTTTTAGAGGTAAAGGTTTGTGTCAACAACTTATATAGAAATGGAATCAAAAGGTGATGAGGATGCGACACTCCTAAATACTAATGAGGTGATGATCAAGTTGACTGGTTATCCAAAATGAATAATTTCATCTTCTTAGGAGTATATCCTGTGAACATGGATAAAAACCAAAGATGAAATTTTCATCTTTAATCTATTTCATATGTTCTAGTAGATAGCGTTCTCTTTCAAAAGGATTTGAATGGTGTCCTCCTTCTATGTGTTGGACCAGAACAGGTAAGTAAGATACTAGAAGAGTTTCATTATGGCCTATCTAGAGGACATTATTCTGCACGAACAACTACTACTAAGATCATGAAAGCCGTCTACTATTGGCCGGATTTTTTCAAAGATGCCCATCTATGGGTAAGGAAATGTAAGGAATGTGCCTTTTTCACGGGCAATCGAAATTGGTGGCTCTTCCGCTGCATCCAATTCAAGTGGATCAACCCTTTGTTCGATGGGGTTGGATTTCATCGGAATGATTAATCCTCCATCCATTGACGGACATAAATGGGTCCTTACTACAACGGACTATTTTACTTGATGGATAGAGGTGGTAGCATTGAAAGAAAGCAATGAGAAGGTAGTTCTGGATTTCTTGGAAGGTATAATGACAAGGTTTGGTGTTCCATTTATAGTCATTTCAGATAATGCGCAGGATTTTCTTGGTATGAAGTTGAGTGAATGGGATGTTAAAAATGGAGTCTACCTCAATACTTTGTCCAATTACTATCCACAAGGAAACGGATTCGCTGATTCTAGTAACAAAAACCTCATCACCGCACAATGAAAACTAACAAGAGGACTCAAAGCATACACAAGTTAAGACTACTCTATGGGAAGATCAGATCACACCTAAAAGGGCCATCAAAAATTCCCCTTTCGTTATTTTATATGGAAGAGAGGTGAAACTTCCACTCTCCTTAGAGTTACCATCTTTGGAGTTAGCTCAACAACTTGAATTTATGGAGAATGATCCTTTGACAGTTAGGTTTGTTGAACTCATAGAGTTGGAAGAAGTACGAAACAAGGCTATGAAGACTTTGGAGCAACATCAAGATCAGGTTAAGAAATATTTTGACAAGAAGGCATCTGACAGGTTTTTTTAAGAGGGAGATTTAGTTCTCAAATGGGATGAAGATAGGGCCAAACCCGAGCAAGCACGCCAAGTTTGACTCTCTCTGGAGTGGTCCATACATCATCATGAGTTGCAAAGAGGTGAATTTGTTTCGTCTATCCAGGCTCAATGGAGAAGAACTACCCATTCATGTGAATGGGATACATCTCAAAGCTTACTTTTGAGTAGCATTCTGCACCTTTTGTATAGTTTAGTTAGGTGTTTTCCTCCAAGTTCTTATGCACATTGTTGTGTGTTGTTATTTTGTTTTCCTTGTTGCTATGTTTTTTGTGTTGTTCTTACACGTTGTATCATCAATGGTAGGTTTTACGGGAGAATGAAGTTAAAAGTTTCCATAAGATTTTGATAATGTTGCTTCAGTCAAAATTCCACAGTATGCCATGAATGCCAAATATTCATCAGATACGGTATACTTCATGCTTAGCATTCTAGGGAGATCCAAGATTTCCTATACCAAGAAGACTCTGTGATATATCACGAGAAGATCATATAACTTTCAAAATTCCAACATTCGAATCCATGCCCAATGGATGACTTAAGGCTACTGGAATCATGCTTAGTAGGAAATCATCCCGAGAGGTCGCCAAAAATGTTATCAAATTTCAAACACATGGCAAAATTGGAGAACGGGGTCTTATCACATTCAAAATGAAACAATGGCCCCATGGACCCACTTACAGTCATTATCAAGATAAAATAATTAAAATAATTAATTAATCATGTTGAGAAGCTTTACCATGTCTCTATGATCCCTAGTTTCCAAAGGAAACTCAAGGAGATCTTAAGTTTCAATAACAGGTGGGGAAATGCCCCAAAAGGGTCTTTGAGCTCAATCGACTCATTGATTAGCCTAGTGAGTGACTCGGTGAGTTGATATCATATTTAAGGTCGAGTTAGAGCTAGGTTGTATTAGCTCGGACCAGGGCTAATTAACATGGGCTTGTATTAAGTTTTTGATGTGACCAAATCATGTCATGGAAATAGACATTAAGCCTAAGAGCTAGAAGCTCATGATGGAGTTGAGATATAACTCATTCTAGATCTAGGCCCCACCAAACCACGAGATGAAGAGCCATATCACTCAGTGGCATATAGGTAAGCTCAAAGGGAGTGGATCGAACCAAGGATCAACTTGGTGTTGGGATTATTTGAAGAATTCACAAAGCAAGCATGAGCCCTCGGTAGTATGGAGGAGCTTGGTAGAGTCGGCAATATAACTTGGGACTCGAATGAGCCATTCCTTGCTTGGGCGAGTTATAGAAGAGCTTGAGTGAGTCAAATATTTTTAGCTGGAAGCTCAAAACATTGGATCCGAGCTAGTGAAACTAGGAGCTCGAGGTGTTTGTGAAAGGTTTGAGCTAAGTTAAGGATGAAAGGCCAAGCCAACAAACAAGTCCATGTATCGAGTTGAATAAAATGTGAGAAACAAGCTAATTTAGCTCAAGAAAGTTACACAAGGAGAGGAAGGTTGCAATATTTGTTGGAAGCTAAGAGGAAATGGTGTCTGACATTGAGAGGCCAACTCGGTGTTGTATGAGCCTTACTGTTGAAATATGAAGTGAGATGATGGGTTGGTTGATCTTTTGTATAGCTCAATTGAGCTAGGTGGTTATGAAAATCAAGTGAGCTAGCTCGTTTGTTGGTATGCGAGCCATTGAGGAGTTATATGAGCTTATCTCACTTGGTTGAGCTAAACAACATCCATCGGGAACAAAGAGATGAGTTGGAGGAGGAGCTCGTGCCTTGGCCTAACTCGGTCATGACTCGGATCACAGGCCTTAGATGTTTTCATGAGTCGGAAAGGAAAGCTTGGTAGCTAGGTTTGGCTCGTCGTAAAGGAAGCTCAAGATGAGAGTTTGGTGGATTTAGCTCAAGATTTCAATCGAGTTAGGCAAATTACTCGACTAGCACAAAAATGGCCTAGAATAACCACCCACGACTTGGGATATAATAAAGGAGCTTGTGAATAATAAGTTTCGAGCTGGGAGGAGGATGTTTCAATGGGAAATCGAGCGGAGATCATGTCTCAGCCAACGCACATTCAGGGAAGATTTTATCTTGTTGTCAGTGAAGTGGGTAGGAAGGATGCGTAAACCCACGCTAAGGCATGAACAAGGAAATCTAGGTGATAATTATCATGCGGAAATGTTGAGATAGCAAAACAATACCAATTTTCCACTTTACGGGGATCATGAAAAGCATCGCCAAGTGGGATAAAACCATGGCAAACCATAATGGGATTTCGTGATTTGCAGGAATTCAAACCAATTTCCTAGTGAGGATTTCATAATGGCAAGCCATTGTAATAATCTTGCGTAGAGAAGAGGTCCAAAATGGTTGCCGAAAACTAGGCAAGAGAAACCAGGGAACATGGGAGGACGTCCTAGCACGACATGTTGAACTATTCAAATGCCAAAACATGAGGTAGTTTGGTTGAAGCTTGGAAGTCAAGAGGAAGAAGATAATCTTCATACAGGATTTTCAAGCTTGAGTTAGGTTATGTCAAAACTCGAAGGAAAAAATGATGGCAGGTGATGCATAGAAATTTGAGCTCCTATATGGCTAGCTCGGTGATGATGCATTTGAGGAGGGAGCATTTTCAAACTTGATATGATAGGAGCTTGAATGTGAACTCCTTGTGGCGAATCTTATTTGTTGGTGACTGATATAGATTTGATTGAGCTTGGGTGGATGAAGCTCAAGCACTGGACCGAAGATCACCGGTCAAGTTATAAGAAGAGCTAAGGTGGTTGACACAAGGAGCTCGTGACTCGGTGACAAGAGTAAATGACTAAAGGAAAACCGAAGGAATCCTATCCTAGGTGAGGGACATGGATTGAGAGATCGTATGAAAAATTATGCTCACACGTAGACGAGCTCGAGACAACTTAGGTGACCAAGTTGGAACCGTGTAAACCACTCGATGCAAGGAAGAAGAGTTAATGAGCCATTGAGATCTCATCACATAGGAAGCAATCCGAAAGAAAGAATGGGATCATGAAGGTGGTGGTTTATTCGAAACATCTAGCTATACATGCATGGAGTTCTCAGATGAGTCAAAGTACCTGACACTAAGCTCGGCAAGCAAGACAATGGGATCGCCAATGTAAGAATACCGCCAAGGAGTGTGAAGAGATAAATGAGCGAAGAGCCAACTCGATGCAAACAAAGGAGCTCATTCAAGCTAAAAGTTAAAACTCGTAAAGAAGGGATCTTAGCTGCATGAGTCAACTCGCTCACCGAGTCATGCAAGAGTGAGGAATGCTCGAGATGGAGCTCATTTGTCATGTAGTGAGCTATCTTGAGAGGCCGACTAGCTCGGCATTGGGATATAAGTATAAAGGGAGCTTGATACATGAGAATAGCAACTCGGTGATTGGTGAAATATGTAAGGTGTCTTGGTCAATAAGATGAGTTGAATGAGCTTAATCGGAAATAATATAGAGCAACTCGTGTATAAACATCGAGTTAAGACCAAGTGAGTTTAGTCAAAGCACAATGGTTTTTTTGAAAATTAAAGGATGTCAAGTTATTTGGTGATGGCGAGTACACGGTGAGGGACTTGGTGGAATCATGAAGCTAGGATAATGCAATGGCGTGGATCTCGGACCCATCTCGGTGAGTTGGCTCGATGAGCCAACCACCGAGTTGGGCTCTTTTTGGCCTTTTCCTCATGATTCCCCCTTCAGACAAACCGGTCAACAAGGGGGCCCACCAAAACTAGTAATTAAATTAATATTTTTATTTTAATATTTTATTAATAATATTTATTATTATTATTAAAATATTTTATTTAAATATTCTTTTAATTAATTGAGAAGATCAAGTCAAACAAACATTAATGGCACATGATGGAAGATTCTCAAAGTGGTTCAACCAACTGTAATAAATACATCATGTGCCTTCAATTTAGGAAGGGAATTTATGACTCCTTCTCTCCTCTCTCTCAACTTCTTCTATAAATGTAAGTTGGAAGCTCATTCCAAAGGGTTCTAATAGGTTAGATAGGTTGGAAAGTTAGACATCTTAGGCAAGTGTGTGTTTTTCAAGAGTCCTCTTTCTTCTGTAAGTTGTCCTTGTATGTTGAGGGAACTTTCAAGCCTTTTTCCAAGATTGTAATGACAACCATATACTCTTGAATGTATGAATCATTGTGCATGTTATTGAAGCTATAAAAGTGTGTGTTTTTGACTAATCTAACCCTTTCATTCTTTTATACTTCTTTGTGCCTTTTCTCATTATTATGCGCAGTACCTTTGTGCAAGTTCACGTTTCTATTACAAGTTCTTGGAGTTTTGTGCTTATCAAGTGGTGGAGTATTACATGTAGTTGAGTTGTGGTGCTTATTCACCCTTCTCAAGTTCATCCTTCTTCACTGGAAAACTAATAACTTGTTTGTCTTATTGAGTTTAACAAAGGGAATGTGTGATTCCTAGTCTGTGGTATTTTGTACCCTCTCTAAGTTATAGTAGGTGAAGTTGACTTGTGGTGCACACACCCTCTTCAAATTAACCCTTCATGAGTCTGGAAACACCCTTTATTTGGTACATCACCATCCCTAGTATAGTTTCATTTCTTACAAATCTCTTTCCCTAAAACCCATGAAAATGTTAGCATAGGTCTAGATAATTGTTTTATCGCACTAGGAGTAGTACAAGCACTTAGTTTAGGAAGAGGAAGAAGTCGGCCTTCTCCGAAGTTTCACCTTGAGCCCAAGTCCCACAGCTTGAGAGGTGATCCCATGTGTCCCAATCACACTGAACATCATGTTCACAATTTGGCCATTCGGAGGGTTTAGTGATTTGATGACAATAAAAGCAGTGTGCTTGTTGATGATGTGTCATCGAATTGAAACAGACCTGGAGTGACTCAAGATGCTCCTCAAATATCTTTTAATTTACCATTAACTACTCAAACCAGGGATGAATTAAGTTCTTATATAATCAAGACAAGTATTTATGTGTCTAAACTAGCTCAAAATAATGAAAACATATAGAAGAAAACTATTGTTATTGTTCTTACTCTTATTCAATCAATTCTAGCATGTGTCCCTTCACCCAAGGTTTATGTATCAATAAGACAAATAAAGGGTGATGTTTATATACATTCCTCTAAATGGGGGCATGGAAAAGAGAAGGTTAAATAACAATCCTCCCCCTAAGTGCAATATTGAGTAAGCCTGTTCTAAGGGCTATTAATGAGGAATATGAGGAAGAGGAGGTGGATGTTGCCCCTCTTATTATGCACAAAAGATAGAAGATGATATTTTTATTAGAGAAGACACTATATAACCAAGTGTCAATGTGGTAGCCAACGAGGGAGGTGTCAATTCAAGCATATGAGATATCGGTTCCAATTCATATGCCCCAGATTCCAATGACTCAAGTGTAAGTGTAGGTACCTATTGCGATTATGACTACAACACCCTTTGTGGAGCCTATCATTCAGTTACAATGGATCCAAGTTTCCCCTTTACCTTAGGATCCAATCACCTTGATGTTATAATCCCATAAAAGGGTGAGACAACAAGAAGAAGATCTAGAGCATTGGCAAGTTTTCATTAATCTACTAAAAGTTATGGGCATTGATCAAGGAGCTAACACTTTTCGATTAATGGTCAATAGGCAACATATGTTGAAGGTAAGACATGCCTAGTTCTTATTAAGGGCCCTGAGGCCCAAGAAGAAGAAATTGTAATTAGAGCTATGAGTCAGCATGAGGCTAAACAAGTTGAAAAAATCCACTAATAGTAACTCTACAACCCTGTAACTCAAGTTTTTGTTGATGTTCCCTTAGAGAATGTTGAAAGTATTATTGTTGCAAATGAGGTAGACATTAAGAGTTTGAGAAAGCTTCATGTGGAAGAAACAAGGTATCCTTCTCCTTCTGAAGGGGTAGTGGGTAAAATTTCAAAAATTGTTGGTGTAGATGATCAACCATCTATATCAATAACTTGAGGAAGAAGAGACCAAGGGTACCGAGGCAAAAGGGGCAAGTGTTGATAAAATATAGGAGATTGTCACCAAGTCCCATGTTGCAACTAGAGTGCAAACAATAGAAGGAGTGCAATAAGTTGTTATGGAACCTTTAACTCAAGCTTAACTACCAGTTCCTGAACTTGAAATCATTCCTCCTCCATCCCAAGAAATGATTGTTACATCAACAATGCCTTTACAACAAAGGTAAGAAGATGAGGAAGTACCGGTGGGGAATTGGTTGGGGCCAACCCTTATAATGAAAAGAAAAGTAAAATGATGGGTATAAGTTTATGTCTTGATGAGCATCACTCCCTTGAACCATTTAAAGCCACCAAAGAAAGCTAGGGTCATGTCTAGGATAATGGCGGGGATCATGGCGAAAGGTTTGTGGAGATTGTTACTTTACCACCTAATGTTATTAGGAGTGAAGTAACCCCTACATATTTCCAAATACTTGGATCCCATTGCATAAACAGTCCACCTTTGAGGGACTTAAGCATGAACTTAATGTGGTATTCAAATATGTAGTCCAAAAAATTGACAAGGAAAAGGAAACTAAGGAGCAATTACAGGAAAAGGTTGATGCCTTATCAACCATTGTTAAAAGTTTAGTCCAAATTCCTTGAAATAACTATGCACTAGTCCCTAATTACTTACAGTTATAAAAATTTCAAAGGACATGAGTACAAGGGTGAAGCCACCAAACAATGGGAGAGTGACCTACTTTTAAAAAGAGAAGATGATCGGGGATAGTGTGGAATGCCACACTTGAATTATGGAAAAAGTATAGGTAGCCAAGAACTTAATTGATAAATGTCAAACTTGAAACCGTGATTCTCTTAGTTGATGATCTATTGGCCAAGGAGGGGATAATCTCCATTGAGAATGAAGGAGAAAGCACATATATTATGTTATCATGAAGATAATAATGTAAACCTTATAGGATTACATCAATAGAATATGAAGTATCAAATATAGGAGAGAAGAATATGTTGATAGCATCGATAGTTTGTTGGATAAATTTTTGAATATGCACATTCTCTTTGTTATAGAGGGTATAAACATGGAAATATTGGTTGGCACCTTTAGGACTAATGTGACTATGGGATTTGATCCATTAAAAGCTTTTGATCGATCTACTATCCAGGAGTTTGTTCATATTGAACATATTTTAGGTAAATTGATCAAGAAGGGCAAGATGGAGAGAGAAATTTCCAATAAGCTAGAAAATGTGTTCTCAAGTGAAGATGTGGTCTTTATTTATCATGTTGGGCCCGATGAGGAATTTATCATAGATAGGTCTAATAAGTTTGATGAATATATAAAGAGAGTTAGGACAGATTTAGGGGAGTGTGTGGTGATTTTAACCTTGAGGTTTAAAGATGATAATATAGTGATTGAAAAATATAATTTTATATGTTCCCTGAAAGAGAATTTTGAAGAAACAAAGTTTAGTTGACACACCTAGATATCCCAAAGTTAAATCAGTCGACTTGAGGAAACAAACAAACTAGTGTTTAAATCATGTCATGATTGTAATTGAAGAGCATCCATGGTCAAAACACACATATATATTATTCATAAGAAATATGCAAATACGAGATCAGGGGAAAAGGTTTGTTAAAATCAAGAAGAATGTTCTTTGTTCCTTGAAGTTCCATTTTAAGAAATTTTGAATGTCTAAGTGCATAAAGAGATGAAATAGAAAAGAAGCAAGATATCACAATCCAACCCATCATGAAACATAAAACATTGTGTATACATGAAAGTAAGAAAAGGGGTTCTATAGGGGACCTGTCCCATGGAAGTATATGCAAAAACATACAAAAGATATCGTGTATGTTACATTATGTGTCAATCACAAATTCTCTCATGAAGATTGGTAGAGGGTTTAAAATATTATCCTTGTAGCGTAAAGAAACTCCTTGTTCTCATCTACGCAGAACACATATTGTGTGTCACCCTCCATTCGTAGGAAATCCCCATACCCATGAGGTCCTTAATGCTCATCTAGGGTCCATCAATAATTTGGATCAACTTAGATTTCTTCCGAGAGATGTAACTCACTCCAACAAGTCAACTCCTCTCGTAAGGTAAGTTTTTATTCTACAAGGAGCTTCATGTTTTGAAAATGGAGTTGGTATGGATTCATCTTCTCACTTGTCTAGGGTGGTCTAACACTTTTTTAGGGAGAAATATTGGATTTTTAGTGGTTCTCTCTCGAGGGAGGTGACTCTTTTCTCCAACTCATCCATTCATTGAATGATTGGGAATTTATTGCCACTGGTACTCACTTGTAAGTTCGTAGTGTGGGAGCTCATGTTCAAATATTACAATAGTGAAGTAATATTTCAATACCACTAGTCATTTCTCTTTGGTGGAAAGACAACGTTGAAGCCAAAATTGCTTCAAAGTGCTAGTATGAAGGTGGTCCTACAAATGGAGAAGATGAA
Organism: Taxus wallichiana var. yunnanensis; assembly: GCA_018340775.1. Lineage (NCBI taxonomy): Eukaryota > Viridiplantae > Streptophyta > Pinopsida > Cupressales > Taxaceae > Taxus > Taxus wallichiana. The sequence continues at coordinate 444,859,605 of CM031234.1, forward strand.
AGAGCGGGACTTGAAATATTGTAAACAAAGGCATCATCATAGAAAGACTATTCATAAAGGCCAACTACACTACATTTTGTGACAAACTCTTTGGGGAAGCACTTGTTCATCTGGAATCTCAAATACCATCCCGATGAATTCCTCATCAGTCTTGAAAGGAGAAAGATAGACCACAAGGTTTCTTATGAAAGCTCTGCCAAGTTGATTCATTCTTTTGCCGATGTCATTTTCTTAAACAAAGTCTCTCTGAATTTTTTTACAAGTCTTATGTTGTGAAAAGCAAGGAAATACTTGTGATTTATAGTGATGGAATGGTGATTTGAGATACCATGCTTCCCGAGAAAATGTGTGTGAGTCATTTATTGCCCAAGTTATTGTAGATATTTTCCAATGTTTGACATGAATTAGAGATTGGGATTAAGTTGTTCACACGTAAAATTTATCTCTCGACTTGATTATGAGTTGATACCCATGCAATATCACATCAAAGAGGATTATTAAGAAATGTATCTTCATCCTTTACTATTTTACTAAACATAATTTCAATTACAACATCAAATCAAATGATGATGACAAAAAAAAAACTCTCCCCAAGAATGCACGCATGATGGTGACAAGACAAGGAAAGAAAAAGGGAGTTCCTTGGCAAAAGTAATAATATTATTCATTCCTCCACAGGATTAATCATAGTTCAAACCATTCCAACCTAGTGTATCAAAGCATATCCATTTCAATTGGAGAATCTTCCCATTGATTTTGGTGAATTTGGAATCTTTTACCCGGTGCTTTTATTTGTTACTAAAGGTTTTAGGGTATCTTTGTATATTCCCTTAAGGGAAATTTTGTATAAGAATTAAGGTCTATCTTCATTCAAGAGGAGGTTATTGTTTTATTTTGTCTAGCTTTGGGTTTTTACTAAGGTGATTACATTATATAGTCATTAACAGGCATTGAGAGCATTTTCATGTCTCCCTTGTCTAAATTGAAGTATATGGAAATATGTGCCATGTTTCAGTCTTATATTTTTGGATGTAATTGAGAAAATATTTTGATGGATATAGTCTTTGATGTAATATTATCTTTATTGGATCAATTAAATACAAAGGAGTCTTTTTAGTTATTGCATAACATTAGTCATTGAATGAGTATTGTGTTGTAGTGTTACTTTACAATATTTGTTTAGTGTTTTTTTAAATCCTTTCTGCAATGCAAAGTGCTTAGGAAGTGATTATTTCCATCCCGTGAGTGTATCTTGGGTGTTATTATTTTGGTTCGGATAAAAATTATTAGAGATTTATGGATAAGTGTTTATGCTTTGAAAATCCAGAGGTTAAATGGTAGTATTTTCTTGAATTTGGTATCAATGAATGCAAATTACCCTTCAGAGGCTATGTTATCTTGATTTCATTTCTTTACGTCTTGGAAGTAACGTGTCCAAATGGTGAGTGTTAATACTTCTCCCCACCAGATCCACCACCCCCATCTCATTTAAACTAAGTATTATTCCATCCTACCCCTTGATTTCATATCCCTTCGCATATCCAACATGATGTCTGCCTACAAATCACATTTATCTTGCATATTTTGAGTGAATTTGCTGTGAATTGTAAAATATTAACATCTCAAGTATCATTTCACCCTAATTTTTCAATATATTCTTCCCAAATGATGTTTGTGATCACATTTTATTTGTCTTTGGTACTATGTGTTAGATGCATTAAGTATGTGTAATGTTTAAGGGACAACTTTTTGAGTGAACATTGCATTTATGGCTATACTTTTCTCAGTTGACCTATCAATAATTATAGGATATTGAATCATAATATCCCTCCTTCATTTAAGCCACCCTTCATGTTCTCTCACCCTGGTTCAGCAGATCCGTAGTAACAAGAGTTAGTCATTTCCTTTGTGTGTGTCTTCTAGTCATTTCCAAGACTGGTGATAAAAGAGTTTTAGATTCTCCCCGACTACAAATGACATATCATCCATTTATCATTATTTAAGAAATTTGATTCGAATTACTACCTTGTCTTTAGGGTGTAAAGCGGGAAATAACACACTTTTGGCACCATTTACGGGGACATGGTTGTCTTAGTTTAGTTCTAAGGCTGTTGTCAAGTTTTGATGTATGATTCATCGAAGTTTTTGTCACGAATTGTCGAGGATTTGTCGGTATTTTTAGTTTTAGGTAATTTCGTTGAACTTTTGGGTATAAGGTTTTTTTAAATTATCAAGTATTATCTAGTGCATTCCTTGTGGATTGATTTATCATTTCTAGATTCTTAATCTCTAGTGGTGGTTCCATCTTAAATTTTAGGTCGGACCAATATTATATTGTTTGTTAAGATCTTGTAGTGTTTCTACATTTAAATTTGGAAGGATTAAGGTCATCATTCGAGATCAGATCTACCTAATAAATGTCTTCCGAGTTGAAAGCCTTGAAAGAAAATAAGGAAGCAAGTCCGGAATCCAGTAAGTGGTCAAAATTCAAGAGGTAAGAACTATAGACACCTATAATTACGCCCAAGCAATTTAAATACTTCAATTGAGCTAATTATCCCCTTTTTCACAAATTGACGACATATCGTCAAAAGCGCTCACATTCCCTCTTGTTGTCGTTAATTAATTACAATACGCTAATTGATTAAGTCACCTATCCAACTAACACCCTAATTAACGACCTTCCGTTAATGAATCACCTCTTCTATCTAGATTAATTAATTATTATTAATTAATTAGTCTCCCCCTTCCTTTAACTAGTAAATCAACATTTAATTGATTTAATCCCCTCATAATAGCCTAAATCGTATTAATATTCCTCTATTTGGCTTCTATAAGCTTACACCTACCTATTAGTTAATCACCTTTGATTAATTAAAGCACCCCCCAACTCCCATGACTTGCTAAGCATATATTAAACCCTTCTAAAGTAAGGTTACCTTTAATAAAGCAACCTTATCCATTCCTAATCATGTTTTACCTTTATCCCACATGCAAAGGGATGAAGTGCTTCCTCTATCCATTGGGCTATATAAGGAGCCCTCCTTCTACCTTTATACCTACACCTAAATCTCTCAAGAGACAAAAGAAAGCACATAGTTTCATACTAATAGCCTTTTGTCATTCTTGAGCCCTCCATCCTCCATTCTTGAAGAGCTAAGCCTCACACCCAAGTATCCATTGAAGGATCAAAGAAAGCAATATTGTTGATTGCCATTGGACTACATAGGTCCACTTGATTTAATTAGGCAATTAGAAGAATAGAGTTCATTAATTTGCATTATGTTTTGATCATTTCAAAGTTATAATGTTGAGGGTAGGACTTGCTTATTTCTTCATCATGATGGTGCACATTTCTCATTTCTAGCTAGGTTAGGAAGCTATTTCTAGGTGGTAGTTTCTTACTTTCAATTTAGCTAAATTGATGAAATACTTGTACACAAGAACATTTAGACTTCGAATCTGGTTATTTCCCTTTGGTTGAAGATTATTCTAGTTATTTTGATAGCTTTGAAACACATATCCCAAAGTATCACTTTCACTCTTTGCTTCAACAAGGCTTCACTCCCAAATCAACTAAGAGTTTCCTTGAGCCTACACATTTTTCACAAGTGAGAGTAGGGTGTCGGTTTCAAAATCATTCCTCTAAGAAATCTCCATAACATTGACCATACTCCCTTGGACCATAGACCACATTTCCATAACTTGGTTTGTCCTCCTCCTAAAAGCCCAATTCATAATAACATGAATCAACCTCCTCCGTGTGCTCCCTTCAAAGTTAATTCCTTCCAACCTATCAATTTTAATGGTGTGATTGGGTAACCAAATGAGGTGCCCAATGAAATAAGAGTTATGTTTCCTAAGTTTCAAGGCAACAATGCTATCGGTAGAGATCAACACTGAAGTTATTTCATAATAACATGGATGATTATGAACTAGAGTATGGGGATGTTTATTAAAAATTATTTGTACACATTCTAGAGGAAGATGTTGGGGAATGGTTTAATGATTTGCCTCATGGGTCATTTGATTCTCTAGAAGAGATGAAAAATTCCTTTAGGATTCAATATGGTGATAGAAGTGACCCTATGTTCCTCTTGTCATAATTTGAAAATATTAATAAGAACCCTAATGAGTGTGTGCAAGATTTTAATACAAGGTTTAATAGAACTCGATGAGATTACCAACTAGTTTAAGATCTAGTGATGAATATTGTTTAATCAAATATTTTGACACTTTTGATAAGAAGGTGGATTACTATTTGAGAGATAAAAATCTTGTCGGTTTGAGGAAATCATTCACCATGGCCATACAAATTAAAAATAGCATTAAGGTTGCTGGTAAACCCCCAAAAAGAGAAGGGGTAAAACTTGTTAACCCTAAAAAACCACAAGCCAACAAGTCTACTGATTTGGAGGAAGTGGTCAAAACCTTATTTGGAGCAGTGAAGGAGATATCATACAAGTTGGCTAGAATTGAGAAGGGGTTGTCTTTTGGTCCTTATAATTAATATCAAAATCAAAATCAAAATCAAAATAAACTCAGAGGAGATCATCAACATGATGATAGAGGGAAGAGACCCCTAAGTCAAAATGATAGGCAACATACTTTCAGAGATAGTATATCACTCTCGACCCATTAGGAGAAAAAGTTACAACTATTGAAGAAGAACATGACATAGATTGATGTGATTAAAAAAATTGCCTCATGCTCCATGCAAACATCATCCTCAAGTAAAGTATAATGTTGGATCATATTTTTATGATTTTTGTGTACTTAATTATCGGGGAAAATTATGAAAAAAGTACTACTTCCGTTTATCTCCTCTATGTTAAAAGCGTAAATGATTTTTGGGCATACATAAAAAAGTATGTTACCTTCCTTTTGAAGTTAATGCATAGATTGATATGGCTCAATATTTTGAGTTGCCCAATCATGATTTTGAATATCTTAGGGCCTTTATGATAAAGAAATGTGATGGAGAGATCCCTTCCAAGGAGGATAGAGAGTTGTTGATAAATGCAACTATTTCCCACGAAATGGAGTACAATCGAGGAATCGAAAGGTTAAAGGTCGACCAAACTGCTAAAGCCAAAATTCCTATTCTAACTAATGTTCCCATAGGTACTCCCAAGAAAATTGTGCCCTCCAAAACCCCTATGAATGACTCGGGGCTAAGTACCCCTTGTTGTTTCCACTTTAAAGGAATATATACCATCTGATAAAATTGTTACTCTTCCTCCCAATACATCTCTACCTAAATATAATGTGTGTGACATGGCTCAAATCCTAAGCCAATTGAAGATTACAATTCCCTTGGTATAATTATTTAGGATTATCGAGCATATAAAGAGGGCATTTGAGGTTTTAGTGTGTAGACACTAAATCACACACTTTGGGTGATTATTTAGTTCTGGTCTCATACTACTATTCATATGGTTTTTGAGTGAAAAAGAGTACTAATCAACCCATGTCTTTGGTCATTTTTCTTTGTTTTATGTTGCTACATTCAATCTTTCACCAGTATTTTCCCCCAAGATTGTTACATTGTGTTTTCCCTACTCTCAGTGGGGCACCCAGCCAAGACCAGGGTGCCCAGGACACCTTGGTCCCCTCTGGGGTGCCTTATTCCTCTTTGCACTTTACTCTCACTTTTTGGGCACTTTCTAGCCATTTAAGCTTTCTATCTTTTTGGTGCTCGGCCTTTTCGGGGTTAATTACGAAATTAGAACAAGATAACCATATAAATATAAAGTTATGAGACCATAATGAGGGACCAAGCACTAAGCACTTACTATCACCACCTAAGGTTGCATCCATCCAAGGAATCTAGAGCTCTATTTGCATCCATCTAGCTCCATCACAAGGGACAAAGGCTAGTTCATCTGCATCACACTTCATAGGATGGGAGTTTATTCTATTCCATGCACCATCTATTTACATTCTACATCTAGTTATTGTTCGCTACTCACAAAGTGCGACTAACATAAGAGCACCTAGGGCACAATCTCCACACACACACCTAGAACTACATTGGCTCCAGAGATGTAGTGCGGTGCTTAATTAGTAAGTCCACCATTATGGCTGCTGAGGAAAATCTAACCCCTTCATATCCATCTTTCTTTTTTAGGGTTTTGATGTTTTGTCTAAGGTTTTGCAGGTGATTCTTCTATTGTATGTCTACAAATGACATCCGGTGAAGTTCAGCAACATTCATGCGATAGGAAACGAACATAGACAATTAGTTAGGGACACCTCGAGAGGAGGATTCTTGTTCATTTCCATAAACCAAAGTTGCCTAGATCTTGGAGCAGGGAACCCGGGTGCCCCTATCCTCTCTAGGTACCCTATTCTACTCGGATAGTTTAGATCTGCATTTTCTTGAGCTCATGTGTGGTCATTTCCTCCTCCTATTCGGTTGGTATCCACTTTGTGACATAGTCTCGAAACATCTTTGAATCTGCTAAGGCCTTTCCTAACCCTCTTTGTCTTTAAGGTTTTACATTTCACTTACTTAATTTGCTTGGGTAATTTTAGCATTGCATTTACTTATTTATTTATCGCTTATATAGCATCAGATTAGACTACAATATTCCATTTTAGTTTAATCATTTTGGTGAACAATCTTCAAATACACTTTCTCCTTGGGCTTTTTCTTCGTATGCCCATCACTTGTAGTGGTCATTTTGGGTCTTTTCAATATTGTGAGTTTCCTCAATTTTCTCGTAGGGTTTCCAAACCAATGGTGATATCCCTACTTCTGTAGCTACCACTAAAAATCCTTTGGATAATTTGAATAATGTTCCTCTTCACGAAATAGAGGCGTCTGATAGTGAAAAATCATACGATGAGGATACCAATGTTGACCAAGACCAATTAAACACACTTACTGATTTTTGACAAGCTTTGCATGATAATCCCACTCATATTCCAGTGTATCCTACATGCTTTGATTGCTGCTAAGAATACTTGTGATGCTTCGGCCTCTATAGTTTTTCATTCTTTGGATCCCATGGTATCCATGCCACCCATTTATGTTTTAGATCCCATTCCTACTACTACCACTCCTACCATTCACCCTAGCACTCCTAATATGCAACTTGGCTCTTCCTCGAATACTCCGATTTAAACTCTTTATATCAAGATTTGTAAACCCAAATTTGTCATCTCCATCTCGCTACTTCTCATACATCACCATATTTAAACTCTACTGTATTGATGCATACTCCTTTTGCACCTACTATCTCTACCTATCCATTTCCACCTAATTTAATCTCTCCCAAATTACCCATCTTTAAAGGCCATGGTGACCCACAAGAGCATCTCCAAGATTTTCATGTAGCATGCCTAGACTATGTGGATGACCATACCATACTAACTAATATTTTTCCTCGTAGTTTACAAGATTATGTGATGCATTGGTTTTATGACCTACATGTCCACTCGATAACCTCTTTTACACATCGGGTGATGTTTTCTCACTCACTTCTCTATCAACATCGGCTTTAATATCTCTTATGCCCAACTCACACAAATCAAATAGGTATCTAATGAACACTTATAGGAATATTTCTTGTTGTAGCCACCTAAAATTTGCTTACGTAATTTAATACTTAAATTGCACTAACTGCCTTTTTATCTTCTCACTAGGTCAAATAACGACACTTCGTTATCTAATTATGCTTTTATTTCACTCAAGATGCCTAATCAATGACACTTTGTTAGTTGTATTCCTCTTAATTAACTATTATACGTTAATTAAGCCTCTAATCTTGCATTTAACCAATAAAACTTCTTATTGGCTAAATCTCGCTTCCAAAACTTCCAAAATCTATCAAAACCCCTTTCATATGCTCCCAGAAAGCTTCTTAAGCCTACTTAGGATCCTTAATTAATCCTAAAAGATTAATTAGCTCCTAATCTAATCAAAAAGTGCATTGACTTGTAAAATTCTATTTTGGGCTTACCTTTTGTCCCACATGCACTAGGATTCTAAACTTTCCCAAATGGAAACCTATAAATACAAGCCTAAGGCATCCCTTTCAACTTTACACCTTACACCACACCTCATTTGCATTAGCTAAAGCTATAGAACATTTGAGCTTGAGCCATTCTCCCTTGTTGGAAAATAGCTTCTCCACCTTGCATCCATTCCTTCAAGCTTGGTTAGTAAGAGAAGATCTAAACATGGCCTTGTAGCCATTTTAGAGAGATCTCTTCACCATATTGAAGCAAACAAAAACTTTGATTATTATATGATCTAAATAGGTTCATGTTTAGATAGCAATATAAAGAGTAAAATAATTTAGTATTTTATTTTGATTTGTTCAAAGTTTCATGCATTTAAATAAGTTAGTTTTATAAGCTCTTATCTTGATGTTCTTGTTTAGTTAGCTTTGTTTTGGAACTATTAGGTGTTAGTTTCAATTCATAAGGTATAGTAAAACTTTATAATGCATACATTTGGCACGCCCGGTGGGAGTAATCCTAGTCCTTTGTCTTTTATTTCAAGCTTTGTTTCAAAGTTGTTTAAACTAACCCTCTTTTGCATTTTTGGTTAAACATAGGCTTTCTTAACTAGTTTAGTTAGAATTGCTTGGGTTTTATGCTCTTTGCAGGATCGAAGGAGGTTAGGTGTTGTCGAAATTGAATGAAATAAACAAAGTTTTAAGTTTTTGACAATTTTTTGTCAAAAATCTTGTATTTTAGTGATCTACAGGAAGGCGCACATACACTCTAAGGGGCGCACATACGCTCTAAGGGGCACACATACGCTCTAAGGGGCACGTATACGTTTCAAGGGTGCGCATACGCCTTTTGGCCACGCATACACTATTAAGGGTGTGCATACATTATTGGGGTGCACATATGCTTCACCGGCTGCACATACATATTATTGCTTCTGCTCTCGTGTTTTTCTACCAAGGGTACGCATACACTCTAAGGGGTGCGCATACACTACACTTGTTTTCTTACATTTAGTCTTCGGCTTAGAGGCATACATATGTTATTAGGGGGCACATATTCTCGGTGGTCAAGCATACGTAATACTACTTCCTACTCTCTATGTTTTACTACCATGGGTGCGCATATGATCTAAAGCGCATGCATACGCTTTGATGGCCACACATGCACTACATTGTTTTTCAAATCTCTCAAATTGTTTCGTGGGTGCGCATATGCCATTGGGGGCACACATATGCTAGCAGGGGTGCGCATACACTAGTAGGGGTGCACATATGTTGTCAGGGTCACGTACATGTTGTTAAGGGCGTGCAGGCATGATCAATTCAAATTTAGTTCTATTTTCAAAGTTTGCATGATTTAATCTTGAATATTTCTAACATCTTGCAGGGTTTCTTAAAGCTAACTATTGATTTGTAGGGTATATGAGATCATGCTTTGTGCTATATTGTTTGGATAAGTTAATGAATGTCACATTTTCATTTATAAGGATAAAATCGCGTATGCTCTTCCCTCACACCTTCTAGGTGATCTTGGGAATCAAATACGATTTTATGTTTTTATCATAGTTTTAGAAATCATTTCATTTAAGCTCAAGGGAAGGAAAAAGCAACATGGTTAAAAAAAAAATCATGCACTTAGGTTATGAATTTTTCCATTTCACAATATAGTAGGATTCCTCATTGTGTATGCTCTTCTTGTGCGTCTTAGGACAATCTCAAGAATCAGAAACAATGTTTTATCCTCTTTTATGATGTTTTGATCATTTAGAGAACTACTAATCTTTACATGAAGGACCAAGAATACGCTTGAAAAATAATCAGGATCTAAACAAAAACTAACATGTTTGTTGTAGGTTGTCAACGGTGTGTAAAACCTCATTTCATAATCCAAAAGATAAAAAACACACTACATTCATCAATCAACACACTGTATATGCAGGTTTTGGTTAAGAGTTACGGCTCATCCACTTTGAACTAGGAGAAACTCCCTTTGGCATAAGCCTTAAGATAACAAGAGGGATGCTCCTAGGAACCCCAAAGTAGTCCATGCAAGAGGGAACCTTGTGGATGAAACGGGAGCGCCTCACTTACCTACTTGTCTAGTATGCACTTGTGAGAATAGAGTCAAAATTATCTTCACGCGACCCCAGTGAAAATACAATTGAACACATTTATTGCTCATTATATCAAAGGGGTAGAGTGAATCCGGGATACTCAAGGTTTAGTCATTGTGACTTCCTTGGTAAACCGAGCTCATGAGATAGTTTATGACACCTAGTTGAGAGAACCAAATAGGAATCCATTTTATCTTGAGGCCAACTTGACTGACTCAAAACATCATGTTCTAAAGAACCATCATGAAGCACTAACTTCTTTGAGGATTCAAAACCTTGTTAGTCAAACAAGGGAGACTCCATTGAAGTTGGGGCCTAGTGATATTCATCACGAAACTTACGATGTGTTACTTTGTCTTAGTTTTTCACTTGCCTTAAGGCAAGGTGAAACTTTGCCAAAGTTATACTTAGTTTGTTTCATCACCACTTGGTTTTACTCCTTTGTATTCTTATTGCCCATTTTGGGACAAAATAAAACAACACACATGGATACCACTAGAAATAATCATGTCCACCACTTTTGTAGTCTACTTGCATGACTAGGTTGCAATGTTGGAATGCAAGTGTTGAAAGTGTGAATGGTACGTCTTCATGTTCTAGTAGGACCTTTGTCTCAAACCCATATTGAGACACATTATCATTATAGTTAGGTAGTCTCATCATTGACTTCCTTTGAGTTGTTATGTTTACACGTATCTTATCACTATAAGTTAGATACTTACGTCTTGTTTTCCTTATAAAACTTGACTTAAGTCTCTAAGTTTTATTATTACGATGCTCGCATAAATGGAAACTTCTTGATGTACTTGGACTTAGTTTTTTATACCAACATTTCCTTAAGTCTTGGAAAATGTCATTATGTTGTTAGCATTGTGGTGACATCATTTTGATTCTAAAAAGCTTGCCTTTGTCTACAAATCTTGATTTCGGTATCCAAATAGTGGTGTTGCTTTGCTCACATTTGTAGCCTCCTTTTCAAGACTTGAACTTTGTTTTTGTTTCGAAAACTCATTTTAGTACACCTGATGGAAGATAGTGTCAACACCTTCTCAGTATTTAGGTCTTGTTTATTTTAAAACTTGACCTAAATAAGTGATATTGTGTTGTCACTATTTACACTAAACCTATCTTTGAAAAACGTAGGGAGTAAATTTTCTTATGGATTAGATCATAGTCTTGATTGTTGAGTCCTAGATGCTTCTTGCTACACGAACCTTGATAGTGGGTCATTCATTATTCTTTGGTGTCCTTTCATCCTTTGATCCCTTGATCAACCATTTTGGCATTTACACTTGTAACTTGTTGTCCAAACCTTGTTGGATTATTGAAACTATGTCATCATGATATGTGTTTTCCTTAGATTCCCTTTAGAAAATCACACGAGCATCTCCATACTTACAAAATTTCTAGTTGGTTTCCATTATACTTCCCAAATTGACGTGAAACCTCATTCCCTTTGAAGAGGTTTAATCACACTATCTAGTTCTAGGAATTTGGACCTAACGATGCCAACAATGATTGACTATCACATGGTTCCTCACACTTATGAAAATAGGGAACTTAGGTTTAGGCATTCACATCAAAAGGCCCACCATGACTAAACCTCGTTTGGTTCTTCGTGCTAGAGAACCCATTCGGGTACCCCACTCCCCACCTTCATCTCATAGTCAGTTGTATGGTTTGGATGCTTTTATTCCAAATTATTATTTAGGTTCCCTCCACTCTTCTTATGATCCAAACTATTCTTCTGATTCTTCTCAATCTTCGAGGATTCTAATCCAAATTATCTCTCGATTCCTCTCAATCTCCTAAACAACATTCTCCTCCTCTAAGGGTTTTTGTTGCCACAAATTCTTCAAATCAAACATCTAATTCGATTCCTATGTCATGGTCCTCCCTTTCTCTACAAGACACCCTTTATCAGACACCTCAACGAAGTCTTCCTCCTTTGAAGATTTGTGTGATTCAAATTCTTTCTCATCAATCATCCAAAGTGACTCCTATGTTGCAATCTAAAGACTTTCTACGCGATCCTATTTGATTTTTGCATTATATCATCTTATAGGTAAGCACATGACATCTTCTTCCACTCACGAGACATCCCAATCTAATTCTACCTCATCTCTTGTGTCATCTTCTTCTATTAATTAGAATCTAATCCCTCTTTGGCCCCTAATCCATTTTAATCATGCCTTATTATATATTCATCCATATTTTAAAGATTGATGCTTTCGTCCATGTTAAACCATTCACAAGAAACAATGTACTAAGATATATTTTCGATGCACTATCCAATTCCTTTGTGGAAGTGATACGGTGAAAAAAATTCTCCTCATCTACATCTTTTATATTTTCCACGCTTGTTAGACCCCTTTCTTCCAATTAACCTATTGTGGTCGACCACCAAACCATTTTGATCGATTCTTTTAGAATGAAGAAGCGATAAAATAATTCATGGGGTTACACGATGACATGCCTCTAGAGGACCATAAGCAAGGATTCTCTTTAGACCTTAATGTGTTCACGTATTGTGGGGAAGAAGTTGATTCCGTTTGTCAGAAAATAGAGGAAGACCATAGGATCATCAAAATTGATCCTTCTCTTATTATTCCATCTTCACATTCTTCATTGCATGATGAAATGCCTGGGTCTAGCATTGATCCATGGCCTATCTTCTCATTACCCAATCATTATTTATCTATCATGATTCCTCTATCACAATCTCACCATGGGTCACCGCCTAGCAAACCATCATCTTCTTCTACATATGGGCTACCTCCTAGTATCCCTTCATCATCTATTTGTGGGTTGTGTCCAGGGAAGCCCTTTATCCTCTATTATTGGGCCACAACATAATAGCCATCTGTTTTCTACTTGTGGGTCACCTCTGGGTAGCCCATTATCTTCTATTCTTGGGTTGCGTCCTAGTAGCCCTCCATTATTTTCTATTTATGAGTCACCTTGGGGTAGCCCATTACCTTCAATTCTTGGGTCGCATCCTAGTAGCCCTTCATCCTCTTATATCTATAGGACACCTCCGAGTAGTCCCTCATCTTCTATACTTGGGCCACATCCTAGTATCCCTTCTTCATTTTTCTATAGGACACCTCACGATAGCCCATCTTCTTCAATTCTTAGACCATATCCCTTCCATCCATCACGTTATCCATCTATCAATGATTGTGGCAAGCCAACCATCATTTCTCACATCAATCCTCCTCGTCCAATTTCTTCCCCACTTCTTGGGATCGAAAAGTTACGTCTCAACCTATAAGAAACCCAAAAATTTCTTTATCAAGCTATGATCAAAAATTCCAAGAGCTCCAAAGCTCCCAACAAATCAAATGATCATAAATTTCATAATCAAACATGGTTCAATAATGCACACTAACGCAACCATAAAGTATGGCGCAAAGTGCATAAATATATAGATAGGAAACTCAAGATCTCACATAAGAAATCCATGCTTTAAAATAAGACACAAGTAATTTGTTGAGTATGAGCTCACCACAATCATCAAGATCAGAGATAACATGACTATTGATAAGCAAACACACCTAATCTCCTTATCAAGGAAATCGCTAACATTTTTTTGGATCTTATCATGTCAAGTGACTTGCCGGTCCCACTTTTCATAAAATATAAAGTACAAAAATATATAAAACATTAAAACATTACAAAAAAATGAAAAGTACAAAGATCAAACATTGCAATCAGGTATTGCATACACATGGATGTTCTTTCTTCCTTTATTTTCATTCCTCTGCAAGGAATTCACCATTTTAATCCCTTCGATGATATTTTGCTTAGTCTATTCATGCGCATTTTGTGAAAGTTATCTCTATAGTATCGGTTTGACCTTGGTATTTCATCACCTTGGTAAATTAAAGAACGACTGACCTCTTAGAGACCCTATCACATTCAACATTTAATAAACTTGTTGCAAATAAATTTTTGATATATTTTTTTACACTAGCCAGTTTCATCATCACAATCACTTCCACATCCTTCCATCAAGCCATTAGTGGTTCTTAACCCCTTGTCAAAACAATTGAAAGATCTGAAATAAGTTTTTCAAAAAACAAAAGAAATAATCAAAAAAACAAAAGCAAAAAGAAAATTGATATATAAACTCTCTCTTGGGGTATTTCCAGTATCTCTATCGGGGCTATGGGCACTGATTTGGAAGTAGAGAAATTATGTGACTAGAATTAAATACATCTTCCTTGAGGCTATGGATGCATGTCTGGTAGCGAAGCAATGTACAGATCTCTTTCCACATTTCATTCACAAATCAACTTTCAAAATCAATCATTCCTACACATTGGCTAGTTTTTCCTCACTTACTTCCTATTAAATATTCACTTTGAGAAGTAATTAATTTCCACAAAAATGCACTAGATATCTAGGAGAAAATAGGATTAGTATGTTACCAAGTGTTTTTTTTTTGACCTTGTTCAGACTCTTACTTTAGTCCATATCTTGTCTCACGATGTATGCCTTTGGTTAATCGTTTTTTCGTCGTGAGGCTTCTAAGCTACATTCATAACATTTGTTGTTCTTCTACTTCATTTAGAACATCCATGTGTATAAGATTGTATTTTTCCATGTTTGAGGGAACCTTTGTCCCCTTTCACAAAAACAATCTTCTGCTTCTTTCTATCAAACATTGCTTGGCATCTCAAGTTGGGGCCATCTTCACATCTTCACTATCTTGAACATATGCACGTAATTATTCCTTGTACATCCCATTTATCACTGGGGGCATCCATGTTCCCTTCTTTTCATGTACATAGTTTAGGAAAACTTTCAAAAATACCAAAACATTCAAAAATGTTTAAAAAATCACAAAAAAATTTGTATAACTTTTGAAAAATCCAAAACATTCAAATATGTTAGTTGGACAAATCAAAACATACGCATTGGAAAACTCAAAAACAATATAAAAACTTTCACAAAAATCCTAAAAATTGAAAACATCACATAAATCAAAAAAATTGGTAACAAGCATGCACGCAGTTGAAGCATGTATCACATGCATCGTACTCAAACATCAAAGATCATCCCATAAAACATCTCTCTTTGGTTCTCATTTATTCTTGTGTGCAACTCACGAATCATCTGGATCCACCCTCCATTAACAAAGTTGGTCTGTTTTTGTATGTACGTACTATCTTGGTATAACGAGTTGCCTAGTACAATTTCATAGTGCATGAATTCTTTTTCATGGGACCCCTACATCCTTTGTAAATTCCCCTCACATGTACCCTTGCTTGAGACACCATCATTAACCCTTCTCGTTAATTTTCACAGTCAAAATCAAATCTTGATAACAAAAACATTTGTGTAGTTGTCTTAAACGTTTTTTGTTTGAGTATATGTGTGTGTAATTGTTTTCCCTGTTAGGTTAGCTCATTTACTTTCTCATGTTGCATTGCATTTTATATGTTACATTGAGTTAGTGTTTTGGAAATGAACAATTGTTTGTGTTATGGCTTTTCATGTCATCTTTCACTTTTGTTGTATGTGTTCATTTATAATAAAGAATGATGAAGTAGATCATGAGTAATATGATGAAATAAAGTTGTTTACATTAGTTGGATGCAAGCTATTTCCATTCTCTTCATCTTCAATTTTCTTCCCTATCATTTTCTTCTATCCTACACTATTCTTCCAAATCACTTGGGGCAATAGGGATCACCTTCTATCCCCCTCTCCCCACTTCCTTTCTTATATCTTTTTCTTTCTCGTCGATCACCTCTTTCATCACCACATCGACACTCAAGGGGGAATCCTTCATTTTACTAATTTTTATGCTATACATTCAATATTTTTACTTGTTTATGCTTGTCTAATTTATTTACAAAGTGGTGTCACTTACACCACCCCAAAAGAGGGCAAATGTAGACACCTAAAATCCGCTTACGCAATTTAATACTTAAATTGTACTAACAATCTTCTTATCTTCTCACTAGGTCAAATAACAACACTTCATTATAGCTATGCTTCTATTTCACTTAGGATACCCAATTAACGACGATGTGTTATTTGTATTCCTCTTAATTAACTATTATATGTTAATTAAGCATCTAATCTTGAATTTAACTAATAAACCTTCTTATTGGCTAAATCTTGCTTCCAGAACTTCCAAAATCTATCAAAACCCCTTTCAGATGCCCTCAAAAGCTTCCTAAGCCTACTTAGGATCCTTAATTAATCCTAAAATATTAATTAGCTCCTAATATAATCAAAAAGTGCATTGACTTGTAAAAGTATATTTTGGGCTTACCTTTTGTCCCACATGCACTAGGATTGTAAACTTTCCTAAATGGAAACCTCAGTAAATACAAGCCTAAGGCATCCCTTTCAACTTTATACCTTATACCACACCTCATTTGCATTAGCTAAATCTATAGAACATTTGAGCTTGAGCTATTCTCCCTTGTTTGAAAATAGCTTCTCTACCTTGCATTCATTATTTCAATCTTGGTTAGTAAGAGAAGATATAAACATGGCCTTGTAGCCATTTTAGAGAGATCTCTTCACCATATTGAAGCAAACAACAAACTTTGATTATTATATGATCTAAATAGGTTCATGCTTAGATAGTAATCTAAAGAGTAAAATAGCTTAGTGTGTTAGTTTGATTTATTCAAAGTTCCATGCATTTGAAGAAGTTAGTTTTATAAGCTCTTATCTTGATGTTCTTGTTTAGTTAGCTTTTTTTAACTATTAGGTGTTAGTTTCAATTCATAAGGTATAGTAAAAATTTACAATGCATTCACTTGTGTTACAAAAACAACTTAGCTAAGATGTCAAATGTGCTTGTGGATGTTGAGCTTCAAGACTTATTCATTCAGAGTCTCTTACCACCTCTCTAGGAGAGTGTTCTCTTTGATACATCTCCTTCATTCAATCAACTTTTTCATACTCTTAAACTTTGTGAAACCAAGCTCTTAGCTATAGGAAAGCTTAAATACCAAGAGCAAGCATCGTCCTCTACGTGTTTTCAAAGTAAGTCAACATTCAAACCATCTATAACTAAACCAATGGACACAAAATCTATCATCAACACAATCTACCGCTAAAGAGCTTCAATTGCAAGCTGCATCAAGCATATATTCACTAAGTTTAGTGTACCACTGCATATTTTACTACCACAACTTGTTGATAAAAACCTCATTACACTGTATTCTCCATTACAAATAGATCCATCTTGACCAGAAGGATATAATTTCGATGAAAATTCCCATTTCGACTATCATCAATGCGTAGGACACTCCACTGATTGTTGCTTTTGACTTCGATTTCTCATTCAGGGTTTGATCAATAATGGTAAAATTGAGCTTCTAGAACCTATAATTTCTCCACCTATAAATGAAAATCATAAGCTCAAAATATTTAACAACCCTCTACCCAAACATGACACAAAAGTGATTAAATATTCAGCTAATTATGTATATCATGTAGTGCCTCCTCCTACATCAGGGGCTCTTGACTTTCTAGTTGTGCATACTGACGCTTCTCCACCAATCATCTCCTTCTCCGACCATGATTATCATGCAAATTTCACTTCTAATCACTTACATATCAATGCATCTATTGGCTTGGTTTCTATCAATAATACTAAGGTTGATCCGTCTTGGCCCATTAGTGTATGCTCTATTGCACTTCTTATCACTATTGGCTATCCGTTATCACAAATTACATATCCCATGAATAATTCATATGGTGTTGTCAAACTTTGTGTTATGGTAGGTCCTCTTACTATGCTTGTACCCTTCCTTATTGGACAAGCAATCGATGGTTGTGACATGCTTCTAGGCCTCAACTAGATTTGTAGGTCTAAGTCCATCATCTCTATGAATCATTTGTGACTCAAATTAATTCATAACAATCAATTTGTTTCTATCGATGGTGTACCTCCATCTAATCCATGGTCATCATCTCCTCAAGCACCGGTTAATGCATCTCCTACTTCATCTAGTACATCACAATCTATGTTACTTAAAGCCCAATCCACTACCGGTTTGCCTACTAGTACACCATCTACGCGGCGTCACCGTTGTACTAGTCCTACACATTGGCATAGGTCTGTTATCCAAAATAAGCCCCTTGCTCATTTTTGGCTAACTTCCTTTCATTCCTTCCTCCCTTGTGCCTCAGATGAATTTTTCTACTTTTCAGGCACTCAAAATTTTCTGGAAATGGTTTCATTGGATAGAGGATCTCTTAACTTTCCAGAAAGGTAAAGTTTTCCTCCTAACTCCTTGTATTTTACAAGTTATGGCTCTGCAGAGTTTTGGAGGGAAATTTTCCCAAGGAGGTCCACACCCAATCAAAAAGCGGCACGTGTCGGCGGAATGGCGGGAGGCGAGTTGAGTTTGAAATTTTTACCAAGGAATGGCAGGGCGCGCAAAGAAAATTTTTGGCCCGAAGGCCTGCCATCCTATAGGAAGAGGCCATGTGTCCAAGGAGTCATCGGGGGTCGGACCGGCATGAAGAAGTTAGGAAAATTTCCCAAAGCTGGTGAAAATGGATAATCTCTCGCCCAAAGGCCCGCATTAGCGAATCAAAACATGACATGTGTCCTCGGAGCGTCGGGAGGCGGAAGCGCAGAGAGAAATTTTCCATTTTGCCAAAGTATGGCAAAAGGCGTAGAAAAATCTGCCCCGATGGCCCGTGCCAATCAGAAGCTGCCACATGTCCATGTGGCTGGCGAAAATCTTAAGGCGGGTCCGCAGAGGGAAAAGAGCTAGTTCAGGCCCATGCCAATGGGAAGGTGCCACATGTCCCATTCGAGGAAATGGTCGGAGTCAACGAAAAATTGGAAGCGCGCCCCGAGGGCCAATAAGAAGGTACCATGTGGCATCGGAGCGGTGGGGGTGGAGATTTTTGGGGAAATTTTTCCAAAATTCAAAAAAGGGGAAAATTTTAAACTTTCGTCCCGCCAACCCATTTTTGCCCTTTTTGCCCTAAATCTTCAGAGGGGCATAACTTTTGATCTAAAGCTTGGATTTTCACATTCTTGGTATCATTGGAAAGATGGTGAAATTATCTACACGATGGAGGGTCTAATTTTGTATTTTGATGGAGAATTTTGGGAGAAAATGGAGAAACGTCCCTGGCACAAAAAAACACATAATTGACTTTCAACCACCAAATTTAATGAAGTATGGTCATTTTTGGGTCTGCAAAACAATGTACTCCTAAGTATGGGTTCATCCATGAAGCCCATCACTTTGCAGGTGAAATTTGAGGAATTTGGTTGGTGGTTGAATTCATAAATTCATTTTTACCCGCATTTTTTTCTCTCTCTCCTTCTATTTGACCATTAAAAGCCAAATTTGGCTCATTTGTAAAGGGTTGAACATATTGTTGCTCTGTAAGCTCTCTTTTCTTCCTCAGCAAGTGGATTTGTATAGTTTCATACCTCTCATACAGATTACAACATGTGTTTTGCCTCCTGGCCATTGTAATGCACTGTATTGAACCTGGGAATGATAATGTATGTTCTGTGATTCATTTTCCCCAATCCTTTCATGTGTTTATCATTATCTTTTGATCTCTCATTACATTCGACAATCTGTGCATGTTTTGTGTTGTATTTCTTATGATCTGTGTAAATTTTGCAAAGCATATGTTCACCACTCCCTTGGTGTATCACCACTTTCAATTAGTTTTATTTCTTCGCATCTTTTATCTCTGTCTCCTTGGAATTTAGAGTAGGATCTAGTATTAAACCTCTGCAAAGTTCATGCATACACCTGATCAGAGGAGTGAAGGAACCAACCTTTAATTTGGAGATTCTTTTCCCATTTTTGCAAGTCCCACACTTGGGGAAAAGATTCAATGTTGTGCAATCACACTGGATGTCCATTATCAAACTAGAAATCTGAGAAAACATCCAAGGGTGTTGCTGATTTACACTAACAGGTCCATTCCTCACATAGTTACTACCTCTCGATGTAGGTCACTACCTCATTTTATTCCATGCGGGTGTTCATCACCTCTGCACTCAGCTTCTCATCGCTCTGCTTCACCTATGCATTTTTTTACACCTACGCACTCATCATATATTCATCCATCACATACACATAGGATTCACTCACTTCTGTAGTGTCTATTTACTATACCACCACTATTAGCGCATAGTCATATGCCTTCGTCACCACCAACATAGCATGAGGGATCTTTGTGCTTCACTTTCATTGGATAGTTCATTTGATCACATGCACTTGGGGGCATAACACTCACCCAACCCCCAAACCTAGCATCGGCACATGTTTTATACTCACATTAATCATGTTAGCATCATCACACCCGATGACACACTCTTGTGCTTCGGTTCACAATTTCTTGTTGAGGGATTCCTACACACATGAACCTCACACACTACACATTATGCATTACGCATATCTCATTACATCTTATCACCACTACGCATACTACACATCTTACATATCTACTCATACGTGTTGCACTCACTACCCTATGACGCACTCTAGTCTCACGATCCATATTGGATTGTTGAGGGTATACATCACAAATGGACCTCATCACACTCACACATTCATCATTCAACCTTCTATCATGTGATATTACTAGGTTAGTGACATACATTATATGCTAAATCGTCACCTATTCCACCATCTTATAGTGGTATACGCCATAGGCTACATCACCACTCCTTTCACTCATCTTATAGTGATATACACCATAGGATACAACATCACTTACTCTGGTATCATCATCCCCTATTCTACTCATCATTTAGTGATATACGCTTTACGCTAAATCATCACTCCTTCAATCATCTTTTCATGATATATGCTTAGGCTACTGAGTCTTGAAAACTTCATCTTTAGGTTGCATGTCATCACCACACATATGCATTCACCATAGTGCACTACACATAACACACACTTCGACCATTTCCTGATGATGCACTCTCATTTATAATTCATTCTTAACTATTGAGGGGTAATAAAAAAATGAACCTCACTGCATACAATTACATTCACTCGGGGGCACGCAGCTCCTATCATCCATCTTGCATTCCATTTCATTCATCCACAACATGTTGTATATCTTCATTGCATTTACTTTTGCTTACATTTTCTTGTACATGTTAGTCTTATTACACATGCTAGATATATCTCTTGTATGCCATTATCTTTACCATATACACATACATGTTCACGTAATTTTCTAGTTTTGATCACAAATATAGAGCTTTTACACATAGCATGAATGTTTGGCACACTATCAATCCCACGGCATCTCTGGGGTATCCACTTTGTATACTACAAGTGTTATTGTTTTGTAGACACTAAAGCATGCACTTTGGGTATTGTTTTGTCCCGATCTCATACTACTATTTATATAGTTTTTGAGTGAAGAAAATACTAATTAATCCCCATCTTTTGGAAATTTTACTTTATTTTCTATCACCAATGCCGACCTCCCGCACATACATGCCTAGTTTGTTTTTATCATTTTGTGTCATTTTATCCTTGGTGGGGCACCCACATGTGCCATGGTCCCTGTCGGAGCACCCGATCCTTTTGCACTTTCCCACCACTTTCGGGCACTTTCTAGTCATTTGAGCTTCTTATCTTTTGGGTGGTTGGCCTTTTTTGGGGTGAATTACTAAATTAGAACAAGAGAACCATATAAATATAAAGTTATGAGAGCATAATGAGGGACCAAGCATTAGTCACCACTATCATCATCTAAGTTGCATCCATCTAGAGTGCATTTGCATCCATCTAGCTCCATCACAAGGGACAAAGCTATTTCATCTGCATCACACAAGCATAGGAGGGAATTTTATTTTATTTCATCCACCATTCTATTACATTTTCTACACATAGTTATTGTTCACTACTTTCACAAAGTGTGACTGGCACAAGAGCAACCTAGGGCATGATCGCACATACACACACATAGAACTACATTGGGTCTAAGATGTATTGTAATGCTCAGTTAGTAAGTCCACCATTGTGGCACGAGGACAGTCTAACCCCTTCATTTGCATTTTTATTTTTAGGATTTAATGTTTGTTTTTGGGGTCTTAGAGGTCTATTCTTCAACATTGATCATTAGCGACATTCGGTGTAAAGTAGGAAGTTACACATGACATGTAGCAAGGGCTTCACATCATCATCCAACCCTGTAAATCTAGTTTATGGACCTCCTGCACAGACTAAGGCACCCAAAATGCAAACTAGGGCACCCACATGCACCTTGATCCTCTCCCATGTGCCCCAGTCTAGTCAAACAGCTCAGATCTGTCCATTTTGGGACCTCTGCATGTTCGTTCCTACTTCTAAAATATGTATTTTATCTTACAACACAGTTGAGATCAGCCCACAAATATGTTAAGCTCCAACCCTACTTGTTAATTAGGGTTTCACATTTTCATTAGTTTAGTTGCTGGGTCACTTTCTATATTTATTCATTGCATTTATTTACTATTATTTACTGTTGTTCCTAGTTAGATTAACTTAATAAAATCCACATTTTAGTTAATCATGTTTCATGTTATACTTAGCACTTTACATTCTTGGTTATACATGTTTTTGACATATGGGTTATCTTTCTAACATGCTAACGGGTGCTTCATGTACAACATTTGTTTTACAAGATTACTTGTTGCCATGACTATTTGTCTATTTGTTCTTGCTTGTCATTTTTTGCTATTGTATGCGGGCCTTGCCCTTTGTTTGGTGTACACACTTGTTTGTTTGTATGTGGCCACTATGGCCTTGAGTGTCTTGCAACATCGTGAGTGATGTCCCATGTTTGCAACCCACTTTTCACGGTATATGATTGGTTTCTTATGTGTTTACTTGCATTCTAGCTTATACATTGTCTGTGTAGCTTACACTTGTTTTCTATATACATGTTTGTTTGTACTAACACTTTTTTTCCTAACCACTTGTTTGCATGTGCCTTGGTTTCTACTAAGCACATTCCCTTCCCCTATAGGGCACATTTTCTATGGTCAGTCCTATTTTAGGGCTGCATTCTCCTATATGTGATGTCGTGTGCACCCCAAAGAGGGGGCATCATTTGGGTTTATACACACTACATAGCACAAGACGGTACATTTCAGCTTTTTCATCCATGACACAGTGGGTTATACAATGAGTGGGTTCAGACCAGTCTACAAAACTCCATACACAACAGCTTTTATAGGGTAGATTGTCCTTAGCATTTTGGGGAGTAGTTACAGGTTAGAGGAACATTGAACTTTCCTCCGTATACTTATTTGGCCCAGTGGTGTCGGATCGCCCAAAAAAACCGGGCGTAAAGATAAAGATCCCTTCACACACTAAGGAAGTAGTTATAGGTTGGAGAATAAAACATATTTCTCCCTACACTTCTTCGACCAAGTGGCATGAGATCACCCAAAAACTCGCACTTCATCAACATTTACAAGATCCTTTCTACACCCTTTTTCTCATCATGGATCAGGTGCACATGTTCCTTTTTCATTTTCATAATTTCATTACATTACTTTTTACATACAAACGTGTGTCTTTACATATGGTTTTACACATATACATGCATCTTTACATACGGTTTTTACACATATGCATGTGTATTTGAGTACTTGGTCATCTTCTCCTTTACATGTATGTATGTATGGGAAGCAAGCAATCAATAACAATAACTACATCACTTGGCGTCGGACACATCATCCTAACATGCAAGTACATCACACACATTGGCATCTACACACGTGTTTCCACCTTAGGTTCACTCTCATCACTTTTTACACTTTTTGCATCTTTAGTCTCCACGCTCCATCTTTTTGTCACCCCATGATTTATCTAGTCCTCGCGTGTTTTCTACACCACTCTAGATGGATATCAAGTACACATCTCTATCTACTTTATGTTACCAAGATTTCCACTCACCAACATAAAGTGGGGGAAAATGTAGACACTAAATCACACACTTTGGGTATATATTTAGTCTCGGTCTCATACTACTATTCATATTGTTTTTAGTGAAAAATAGTACTAATTAACCCATGTATTTGGTCATTTTTCTTTGCTTTCTATTGCTACATTCGATCTTTCACCCATATTTTCCGAGTCAAGTACTATTACACTGTGTTTTCCTACTCGACTAGGGTGCCCACCAAGAAGGTTGCCCAATACCCTGGTCCCCGGGGTGCTCTGATCCTCTTTGCACTTTACTCTCACTTTTTGGGCACTTTCTAGTCATAAATATAAAGTTATGAGACCATAACGAGGGAGGAAGCACTAAGTACTTACTATCACCACCTAAGGTTACATCCATCCAAGGCATCTAGAGCTCCATTTGCATCCATCTAGCTCCATCACAAGGGACAAAGGTTGGTTCATCTGCATCACACTTCATAGGAGGGGAATTTATTCTATTCCATGCACCATCTATTTACATTCTTCATCTAGTTATTTCTCGTTACTCACAAAGTGTGAGTGACACAAGAGCACCTAGGGCATAGTTTCACACACACACTTAGAACTACATTGGGTTTGAGATGTAGTGCAACGCTTAGTTGGTAAGTCCACCATTGTGGCCACTAAGGATAGTACGACCCCTTCATATGCATCTTTCTTTTTAGGGTTTTGATGCTTTATCGGGGTTTTACATGTGACTCTTCTTCATTGCAGATCTACATCGACATCTAGTGAAGTTCAACAACATTCACGTGACATGAAGTGAACACAAACCCAAAATGCTAACAATATTCATTCCTGAACAAACTCATTACACTCAAAACCTACGATGAGCAATGGAATTTTCACATAACACCCAATATTAATGAAAGGTAAGAAAGAATAATCAAACTATGAATGGTTTCAAGATTTAAAACAAACACAATTCCATTGCTCCGTATGAATTTACACAATACATTTCAGTAGGGGAAAGGCAAGAAATGCCATTACAGATTTGAGAAGAATGCCTTAAGCCCCAAAATGAAATGGGTTACATGGGAGAAGAAAGGTGATCAACCCTTTAAATGTGCAGCCCCTTACAATAATTATAGCAGAAGTTGAGAAGAGAGAGAGAGGGAAGAAATCCCAAAAATTCAAAACCCATTAAAAAAATCCTTGTTTAATCTTGCAATGAGTGTGGAGTATTTTCAAGATCTTTGCTCCATTAATGTGTTTACCTTGTGCTTTAAATAAATTGTTGTGATTGTACCTCCTGTCTATTCTAGCTCATGTAGCTCCATCATGACCCCTACTTTTCCACCAACCTCCATTAATGACTTCACCTACCCAAGGGCACTGTTTACTGTTCCCAAATTTTGGAGGTCAGAACCTCCTAAATCCCAAATTTGATGATTCCATGCTATAGAGATTCTCCTTACGATTTCTGATGACTATTTGTTTGCGAGAATCGGACATCCGAGGCTCAAGATATAAAATTTGGAGTTTGATGGACCTGTAACTTTGGGGTTTAAAAAACCTCCAAAAAATCCATTTTTTATGATTTTATCATGTTGTTACTAAAAATATCTCTTCCTCAGCTTTCCCACGACTGTAATTTTAAATCATTCTGACATTTCTTTCTCCATTTATGAGCACTTCAAATCAAGGGTTTGAATGGCCCATTGGGGCTCTACAACTTCAATGGTGCATTGGCTCACCAAGTAGCTCACCTAGCTACTCAATGAGCCAAGGGATGAGTTACCTTTTACCAATTGATCCCAACTACTCTCTGCTTAGGGCTCCACACTTTCCTTCCATGAGCTCTTACTTGGCGTGTTTTGGCGAGCTCTATCTTGGCTTCTCGTTCTTTGTTTACATGAGCCCAAAAATAGATCGCTTGCATTCTCCATTGAGTTCTTGATTCTCGGCGAGCTATGTTGTCCATGTGGTGCCCCACCAATCACTTCACTTCTTCTTTCCCAACACGAGCCAACTCATTTATCAAGTCCAACCCATGCATTTTGGATCTTACCAAATCGGGCTTTTAGACATGGTATTTTCAGATTTTGGGTGATTCACTTTTGGGGTATGTCACTGTTCATGCACTCCAATCGTGTATGAATTCTGAATTCCCAAAATCTTGAAATCTGAAATTTGGAGTTTGGGTTTGAGACCTCTCCCATGTTTTTTCCTTGCCAACATTGAATTGACCATCGAACCACGAAGCCATGGACTTCCAAAGTTTGAAACACCTCGAAGTCTCGAAATGTGCCCAACATTCATTTGTAATGTATGTTCTTATGACAAACTGAGCTCTTCTTTATTACAATTCCCTCCAATCCTTCATTAAAACTCACTACTCCTCAATCCTTACAACACCTGATCATCATAGCTCGATGGGCGAGCCTTATTCATCCCCGAGTCCTTCTTTCCCTCATTGAAATCTCTATGACCGTCAAGCTCCTTGCATTCTTCACCGAGCTTCCCACATTTTTTCCCGCATAAGACTTCACCATGTCACCTCGTCCATTCGTCATTAGGACCCCACAACTTACATGTGCCTCCAGCGAGATACTCCAATACGCTACCCTAGCCTTTACTTGGGCTAGCTTAATTTTGTAGTGTCCTATGCCGAGTTCTCTAGTTTTCCTGAGCTTGATCCACTACGTTGCATTTCTATATGGCTCGCCAAGCCATATTCGATCCTTGTGTTGACCTCCAGGGCTTCCAATTTCTTAAGTTGATTATGAGCTCCATTGTGAGTCACGAGTTAATTTTCATGCGATGATTATAGTAAATCTTTCATCATGGTTTTCTTGTATTCATGTTTAGCCTCATCAGTAGTGAAATTTTTGTACCGATCGGTTCATTCGTTTCATCTGGCGTGGCTTACTGGTTTGTCAATGAGTCCACATGGCCACCACCTGGTCTTTTGTATGTATCATTGAGCCGGACCTTGGTCTAGAATTCTCTAATTGTGAGATTAGCTTGCTATTTTCTTATGCCCCATGTAATCTCCTCTCCTTATGGTTTTTTTCATCTTACGCTTTTGCTCGTGAGCTTGAAGTATCAAGCTACCTCCTCATGTAGATCTAACTCGGGCCCCACGAGATGTTGATTCCTTTCCACAGAGCCGGCCAACGGCTCATCGCTTACTATTGCCTTCATGTGGGCCGAGCTAGCTTAGCCTCTTGACAAGTTTGTTGCACTATCTCGCCATGTAGCTCGGTCAAGGACCTCGGCGCTCTTTGTGTCTACAACTTGGTTGTGTTGGCCCCTTGTCCTTTTACCACCGCCTGTGGTTTGAGTTGAGCTTCAACTCACTACTACTTCACATGTGCATCACCCACTAACACAAATATTGGCTGAGCTTGGCCCCCATATAATTCCTTTCCTGACAAGAGTTCTACACAACCCAGGTCATCGAGTTACTCGACAAGATCTTTTCTAGCTTGGACGGCCTATATGAGGTCAAGATTGAACATTTTGATACCTAAGATCCCAATTTAATGTCAAAGGCCTACTAAGGAGTGCAATGAGGGTTTTGAGATTTGACTTGAATTCTTCCATTTTGCTTGCTTTGTCCGGATGTGGGCTAGGGGTGGCCATTTTTACCTTTGGGGTAAAAAGTTTCAACAATTTGGCGACTCACGGGGACATCTACCTGCTAGATGTTCTTATATCAGTAACCCTAAAGCATGTCCAAAGTGGGCATGAGTCATTGTATACCTATAACCGATTTGACCTTCTGAATTGGAAACCTGAGGTCGCATTTGCACACACCGAACTCGAACCGCTACTTGTACTCTCAATTTTATAATAAAATCTTAAAATTAAGATTTGTGAGAGGAGAAATTTGTCTTGACTCAAGATCTTCACTTGTTCCTCTCTGCAAC
Organism: Taxus wallichiana var. yunnanensis; assembly: GCA_018340775.1. Lineage (NCBI taxonomy): Eukaryota > Viridiplantae > Streptophyta > Pinopsida > Cupressales > Taxaceae > Taxus > Taxus wallichiana. The sequence continues at coordinate 444,887,519 of CM031234.1, forward strand.
CATGTTCTACGAGACTAGAATGACTATCCCAAAACCTGATTTAGCCAAGTACAAAGCACACAACTAATGATTGCTTGGCATGTATTGCACACTGGAAAGTTTTGAATAAGACAATTCTCAAGTTTTTACATCATGGAACTCTATTAAAACTTACGTTTTATTTTTCTTCTGAAATTTCCACTCTTCAGCATGATGATGTAGCCTATTTTCCTAATTTGGTAGAGGTACTTAGGAGTTCACCTATGGTTGATCTTGAAGGACCCAAAGGATGAAAACTTACCAAAATCTTCCCTTAACATAATTTTAGTTGCTCTGCATTTGTTTTGTTTTAAAATATGCAATTGTTTTCCACAAGTATGAACTTCCGTATGGGAGCTATTGAAACATGATACTATGCTAGAGAAAACATGAACCAAAAACTATGTTCAAAGTAGAAATCATACATCCCCAAGTAGACATGCAGAGTGTGCAAAAGCACTTGTTATACCAAAAAAACTTACCCCTACCCTACACTAATCAAAGAGAGAAGGTTTCAAACAAATCCGACACTGGTTGTGCAAAGTAGCTCCCCTTTCTTACAACAAGAAGCCATGCGGATGGTTTAACACTAGTCATGGCTGTACATATGAGTGAAAAATTGATATGGCAACAACTTTCCACCCACGTCATCAAGGTATCAACCGGAAACCAAAAAATACTGACTTAAAATGATTCACCTAGGGATCCTGGAGGTGTTGTAGTTGATGTAGTTGACCTTCAATACTATGATGCTCATCCTCATGTTCGGAACTGAACGTGATCGATTGTGGAAACTCTCATTCTAAATCCAATGAAGCTAGATACACGATGGGACATGGCTTGGTCCACCGAATGTACTGTTGTTCGAGCTTTAATGTGAATAAGAAGGTCTTGATGCGGGTTTTCCTAGAAAAGGTGACTATTTGTAACTTGATTTTCTTCTTTTGCACATTCACAAACAACTAGTGTTCCATAATGGTGAATGGTATGGAAATGATGATGTTCTTTTGCTCTCTCCCGTCCTCTTCCTAGATTATGGCTAATTCATTGGCAAGCTTAGGCTCCTTAATTGACAATAAGAAACCTTCAATGATTGCATCTTCATCAAGGACCTCTAAATCTGATCCAATTTCCTCCACTTCAAGAAGGCTACTATGGACAGCAGGTTCCTCTTGAACATTAACTTCCATGGCAAGAGGCTCTTCATTTTGAAGGATAGGTGGTGGGGTAGCAAAGGCTATGATCTCTATAGGTTCTTCCTCACCGAAGCATTCCTCCAAGTCAGATAGGCATTCAAACTCTACCAGGGGTTCTTCCTCCTCCATGGCATCCTTTAGGTTTGTAATTTGCTCACCATGTGTTACCTCATCCTCAAACATGAAGTTTGAAAGTTCAAACTTGTCTTCAAAATCAAAACTTTTAAAGGATGAGGGGAAGAGAGGATTGCAATTCTCTCCATCACCTATTTTTCATTCAATCCTTTTGAACCCGAAAGGTCTTTCTCTATAGTATGAGGCTTTTCTTGGTTAGTTGCAACTGATGATGACTTTGGTATGTCTATGCAATCTTCCAACAAGGTGGCAAGCTCAAGGCATGCAGGGAAATTGGGATTGTTGCATTCCGCTACAATGCCTTACACACTTGGGAGCTTATTTTCATTCACTTGCACATGCATCTTTTCTCACACATCATGAGTTAATTTTTCCTCTACTTTTCTTTTGAATCTACAGTGCTCGATGGGTTAGCAAGTCCTAGAAGGATAGTGCTAATGTGGACACTACATTTAGAACAAGTAGACTGTTGGTCATCGTCCTCTTGTTCTTGCTTGTTTCTGTGCAAGACCATTCTGCACCACCTACAACTAGACCTCACCCTCCTCTATAGGCTTAACCATCAAGGGGATTTTAGTGATCCCAAACCTTAGAGCCAAATTCACCAATCTTTTCATCATCTACTCTTTGTTTGGATCCTCTTCTTGTTGTTCTTCTTGAATGGTTTCTTGAGTCTTTTCCCGACATGGGTTTGGGATGATGGAGGAGTGGTGGGTGGGGTCTCCACTGATGTTTGTTTCATTGGTGGTGGAAGAGGAAGTTTAATTTCTTGATCCTATGGAGGAGATGTTTTCTTGGAAGGGAAAAGGGTAGCGGAATTGAGATGAGGTGGAAGAGTAGAAGGTGGAGAAGTGGGTTTCACAATGGGGGCAACATGTGGGAAATTTGGGAATTGTGGCTTTGGTTGAAAAGATGTTGGATGGGGATTGGGGAGGGGACTACAAGATGGTAATGTGGAATTTTCCCATTGACATGAATGATTGACATTATACTCATAGGCCTCTATGTCTTAGATCCATGCCTTGAGGTGTGGTTTCATTTCAGCCATAAGATCAAGTTTCTCCTGTGGGTTGTGATAACTCAAAAAAGGGGCAAACCATGGGAAAGGTATCTTGAATCCAACCTTGGACGCTTTTAACTGATATGCAACCCTTAACCATTCCAATTTTGCCTCCATGTCATGAGAATTTTCTTACAAGCAAATATATTCGGGCGTAGGATACCCTCCAACATCTCGTATACTCTTGACCCGAAAATATACATAGTTTGGTGAATAGCCAAATTGATCTGCTTCTTATCCATAAGGGTATGCATATTGATCCTCATCATAGAAAGGTTTTGGAGGTGATTGATAGTAATCAGGGAATACATGTTGTAAGTGTGGAGGTAGGTCTGATTAGCATTGTTGTTGTAATTGTGAATTCCACTATGGTAATGAAGTCATGGTTGCACAACATCATGAATAGAAGAAAATGGAAGGCATGGAAGGGAAAATCATATGGATGGAGAATAAATGGGAAGTTTGCTACTCAGATAGTGGGTTCTTGATCAAATAGAGTCACTAGTTGTGCTTGCACGTGCCTCCAAAGGAAATGATTCTGCCAAGAGCACAACAAACTTAATGAAATGTAATTGAATACTTGAATGCACACCTTGAAGGGATCAAAACCTAGTTGCGTGAGAGTTGAGCGATTTGGCTGCAAAATCCCCTGAAATCTGAAATGCCATAGAAGTCTGAAATATGAAGTGAAAGAACTCTGAAATCTGAAATATGTGCAACCTCTCGAAATTTTGAAATAGAGACCTCGAAATTTCCCAACCTCCAAAACTTTGAAATCCCGAAATCCTAAAATTCAAAAAAAAAACTCGAGATTTTGAAAATCAAAATTTCAAAAATCTAAAAATACCCTTTTGAAGTTCATCCCTCGATCTATCATCTGGTGAAGTTTGAGCCCATTTTACATAATTTAAGCCCTCCGGACTTGATTTTAGACTTTGAACTGTGAAATTTGAAACCTCGAAATATGAAAATGACAACCTCGAATTCAAAGTATAGGGAAACCTCCAAAAATGCATTGTTTTGAGCTTAGGATTGAATGTATCCTTGGTCTGCAATAGAACAAATTTGTTAAAAATGAAAACTTGACTTCTCAAGTCGCCCCACTGGCGTGTTAAAAATGTTGATTGTGGTCACACGGTGGCTTATGATTTGCTACTTGATAATGAGACACCTTTAAAAGATGGAAATCTAATTCTTGTGATGTCCCACCAGGCATGCCAAAACTATTGATGCAAAATCACAAAGCACCCCTGAATTACCCGAGTTTGAATGGGGCATTTGGCATGATTGCACAACATGGATTTGTCATGAAGTATGGGACCTTGTGAATCTAGACAACTCTCCGGAGAAGGTCAGTTCCTGCTCTTAACCTACACTCGCCACTAGCTACGCAAGTGAGTCAAAACTACTCACTAATCCTAATCTAAAGTTTCCAAGGGGACACGGATATAAGGATGCATAAAATGGAAACCTACAAAATGGAGAAAGGCGTGTTAATCACTCTTCCCAAGCCCTGCAAAATGGAGAAAGGGTGAATTAAGGGAAGGTTGGATAAACTGCAATACAAACCTGAAATGCTAACAATCTTCATTCCTAAAAAACTCATCACACCCAAAACCTACAATGAACAATGGAATTTACACAGAACACCCAATAGTAATGAAAGGCAAGAAAGAACAATCAAACTATGAAAGGTTAGAAGATTTAACACAAACACAGTTCCATTACTCCATATGAATTTGCACAATACATTTCAGTAGGGGAAAGGAAAGAAATTCCATTACAAATTTGAGAAGAAGGCTTTAAGCCCCAAGAATAAATGGGGTGCATGGGAGAAGAAAGGTGATCAAACCTTTGAATGTGCATCCCCTTACAATATCTATAGAAAAGTTGAGGAGAGGAGAGAAAGGAAGAAATCCCAAAATTGTTCAAAACCCATAAAAAAATCCTTATTTAATCTTGCAATTAGTGTGGAGGATTTGTAAGATCTATGCTCTATTAATGTCTTTGCCTTGTGCTTCAAGGAAATTTCGTGATTGCACCCCTATCTAGTCTAGCTCATGTAGCTCCATCATGACCCCTACTTTCTACCAACCTCCATTAATGACTTCACCTACCTAGGGAATTGTTCATGGTTCCCAAATTTTGTAGGTCTAGAACCTCTGAAATCATGAATTTGATGATTCCATGCTTTGTAGAGATTCTCCTAATGATTTTGATAACTATTTGTTTTGAGAATCGAAATTTGGGGCTCAAGATATGTAATTTCAGAGTTTGAGGGACCTATAATTTTGGGGTTTAAAAAACCTCCAAAAATCCATTTTATGATTTCATCATGATGCTACTATAAATGTCTCTTCCTCAGCTTTCCAACAACAAGTAATTTTACGTCATTCGACATTTCTAGCTCTAGTTATGAGCACTTCAAATCTAGGGTTTGAATGGCCCATTGAGCTCTCGCAACTTCAATGGTGAGTGGGCTCACCGAGCTGCCTCGATGAGCCAAGGGGCAAGTTACCTTTTACCGATCGATCTCACCTAGTCTCTATTTAGAGATCCACATTTTCCTTCCCGAGATCTCACTTGGTGTGCTAGAGAGCTCTCTCTTGGCTTCCCATGCTTTGTTTACATGAGCCGAAAATGGCTCACTTGTATTCTCCATCGAGCTCTTGATTCACGGTGAGCTATGTTGTCTACATGGTGCCCAACCAATTACTTCACTTCTTCTTATCGGACATGATCCAACTCATTTATCAAGCCCAACCCATGCATTTGAGATCTTGCCAAATCGGGATTTGAGACATGGCATTTTTGGATTTTTAGGTGATTCACTTTCGGGGGTATGTCACTATCCATCTGCTCAGGGCCACCTATGAATTCTCAATTCTCGAAGTCCCGAACTCCAAAATTTGGAGTTTGGATTTCAGACTTCTCTCATGTTTTCCCTACCGACATTAAATTGATACCGAACCACTCAAGTCATGGACTTCCAAAGTCCGAAACACCTCGAGTTCGAAATGCCCCCAACGTTCATTTCGCAACGTATGTTCCTATGATGAACTAAGCTCTTCTTCATTACAATTCCCTCCAATCCTTCATTCTAACTTACTACTCCTCAAGCCTTACAACGCATGATTATCATAGCTCGATGGGCAAGCCTTGTCATCCCTAAGTCCTTCTTTCCCTCATTGAAACCTCTATGACATTTGAGCTCCTTGCATTCTTCACCGAGTGTCCCACATTTTTCTACTGCATGAGATTTCACCATGTCACGTTGGTCATTCATCATTAGGACCCCACAATTACTGTGCCTCCGGTGAGCTGCTCCAATGTACTACCCTAGTCTTTACTACGGCTAGCTTAATTTTGCAATGTCCTATGCCAAGTTCTCTAGTTTTCCGAGCTCAATCCACTCGCCTGCATTTCTATGTGGTTAGTTGATTCATGTTTCGATCCACTATGCCGACCTCCCGTGCTTCTAATTTCTTGATTTAGTTCGAGCTCCACTATGATTCATGAGTTCATTTACATGCGATGATTACAATAAATCTTGTGTTCATGTTTAGCTTTCTTTGTAGCAAACTTTTAAATGCACCGAATCGTTGATTCGTTTATTTGTTTCACCCCGCATGGCTTACTCACTGATCTGTTGATGAGTCCATATGGCCACCACTTGGTCTTTTACATGTATCATTGAGCCAACCCTAGTATGGTTTTCTCTACATGTTAACTTAGCTTGTTATTTTCGTGCCCCATGCGATCTCCCTCCCTTATGGCCATTTTTATCTTACGCTTTGGCTTCATGAGCTCGATGTATCAAGCTACCTCCTCATGTAGATCCCAACTCAGCCCCCATGAGATTTTGATTCCTTTTCATTGATCCGGTCAACGGATCACCGATTTACTATTTCCTTCATGTGGGTCAAGCTTTAGCTCGGCCTCCCGATGAGTTTGTTACACTATCCGTCATGTAGCTCCTGGTCAAGGACCTCGGCTCTCTTTGTGTGTTTATCCACCGTGGTTTGAATCAAAGCTTCAACTCACCGCTACTTTGCATGTGCATCGGCCATCGACACAAACATTGGCAAGCTCAGGAGCGTGGCCCCATACAATTCCTTTCCGACACGAGCTCGCACGACCTAGCTCACCGAGTTACTCGACAAGCTCCTTTCTAGCAGCCGATGCCCCATATGAGGTTAAGATTGAACATTTTGATACAGGATCCCAATTTATTGTCGAGGCCTGTTGAGGAGTGTAATGAGTGTTTTTGAGATTCAACATGAATTCTTCCATTTTGCTTGTTTTTTCCAGATGTGGGCCTGTGGTGGCCATTTTTTACCTTTGGGGAAAAAATTTGTCAACAACAAAAGATAAGAATTCAATGTGGGATTTGATTGAGCAATTTTATTTTTTTGATATTGAATACCACTAGAGGAGACAAAATGTAACAGCTAAGAGGTTAGCAGTGTTAGCTTCTTAATATGATAACTAAAGTATCTCCCTATATTGTAAATTTGAATTTGAAGTGATTGTTAGGCCCTCCATACCTAAAACATTCAACATTGGCAAGTATTTGATGATGACTCTGTATCATCAAAATTTTAAATTGTAAAGATGAGTTGGTTAACCAATTGATAGATCTCAATCCTACGTTGGAGATTTGTGATGGGAGGGAGACCCTATTTAGGAAGGAGGTAATTCATTTAAAAACCAACACCATCCCAAGAGGGTTAGTCATCATTGAGTCTTCTTTTGATAGTGATGATAGGGTTGTAATTAGAAATACCTCCACTTGAAGGGATGTAACTAAGTGTAACTTAGGGACTTCCCATAATCCATGAAAAGTTTGGTTGGGTAGCAATTTGGATATGGAAGAGAAGAAAGCCTACACTGGCTTGTTAATAAAATATCATGATTATTTGTCCTGGTCTTATTTTATGCCTTGAGCCTCATAAAGCAAGCCTTTTAGGAAAAACACAGAGCCAATAAACCCCATCATCATGACCAAGATATATGAAGAGCTCAAGAATCTTAAAAAGGGGGTATCATATAACCTACTAAGTACTTTTCATGGGTAGTTAACCTTTGTCCCGGTAAGAAGAAAAAGAATGGGGACATCGACTATGTGTGGATTTTATAAATATGAATAAAGCTTCATTAAAAGAATAACTACCCTTTACCGAATGTGGATAACCTCTTACAAAAGGTAACATGGTCTATTTTATTGTCAATGTTGGATGGTTTCTGGGTGCAAGAAGGTGGTGGTCAAAGAATCAAAACAATATACGACTACTTTTACCACTCCTAGGAACTTATGTTTATATCAGAATTCATTTTAGGTAAATGAATGTCAAAGCTACTTTTCAACAAGCTATGGATGTTGCATTTGTAGGATTTATAAATGATATATTAGGGTATATTGGGATGGTGTAACTATCTTTTCTATAAGGTGAAGTGACCACTTGCAACACCTTGAAAAGATTTTGATCAGTGCGAGAGAGTTTAGTATCTCACTAAATCCAAGAAAATGCCACTATGGGGTGTAAAAGGTGAAGTTCTTAGGACACATTATGTCTCGGGGAGGGAGTCATGACCGATCACGAAATAGTAAAGGCAATTGACAAGGTGCCTATCCCCTAATCTAAAAGGGTATACAATATTTCTTTGGTCAAATCAACTTTGTGAGGTGATTCATATCTAACTTTCTTGAAATTACTTTACCAATTGTATGTTGAAGAAAGACCAAGTCATTAGATGGGGAGACGAGGTAAAACAAGTGTTCAAAGGAGTAAATTATGCATTAAATACTTCCTCTATATTGGCTAGTCCTTATTATAATGAGTTCAAAATATTCTCCTTTGTATCTGAATTTACTATTGATTTAGTTTTATTACAAAAGGATGATCAAGGCCATGAAAAACCAATTGTATTTTTGGCAAGGCCTTCCAAGGATCTAAGTTGAAGTATACAATCATGGAGAAAATTTTCTTTCTTTGGTAAAATCCATAAAGTATTTGGACCTTATATCCCCGAGCTCCCAAATCATTTCCTATGTCCCACATACCATGGTCAAGGACATCTTGACACAAATGGAAATATCAAGAAAAATATGTAGATGGGTCAACAAACTCTAAGAGTATGACATGGACATTCAAACTGCTAAATTGGTAAGAGGCCTTGGTTTTTCCAAATTGATTACATAAGCTAATTTGCAAGTTGTTGAAGTACATAATGTTGATGTTGATTTGAATGATCCTCATGAAAAGGTAAGTGCATCTATCTGGTATAAGGACATAATTTATTATTTACAAAATTTAAATTATCCTTTAGGCTTGGATAAGAATTAGAGAAGGACACTAAAATTAGTGTCTTATAAATAACATCCTAATGGAACTGGTTTAGCCTGGAAAAATCTTGAAGGGTTCCTATTGAGATGTATAATTGAAGATGAAGCTCCTAAGTTAATTGGTGAGTTTCATGGAGGAGTGTGTGGTGGTCAATACACCACAAATTTGACTGATCTTAAAATATTGATAGTAGGATATTATTGGCCATCTCTTTTCAAATATGTCATTCGAGATGATAAGAAGGTGTGAAGAATATCAAAATTTCTCTGGCGAGTTAAAAGCTTTTGGATCTCTCCTCTCACATATTGTTTCAATTGAGGCTCCTTTTAGATAATGGGGTTGGATATTATTGGTGAAATGTTAGAAACTTCTAGTGTTGGTCACAAATGGATATTAGTGACAATGACTATTTCACTAAGTGGGTTGAAGCAATCCCCACCAAGAAGGCAACACACTAAGTGGTCATAGATTTTCTCTGAACCACGTCATTTATAGATTCAGTGTTCCTATCAAACTAGTTGTTGATAATGTTGTGATCTTCAAAGCCAAATCTATAACAACCATGTGTGATGAGTATGGGATAACCCTCACATATGCTTCCAATTACAACCCTTAGAGGAGCGAGCAAGTAGAATCAACCAACAAAACTTTCTCAAAATACAGGAGAACATTGGAAGTGAATAAAATAAAGTGGGGTGAACAACTCAACTTTTCATTATGGGTAGATAGGGTTACATCAAAAAAATCCACTACAAAAATCCCATTTGAGCTAGTATATGGTGTGCAAGCAGTCATACCTCTCCATTTGCAATCATCTTCTTACCGGTTTATGTAACAATTTGAAGATGAAGGATTTGAACCTTATGTTGTAAATATCATCTAAATCATTGATCTTGATGAGGTCAAGAGAGAATCTCATCAGAGACACATCAAATTCAAGGAAAAAATTAAGAAGATATTTGATAAGAAGGTTACTCCAAGGAAATTCCATGTTGGTGATTTGGTCATGTTATGGGATAACAAGCATGAAGATAAAGGAAAGCATGGAAATTTTGATGCATTATGGATGGGTCCTTACTCCATTGATATCATAATTGGAGAAAACACTTTCTTATTAAGAGATTTGGAAGGATAATTACTTGAGCTACACAATGGTAGGAATTTCAAGCACTTTTTGGATTGGGGTTATGTCACCTTGTAAATATGTATAGTTTTGTTTGTTTGTTTTTTGTTCCTTTCTAATCCTCTCGTGATTAGTTTTTACAGGTTTTGTGTTCATGGTGTTCGAACTGAAAATACCCAAGTGTATTGATATGTGACTCCTTGTCCAGTAGATGAGCACGTGATCTACTTCCGTGACTTTTTCTATGGTCCTTTGGACACTCATGGGGCATCCATCCCTGAGAGTGAGCTAGGAAAATACACTGATAATCAAGAAAGTAAAGCAACTAGCCAGATACCTCCTCCTTTGTGATTCCTTAGCAAACCTCAGAATGGGTAGTGAAACATGGATGAGCCCTGATTGCGTGAAATGTAGGTGCTTTCCTCAAATGGAGCAAGGCCTTCTCTGTAACAAGATCAACTTACTTTGCACCAATGGATAAATGGATTATGGATTTGGGATGCTTCAAGATGAGGTTATTTGGGCATTAGGACAAGGTGGGAAGGATGTTCTTTTCTCAAAGGATGCAAGAGTTCAAACATGATATTCAAGCTTATTCTCCGTGTGTCTTAGAAAGGAGGGGTAAGGTTATATTTATAGCCTGGGAATTGGATTAACTTAGAGGATTTTAAGTAATCGCAGTTTGAAAATGTGGGCATGATTAGGTGAGTGGGGGCCACAAAGAGTGGGTGAGGATTAAACTTGTATTTTTAATTCTCAAATGGGGGACATGGGGAATATTTGGCATGTGAGGAAGATTGGGTTTAATTTAGGGGTTAAAACGGATTAATTAACCAATTAACATCAATTAATTCAATGGGGATTTTTGTGGGAAATGGAGTGGGGAAATTAATTGATTTGGAAGATGTGTGAAATTAGGGTGTCTACATTTGCCCCTCTTTGGAAGGGTACTATGAAAGTAGTGTCCTTTCAAAGAAAGTAGACAAGATGGATGAATATGCCCCAGGTGGTAGGATTGAAATTTTTTGAAGAGATTCTTCTTAAGGAAGGTGTTCCTTCGATAAGAAGTTATTAGAGGAAGAAAAGAGAAAGCATTCTCTAAGCAAGAAGTAGAACAAACTTTCACTTGTAAGAATGGGGGAAGAATTCAATCTACTTTTGCTAAACAAAAAGTAGAACATATGTTTTTGGGAAGAGTAGAAGGTGGTAGGTGATGAATTTCATGGTATCCTCAAAGACAAAAATGTCATGGGAAGATGTGATTATGGATAGATGTGATGATGCCCCCTCGAGAGGGCTAACAGGGATGGAAGATATGAAAAAGCTCTCGAAAAGAGGAGAGATCAATTCTACGAGAGGGAGGAAAATAATGGGGTGGAATAAAAGGAAATGACTTCATTTTGCAAATGGAGAAAGGATTCAATTGGCCTTGAATACTAGGTGTGAGGATGTGTGGAAGGATGTAGTGAGAAAGAGAAAAGCGAATGGATGTGAGTAGTGGTTGATTATGAGAAGAGAAAGAAAATTCAAAGGTGATGGAGACAAGGGTATGGAATAGAATGGACGGAGACAGAGGAGGAGAAAAAAGAAATGAAAGAGGTAAAATAGAATAAGAGAGGGCTAATAGCGAGAAGAAGGGAATGATGAAGGAAAAACAAGAAAATGACATAGAGAGAGAAGGTGAAATTATGAAAAAAGGGTTTAGAGATTCAAAATGAAGGGAGTAGAAAAATGAAGAAGGGTGAAGGAGATGAAGGGAGAGAAATGATGGAAAAATGAAAGAGATGATAAAAGAGAAAAGAAATAAACTATAGAAGTAGGAGGTGAAGAAGAAAAGGGTATGGAGAATGAGGAAAGACAAACAAGAAGGAGAAGATGAGATGAGAGTAGGGGGTAAAATCAAGAAAAGGGGAGAGAAGGATGGAAAAATGAAGGAGATGAGGATGATGAACACTTTAAATAAGACAAAAGAGGAGATAGACGATGGAGAAAAGAAAGAAAGGGACTAGGAAAGTGTGGAGAAGAATAGAGAAAAAGAAGAGAAACTGGTACAAAATGATTGAAATGATAGGGTGATAGAGAAAGGAAGGGGGGGTATGAGGGAGGTGAAAATGATGGGGGAAGAAGAGATGACTCGAGCGGATACAAGGCTACGATTTAAGGAACCCAGTCATCGTGGGGAATACCAAGGTAGATAATATGGTACAGACTACATGGAAATGCATGTGGAGGGTGGGATGATAAAAAAGATGGGATAACACTGAAGAGCCAGGTTATCAATGGGGAAGTAAGAAGGAAACGCATGGGGAAAAGGGGGAAGAAGATGATACAGAGGAAGTGAAATAAAACAAGGAGTGGGAAGGAGGGGAGGACAATAGAGAAAATGATGCAGAAGGAAGGAAACCAAGAATGGAGATATTTGGTGAAGAGTGGGCGATTAGGAAATGTAAAGAGAAGAAAGAGGGGAGGAATTACACATATTGGAAAACATGCAAAAATACATGAAATAAGTAGACAAGGATTATGATACAATAGACAAAGGATGTATGATGAAGATAATAAAGATATTGAAGAGGGTGAAGGGAAGATGGAGAGGTGGGGAAGAAGTGACAAGAAAGGGTGGGAGTGGAGAAAAGGGAGGGGAGGAAAGAGAGAATGGGGGATAGAAGAGGAAATTTTAGTGAAGGGACGTTAGGAGAATTCCACTAATAATGATCGGTGGGGAAGGATGGGAGGAAAAGTGAGGAAAGGGAAAAAGTAAATGAGGAATGGAAGAGGAAACGCCAATGAAGGGACGTTAGGATAATTCCACCGATAATGATCGGCGTGCATAGAGGAAGGAAGGAATGAAGAGAAAATGGAGAAGGTCAAAGAGAGTGAACAAGGCCGCGCAGGATGGGGATGAGTGAATTTTAGGAGAATTCCACCAATAATTATTAGCATGGAAATGGAATATGATGATGAAATAATGTTAGGGGATACCAAAAATGATGGCGGGTAAGCATGAGGGTAGATATGTGAGAGAACTTGAGAAGATGAAATGAGAAGAGTGAAGAAAAGGTGAGTGATAAGTTGTGACAAGGTGAAGGTGAGGAGAGGATGTGGAGGATGAGGATGAAGCAGGGGTGAAGATGAAGAAATAAGACAAGAAAAGAATGGAAAGAAACAATATGAAGGATTATGGATCAAGAAAAATAAAATGGGGGAAAGGAACATGATTATAGGCGGAAGATAGTAGACGCACTCTGTGATATGATAGGTTGAGAAAGGATAATGGTAGGAGGAAAATTTGGTTGGTAGGGGAGACCAGGGGGAAGAAACGATCAATAGAGGGAACGAAGAATGAGGTGAGGGAGAAGTCCAGAATGATGAGTTCAACTTAGGAGGACCCTTAAGTAAGATTGTCATGCGATGGAAGTGGTTAAGTAAGATTGCCAAGCGAGGGATGATGGAGATGAAAAGTGGGAAAGCAGGAGGTAGTGTTTGCATGAGAATGAAAGAGGAGGTGAGAGGATGTGATAATGGGGGTGACAAGAAAATGTGGATGGTGAGAATGTGGATTGATGGGGGAGTGCAAGATGACATATCATCCTTAAGAGGGACTCTTAGGTAAGATCGTCATGCCGCACGAGTGGTTAAGTAATATTTCAAGTAGAAGATAGCGATAAAGATGATGAGAGGATGGGATGATGGGGAATGCCAAGAAAAAGTGAAAGGCAAAGATGTGTGGTGATGGGGAAAGGCAAGATGACAAATCATCCTTAAGAGGGACTCTTAAGTAAGATCGCCATGCCATACAAGTGGTTAAGTAAGATCGCCAAACCGGTAGTGACGATATGGAAGGTGAAAAGCAAGAATGTATTAGGTATAGGGGGAATGGTTGGTTGGAGTAGATGATTATGGTGAGAGGTAGGAGAAATAAGATGGGGGAAATATGATGGGATGGGGAAGGCCATATGGTAGATCAACCTTAAGAGGGACTCTTAAGTAAGATTGTCATGCGGTAGGGATGGTTAAGTAGGATCACCAAGCTAAAGAAGAAGAAGAATGATGAGAAGAAGTAAGTGATTAACAGAGTTTGATGGGAAGAGGGTATGACAAAATGGACTAAAGGGGAACCCTCAAGTGAATTTTTCATACTACAAGAGTGTGTAAGTAAGATTACCAAGCTAGAAGATGGATACTAGGAAGGATGAGAAAAGAGTGAGTGGTGTATGCCAGAGTGGAACAAGAGGTGAGAGGAGGTGATAACAAGGAAAGAAGGAAACAAAGGAGTGTAACATGAATGGATGGAGGAACATATGTAGTGTAGGATGGAGAGTGTGAGGGGAATCCTTAATTGGGATGCCCACGTGGTGAGAGTGATGAGGTAAGAATGATAAGTGGAAGAGGCGGAGCGGAAAGATGTGTGTGGTGGTGATTGTTGTCTAATGAAAGAGGAGATGGTGGAGAATTTTCTACAATGGGAAGATCTTAGGAAGAGGGTATACCTCAACCAAGAGTCCCACACGAAGGGGTGATTAAGTAAGATTGTCAAGCTAAAAGTGGAAGAGTGAAAGGGAAGAACACAGAGTGGTGAAAGGGGACAAGAATGGTGAGAAGGGTAATGTGGGGATAAGTGACGGATGAGTAGAAATGAGGAGTGAGGATGAATGGATCAAATACATGGTGACCATGGTGGGGGATGAGGAGTTGTTGGATAGTGAAAGATCCTCAAGTAGGATTTGCAAATTGCAATGGTGATCAAGTAGGATTCCCAAACTAGGGAATGTATTAGTATAGGTGAATGGATGGGGTACAAAGTAAGTTTTTGATCATGCAAGAAGATACTCACATGATGAAAGCATCTTAATTTTAATATAGCACATAACAAGATGCATCATGATATAAAAGATCAGGATGACTAGACTGTAATATGCATGAGAGCATAGACAAGGGGCCATCAAAAAGGTATGATGCCCCGATACTGATATGCAAGTGTAAGAGAGCATAGACAGAGGCCATAAAGAAGGTATGATGCCCAGTACGATATGCAATCACATAATAGAAGTATATTAGAGGAAACACTAGGATACATAAAATCAAGATGCCCCTTGTAATATATCAAGATACAAGAAAATAATTAATAACTTATAACTAATAATGCAACACAAGAACCAGTAAACATGTCCCTAACGTGTTCCATAATGATGATTGATCGGATGTTCCCCCAATAAGGGGTACAAGGGTGTAGAATGGATTGGGTTATTGTCCTCAAACAAGCAAATAATGAAAGCCGGATTTTCCCAAGTGAGGATTCATGCAAGGGAAAGTGATTTGAATTTGATAGTCATAAGGTGGTTGGAACATTTATTGGGGATAATAGTTCAAAGGATGAATTGTGTTGATTATTAAGTTTTGTTTTGGGGTTTTTGATGGTTTTACAATTTTTTAGAATTTTGTGATTTTTGTATGTTTTTGGGATTTTGAAGAGTTTTCAAATGTTTTTGTATTTTGGAGATTTTTTAATGTTTTTGAATTTTGAGATTTTCTAATGTTTTTTTGGATTTTTATATTGTTTTTGGGGAGTTTTGGGATATTCTATTTTTTTGGATTTTTTGGATTTGTAATGTTTTTTGGATTTTTTAGGTTTTCTAATGTTTTTGGGGTTTTTTTGGAAATTGTATGGACTAGAATGCAAACTACTTATAAGAGGTGATAAACTGAGGTATCATCCATATGTACTATGTTCTTCGTTGTAACGGATGCTTCAAATAATACAAAAATTCTCACTCCGTTGGTAGGATATGTTGGTGATGGTAAGATGAAAAGAAATCCAGCTCCATTCTTGAATCCATGCAATTAGTAAGATGTGAGGGCTTATCACCGAGAATCAAGAAATACGCAAGATGAATATAGAGAGAAGTGCTAACAATAATCCATTTTGGAAATTGTGACTCAATCCTTCTTAAGGTGACTGAACCAATTTCAAAATGACATTCGCTTTATAGGTCACGTAGTAGACTTAGACAGTTACGTGGCCTACTGATTGGTAAAATATGAGGCGAAGGGATAGTTCTCTCTTCACTTAGGCATCTAAATTACTTCTTTGAGGATTTGATAATTGTAAGCACTTTTTAATTTATAAGATTTTGTATTTTTTTGTAATGACTCCCTATGCCTTGCCCCATGCTACCAGTAAGAAATAAGGGCTCATCACCAAAGCCAAAACATAAAGCGAGTAAAAAAATATATATTTCTTGTGTGTATTAATTTTTTTGATTTTTTTGTTTGTTTTTTTATTTTATTTTATTTTGGAATGTTTTGGTAATATTTTATGCTTTGTGATTTATGAACGACCCTCACGCTTTTCCACATGCCACTAGTAAGAGGCAAGGGTTTATCACCAAAGATAAGACGTAGACGAGTAAGGGCACCTCCCTCCATTCTCAGTCTCACACTACTAGTAAGAAGTGGGCTTAACATCAAAGACTGTGAAGGATGAAAGGTGTGACAATGAATTATTCACAATTTATTTAATTTATTGAGTTTTACAATAGTGTTTTTTTATTTGGGAAGGAACATTTTCCCTATCTCAAGCCCCACACGACTAGTAGGACGCGAGGGTTCAACACCAAAGACTGAGATGGATGATCAAACGAACCTGGTTAAAGAAGTTTAAAGCTTTGTTGTGAAAGAGATAATTTCTTTAAAGGGGATATATTACCATTAGTAAGCTTCTAAGTATGACCATAGGTGAAAGCATCTAAAAATGGGAGATATTATAAGAAGTATGATACTCACAAAACTTAATAGGATTTATATTAACACTTGTCTCATGATGATGAATATGAAGATGTGATTTTGATAATGAAAATATCTGCCAATGGAATGAATAATTTTAAATTATTCGAGAGATGGTTAAAACAGAAGGAACAATGTAAGCTGCGGTTATCTCTCGGAATGAGAGTGCCTCAAGAATAGAATTTCTTTAAGTGTATTGCATTCATCGGTTCATCAAATTCCTGATTATGATGTGATGGATCTAGAGTAGGATGGGCGAGGTCAATGATATTAATAGAAATTTTTTCAAGGAAAAGGTTTGTTTCTACAATATCTTCAAAGCGTTGTGCGTAGACCTTGCGTCACTATCAGAAATAGTGTCATTATTATCACTCGAGATTAATACGGGAGTTGCATTGAGTATTTTGAAACCAAGGTCATGTTTACCATGATGTTTGGTGCAAGTGATTGGGTCTAAGTGACCTTGTTTATTTGGCTGAGTCCTTTACCATTCCATCACATGTTTTTCATCATACGGTGAGCTTTAGTAAATTGAGGGGACTCATAATAGGAAGCAAGTTCGTCATCGTATAACCAAGATCCTGAAGAACTTGGAATATGTTCGTTGTCTAGATAACTGAACCTCTTCCAAACGGACCGACCCAATTTATAAGTAGGACGGACTCTAAGATGAGGAGTGTTGGGTTTTCCATAGTTTTGTGGGGATTTATTGATGTAAAAAGAAGTCGCAATGTCTTGGAATTGGTATTCACTGCATCCTTTATCAATGATTTTGAATGTGTGTGATGGGGGACCAGTAGGTATTTCGTATGGTGGGGAAGGTAGTTTGGTAGTTTTGAAAGATGGAGAGAATGGGTTATAAGAAGAGGGGGTGGATTAGAGGATGAAGCTTGGTTAACCGAGGGGAGGGTATCTTAATGGAAGAGGCATTGTTAGATGAAGAAGGCTAACTAGGTGAGGAAGATGATTGTTTAGTGGAAGGGTGATCTGAAAATGGTACTTAATTTTTTTTAAGTAATTAGAAAAATTTCAAGTGATTTAACTTATCGATTCAACTTTGACCATGAGTCCAATTTATCCAATTTTGGGTGTCTTGAAGCCCAATTTTTAACTCTTCCAAAATGATCAATTAATCTGATTTTTCAACTTAAGTGAATAAACTGAATCTTAGTACAAATCCATTTTAAAATTCACAAGTTGAATTCATAATGTACTCAAACTAAATTTTCAAATCCAAAATCTAATAGTGCATTCACTGACTGATTGTGGGTTATGGATAATGAAATTATTTCCTTCAATCTAATTACCAATTTTAAATGATTGCTTCACCAAATCAATTAGTTAATCAATTAACTATTTTTATCTGATCAAAAGCTTCAAAAATGAAATGAAATCCACACAACACAAGATTGATAACGAAGTTCACCTGAAGGCTACGTCTCTGGATTCACAAAAAGTGAATCAATCTATTAAATGACCAATGAAGTACAATAACCCTTCAATAATTTCTAAACAGATCAAAACCTGCAAATGATTTGATCAAAGACATTGGAAACTCTACAATTTACCAAAAATTGTTCCCAAAATGATCCATGGCTCCTACAGTGCTTCCACAGTGTGATCCCCTTGCAAATGCGACTGAAAAATTCCTAAAACTGGATATTTATAAACACTACATGAAAAAAATTATATATCTGGAAATCTTATGAAAATATGAACAACTTCCCTTTTTACTCCATGGCCTGGTTCGGACTAGAAGTGCTTGGAAAATTCAGATCTTTGTTGGTTCCTCATGCATGTTCTGTGCAACTACGATGGAAAATCACCTACATAGGAAAATCTACATAACTTCATGAGAAAATAAGACCACCATTGTCTTCGTCTCAAAATTTTGAGAAATGTTTCTTTTTACACCAAGTTCTGAAAGTGCCTCTAAGTGCCTCAAAAATGAGCCCTCATCAGAAGCTGTCATGTCTGGTCTCCCAAAACATAGAGCACATAGCTCTATATATACTGGTAAGCTCTTTTCTTATCACAATGGAGTTATGTGTTGAGTTGGTTGGCAGGTGCAACTTGGGGGCATGAGGTTTTGGGTTCAATTCCCATCCCTTGTATTTTGGCGTAAACTATTTTTTTGTGGGTGGGGTTATATCCCACATGTGTTGGTGGAGTGGTCGGAGTTATAATTTAAATTAGGCACTTTGGCCTATCTAACTCGTGGCTTTGACCACATCCAAATGCCCTTTTGGTGGGTGCCCCAATATTCACCAAGTTGTATATGTTTGACTTGCCCAAATGGTGGGCCGATCGGTTGGAATGGTTTGAATGTGGCTTGTAAGCCCGTCCGAGTTATATGTGATCACTCCATATAAATGTGATCCCGCATATCCATATATATATATGAATTTGTCTCGGTCAACATGGATAATCCGCCAAGTATTTGTTAAGCCTGACTCCGTCCAATGTGGAAATAAGTTGATAAAACCAAGGTAATAGGGAATAAGGTAAATCTCAAACCATAAGGAGATAAAACCAATCCCGAGCAATGTGGTAAAATTGATCAACTCGGTGGGGATTTGATCACCCCACCAAGCTAGTAAAATAGCTCATCAAGTTGATTATCAACCTGCAATGCAAAAATCACTCATAGTGCAAAATTTAAACTCAAAACACAATATCGAGCTCGGAATGCAAAATTGATGTCCACGTGGTGGTTTGAGAGCCCACCATGTCGGCAAACAAGAATATAGCTCTCACGGCGGTTGGGCTCCCTTCCGTTACAAAATTTGAGCCTCTTGTTCTTTTTCTGCCATAACGTGAGTCGAAGACCGGAGGCCCAAAACCATATCGAACAACCTTTTCATCTTTTCTCCTTGCCACATGTCATATCTAGATTGGACTGTTGACTAGGGTTGACCCATTTAAGACCTTAACTTTGACCGGTGATAGAATCTACATATGGACTCTATTTCGAAGTTCAGCATACCGTCGAAAAGGTCTCAAGAAGCCCTTCAACATGGTCTAGATTTAGGGAAGTTTAGGGAAGATCTGTATAGTGAAAATCCTTCAAATCAAAGGGGTGTTGTTGTTAGAAGAAGCGAGGTTGGTTAGTGGAAGGTGGATTAGTAGACAGTTGATTAGAAGATGATGGTTGATTAGGAGACGATGGTTTCAGAGTATATTTGGGAAGCATATCTAGATCAATACGTGTTGTGTTAGGAATTACACAAGGTGGGGCTTATTTATCTACTAATGGACACTAATGAGCATTTTTATATCACCCTTCGAGGAATCTACAATACTTGAAGGGTTGGGTATCGGCACACAATGTAAATTCTTTGTCCAAGTGGGGAATTTAATACATTGGTGGAATGTGGATGGGATGGCTTTCATGGCATGAATCCATGGTCAACCAACAAGGATATTATATGTAACTTCTACATCCACCACATGACACAACGTGTCTAAAGTGACTAGTCCAACTTTGAGAGGTAATGTGATTGTGCCTTCAGACTTTCTTTCACTATTATCATACCCACGAATGGTTATGATGTCATCTTATAAATCCTTTTCGATGTAACCTAGACAACATATGATTTTCATGGAGCAAATATTCAATGTGGTTTTATTGTCAACTAATAAACACTTGACTTTGTGATGAGTTATATAAGCCTTGATGTATAAAGAATGGTTGTTAACAATGTTAGGGTTAAGAAGATCAGTGGGACTGAATTATATAATAGGATTGGGTGTTGAAATATTGCTATTAAAGCTTGGAATTTTTGCGAGTTGATGTCCTTTGGGACATGAGCTTCATTTAATGTTTTTGTAAGGATGCATTGTAGTGCGGGAGAAAACTTTAGTAATTCCATGATGGAAATTTGTGTTGTGGTCTTTTCTAATTGTTTTACGATGTTGAATGACAACGTAGTTTGTGGAGTGGAAGTGGTGGTGGAGCTAGATGTTGGATTAGGAGGTTTCGTAGGAGATGAAGTAGCGGATTTTTTTGTGGTGGGGACCCACACTTTTTTGTTTAGTGGTGACCGCCTTTATCAATTCGATATTTATTGTAGCCACTAGATCTTGGTCGTAGTCTATGGTCGAGATGACTGAGTCATATTCAATGTTGTTTGATGATTGTCCCTTTTCCTTTGAATTATCATTGTGGTTAGGGAAGGGGTTTTTGAACATGTTGATTTTTTCATTGGGGGTCTTTGTCTCGGAAGTATTTTCAACTTCTATGTCTCCGCATTTGATCAAGTCTTGGACGTAATGGCGGAGTTGCATGCATCGATCTATAGAGTGTCCTTTTATGTGATGGTAATCATAATATTCATTGTCTTTATACCAATTTAGTTTGGGTTTCCCTTCTTCAAAGGGTTTGATGATGGGGTATGTGATCATGTTTGTATTTGCTAAGTGACAAAAGATGCTAGATAGGATTTCTCCAAGTGGAGTGAACTGTCTTCATCCTGTCACGAGAAGGATCTTCCTTTCTAGGGATGACAATTGGTTGTTTAATGGATTTAATTATGTTAGGTGGATTGTTTTGAATGTTTTGAATATGGTGAGAATAACTAACACCGTCGTTGACTATGTTTTGGTTCCAATTAAAGAATTTGGATTTTTCCTAGTTCTGAGGGGCGTCTCTATGAGGTTGGTCCATAAAGGGTGTTTTAAGTAAGCCCTTAGAAATAAGGACTCTCTCTATCTCGTGTTCCATTTTCAATGAATTTTTGACATTAAGTCTTTGTTTGGTGTTCCAAAGGTCGAGCATGGTTACTTCTGAGTCTAGGTTGAAGGAAAACGCTTAAGGAATTTTTCGATAAGTCTGTAAACATCGTGATTGACCATTTGGGAAGATGAAGGAACCAGTCTAAGGTCTATCCTAAAATTTTAGGAAATAATCGTAAAAGGTATATGTCATGATAAGCTACTTCCTAACATTGCATGTAAAATTCCTTGACATGTTCACGGGGGTCACCCTTGCCTTTGTATTTATCAAATTTTGGAGTTTTGAAGGATGGCGGAAATGGTAAGCGTAACATTTCTATATCAAATGGGTAGGGGCATAATTCTTCAAAGTTGAACTATTTCGATTGCTTTTGTAGCCCTTGAATGGTGTCTTTCATATGTTTCCATTCTTGTGCAAATGGAGAGTCGGGGGACAAGTTATCAAGGACTTTGTGAGTATGTGGTTCTGGATCTGGGTCTTTTAACCTTTCAACTCTAGCAATTGTTTGCTTGAGTTGCCTTGTTAACTCTTGTGTAGTGCCCACTTCCCTTTGACACCTTTTGATACTAATCTTGATATTGTTGATTACATTATGGACATTATTATGCTTTTAATTTAGTATGATGTTAGATATTTGATCATGGATTATTGTGATCTTGATTTGGTTATGATGCATGATGATTATTAGAGACACTCATATGTGGATGATGATATACTATTTGACATGGATATATTTTGAATGTTGTTCGGACATGTGATTTTGGATATTATGAGTAGACCTAGAAAATGGACATTATATGATGATGATATAGTTATGGATATAAATTGTAAGCAATATTGTTGATTGCCTTGATGTTGTTGTGATTCATATGCATAAATTATTTTGTGGTTTTATTTATATCATGTTGGATGTTCTGATATGGCCACAAGGCCAAAGGAGGTATTTGTGTTTTACAGGTTAAAATATCACAACAAACATCAGGGGATTGGAGACCAACCACAATGGAATTCTAGGTGAATTCAACAAGGTCACCATGGCAACATGTTTTGTGTGTGTGTTGTCTTATTAGGGATTCCCATGGGGATCACCTTTGAATGTGACCAAGGGGTTTTGTGTATTTTATTAATGTGGTTCCTTTTTATTATTGTTTGTATGTATTTTATTAGTGATGTGTCCCTTTCTTTTATTTAATTAAATTGTGGTAGATTAATGTGAGAAAACATATGGTTAAAAGTTAATTAATTAAATTGGGACATAAGAAAGTAATTATTAAAGTTGTTGACCCTTGTGTTAAATGTTGTAAGGTGTGTGTAAGTAAGGTTGTAAGTGATGTGTAAGTATGTGTAAGTATGTGTAAGAGTTGTGTAAGTCAGATTTTGGAGTATGAAACACTCCACCTCCTTGGAAATTCGAATTTGTCCTTGGAGGCTATTTTTGGAGGCTTATGGGACAAGTAAAACTTGTCCCATACCTCTTAATTTTATTTACCAACCATACCTATGGTTGGAAGGTTGATTTTAGACCCTTTTAATGTATTTTTATAAATCAAGTTGCATGTTTTAATTGCACTCTTCTTACATTTTATTAAATTCAGTCCTTTGGGTGTGGGCTTTTAGAGTGTGTAAGTTTATTTGTCATATTATTCACCCACCTCTTTATTGTGCATTGGAGAATGAAATTTGACTTTTGTGTTGGAGTTGAGGATGTGTGATGTGGCATCCTACATGGATCCACCTCATCCTCTCCTCTTCCCTCTTCTATAAAATTGAAACTCTTTGCTTTGTTTTGGGTTGTTGAAACATTTTGCATGCTTCCTTGGGGCGAATTTTCTTGTTGATTGGAGCTCTTGCTTTTGGAAGGAGATTGGAGAACTTTGCATGCTTGTTGGTTGCTGATTTTGGGACTGTATTTGACATTGAAAGCTTGTTGTGTTGGAACCAAATCTACCATGGAGAGGTAGGAGCTTAGCTCTTCTTTTATGTTGTTATTTCTTTTTGTGTATGTGTGAATGGTGAATGTTTTGTGTGTTTATTGGTTGTTTGGGTAGACTGCCATAGGAATGGTGTAGGAGAAGGCTATGGGAATTCATGTGGGGGGCATAAGGGAATGCCAGTGGCATCAGAATTCTTGTGGAGGGAGTTTGGGTTTGGGATCCACCATGGAAAAGAAATAGCTTGCATTTCTTACTTTGTGGGGGGCATAAGGAAATATATGGGGGGCATAAGGAGGGATTGTGGGGGCATAAGGATATGTGTGATGTTTTATATTGGTGGTTTGTTACGGTGGATGCCCAATTCCCATTGGGAGGCATAAGTAGCTTCCCCCATAGCTCTTGCTCCTTTGGCTTGCAATGAAGAAGCCTGAGTTTTGTGTGATGTTTTCATGTGGTTGCAAAACTGTTGTTTTGTTTGGGACTATGTTTTAATTTGAAATGTGCATGTTGAAAGAATGTTGTGTGTATGTTTTGTGGAATCTGTTGTTGCCATGAGTTGAATCACACCTTTTATTGCATTGTGGTTGGGGCTCAAGGGCCAATGAAGAAGGATGGCTTCTCCTCTTCATTGGATGTCTTGGTTGGGTGGAGAGCGTTGCCTTTCCCCACTTTTGTTGTGATCAAATTGGAAGAAAAGGGAACTTTGCATGTTGTTGTTCTGGAGCAGAGGAGAAAGACAGTTTGACAGTACCTTGTGAAATAAATTCTTTTGTAACCTTTCCCACTTTGAAGTGGATGAAATTGTAAATGTTTTAGAAATGGAAAGATGTTGTATGGATTATGAAATTTGTAAAGTGAAATGAAAAGAGACAGACTCTGTTTTCTTTGAAAGAATGTGAAAGAAAATGTAATATTCTGCTATGTAATTAATAAATGATTTTGGAAGGAATAAAAGAAAGAAGTTGTAAAATTGCCTTTGGAAATCAATGAATGAATGAAATGTTTTTCCCAAATTGCATTGTTAAATTGAAACTGATTATATCAATGTTTTGGAATCTCTGTTTGAAAGAAAGGAATACGTATGAAAGGAATTGTATTACTTGTTCTTTTGAAAATATGACAGAATTGGAAATCAAACTTTGCATTTTAGTTAGTAAATGGTTTGATTAAATCACTTAAATGTATTAGACTAGAATAGAAGTGAAATTTCCATACTTGGAAGATGAAAATGATAAACAGATCCTTTGGAAATTGATCTCTGTCTCAAAATTTAAAACTGGCAATTAATTCATCTAAAATGAACAGTTCGAACCTGCAAACAATAATCAACATTAAAACATTAAAATTTAGTATGCTATGATATCAATGAACTCAATTTGACAAAAAAACACTTAAGGAAATAATTTAAAACATTGCAAAATTGGGCCCAAACTTTTCACAGTCATTTTTTTGTCAATTGTTGGAAAATTCAAATTGGAAATCAATTGAGAAAAATTTCCTTTCAATACATCTTAAAATCCTTCTCAGAATAATTCTCCATGTTTGTTTGGCATGTTGAGTGAAGGAGGAGATCAAATTGAACAAAATTTTATAAGTTAAAATTTACCAGTTTGCTTTTAAAAAGCTTCTGCAGGACGTTTTCTTAAAATTGACCCCTTAAACTTTATCAAAATCTAAAATTTATGATTCTTGTGCAAAGAGGGCATCGAGAGATTTCCAGAAAGTCCTCGTTTTCCCAAAACGAGCTTTCTATCAAAATTTATGGCCTTTTGAATTTTTCTTCACTGGCATTAAAATTTTGGGAAAATTTTCCTTAGCGGGCCCGTGCCCAAATTTTTCCTTGGGACTTAATAAAAAAATTTAGAATTTTTTTAACATTTTCCCCACCACCCCGACCCAATCAAAGGCTATCACATGGCATGGTAGAGGGACGGGCGTTACTAACTTATCTTTTCAAGAAAATAGTTTTGGAAAAAAATTGTAAATTTTCCTGCATCCCTGCCAACCCTCAGCTAATAGGATGCTGCCACATGGATCAGTAGAGGCGCGGGGATATTTTTTTGGAACTTACCCTCTTTCTCCTTTGGAAAAATTCTTCAAACTTCTTTGCGGCCCTGCACTCCCACCCTTTCCTTAGAGAAATCTATTCCACGGACGCACAGGCCCACACGTCAAACTTATCCCTTTTCCCCCCCTTTGGCAAATTCTCCCTAACACCTCCGCCGCCCCACCCTTCCCTCGTTTTCTTCCCACTTTGGCTTGGAGCTCGACACATGTCCTTGGCGAACCCGTGAGGGCGCGGGCGCAAATTGGATTTTCTTCCCTGTGTAGGATAAATTCACAAAGTCTTCCCGCAACCCCAACTCGCCCTTTTGGGCAATTTTTCATCCCTGGGCCCGCGGGCCCGCTCTTGGGGGAAAATTTTCACCCCAAGGCCCGCCGGCCCATAACTTGAGTTTTATGAGGAGTTAGGAGGACTTCTTTATATCATTGGAAAGGTGAGAAAATTTCCTATCCAATGGGAATGATTTAGGAAAATTTTGAATGCATTAAGTGTGAGAAAAATCAAGTTGAAACTATAGGCCTGTTAAAGAGTGGGTATGGGGATAATTTACCCCCTGAACCTAGTTAAACCTTCTAACCCTAAATTTTGGACCTTGCGACCTCTAATAATTGATAATAAAATAAAAGCATGTTCTAGTAAATTAGAATTGTTCTGGAACTTGTTAGGGACAATTGTTGTCTTGCAACCTGGTTATAGATACTCTTAAATAAAAAAATTATTCCATAATTTTCCTAACTAATCCTAGGTTGTTTCTTGGGTCTCAAGTGGGTTGTTTTAGTGGGCATTACATCTTGGATTTTGGTAAATAACCCGTCGATTGAAGATTTATTTGGATTTTTGGTATTTCATTATGGTGACTCAATTCACCATTGTTATGCATAAGTTTGTTTAGATTTTCGGTCTCGAAGTCAAGGGGTAGTTTTGCCCCCATGGCTAGGATGTGTAGTAGGTATTCATTCTTGATTTTCTCTATCACCCTATCTACCTATTCTTGTTATTCATTAGTGACTTCAGGTTACATGACTTCTTCATCATCATTTTCATGATTGTGACTACGTGTGAATACCATGATGAGATAGGTGTGTGCCTAATTAAGTTGTAAAAGAGGTTATGAAGTTTGAGCAAACGTGATTAAGCGTAAGCTAGAATGAGGTTGCTTTGGATTTGGCTTGAATAAGCAAGTTAACTCAATATGATTGTGATATAACTCAAAATGAGCTATTAGGGGATTTGTGTCACGTTGTGTAGATTTGGCTTGAACAAGCTCTGGATTGTTGATAGGAAGAGTAACTCAAACAAGTTGACTCAACACAATTGTGATATAACTCAAAACGAGCTATGAAGGGATTTGTGTCGAATGTGGTTTTAGATAAACTCGATAGTTGATGAAATAAGGAGTGAACTCAAACAAGTCACCCAATGTCAATTTTATATAGCTTGAAACAAGATATGAAGGATGTTTTGAAAATTGATGAGATAAGGAATGAACGCAAGTCACTCAATATCAATTTGATATAGCTTGAAACAAGCTATGAAGGATGTTTTGACAATTGATGAGATAAAGAGTGAATGCAAGTCACTCAATATCAATTTAATATAGCTTGAAAAAAGCTATGAAAGATTTATTATTGGCTGAATCAAGCTAATGAAATCAATGTAACGTTTTGATCTTGGTTGTTTGATTGATTCGGTGTTTTGTTTGGTATTGAATCTGTTGAGAAATGGTTTTGTGGAACACGACTAGGATTTGAACTTTACAATGAACACATTGATATCAACCAAGTTTTATGATAAGAATGATGTTAAACTACTTTGTTTACAAATAGAAAGCAGTCATGTGTATCAAATTATTTTGGCTCAAGAGGTAGATTCTTTGGGAATGATCATTGTTTCATGCAATCATATAGTATGTTGTGGAATGGCAGATATAGGATCTTATCACTCCAAAAAGACTCGCAATTCTTACTTTCCTACTTTGGAGTGAATCACCACATCCAAGGCAGGTGTTGGGAAAAGGCAGAAGGTGATGGGGGATAAATGTGTGTATGGTGTCCTTATAACTCCTCGAATATTGACGGGGACAATGTTCAAGCTTTGTTGTTACAACTATTTAGGTGTGACTCGCATGTTCCACATGACAACATCACCTGTAAGTGGGGATCATGAGCGAGGCAGATATCGAATGTTGTGATGAGACTAGGTCTCAAAGGGCAATGCAAATGTGAATTTTGGTGGTGCATGGTAGTGAAGTACATGTAAAAACAAAATGATGATGTGGTTATTAGAAAAGTTCTTTTCCAACTTGAAATAAATCTTTGGTAGAAAATGACAAGTATACGAGTGTGTTAAAAAAATTGGTTTCAGCAATTTTATTTTAATGGTGGTACTTTTGTGGGAAGGTTAAAAAAAATTGTTTTGTTTTGTGTTTTTGACAATATTCCAGCGATGCGGTCCTACGGAAAACAAATTAGTAGTTATCCTACAAATGAAGTGTTAGAAAAGTGATCATGGCTATTTTTATTTTTCAAATCACTCGAAGGCGCAGGAAAAGAGCATACACAACCAACAACCGGACAAATATTAATAATGTGATGAAATAAAATAACGATTGAAATGATAGTTAGAGACATAAAATAATAAGAACACGGATCCTATAGACAAAGTGTTAGAAAAATGATCGTGGTTGTTTTTTATTTTCTATATTATTGAAGGCGCAGAAAAGAGCATACACAACCAATGACTAGACAAATATTAATAATGCAACAAAATAAAATAACAATTAAAACGATTGTTAGAAATAGAAAATAATATGGAAAATGATCCTGCAGACAAAGTTAGCAGATTAAATTTCAAATGATATGGTCTGAACAACGAGATATTAGTAGTTTTTGATTTTCAAGTGCAAATAAAAAGAGGATGAGAAAAGACAACCCGTCGCATTTCTAATTCTCAAGGTAAACTGTATCAAGCGAGAGAAGAGAATACGTGCTAAGGGTTGCGATTAGCAACTAGCTTCACAAAAAAAAAAAAAGAAAACAACAACAAGATTCACCCAAAAGCGTTAGATAACAGTGTTAGGTGCTTAGACAACAACAACCTGATTAAAAAGTGACTCCAAGGGGTTTTGAAATGTCCAAAGTGACCCTAAATTTGCAACCGGCGCGAGTGGCGAAAGCTCAACAAAATTCAAATGAACAAGGTTTACATCGTGTATAGGTTTGAAATTTAGTCTTTGACAACATATGAAGTAGTTAAAACGTTGTAGAGTCCACCTACAAGATCAAAGAACACGATTAGTCTAGATAGTCAAAAATATGAGAATGATAGAAAGGTTCTAATTTTGTTTATCGATATATCAAATTTGATATCGACTTAAGCGTGAAACATAAACTTGATAACGATGGCTAATTAAATGTGAAAATCACTACAAATTTGATAAGCGTAGTGAGTTATAAATGAATTAAATAAAAAAGTACAATGTAAGCTCATCTTAACAACTTAGATGAACAAATTACGTATTAGCGAATGCGAGAAAATTTGATATCAAATGAATAGAAACATGACAACCTGGATAACTATAACAAGGTATAAATGAATCAAATGGCAATTTACAAATTACACTTATTGAAACCAATTGTGTAATAGGTTATGTATCAATAGGATATGAATTAATATTTCAACTATCGTGTAAACTATGGCTAAAACTAAATACGCCTAAGGGAGTTTTAAACCCCTAAAAATGAAATGGATACACCTAAAAAAATAAAAACGAAACGGATGGTGTTTAGTGGTGATTCGTTTTTTGACTTGTATTATGTACGTGTGGTTATATGCGGAGGTTCGAAGGGAAAAGGAAAATGGAGCGGTAGGAGAGACTATGTCGGCTCGGGTCGAGCTGTGAGGAGGAAGGGTCGAGGTCAACTGTGGGGAGCTTGAGCAACTCAAAAGAGGGGTTGTCAAAGTGTTGGTGGGTTTGGGACTACAATTTGAATGGAGGCGAGTCAAGACAATAGGGCGGGCAAATTTGTGGGTTGCGGATACGGATTAGGGTGGAATTTTTAGTGTTGGGGCTGGGATAATGGTTTGTGTTTGAGGTGGACGTAGAGAGTATGGGGAGTTGGGTATGGAGAGTTGGGAGCGGGTTATGTGGATATTGGTTGTGTCGAGGTTTTTCTAGGGGTCATGGGGATCAAGTTAAGTAGGGATCTCGAGAGAGGTAGCCGAGGGCTTCGGGGAGTGAGGGAGGGGGATGTGAAAAAGGGGTTGAGTCGTGGGGAGTAAGGGCTTGGGCCGAGGGGCCGAAGGGAGATGGGGTTCTTGGGACATGAGAGTCAAGTGGGTAAGGGATCGGGGGTAAGGGATTAGGTTGGGTTATGACCGAGTGGCTAGGGAGTTGAGGATCGGGAGTGTGAGAGCTTGGGGATGGGTTAGGGGAAACATTAGGCTTAGGGAAAGTTAGAGGTTAGGATAGGGGATAGGGGATAAGTCTGTCAACCTCGGTTGAGATGGTCGAGTGGTGGGGTGAAAAGGGTGGGGAGTTAGGTAGTTTAGGTTGTTTAGAATAGGGTTTAAATTTTTTTTTTTTGATATATTTAATACTAATATCTTTTTGTTTTTACAAGTTTTAGACAGAAAATATCATAAAGTAATGAGACCACCAAATTAGTATAGACCACCAAATTAGTATAGACCACAAAACAAAAAAATAACACTAAATCTAGATGACACTAAAAATAACACAAAATCTAGCTGCAAAATCGAGTATTAAATCAAATTGAACAGAGAAAATATTAAAATGATTTTTTTATTTTTAGAAATCTAGATTGATATCTATTGTAACACTAAGATCTAATTTTTGGACTAATTTCCCATGACCATAGAGCTCAAAGTATGATTTATTTTTTACTCTGATATCGTCAAAATAAAATAGATGTATAATGTGAATTAAGACAAACTAACCCCTTGCAACCTGCAACCAAGTTAGAAATTGAAAGCTAAATATTGAAAAGTATCACAATAAATGACGACTATAAATCAAGATGTTTTGGATTTTTTAGATTATGGAAATTTGCATGGTTAGCAAAATGGAGAACAAAAAGTTAGTTGATTCTTGTTTTGGGTACCGATACCTGCACAAAGTAGAATGACACAATGAGAAACAGAATGACAAGAAACAAACCAACATGTGAATACCAATGGATCCCGAAATAGCTGCACAAAAGAGGTTGTTAAGACATGTGACAACAAATAAATGTCAAACGAATAACGTCCCTCGAAGAAGTTCTTGGCGTGGCAAACAGAACATCCCTATCGTAATCCCAGCCTGAGACATGGTAATACACCACAGAGCAATAACTCTCCCATAATGTAAACATTAGCCACAACATGCCATATGGAATGGAAAATGAGAGTATAATGACAAATACTAGTAGGCAAACTATGGACAAAGCAACGAGTTACGAGATTAAAAATAATAAGTCATGGGTAAGTCCCACGGCATGCCAGAATGTGAGCTAGGAAAATACACTTATAATCAAGAAATTAAAGCTAGCCAGATACCTCCTCCTTCATGATTCCTTAGCAAAACTCAACATGGGCAATGAAAATGGAAGAGCCCCCGATTGCGTGAAATGTGGGTGCTTTCCTTGAATAGAAGCAAGGCCTTCTCTGTAACAAGATCAACTTATTTTGTACCAATGGACAAAGTGATTATGGATTTGGGATGCTTCAAGATGAGGCTATTTGGGCATTGGGACAAGGTGGGAAGGATTCTCTTTGCTCAAAGGATGCAAGAGTTCAGACAAGATATTCAAGCTTATTCTCCAGGTGTCTTGGGAGAGGGGAGGTAAGGTTATATTTATAGCCTGGGAATTGGATTAACTTAGAGGACTTTAAGTAATCGTAATTTGAAAATGTGGGCATTATTAGGTGAGTGGGGTCCACAAAGAGTGGGTGAGGATTAAACTTATATTTTTAATTTTCAAATTGGGGACATGGGAAATATTTGGCATGTGAGGAAGATTGGGTTTAATTTAGGGGTTGAAATGGATTAATTAACTAATTAACATCGATTAATTTGATGGGGATTTTTGTGGGAAATGGAGTGGGGAAATTAATTGATTTAGAAGAGGTGTGAAATTAGGGTGTCTACATTGAGCAAAAGCCAATGTTGGTGCCCGCATTTGTCATGTTTGATTTCACGCACCACTTTGTGAATTCCTCGATTACTTGTTAAAGTTTTGCTCATCATTTATTGTTATCCTCGAACTTTACTAGTTTTTGGTTGTCCCCTAAGCTCCTAAGCATAATAATGTAGTGTTTTAACCCCATAAGCCCCTGTCTATGTTGTGCCTTAATGTTTTTTTATTTCTTACCAGGGTTGTAGGTTTAGTGGAGGAAAAATGGGTGTATTTGCGCCTTATCATGTACGAGGGACTTAATCATTTTTGTGAGTTTGCTTCAAGCAATTTGCAAAAAATACAAATCTATCCCCCATGCCTGAAAAATAGAATATTCTAAGCATTCAGGTACGCGGGCCTTAACCGCAACTTTACACTTTTTGTAATATTGCAAAATGCAAATACACCGTAGCCCCAAAGGAATATTCCTCTAATATTCCCTTCTCCATTCATCCTTTGAAGAAAAGTCAAGAAATGTGTGTTATAAGTTATAATTCCATCCTTTAATCCCATCGAGATGGAATATTAGAGTAATTTGGAGCTTGTGGGCAAATTTATATTGCAATTTACACTTTTGCATACTTACATTTTTGCAAATATGTAAAATGGAATTCCTTCCCTAAACCCCAATGGAAAGAGGATATGTGATGGCCCCATAATGAATAGGTGAGGATTTCACTTTGTAATACGCACTTTTACATTTTTAAATTTCATGTAAAATGCAAAATGCAGATGCATATATGAAACCTACAAAGGAAGGACACATGAAAATAACCTAGAGATCTACAAAGTCAATGTAGTTATCAGTTTGCATCCTTGCACTTTTACAAGATGAAAATTTGACCCTAAGGTCTGACAGGAGAAATATGATCAATGTGACACATGGCATTCTCTTGGGAGTGAAAAGATAAGTTACTGATTTACACTACACATACTTGCACTTTTGCAAGATGCAAGTTGGGTTTTCAAGCCCCTTAGCATTTGAATTTTTCAATGAGAAATTGGATGTTACGTAAGCAGGTTGTTAAGAGTGGCTAATAAGAAAGGGGCATGTCATCCAAGAGAGTCCACATGACGTACTCCCATACAAGAATGAAGAGGTAACAGTCAAAAATATAAAAAATAAAAAAAGTGACGCAATGCCCTTCACGTCATTAATGAAAAGTATGCAAAGGCATTATATAATTAAGAATTGATTAAATATCGACACTTTACACCAAGCTATAATCTATGAAGTATCCAATAAATCCCTAAGAGAATATAAAAGCTAGACACATACGCTTAAAGCTAGAATGATTGTTGCAAGATTTTGGGGATGATCGAAGCTAGTTTTTTCTTCTCAAACTAGTTTGCAGAATCACTTTCATGGGTGTACCCTATCTTGTTTCTTGTTCTATATGTTTTATCGGCCACAAGATTCTCGAGGGTCATAATCACGCAAGGGTTTTGAATTTAAGTGGAGATATAAGGTGTTTATATTACATCTTAAACCCAACCTGAACTGTCTAAAAAATGAAGGTGTTGTTGAGTTCTCCCTAAATCACTTCAATTTTGACCTCTCCTCTGGATAAAATCATGGATACCAACTTATTATGTGCAAACTTGGTGGAATTTAATCAGAGATTGTGTTCCCTTGGAATAATTGATACGTTACAACGGATCAATAATAGTGGGATAACATTGGTTGCTTCATTTCTCCTATTTACCCAATGCCCTGAACTTGTATGGGTATATGTTAAAAATTATAACCCGAAAACTAGGGAGTTACGGGACGGGAGTGGTGCCTTAATATTGTCCTTCACCGCAAACACATTTGATAGAATGCTTGGCATCCCGATGCTCATTAAGTTTCAGATGTCAATATGAAAAAGGCACAAGAATATTGGAATGTCAATTCAATACAATTGGGAAAGATGTTGAATGAACATTAGCTTGTGATAAGGCCCTAAAATTTACAAAGCAAATAGTATGACTAACTAGGAAAGGCGAACACCATTACCACCTATAGTCAAGCTTAATTCTAGGAATGATTCATCAATGATCAAATCTTAAAATCATGTTATGAATGTAAACTAAATGGAATTAAACATTAATCTACAAAGCATCCTTACTATGTATTGAATTGTTAAACTAACAAAGACCTAAATAAATCTAAGAGGGCAATCAAATTGGGATTGTTGCTACTCCAAGGAAGGTGAAATGGTCTCTCCAAATGACTACAAGATCATATTGGATACCCATCTACTAACCCCATTGAAGACTTTAGGCAAGGATTGAGCTTGGTTATAAATCATATTTCTTATATGATATGTAAATCAAAGCATGGTGTAAAGTTGGAAGGTAGTACTTAGTCTTATTTATAGCTTTTCCTTTGAGGAAAACTTACATCTTGGTGCATGTGGGACTAAAAGTACAAAGAAGATTAAAGGCTTGTTAATCATGATTAAGGCTTATTAATCATGATTAGTGAATTAACAAGTGATTAAGATGTGAGGAGCCTTAATCAACCACTTAGGGTCAATTAGGAGGCTAGGATAAGCTTTTGAAGCTTGTTGAGATGTTGTGGAGGGAAATGGGGTGATTTTGAGTGGTTAGAAGAGGGGTTTGAGCCAATAATAGGGTATATTGACCAAAATAAGGGCAAAATAGGCTTAATTAGCTAATAATCATTAATTGTTTGTTTGGAAGAGGATTTTGACTTATGATTTGTCGTAAAGTGGCATCCTGAATGCGAAAGAGGTTAGGCAATCAACAATGTGTTGTTAATTGGCCAAAATGGTAAGAAACGTTAGTTAATTAGTGGAAATCACTAATTATAATGGAATTGGTGAGAATGATTTGTGTGCGTTTGGCAATAAGATTACAAAAGTGGAATTTAGGTGTCTACATTTGCCCCTGTTTGAGGTGAAGTAAGTGACTTCACTTCAAATATAGTAGACAAGCATAAGCAAGTAAATTTTTGAAGAAAAATTAGTAGAATGAAGGATGCCCCCTCGAGTGTCAATGGGGTGATAGAAGAAGTCAATCGACGATCGAAATTATGATTGAAATGGATAGAATAAATAAGGATAGGGATAAACATGGTTGTTTATTGCCCCAAGTGATTTAGAAGAAAAAATAGTAGTGATAATAAATGATAATGGAGAATATAGAAATGATAATGGAGAATATAGGACAAGCCCAATCTTTATATCCAATCTTTCAATAAGCAACTTTGTTGTATCATTTTGCCCCTAGATCTACATCATCGACCTTTATTGAAATAAACAAAAGTGTAAAATAACATGAAAAGCTAAAGTACTAAAATTTCTTCATTTCTAAAAATACATAACTCCTTGTAATATACATAATGTAATGTAATATGATAAAGTAAACTAGCTAGCCTAACAAAGAAACCAATATAATCACACATACTCCAAGAAACAACGTTTAAGACAGTTGCACCAATGTTTTTATTATCAAGCTTCAGTTCCCGAATGTTCGTGTTGTAACGACAAGGGTTAAAAATGGTGCCCCAAGCAAGGATACATGCGAGGGGAATAATGGAGGACACAAGTAGTCCCATGGAAAGCATTTGTGCACTATGACACAGTCTCTGGCAACTCATTGTTGCAGAGTACCGACATAGTAAGCAAGCCAGTTTTGTTAATGGAGGTAGATCACGATGATCTACAAGTCATTTGAGACAAGAACAAGTAAGAACCTAAGAAAGATGCTTTTGTAGGACAAATTTCAATGTTTGAGGACAATGCATTTGATACATGCTTTAGTTGCATGCATGTCGTTTACCAATTTTTGAATTTTTGATTTTTGCAATTTTTGGATTTTTAATGATTTTATGATTTTTTTGGTTTTTAAAAATTTATATTGTTTTGAATTTTTAAATTTTTAGGAAGAAAGTAGTGTAGAAGAAATAACGAAGTCATGGGACCTTTCAAAAGTCATCGTGAGGCAATAATATGTCCCATGTAGTAGAAAAGGCCGCCAGGGAAGCAAAAATATGCCCCATGGTAGGAAAAAGCAGTAGCGAAAATAATTATTTATTAAAAATAATCATCACGACAAGTGTTAGAAGAATTTAGAAGAACCACAATGGCTCAAAGGTGCCTCGAGAGGTGACAAACACCTCACGGGGGTAAAAATGGGTATATAAGCCATCGCGGCCAATTAATTTACCACATTCACCTACCTTTTTACTATTAGTTTGAGCTCTGACCTACGGAGAAGATGGTGAGGGTGAAGAACCAGAAACACCATGCAGATCACATGAGAGACTACAGGTGACTTCCAGTGGATGGCCCACAGGTACATAAAGCCAAACTCTGCACTCTGTTAAATTATATCATTTAATTTTGGGAAAAATGCATTGATTAGGGTAGAAAAACACGTAGGCGTGGCCCTTAGGGCGCACTGTGCTCATGAAATATGCCTATACCTATGTATGTGTGGGTGTGGATGTACTAGTGCACCGAGGGGGGCTGTGCAAATTTTCACCGTGCGGCATGGGCACATATGTGCTAGCGCCAAAAGAAGGGCACTCATGCATTTCTGGCAGTGAGGCGGGGGTGCACATGCACCTATGCATATGAAGGGTTTGGGTTAAAAAATTTGAATGCACCTATGGGTGGAGGGGTGCGCTAATGCGCTAAGGGATGTGATGGTGCGTTGGGGGCACCCATGCACTAAGGGGTGCATGTTAGGTTACGGAGCTAAATAGCTTCACAAATGGCATGCATTGGAGTTTATTGGTTTCAATAATAACAAGCATCAGTAGCCTAGAGGAACCGACATCGGTTTGGTAACCGGCATCGGTTATACGTATGCGTTCATGTTTTTATATTAGACATGGATTAAATCCGACCCTTTGTTATAAAGGTGATTGGAGGGTTGTAAATGCATAGCTAAGTTGCCCTAAAGTTTTTATATGCTTATAAGCTAGAAAACTAGGGTTAGAAGGTAAGATTTGAGATTATTGTAAGAAAAATTTCTTGGAGAAAGCTTAGAGAAGCTTGTGAGGAAAAATTATTGTACATCCGGGAGAGGTGTGGAATATTGCAAATCTTCATTGTATTTCCTCTGTGAAGAAAGAATAATAGATTGGTTGTTTCTTAGTGGACGTAGCCCACACTAGGTGAACCACATTATATCTTGTGTTACTCATTCTTCTCTTGTTTATTTTTCTTATGGTTTAATTTCCATGTTTATTGTTTGCATGTTTCAATTGAATATATAGCTATACAACAACGGTGTGTGATCTAACCCAACAAGCAGTGTGTTGATGTCGTCAGCGTATGCAAGTACACAAAAAGACATTTGAAGTGCTTTTGTAGAAAATAAAGGTTTCTAGGAAAACCTAAATGGTAGAAGAAATGAGTTAGATAATAAAAGACACTCTTAGAATGCTTTTTAGAGGAAAGTGATTTTTTTAGGAAACCTAAGATGATAAAAATAAATGAATTAGATGATAGACTAGAGGAAAATCATGGTAGAATAGAAAAATTGGATTGGTAGATTAGAAGAAAAAGAATAAGATCATAATAAATGACCTGATTAACCCTGTAGGCGGACTTAGATGTTTTAGAGACGTGGGAGTGACATGGGCGATTCGGGCCTACAACACGACATTTAGGCCGATGTGACCATATTTTTCTAGAGATCACATTAGAGGTGATTGGTTTAGCACACGTGGTCCACATGGCATGCATTACTTTAGATCACAACCTTCTCATAGCCTTAGCTGAGAGATGGTGGAGTGAGAGTCAGACATTATGTCTTCCTACTTGTGAGATGAGAGTCAAATGTTCCATCCTCTCTTTTAGGTTGCATCCTCCTAGTGGTGTCACATGCACCCTAGATGAGGAGGGGGAATATCTTGGGTGAATCGGTCACCTCATACTGATAATACACAACTACAGTTCAAACCTATACAAGACATGAACATATCGGTCTTGATTAAAAACAACCTAAATTCTAATTTGGGTCTTCAACAATGCATAGACGCTAGTGCCCATAAACAAACATGAGCACTGGGTACTCCCGACCTTTCCTAGGTTCCTATGACCAAGGGAACTTATAGTGATTTTCTTATATTGGTACAATATATAGCGGTTTACACAAAACAAGCATAGCCCTCTAACAATCAAAATGCATTATATCTCCTTTTTGTAATTGAACTGGATTGAATTAGAACAAAGCAAGGTATCACGCCATCTGCAAAGTGGTGTATAAATTTTGGGAAATAGTTAGGGTTAGAGAATAACACTAAACCTTTCTCCCTAACACTTCCTTTGTCGCAACATGAGATCGCTAAAAAAACTAGCACTTAGTTTGAGATCGTCCAAAAAAACCCGTTCTTGGTGTGAGATATCCGAAAAAAATCGTTCTTCTACAACATTTTAGGATACTTTCTATCCTTTTCACTTGTCATGGATTAGGTGCACATGTTCCTTTTACTTTTTCACATTTTTACACACTTTTTACATACTTTGATCGAATTTTTCATATACACATATTTGACTACTCTTTTGCTCTTCTTTTTATAGGTTTATCCTTATGAGAAGCAACAATCACATCATCGAACACATCACGTGAAAATGAAAACAAGTGCAACATGACATAACACATACACTTTCACCCCTATGGTCGCTTCCTCTTCCTTAGCTTTCACGCTTCATTTTATCATTTCCATGTTTTTTCTTGTCTCTCGGCACACACTTTTCACCATCTATCTACATGGTTATTAGGTACGTATCTCTTATCTACTTTATATTATCGAATATTCACTCAATAACATAAAGTGGGGAAAATGTAGACACTAAATCACACTTAGGTACATTTTTAGGTCCTAATCACATACTACTATTCATGTATATTCCTAAGCAAGAAAACTAGTAATTAACATCTATCTTTGGCCTCTTTCTTTGCTTTCTTGCTTTCTTTGTGGTCTTTCACACCCCACTGCCTAGTATAAATTTCATTACTTTATCTTTCTTGGCTCTGGACACCAACACCCAACCAGACGCGCAATGAACCTCGTCCCCTCTAGGTGCCCCCAACCTCTTTGTATCTTACTCACCCCTTTTGGGCCTCTTTTATCTTTTAGGCATCTTGTTTTCTTATGGGTTGGCCTTTTAGTTGTTAATTATGAAATTCAAACAAGGGAATCATATAAATATAAAGCTATGTGATCATAATAAAGGACCAAGCTCTAAGCATCTACTATCACCACTTAAGGTTGCATCTAAAAGCATTATAAGAGCATCAAAACATCCATCTAACTATCATTCAAGGGACAAGGGACTGCTTATCCTGTATACACACATAGGAGGGGAAGTTCATTTTTTCATCCACACATCTACTTATATTGCTACATCTAGCTATTGTTCACTATTCGGTGCATCTTGCATAAGAGCTTCCTAAGGCACGATTCTACACACACGCGCACGAGTAACTACATGGAGTCTCGAGATGTCTTTGTGTAGCGCTTGGTCGGAAGTTCACTCTATCGGGTGACCGCCAAGGTCCATTTGACTCCCCATTTGCATCTTTTTCTTTTTAGGATATGATATGTTTTGGGGTTT
This sequence comes from Taxus wallichiana var. yunnanensis, assembly GCA_018340775.1. Lineage (NCBI taxonomy): Eukaryota > Viridiplantae > Streptophyta > Pinopsida > Cupressales > Taxaceae > Taxus > Taxus wallichiana. The sequence continues at coordinate 444,926,674 of CM031234.1, forward strand.
TGTAGGAGGTCTTTTGTTTTACTGATTACAGGTGAGCTCAACGATCTCAAGCAACCTATATGTGACCAACAACGAAGGCTAGTGAATAACTTGTGACATAATAAATTTTAACTTCGAGGTTTTTCACAATCGCAGTGCCTAAAATAAGTCTCTAGTACCTAGGTGCCCCTAACCTTGATCCAGCGCCCTAGTCTAGCTCATTCCAGGTAGTTACATAATTTTTTGGGTTCAAATTGCAATAATGTTCCCTCTTATTTCATCTATTTTCTAGTCTAGCATATCTCGAGATTAATTACAAAATCAACTAAGTCTTTTATTCCCTCTCTTGCACCTAGGGTTTTATTTTTATCTAGCTTATTGCTTAGGTCATATCTATACTTTACTTATCGATTATTATTGTGGTGTTACTCTACAATGTAATGAAATTACTAGTATAATTCAGATTATGAGCAACAATACAACACCAAATAACACAATATTTCATAATAATGATCTCAATATGCAATTATAATAGCTTCGCCACTTCAAGGGGGCAACCTCCAAACTATATAATAAGACCCAAATGCTTAAATGATAATGAACTACTACCTACAATCCTCTATATATACTATTCATATGCTATGGCCATCACCAAGGTGGCCTATTAAGCATGATAAAGTATAAATAATATAATAAAATGATATGGTAAGCCACAAATCGGCTACTCATATCCTAATATAAGTAATAGGTTAAGGGCGTAGCATGCCCTTCCCCTTTAAACCAACATTGAATAATCCTAGATATTGTTGTAGAAAACTTTCATCCTCCCAAGATGCATCTTCTATGCTCATATTCTTCCACTTGATCGAGATATTCCTTAATGTCTCTCGGGTTCTCAACCTCTTAGTATGTGTTTGCGGAATCTTCTCTGGCTCCAAAATGATTCTTCCTTCCTCGTCAAGTTTTGGTAACCCTGTCTGGGCTTCAAATTTTTGTCCAATAACCTTCTTCAAACATGAAACATGGAATATTGGGTATATGTGTGAAGATGGAGGCAACTCTAGTTTATAAGCAACATTATCAATTTTTGTAGAACACGATAAGGGCAATAATATTTAGGAGCAGGTTTGTTGTCCTTTTTTTGTTGCTTTAGGGACATCTGTTTGTAAGGCTGGAGACGTACAAAAACCTAGTCACCAATTTTAAAATGTCTTTCACTACGGTGTTGATCTGCTTGTTGTTTCATCCTATTTTGTGATAATGATAAATTCTCCTTCAAACTAGCCAAAACCTGTTGTTGATGTTGAATGTGTTCCTCAACATCTCTGACCTTAGTTTACACCCTCAAGGAGGAAGTGATAGAGGGTGGATGGTAACCATATAATGCTAAAAATGGGGTCATTTGAGAAGAGGTATGAAAAGATGTGTTATACCACCATTCTGCAAGTGGTGACCATTTAATCCACCTTTCCTGCTTATCTGATACAAAACAACGTAGATACCCCTCTAAGAATTTGTTGACCACTTCCATTTGCCCATCAGTTTGAGGATGATAAGATGAATTGTGAGCTAGCTGAATACCCAAACATGAAAATAATTCCGTCCAAAAATTACTTGTGAAAATAGGATCACGATCACTTACAATTATCTTTGGGGTTCCATGTAGCCTTTGAACTGTCTCCAAAAAAATAGTTGTGACTGTACTAGCTACAAATGGATGTGATAGGGCACAAAAATGGGCATATTTTGTGAGCCTATCCACAATCACAAAAATAACATTCTTACCCTCTGAACAAGGCAATCCGGTGATGAAATCCATGGAGACCTCCTCCCATCTCTGGCTAGGAATTGGTAAGGGTTGCAACAAACCTGGTGTCTTAATTGTTTCCCCTTTGTTCTGTTGGCACACTAAACACTTTGATACAAACTTTTGTACATCCCCCTTGAGTCCTTCCCAAAAGAATTCTCTTTTTATTCTATGATATGTCTTCAAAAACCTAGAGTGTCCTCCAACAAAGCGAGGCATGTAGCTCTACAAGAATCTTATGCTTGACTCAAAATCTTTACTCAAGTATAACATGTCCTTGTACCATATGGAATTACCTTTCCACTCGAATTTGTTAGATGTCATAGATCCTTGCTTGATATTATGTATTAGAGATTGTGTATCCTTGTCTTGAACCCATTCCAATCTTGTTTCAACCACCCAATCGGCCGTCAACATGGACATTCCACATAGTAAGGCATCTACGGATGGATCCCTTCCTGGATAGTGCATCGCCTACTACATTTTCTTTACCCTTTTTTTCATATGATTCTTCAAAATCATAACCCAACATTTTGTTACCCACTTTTGTTGTTCCTAGATGATAACCTTTGCTCCAAAAAAGTATTTAAGACTATCATGATCAATTTTTACCTTGAAGTGTCTACCCATGAGATAGGGCCTCCATTGTTTGACCGCATGAAAAATAGCCATCATTTCTTTCTCATAAACAAGTTTGAGCAAACCTTTTCCTTTGAATTGATGACTCTCAAATGTTATTGGTCTTCCTTCTTTCATTAGAATTACTCCCAATCCACGATCCTAAAGCGTCACATTCAATAATGAAGGTTTTGAGAAGTTAGGAGTAGCCAAAACTGGGGTGTTACACAAGGCTTCCTTCACTGCTCAAAGGATTTAGTGGCTAAGTCATCCCAATGGAAGGCATCCTTCTTTAGCAATGCGGTGAGTGGGGTTTCTATTCTACCATATCCCCACACAAATCTTTCGTAGTACTGTTAGTCCTAGAAACCCATGAAATTTTTGAGATTTTTTGGCCTTGGCCATTCCACCATAGCTTTGATCTTCTAAGGATCAACTTTGACGCCTTCATGGGATACAATGTGACCCAAGTACTCTACCTCTTGTACACCAAAAGAACATTTGGATGGCTTTGCATAGAGAGTATGTTTCTCCAAAATTTCCAACACTTTATTTACATGTTGTAAGTGTTCTTCCCATGTCTTGTTGTAAATCAATATGTCATCAAAGAAAACTAATACAAATTTCCTTTAAAATGGCTCCACAAAAAAGTGTTCATCAAGCTTTGAAAGGTTGAGGCGCATTTGTAAGACCAAAAGGCATTACCAAAAACTCATAATGGCCCTCATGAGTCCTGAAAGCCTATTTTATGAACATCTTCCTCTTTTATTCTAATTTGATGGTACCCGAACAAAGACCTAATTTTGTGAAATAAATAGCACCATGCACGATTCATCAAGTAAATCATCAATTCTTGGAATAGGAAACTTATCTTTGATGGTGTACTTGTTGAGTTCTCGGTAATCTGGAGACATCCTCTATGTTTCATCCTTCTTACGTACCATGACCACTAGTTAAGAATAGGCACTGCGCTAGGCACGATGATACCCGCCTTCAACATTTCTGAACCATTTTCTCGATCTCACTTTTACGGGAATATGGGTATCTGTATGGTCGATGTTAGGTGTTTGGCTCCTAGAATCAACTGAATGGCATGATCATGATCCCTAACGGTGGTAGTCCCTTTGGAATTGCATCAAAAATAGATGAGTGGGCATCAACAACCTTCGAAGAACGGGTGGCATTGAAGACTTTATATGTTGTACTTCTATGGAAAATAACTTTCTTTATAAATCCATCTACTTTTTGGAACCTTACGCATCGATGAGAGCTAATAATCTGTGGAGACTTAGCTACCATCCCATTCAATTGTATTGTACTTCCATCTAAATTAAAGTGCATGAACAATTCTTGGAAATTCATCTCTATAGTACCTAAGGTTGTGAGCCATTGGACACCCAAAACAATATATGCCCCTCTCATAGAAATAGCAAACATAGGTGAGTCTAACATGTAGTTGTTAGAGTAGGTATTTACCTTAGCTCATGTTCACCTAGGTATTTTATTTACCTTTATTGTATTTATCCTCACCCACTTATGTGTGTGGATATTTCTTTTATCTTATTTAGATATTAGGAGATATTATCTAGTTGTTAGGTATAGTTGTTTCCTTGATCTATGGTATTGACTAGTTATTTCCTTGATCTATGGTATTGACTAGTTCTTTCCTTGATCTATGGTATTGACTAGATCCTTGATGTCTAGTTCTCTCCTAAATCTATGGTCTTAACTAGTTCTTTGATGACTAGTTATCTCCTTAGTTTATGGCTTGATCTATGACCTTGGTGGTTCTTAGATGTTATTCCTTGCCTATTTAAGCAAGGCCCATTCTCAATGTATTGCATTGAGTTCCATAATAATATATGATATTGTTGCTCATTTGTTTGCAAAGGTTTTATGTAAAGTTATTCTGGTGAATTGCTTTCATCTTATTGATCATGGTGTTTGATTAGCATCTATGTTCTTGGCTTGGTACGATCTGGTTATCGTTCCTTTTATGGTATCAGAGCAAGAGATTGCTATTGACATCCGTCTGTAAGTTTTATTTTGCAAATAAATTATTTGTGTATTCATATATTTGCGATTTGGTCATATCTTGTTGCTGCGTGCATTTTTATGCAAAACAGAGGCTTTCATTGGATCCGGAAGGCATGAAAACCCTAAGATTGACTGTATATTAGGCCTCCTCGAGGCAGTCATTTTTTGTGGTTTTTAATTTCTACGAGAGAAGCACGTGGGGTGCCTCGAAGGGAATCAGCCCATTAAAATCCTTAGCCCTTGGTCATATGAGGGCTTAAAACTTGTGATTTGGTGCTTAACTTGAGCCCCCTTTAATTTTATTTATGTGGTGAAGGCAACAACAATTTAATTTGTTTTAGTGGCAACTAAAATAAATAACAGAGCAAAATATTAAAAAGCTTGTAACTTTTGATCGGTAACTCGGTTTTGAGTGCCATTTTTGTAAAAGTGTTTGTTTTTTCATGCTCTTTCCATTAGAGTTATTTATTTTGAGACTTGCACTATAATTATAAAGTTCCAAATATGGAGGAGTGTTGTAATCAATTGTGGATGTAATTTCAGTTGAGCCCGACGTCCTAAATTTTTGGGAGTTGTAGTTTGTACCTATCATGGATTCTGATAATGATATACTTTTCTCTGAAGTATGTGGACTTCAAGAGGATATTATAAAATTTGTGGAAGAAAATAGATTGCTCAAGAAGTGAAATTCTCTTCTACAATCACTCATTCACGATAAGGATACAATAATACACTCCCCTGCAGAACAAACTTGCTAGCCTATAACATCACCATCATATTGTGGACAACCATATTCATGCTCCTAGTCCACTCGTAGTTGTTGCTCTTGTACCCAATGACATTGATCTACCATTCTTCAATGAGCTGAACCGCTTTTGATTCTTCTAAACCTGTGAAGCTTGTTTCTACATGCTCTTCCACATCTATGCCTATTACGGTATTCACATATTGTGTATCCTACTTACGCTTAATTTGCATGGATTTTTGAGAATCATAATACTACATTCAATTCTTGCATGCTCCATTTTATGGGTCTCACTAGCATGGAAGTCATTGGCAAACATTCATAGGGTATTGTTTCTTCTATTCCACATGTTAAGTGGAATTCAAATGACATTGGTTTTCGAGCAGATACTTCATTGGGATCACACATTGACAGAGCTCCTTTTTTGTTCACTCGACTCTTTCTAAGGATCATGAGCAACACATGAGTTTTGCACCTTCACTTAGGATTGAGAAACCTAAGATTTTAGTTGTCAGACATGATCAACCTGACACACATTTTGATGTTCTTTTGCATGCACCCATTGTGCATTTTGCACCAAGTCATATGCAGACATCTTCTTCATCCATCCATGTTGATTTGGGGTGGATATCTGATCACTCGTGGTGGCGACATAGGCATTCATTGAGAGGACTCTACAGGGCATGGCTCCTCCACCATTCGGCCTCTTGCTTCACTTTCTATACCTTCTACATTGTGATGCTTCTTGTTTTGAGCATTTTTCTTTAGCAAGTGTAGTGTATCTCTCTTTTTTTTGAGAGATTTTGTATCTCGTATTTTCCACACTTTTGGCATGTTAACAGTCTCTCTTATGGGGGAGCTATTCTAGTGGAGCCAGTGTTTGAGTAATTTTTTGACAACTCATACAGATTTGTAGCGCCACTCCACCCATTCAAAGTATGGGAGGGTGTGGTGTCGATCCTACTTCTTCGGGTTTCATGTCCTTGCCTTATTACTTCAAAGCCTTTTCTTGGATCGTGACACTGGAGTTTGTGTCCTTGCCTTGTTGCTTTGGTTATCGTTCTTTGATCGTGGCACACCTATTTGTAGTAGTTGGTCGAATTATGTTTGGTGTTTAATTAGCATTTGTGTTCTTGGCGAGAAATGTACGATCTGGTTATCGTTCCTTTCATGGTATCAGAACAATTCTTGGAAATTCATCTCTATAGTACCTAAGGTTGTGAGCCATTGGACACCCAAAACAATATATGCCCCTCCCATAGAAATAGCAAACATAGGTGAGTCTAACATGTAGTCTCCCATAGAAAGCTTTATATTATGGCACTTTCCCGTGCACTTGATTGTCCCCACCTTCCGCAATAATAACTTGCATTTCGGAGTTGGGTAAATAAAACAATTGAGGCGAGCACTAACTTACTATTTATGAAGTTATGAGTACTCCCTAAGTCAATCAACATTGTCACCTTCTATTTTTTGAGATAGCCAATAACCTTGAGTGCTTGAGAGTACTAATACCTGACAAATGCATGCAAGAAATTATAGGTTGGTGATCCTCTACTTCATCTTCTATTGGTTCCTCAACCTATCCTATAATTTCAGCATTCTCATCATCCTCATTACCTCCATCAATATAGAACAACTTCTTCTCCTCGTTAAAAACTATCCAAGTGACACCGAGACCATTCTTCTGCCTCTGAGCACATAACCATCGATACCAAGCGAATTAGTCTAGTTCAAGATATAGGGATGCCAATGTCACCTTTTGTCCTGATGGTGTTTGATGTAGCTCAAAGAAGTTCCCCAATTGATTTATCCAATTCAGGGGATCTTTACCATCAAATTTGCGCATATCCACTTTCGGCATCATGTTCCGTGGTTGCAAATAAGTTGGATTCTGATTGGGCTAGAAAAGTGATCCAACATGGTTATTTTGTCCATGATTTTGAACTGAAGATCCTCCTTGGTTGATATGGGCCAGATTTGGGCCATACGGTTTACCCTTTACATGTTGCATGATATCATCCAACCGATGATTGATTTGGGCTATGTCTCCTTTAGAGGCCATCTCAGATTATACATTTCGTAACTCATACTCAAGTTGGATCACCTTATGATCAACTGAGGTAAACCCTAGTGCTGAGGAATCTATATTTACCCCTTTTGAATCCATCTCTTCAATCACTATCCCATCTTTATCTGGGGTTTTACCCGGAGTAACCGGATTCTTTTTTGCTCTTATGGAAGGCCCCGCCATGATATCAAACCTTAGGGTTTAGGGTTTTGATATAAATTTGGCTGAATAGGAAAAACACAGAGAAGATACTAATACTATTTTTTTGAGATATTTTTGAAAATGTAAAGAACTTGAAAAATTCCACAATTTGCACCCTAGGGAGCGATTTTATGAAAAAACCTAAATTTGTAATAACTTGTGCAAAATAAATTTAAAAAGTCTGAAATTTTTAGGGAACCTTACTTGAAATGTTTCTCAACTTTAGTAAAAATATCTCCCACCAATTCGCTCTGGTTCAAAATATATTGCGGAAACAAAAAATTAGGGTTTTTGCCTAATTTTGGCCCAAATCGCAACTCTGATACCACTTGTAATGAAATTACTAGTATAATTCAGATTATGAGCAGCAATAGAACACCAAATAACACAATATTTCAAAATAATGATCTCAATATGCAATTATAATAGCTTCGCCACTTTGGGGGCAACCTCCAAACCATATAATAAGACTCAAATGCTCAAATGATAATGAACTACTACCTACAATCCCCTATATATACTATTCATATGTTATGGCCATCACCAAGGCTGACCTATTAAGCATGATAAAGTATAAATGATATAATAAAATGATATGGTAAGCCACAAGTCGGCTACTCATATCCTAATATAAGCAATAGGTTAAGGGCGTAGCATACAATTAAGGGTTTAACATATTTTCTATTTTTGTTAAATCATGCTTGAGGGTACATATATAATTATATTTCTCAATCTCTATATTATCACCCTTAAACCTTGGGGTCAATATCTACGATGTGCTCCCTTAAATTTGTGCTCACTCTCTCTCTCTCTCCATATTCATCAAACTTATTAAACATATCTATGAAAAACTCCTCGCCATGACCAACATGATAAAGAAATACCACCTCCTCCCTTCAAAGACACATCTTCTAACTTACTAGAAACAACTCTCTCCATCCGCCCTTCTTGATCAATTTTCCAAAAATACGTTCAATATGAACAAGCTCTTAAATAGTAGATTTATCAATATTTTTAATGGATCATATCCTGGTCACATTAGTCCCAAAGATGTCAACTACTCTTTCCACATTTGCACCCTCTATAACATATACACATGTGAGATTCAACCATTTGTCTAGAAAATTTTTGATGTTATTGACATATTCTTCTCTCCTATCTTTTATACTTTGGATTCTAGTAATACATTCTTATAAGGTTTCCATTATTATCTTCATGGTAGTATAATATTCATGTTCCCTCCCTTCATTCTCAATGGATATTATTCCCTCCTTGGCTAATAGATCATCACCTAAGAGAAATAAAGTTCCAAGTTTAGGTAGCATACCTTCCCCATGTCAATTTCAATTTTCATTTATCAATTAAGCTCTTTATCGCCTCTACTTTTACCTAATGTGGCATTCCACATTATCCCGATCAACTTCTCTCCTTTGGTAAGTAGGTCACTCTCCCACTATTTGGTGGCTTCACCCATTGCACTTATGTCCTCTGAAATTTTCATAAATGTGTAAGTAATATTAGGGACTAGTGTTTGGTTAGTTTGAGGAATTTGGACTAACCTTCTAATAATGGTTGATAAGGCATTAACTTTTTCCTTTAATTATTCCTTGGTTTTCTTGTCCTTGTCCATTTTCTAGACTACATATTTGAATACCACATTAAGCTCATGTTTAAGTCCCTCAATGTATTATTTACCAAGTGGGATTCGGGTGATTTGGAAATCAGTAGGGTTGCTTCACTCCCGAGATCATTAGGTTGTGGAGTAGCAATCTCCATAAACCTTTCACCATGACCCCCACCATTGTCCTAGACACGACCTTGGCTTTATTAGGTGGCCTCGAAGGATTCAAAGGAGTGATGTTCATCATGTCATCGCCTTCCACCTATACTTTTCTTTTCTTTTCCTTGGAAGGAGTGGCCCCAACCAATTCCCCATTAGTACTTCCTTATGTTATGTTGTGGAGCCTATTTTCATGTGTGGAAGTGTTGAAGACTATACACTAAAAGTATTGTACACTCTTCATGTATTCTCGTTGGGGTTTGGGGCGGAGGCCCGGGCCCCGAGTGGAGGTATGGGGGTGGCGGTCCATCCACAGTAGCGGGGTTTTAAGAAAAAAATGGCCTTGAAAAATGTTCCCATTTTTTTGGGAAATGTTCTCTTCTCATATGGATGGGATATTTGACCCATATGTTTATGGGACGGTTTTGGCCCATGGTTTTGGTACCCATAATATTGTAAAACTGCTTAAGTAGTTGCCTATTTATGTGGTTTTGTGCATATGGTAGGGTTGATGTAACATTGTGGATGTGTGTGAATTCAGGTGTGAATTCTGTAGAGTTTGTTGAGCATAGCTTCAAATAGATATGGGTATTGTATTAAGAGAGTGGTGGCTTGTAATAAAATCTAAGCAAGTGATTCTTGGTGGACGTAGCCCAAATTGGGTGAACCACGTTAAATATTATCTCTTTGTGTCGTGTTCTTTTTACTCTGCACTTTTATTTCAGATCTGTAATATTTTCTCGCATTATTGGTGTGGAAATTTGTCTAGTGGACAAACTTGTGGATTCCTTGCCAACGCTCTGGGAATCTAAGTCCCTCTACTTAACTGGTGCAACTACCGAATATACATGCGTGAGAAAATGTGGATTTATGTGGTGGCCTTTCGGTCGGGGATCCAACAGGGCACTCCACTGACCCTGCGGCAAAGCTTACAGATACTTGCAAGAGAGAACTTTGTCTGAAAATGGGAAAGGGAGTAAGAAAAGAGGTAGGAGAACTAATGTTGTAGGTAGGAAATCAGATTCTTGCACACACTAGTTAGAAAATTCGTCACATGCATTCATGAGAAGAAACAACCCTGCAAATGGCAACAAGACGAGATAAGATTGCGAACTCAAAGTTTCTGAAATCTCCTCATCAAAGAGGCTATAAAATCCTTCTTCTTGTATTGCTACTTAAACAGAAAATTGTACATAGTGGAGAAATGGAGGAATTTGAGAAGAAGGGGGAAATGGAAGAAAATGGCTATCTCCTTTGTTCTCTCAAAGTACAATATACTCTTGAGTTTCCAAGATCAATTGCCAATGCTATACAATGGCGTGAAGAAGCCATTAAATCTTCTACAAGAAATAGTTACAACTTCTTCTTTGTTAGCAAGAAAAGCAGATTTACAATTTCTTTTCAATCATTTGCATCTGTTGGGATTCTTAATTCGCGAAGAAACGCCAATGGTGGAAAAACCAGACTTTTCATAATGCAGTCGTTACACTTGTTTTGTAACTTTGAATTTGAACCATTCATCTTGCCTTTGAAACCTTAAATCAGATTTGTACACGTGGGAGAAATTTACTAGAACGGGCGCAGAGGATGCCTTTTGCATTTTGTGCCTTTTGGAGAAATGGAATTTTGGAACATTTTGGCCCGCTCACCGCTTTTGATATGGTCATGACACGTGGCTTCACTTGATTAGCGAAGGAGTCGCGGATCACTTTTATAATTTTACCCTTTTTACAAAGAGGCTCAAAATCTCAAATCTCCCCGACGGTCCGCCTCCTTGCTTTGACTTTCCAACGGTGGGCTCAAGATTTGACTTTTTCCTTTAAGCCTGATCGGGGCTATGGGTCACTTTTTAACTTTTCACCTTTTTACAAAGAGGCTCAAAATATCAAATCTCCCCGACGGTCCGCCTCCTTACTTTGACTTTCCAATGGTGGGCTCAATGTTTGACTTTTTCCTTTAAGCCTAATCGGGGCTACAGGTCACTTTTTATCTTTTCGCCCTTTTTATAAAGAGGCTCAAAATCTCAAATCTCCTCGATAATCTGCCTCCCCGCTTTGACTTTCCAACGGCGGGCTCAAGATTTGACTTTTTCTTTTAAGCTTGATTAGGGTTGCGGGTCACTTTTTAACTCTTCACCTTTTTTACAAAGAGGCTCAAAATCTCAAATCTCCCCGACAGTCTGCCTCCCTGCTTTGACTTTCCAATGTCAGGATCAAGATTTGACTTTTTATTTTAAGCCTGATCGAGGCTATGGGTCACTTTTTAACTTTTCGCCTTTTTTACAAAGAGGCTCAAAATCTCAAATCTCCCTATGGTCCACCTCCCTACTTCCGATTAGGTATGTCCACATACCCGTGGATGATGGGGCTAAAATTTGACGGGAAGAAAACGCACATTGTTCCCAACTGTGAAAAAAAATGTAGAGAAGAAGAAAACTCCACCATTTCGCACTCAATTTTCAAATTTCTTTCGTGAGCCAAGGAATTGAAAACAATACAAGGTTCGATGATCCGGGGCATAGAAAGATTGACAATTTCATTCAAATGAGGACAACAATAAAATTTTCACGCGTCCAGATAGGAAAACGAAAAATTTATCAAAACAAGCAAACTAGGGATTTGAAACAACTCTAGGGCATGGATTTCTCTATCTCTTGAAATTTCAACTTGGCTTAAATAATTTAGGAGGGCGAGAGCTCAAAATTTTGAATTTAACTTGGAAAACGAAAAGTGGTTTTCGAGAGACAACAGTTGGCTCTAGCTTGGGGACATGGCATGGACTGAGCATTGCGAAGACATGGTATGAGGATCCAGAATCTCAATTTTTAAACCGTATAATGTTGACCAGTGCCTTATCCATTGGGCCTTGCGTAGGTCATGTACAATTTAAAGAAAGAAATATTAGAAGAAGGAAACAAACAAGCACACAAAAGGAAGGAAACACACGACACGTAACTGAAGGGGAAACAAAACCACACAATGAAAAGGGAAATACACCAAGAAAATCACCTATGGTACAAGGCGGGGGACAACCCGCTTTCACTGATGATATAGTTTCAAGTATTGCCCGCTTCGAGGCAATTCTAATGGCGTTCCATCTAAGTATGAGAGGAGAAAAACATTCTCACCATAAGCTCCATGAATTTGGAATGGGCCGAGCCATAATGAATCAAACTTTCCATGGCTGCCCTTTGGTTCTCTTCTCTTGTCCCACAAAGAAGACAAAGTCTCCAACCTTGAATTCTCTTGCCTTGGCCCTCTTGTCAAAGATCTTCTTCACTTTCAATTGGTGTTCTTTGATTCAATCCACCACCTGGAATCTATTTTCTTCCAGCTTCTCCGAAATAGGATCCTTTTGTCTATGGAATCTTTGTATTGACCATCTTCTATTTCATGTAGCAACTTGAGAGCTGACATCTCAATTGTGAGGGGAATCTCTGCTTCAACTCCATACAGCTAGTTGGAATGGAGACATACCTATCACCTTCTTGGGAGTGATCTTATCTACCCACAATGTGTCATATAACCTTTTGCGCCAATTCCTTTTATTCCCGTCTACAAGCTTGCGGATAATGGTCACAATGTTCTTGTTGTTTGATTCATCATGTTTGTTTCCTTATGGATAGTAGTAAGAAGAATGAGCTAGGGATATTTTGTAGCTATAGCAAAACTCGGTCAAATCTCTTGAAGAGAAATAGGTAGCATTATCTCACATAATCTTCTGTGACACTCAAAAGCAGATTTATGATATTCTCCTTGATGAAGTTGCATACTGTTTCAGTGTTGGCTTGTTTGGCCGGAATGGCTTCCACCCATTTGGTGAAGTAGTCTATTCTTTGTGAGTACATAGGTGTGCCCCATGCTTGAGTGAGGGTTTAGAACACCAATGAAGTCCAACCCCCATTGTTGAAATGGTTCTTCAATAACCATAGGCCTGAGTGGTAATGTAGTGAGTTATGGTCTTCCAACAAACTGTTGGCATGCTTTACATTTAGAAACCCAATCTCGAGTGTCTGCAAAGATGGTGGGCCAATAATACCTTCCTCGGAGGATCTTGTGTGCAGTGACCATTGCTGAAAAATGTCCACCACATGCTTGGTCATGGTATGTTATAAGCAACTTTTCTTGTTGCTCTTTATCTACGCACCTGAGGAAACAACCATCCAGGCCTCTTTTGTAAAGTGCATGATTCCAGATCACAAACTTGGCTACCTTCAGCTTGAGTGTTCTTCTTTGTTTGTAATCAAGATGAGGAGGGCATTCTCCATAAGTCAAGTAGTAGGAAATATCAAAGTGTACCACTCATCGGGAGTGATGACAAAGAGCACTTGTGGGTTATTTTTTGAACAAGTTGAGAAAGTACCACTTTCTTCTCCATGTTGAACTTGGAGAGTTTCATCTTGATAATGAACTTACATAAGCCATTTCCCCTTACCACATTAAAAGGTCGAATCTCCAAGTCATGCTCTTAAGTCTTTACAATCCAATTTCCCCTCTTAGTTCCGTGGTCTTGATGAGTCAAAATGGACTTGATTGCACTTTGTCAAGGACCATCACCATTGTATGAGAATTAAGGATGTAAAATATGAAGTTTTTTAAAGCCTTGACCACTGCATAGGCATGCTTCTTCAATTGGTTGTATTTTAGCTCATGCTTCTTCAAAGGAAAACTCATGAAAGCAATAAGTGCTTCAACATCTTCATCATTTTTACGAACAAGAACAACATAGAGTGTATGCTCGATGCATAACAATACATGATGAAATCTTTGTTAAAATCTAGAGACACAAGGGTTGGAGCTTGGCAATGGCTTTCTTGATCTCTTAAAATGTTTCCTTCCCTTTATTGTTCCATTTGAAACTTGCTTGAGGTTTCATTATGGAAGTGATGTGCTTTGTCAATTCAGCAAACTCAAGCACAAAATGACAAAGAAAGTTTACCTTTCCAAAGAATGAATGAACTCCCTTCTTACTTGTGGGTAGGGATAATGCTTGAATGGCTCTAATCCTCTCAGGATCAATGTGTGCTCCATGTTTGTTCACAATGTGCCTCGATAACTTGCCTTCGTGACTCAAAAATGTAATTTTTTGGATTTAGTGATATGCCATGTTTCTTACACCTTGCAAGTAAGTGTTCCAAGTGATAGATATGATCTCCCCTCTTCTTTGAAAATACTATGAGATCATCAAGATACATGACTATGCAATGCTTCAGATCTTTGAAGGATAAATCCATCACCCTTTGGAATGTAGAACCGCATTGATTAGGCCAAAAAGCATTCTCGTTATAGGAAAAAGTGACCCAAGGTGTTGTAAAGGTTGTCTTGGTGCAGTCTTCCTCTGCCACTTTGATTTCATTGTATCCCGAGAATTCATCAAGTAATGAAAGCATTTCATATCGGTGACTATTTGCGAGAATATGGTCCCCGATAGGAAGAGGATAATTGTCCTTGAGTGATGCCCGGTTCAAAGTTGTGAAAATCTACACATATCCTTATTTCACCATTCTTCTTCCCGCATTTGGCACAATGTTAGCCACCCACATTAAATGGTGGATGGGAAAGATGATCCTTGTGTTAAGCATCTTTATTACCTCCTTCTTGATGGTATCAGCAATCTTTGGGTTGACGACCTTTGTTTCGCTGAAGGGTTTAACACCCCGCTTCAAAGGAATTGAGTGATGCATTTCTTTTGGTGGAAGGATTTGAGTTCATCATAAGAGTAAGCCAAGACATCCGGGTATTTCTTGAGTAATGCAACAAAACTTCTTTTTCTTCGGGTGAGAAAACTTTTCCGATATTGACCATCCTTGGCTCCTCCGGCACCAATTTTTTTCTTTATCAAAATCAACCAGGCACCGAGAAGATTTATTTTCTTTCTCTTGAATGACTCTGTCATGTTTGTTAAAGAGGTCTTCTAAAGAGACTAGGCCTTTGGAAATTTTGTTCCCTTTCAATTTGATTACTCTCTCATCATCAATCCCTTTAATTCCTTCTTTCTCTTCTTTAGGACCGCTTCTCGGTGTGGATTTTCACCTCCTTCAAAAAAGATATTATTGAAATCATCCCTTTGCTCCAAAAAGGATAGAATTTGGTTATCATCATTGAAGACTTGCCAATGATTTGCACTGTCTAGTACACTAGGCCAGAATACCATTTCAATGGTTACTTTGTCTTTACCAAAAGAAGGATGAGGTGTCACTAGGGAAGTTGAAACTGCAAGAGAATTATCCTTTTCATTATGTTCCCTTGGAATAGCTTTAATGGAAAATGCATCAAAAGATTCAATGCAATCCCACACTCTGTTTCTATAATGCCCGAGCCTTGGATTTTTCACTTGATATTATTGGCGGACCTACTTTACCACAATATTTACATCACCTTTGCATCTCAGCTTCTTGATTCCCATGTCCTCTACTGCATTCATGCCTAAGAGTAATGCTTCATACTCTGCAATGTTGTTTGTATTATCAAATTGCAGCTTGTAGGCAAAAGGGTACACCTCATTGGAAGGAGAGTACAATACTACACCAGCTCCTAAACCTACTCTAGAATGGCTACCATCAAATTCCATTGTCCAAATCTGATCCTCTTCCTCCTCCATGAGAAGTGGCAGGTTCTCTTCCTTTTTTGATGTGAGGAAGTAATTTCCTAGCCCACAATCTTGAAAGAGAATGTTAGCTCTTGGATCATCAGACTTTCTTACTATGAATCTCATCTTTCTTACTGGCAGCAACTTCTTCATCTCTCCTTTTACTGGGATAGTTGTAGATGACCAATCCATTTTTATTTCTCCACCTAGGTCTCGTACAAAAACTTCGCTCAAAAGCATACCAAAAGATGTTGGGATGTCTGCTACCAATATGGTCAAGAGCACCTTCTTGTCTGGAAAATCAGCTAGTGCCACCTATGCATCCTTGATTCTTCCTACCAATGGAACTTGTTTGGATTCCATTGAGTAGCATGTGCCATTTACCAGGTCAAAGTGAGGCCTAGAGAATTTGTAAATTTTGGTTGGTATCACATTGTCTGAGGCTCCAGAATCTATGATGCAATTATTCAAGTTGGAAGCCTTTGATGAGGAGTGATAGGTAGAAAGGTTCAACTCTATTGGTGTTGGAGGCACTGAGGGCTAGCATGTTTTGGGAAGGTGGTGTGGATGGTGTGGGGAGTAAGCCTTTAGAATTTGGGCTTGAAGAGATAGGGTTACCACCACGAACTGCATTGATGAATCTGTCAAATTGGGCAGGATGTGTTTGTAGGTATTCTATTTTAGAGAGCTGGACTTTGGTTTTTCTTGCATGTTCTACAAAGTCAAATGGGGCAATGGTGGGTGAGGAAGAGGCTCTGAAATGGAGGAAGATCTACATGGTAGAGACTTTGCTACTTTTGGTGTTGGGTTCTCCTTTTCAGATGTAATAATTGGCTTGGAAGGGGTGAGGGTGTAGCCTTTGACTGAACTTTAGATGTTTTTGGAGGACCAACATTTAGAAGAGAATTATTAGTAGAAACTTTTGAGTTGGAAGGAGAATCAAATGACTTACTTGGTATAGTAACATGCTCTTTGGGCAAGCAGTGAGTCTAGTTTTTCTTTGGCTAATCCCATGGAAGGTGGTAATGGTGATCCTCTCATTGATGATTTTATTCGTGTAACCTTTAGAGGACAATCTTCTTTATTCTTCTTCTTATCCTTTGTTGCAATGTTGGGGCTGAAACCCCTTTCTTAGATTGAGCACAAGTGAAAACAATAAATGAGAAACTTGGAACTTCTTCATCACCTTCATATTCATCATCAACATACTCAATTAGGCCATTGTGCATATCAACTTCCTCAATCTCAAGATGGTTTTCATAATCTTCCATGTTTTCTTCTTGATTTCATCAATTCTCGCTTCCTCCTCTAGCTCTTTGGTGTCACGAGATGGCATTGATGGTGGTGCTTCAAGAGCAAGCCGACGGGAGGTGGAGCAAGCGATCCTTGGCCTATCTGGAGGGTTTGGTCTCCTTGAAGCATTCTGCATTGTGATCTGAGATAGTTGCTTCTTCAAGGCAACCAAGACATTTTCCATTTTTTGGAACATCGAGTCTGTGGTGACAGAGTTTGAATTCTAACCCTTTTGTTTCCCATTGGGGCCTTTCACCTTTCCAAAAAGGATTAGATCATCATTGGTTTCTATTGCAAAGTCTTGGGCTTGCCTCAATGTTCTTGGTTGGGCTATTCTGAGGAAGAAACCTACTTCTGATGGCAGAGCACTGATGAAAAACCTCTTCAAATTATTTTTGGGAGGCACCACATCTTCAAGGATCCTTCTTATCACTCTATCATATCTTGCTACGAAGTCCCTCATTGACTCAGAGGTTTCTTTCTTCATTTGTACCAATTAGACCAAAAGATCCTGACAATATTTTGTGGTCTTGAACCTGTGTTCAAATGCACTTCTTATATCTTCCTAACAAGTGACAAACCTCAGGGGTAGCATGTAGAACCATTTGACTGCCCTTTTTTAAAGTGACTCCACAAATATTTGGATCGACACATCTTCGTCCTCAACACCCAACACACCGCAAGTAATGATAAATGTTGCTACATGCTCTTCAGGGAGTTGAGAACCATCCCCTCTGAATTTTGGGAAGTTTTTTCTTGAGCCTCTTGGTAGCTCATGGAGTGGTTGAGCAAGAGCCAGTGGACCGGTGTTTCCTCCCCATGGTACATTAGGCCTACGGGATTCACAATCACATTCACGCTCATGATCCCGATCCCCCATTCTATGTTTGTTTCTATCTTCCAGCCTTGCTAAGGTTACGGCTTCTATTGTTGCTCTTTCGTCTGCCTCGGCTTGAAGTCTCTTGATTTCTTCGAGTTGAGCTCTTATTTCTTTGTCGGCTCTTGCTTCTCTTTCTCTAGCTTCTTCTTCGGTCTCTACATCGGTGAAATCTTCAAGGTTCTCATTGATGTATGGAAATTCACCTGTCTAAAGGATTGACAACACTTAGGTTCCCAATGTGGCCGATTGCTTGAAAAGGAGGCCTCTGGATTTCGAGTAGCTCTTGTCTCCTTTGAAGTTCCTCAAAAATGGGATCAGTTTGTCCTCCTTGTCTCTGTTGCTAGGTGTATCTTCTATCCACCAGCTTGAAAATCTATGCTCTTCTTTACGGTGCTGGAATTTGTCTTTGCCTCTCTAATTCAACAGCGCATTCCTCTTCAAGGTCCAGAATTCTCGTGGCAATGAAGTAGTGGTTGGCACTTTGTCTATTATGCCAGATAGCTTCCCTCAAATTTGAAGCAACGTCTTCTTAGATGTGGAAGAGAAATTTGGGTCTTTTAACAGGAGGGTTTCCCAAAATAGCCATGATTTGAATCCATGTGGCTCATATAGCCATTCAAATTCAAGAATTTTTTCTCTTTTTGAATTTTGAATTTTTTTGACTTGTGGTCGCATTCAGGTGTAGATGTTGCTAAATCTACCCCATGGTGGGTGCCAAAAACTATTAGCGAGAAAATTTGTCGAGTGGACAAACTTGTGGATTCCTTGCCAACGCTCTGGGAATCTAAGTCCCTCTACTTAACCGGTGCAGCTACCGTATATGCATGCGCAAGAAAATGTGGATTTATGTGGTGGCCTTTCGGCCGGGGATCCAATAGGGGCACTCCATTGACCCTTCAGAAAATCTTACATATACTTGCAAGAGATAACTTTGTCTGAAAATGGGAAAGGAAGTAAGAAAAGAGGTAGGAGAACTAATGTTGCAGGTAGGAAATCAAATTCCTGTACACACTAGTTAGAAAATTTGTCATATGCATTCATGAGAAGAAATAACCCTGCAAATGGCAACAAGACGAGATAAGATTGTGAACTCAAATTTTTTGAAATCTCCTCACAAAGAGGTTACAAAATCCTTCTTCTGTATTATTGCTTAAACAAGAAATTATATATAGTGGAGAAATGGAGGAATTTGAGAAGAAGGGGAGGAAACGGAAGAAAATGGCTCTCATTTGTTCTCTCAAAGTACAATATACTCTTGATTTTCCAAGATCAATTGCCAACGATATACAATGACGTGAAGAAGCCATTAAATCTTCTCAAGAAATAGTTACAACTTCTTCTTTGTTAGCAAGAAATAGTTTACAATTTATTTTCAATCATTTGCGTCTGTTTGGATTCTTAATTCGCGAAGAAACGCCAATGGCGGAAAAACTAGACTTTTCATAATGCAGTCGTTACACTTGTTTTGTAACTTTGAATTTGAACCATTCATCTTGCCTTTGAAACCTTAAATCAAAGTTGTACACATGGGAGAAATTTACTAGAACAGGCGCAGAGGATGCCTTTTACATTTTGTGCCTTTTGGAGAAATGGAATTTTGGAACATTTTGGCCCGCTCACCCGCTTTTGATATGGTCATGACATGTGGCTTCACTTGATTAGCGAAGGAGTCACGGGTCACTTTTATAATTTTACCCTTTTTTACAAAGAGGCTCAAAATCTCAAATCTCCTCGACGGTCCTGCCTCCCTGCTTTGAATTTCCAACGGCGGGCTCAAGATTTGACTTTTTCCTTTAAGCTCGATCGGGGCTACGAGTCAATTTTTAACTTTTTGCTTTTTTTACAAAGAGGCTCAAAATCTCAAATCTCCCCGACGGTCCGCCTTCTTGCCTTGGCTTTCCAATGGTGGGCTCAAGATTTGACTTTTTCCTTTAAGCCTGGTCGGGGTCGGGTCACTTTTTAACTTTTCACCTTTTTTACAAAGAGGCTCAAAATCTCAAATCTCCCCAATGGTCGCCTCCCTACTTTGACTTTCCAACGGTGGGCTCAAGATTTGACTTTTTCCTTTAAGCCCGATTAGGGCTGCGGGTCACTTTTTAACTTTTCACCTTTTTTACAAAGAGGCTCAAAATCTCAAATCTCCCCGACAGATCCGCCTTCTGCTTTGACTTTCCAATGTCAAGATCAAGATTTGACTTTTTAATTTAAGCCTAATTAGGGTGTGGGTCACTTTTTAACTTTTCACCTTTTTTGCAAAGAGGCTCAAAATCTCAAATCTCCCGATGGTCCGCCTCCCTACTTCCGATTAGGTATGTCCACGTACTCGTGGATGATGGGGCCAAAATTTGATGGGGAAGAAAACGCCCATCGTTGATGTAAAAAATGCAGAGAAGAAGAAAACTCCACCATTTCACACCTGATTTTCAAATTTCTTTCGTGAGCCAAGGAATTGAAAACAATACAAGGTTTGACAATCCAGGGGCATAGAAAGATTGACAATTTCATTCAAATGAGGACAATAATAAAATTTTCATGCGTCTAGACAGGAAAATGGAAAATTTATCAAAATAAGCAAACTAGGGATTTGAAACAACTCTAGGGCATGGATTTCTCTATCTCTTCAAACTTTCAACTTGGCTTAAATACTTTAGGAGGGCGAGAGCTCAAAATTTCAAATTTAACTTGGAAAACGAAACCAGTTTTCGGGAGACAACATGCATATTAGTTTCTCATTGCGATTCTATGAGGGATTGTTTCGCATATTTTATTCCTTATTTCCTAACACCTTATCCTCTTGCCTTTTTATAAAGGCATTTATGATGTAACAATCATTTCTTGAGAGGGGGAGGAATGATTTCAAGTTCAATAACTAGCATTTTAACTTGAGTTAAAGGTTCCATAATAGCCTATTGTACTCCTTACATTGTTTCCACTCTAGTTGAGAAATGGGACTTGGTGACAATCTCTTGTATTTTCTCAACACGCCCCCTTCCGCCTCAAGTACACTTGGTCTATTCTTCTCGCTACTATTGTAGATGGTTAATCATATGGACCAACAAATTTCAAAATTTTACACTTCCCTTCAAAATGAGAAGGATCCCATGTTGCTTCCATACGAAGGTCGCTCAAAATCTTAATGTCTACCTCATTTGTTGCAATAATATTTTCCACATTCTCTAAGGTAACATCAACATACTATTGTGTTACCTAGGGTTGTTGAGTTACGATTAGTGGAGTTTCTTTTAATTGCTCGGCCTCAGTGGCTCATAGTTATACTTACAATTTCGCTTCTTGGACCTCGAGGCCCTTAATAAGAATTGGGTCGGTCTTATCTTCATCTTCTATTGCCTCTTGACTTGTACTTTGACAAGTGTCGATCCCCTTAATCAATTACCATATCTTTCGGTAGATCGGTGAAAACTTTCCCATGCTATGGATCTTCTTCTTGTTGTTTCACGTCTGCATGGGCTTCTAAAGTTGAGGCAATTGGATCCTCGGGTGCAAGGGAAACTTGGATTCATTATAACTAGATAACAAGCTCCACAACAAGTGTTGTAATCACACTCATAATAGGTACCTACACTTACACATGAGTCATTAGAATCTGGGGTATAAGAATTGGAACTAGTATCTCACGTGCCTAAATTGGAACCTCCTTATTGGTTACCACAACAACACTTGGTTGCATAGTGTCTTCTCCCACAATAGATTCTATCTTATATCTTTTATGCCTAATAAGAGGGGCAATATCCACCTCCTCTTTCTCATTAATAACCCTTAGAATAAGGTTGCTCAATAATGTACTTAGGGGAGGGGCTTGTTCCTTAATCTTCTCTTTTCCATGTCTCCTTTTAGAGGAATGGCCAACAACATCACCTTTTCTCTATCCTATTGATGCATAAACCTTGGATGAAGGGACAGAGGCTGAAATTGATCGAGATAGAAGTATTAGCAATAGGGGTATTTTTCTTCAATATGTTTCTAGCCTTTTGAGCTAGTTGAGGTATATAAGTCAGACTCTTGCTTACATAAGCACTTAATTCATCATTGGCTTGAGTAGTTAATGTTGTCTTGAAATATATCTAAGGAGCACCTTGAGTCACTTGTCTCTTTTATGAATTCACGCATCACATCATCAATAAGCCCATTACTTCTATATTCTTTCAAAACAATAGTGTTTTGTTGACTTATGCCAACCTTCTGAGTTAACAACCATATTAAAGTTCTTCTTATCACATTGTTGTCCTATTATGCAGAATTTTTCTTCAATAACAACCTAATTTACATTTTTGATAGGTTGATCAACAAGGTTACTCTAAATATAAATTTGGCTCCACTTTACCATCATTAACTACTCTTGAGGCACCATTGTAACCTTGTAGTCAATGATTTGCACAAGGGTAATATGTGAGCAATCTCTTAACTCGACTTCTTCTTCATCTCTACAATCCATCCAAGAATCTTCATAATGAGGCTCAAGCTCGGAAGAAGTGACCAAGGTGAGATGTATTAACCATCTCACATCATAGTCTGGTCTTGGGAAAAAAATTCCATTAAGAACCTATTCATTTCAGCATCCAACATCTTTTCCTTAACCAGGGTTGGACACATGTACCTCCCAATAGTAACAGGAAACTTGATGTTGGCCTTGTGTTATATTGCAAGGCTTTTGTACACATACACAAGTTATTTGACCAATTATATAAGGGACGACTTATCATCTACATGTCTAAGCAACATAAAGGCACACCTAAAAATCCACTCACTCTTATATATGAAAAAGTAGGGAACTCGTATAAAATAACAACCCCATTTAGTGATAATCCTTCTTACTTTAGGAGACAACCTTACACACTACGGTCTGGTAAAAATAAGCAGAGATAACATGGGAAAAGAAAGCATCAAACACCCTTCTAAATTGGTCAACATAGTTTACAAGGTGCAATTGTGGGTACACATCATACACTCTAAACGCATTAGCATCCTTTTCCTGTTTTAAACCGGTGAAAACACTAAAACATGTAATGTTGTAAACTAAGTAAGATTTCATGTAGAATTTTGTAGTACCGATAGTCTCCCCCTTTACAATAACAAACACACTCAATAATTGCTTATGGATGTAGTCACTAATTTGTTATCCCTAATAGATTGGAGGTTTGTTTGATAGGATAAGTTGGATGAAATGACACATCCAATCTTGGTACGGGTAGGGAGAATATTTCCCCATAACCTTATTGATAGTGTTATACAATCCTCAACCTCCTCAATGAAATCGATATATTCAACTTCTTTGGTACCCTAGAATACTTCTTTGGCTTTACAAGTTGTAGATACCTAAATTTCACTTTTGCAATCTTATTGCCAAATGCACACAAATTGTTCTCATTCTTACCAATTCCATTATAATCGGTGATTTCCACTACTTAACTAACGTTTCTTACCATTTTGGCCAATAAACAACACATTGTTGATTGCCTAACCTCTTTCACATTCAGGATTCCACTTTACGACAATTAGCTAATTAGCGATTATTAGCTAATTAAGCCTATTTTCCCCTTTTTTTGGTCAATATACCCTATTATTGGCTCAATCCCTCTTCCAACCACTCAAAATCACCCCATTTCCCTTCATAACATCTTAACAAGCTTTAAAAGCTTATCATAGCCTCCTAATTGATTCCGAGTGGTTGATTAAGTCTCCTCACATCTTAATCACTTGTTAATTCACTAATCATGATTACCAAGCCTTAATCATGATTAACAAACCTTTAAAATTCTTTGTAATTTTAGTCCCACATGCACCAAGATGCAAGTTTTCCTCAAATGAAAAGCTATAAATAAGACTAAGTACTACCTTCCAACTTCACACCATGCTTTGATTTGCATCTCATATAAGAAATATGATTTATAGCCAAGCTCAATCCTTTCCTAAAGTCTTCAATGGGGTTAGTATATGGGTATCCAATATGATCTTGTAGTCATTTGGAGAGACCATTTCACCTTTCTTGGAGTAGCAACAATCCCAATTTGATTTCCTCTTAGATCTATTTAGGTCTTTGTTAGTTTAGCAATTCAATACATAGTAAGGATGCTTTGTAGATTAGTGTTTAATTCCATTTAGTTTACATTCTTAGCATGCTTTTAAGCTTTGATCATTGATGAATCATTCCTAGACTTAGAGCTTGACTATAGGTGGCAATGGTGTTAGCCTTTCCTAGTTAGTCATACTATTTGCTTTGTAAAGTTTAGGGTGTTATCATTTGGCACGCCTGGTGGGACCATACCCCATTTGCATTCATTTTAAAGCTTTTTAACTTAGTTTCAAAGTTTTTCATTTCAAGCTTTCTAGATTAGTTTCAAGTTTTCTAGTTTAATTTCAAGTTTTCTAGTCTAATTTCAAGTTTTCTAGATTAAATTCAAGCTTTTTAGATTACTTTCAAGCTTTTTAGATTAGTTTCTCAAGATTTTTAGATTAATTTCAAGTTTTTAGAGTAATTTTCAAAGTTTTGTAGATCAATTTTCAAGCTAGATAGTTGTTTCAACTAGATTAGTAGTAGAAGTTGTGTTTTCATGTTCTTTGCAGGATAAAAGGAGGCGAAGTGCTAGAAAAATTCCTCAAAAGGCCAAAGTTTTGATCTTTTTCAAAAATTCTTGTCAAAACTCATATTTTGATCACCTACAAGAAGGCTTGCGCCTATGCATCAAAGGGGCACATGTACATCAAAACATGTGATTGTGCATCACTAGCTACGCATGTGCATCATTGGTCACGTGTAATCTACACTGTGCATCAAAACCTCCGCCACGCTCTCTCGATTGCACTGTGCATAAGTAATTGTGCAAATTTGTCGAAGTGCACTTATGCATGAATGCATGCACTTGTGCTCCAAAGGGGGTGATGTGCATCAAAGGACGTGCATGTGCATCAAGTTGCACAAGCACACTCAAGTAAAATTTTGCTCAAGCTTCAAAATTTCAACTTTTGGTTTTTATTATTCTGTCATTTTTTAGGGATTTTAGTTGTTGTTACTGTCAATTTTATGATTTTAGAGAAATATTTCTAACAAAATTAGCTTAGGGTTTGATAAGTAACTTTTGTTAAAATTGGCTTAGGGTTTGATGAGTGATTTTTCATGTTTTGTATGAGTTTGGAATATGGTTGTGTATGTTCTTCTCTTGCACTTTATGTGATCTTGAGAATCAAAAGCACCTCTAAACCACTTTTTGCTAATTTGGAGTAAGTAGGAAAAATCATCATTCATTGTTATGCTTAAGGGAATAAACTTTCATTTTGGCATGTACTTGATCTTTTAGTTTAAGAGATTTTTCACTTGATAAATAACCAAGGCTAAAATTTGTGTATGCTCTTCCCTTGCACCTAGTGTGATCTTGGGAACCAAAAGCAATTTTAGTCTTTCATTAAGAAGCACTTGGATTAATTGGGAATAAACCTTAATTTGTAAAGTTTTATGGTAGTTAATTGATTTACAATCTTTTCATCTAGTTGGGTTACTTGTTGTGTATGCTCTTCTCTTGCACCTAGTGTGATCTTGAGAACCAAAAACAACACTTAATCCTCTTTCTATAATATTGTAGATCTTTTTGAACTACTAACCATTTGTGTGAAGGACCTAACGCTAGTCAAAGAAATGAGGGCTCTCTTCAAACCAAATTCTAACATTCACGTGTGTTGTAGGTTTCCAATGATGGTCTAAACCAAATTGCTTAATCCAAAAGATAAAAAAACACCAACACACCATTCAAAACACTATATTATAGGTTTCGGTTAAGAGCTATGGATCGTCGCTTTAAACTAGGACATAACCCCTTTGGCATAAGCTTTAAGCTACAATAATGGGGGTGGTCCTAGGAACCCTAAAGTAGTTCACGCAAGAGGGAACCTTATGAATGAAATAGGAAAGTGCCCCACATTACCAAATTGACTAGCACACCTTGAAATATTAGAATTAAAACTCTCCATTGCAACCCCAGTGATAATACAACTGAATGCACTAGTTGCTCATTGTATTAGAAGGGGGTAAAGTAAAGCTGAGATACTCTAAGATTAGTCAGTACAAATTTCTTCGTAAATTGAGATTGTAGAGGTAGTTTGTGACACATAGAGAGAGAACCCCTAGAAAATCTTGTCGGCTTAGAGTCGATTTTGTCTTAGATATTATACTTGAGAGATTTCACAAAGTGAAAAATTTGTTGGATTCAAACTCTTATTTTTCGAACAAGGGAAAGAATCTCTTAAATTTGAAACCACGTGACATTTCATCATGAAATCTATTTAGTGTTACTTTGTCCTAGTTTTTCACTTGTCCTAAGACAAGGCGAAACTCTGCTAAAGTTACACCAAGTATTTTTTCATCACCACTTGGTCTACTCCTTTATTTTCTTGTTGCTCATTTGGAGACAAAATAAGAACAAACATATATGGATACCTACTAGAAATAATCATGTCCACCACTTTTGTAGTCTTCTTGCATGACCAGAGTTACAATGTTGGAATGCAAGAGTTGAAAGTGTGAATGGTACGTCATCAAGTTCTAGTAGCCCCTCTTATCTCAAAACCCATATTGAGACTTATTATCATTTGTAGTTAGGTGATATCATCATTGTCTTCTTTATAGTTGTTATGCTGCCTGCATTATAGCCATACAATTATGATATTTACGTCTTGTTTCCATTGTGAAACTTGGCCTAAATCTCTAGATTGTATTATTACGCTACTCACATGCATAGTAATTCCTTGATATACTTGGGCATAGTTTTTACATCCTAGCCTTGTCTTGAGTTTTGTAAGTGTTGAGGTTACTTTGTTAAGATCGCTTATAACACCTTTTGATATTAAAATCTTCCTTTCTTGCAAAGTTTTATTATGTGTCCAAATAGCGTTGTTACGCTGCTCACATTTGTATCGTCCATTTTACAAGACTTAGACTTTGTTAGTGTCTAAAAACTGGTCTTAAGTATACCTTGCTAGAGGATCACGTCAACACTCTCTTAGCACTTAGGTCTTGTTTAATTCAAAATTGACCGAACTAGTGATATTGTGTTATCACTATAGGTTTCAAACCTATCTCGAATAAACATAGGGAGTAAACTTTTTGTTGTGACTAGTTTTGAGTATTACATGTCATTGTATTGTCCTAGAAAAACTCGGCTCATATATTACCTTGCTAGGGTAGATCATTCTTTATTCTTTGGTCCTTAGGCTCATATTGACCTATTGGACTTTTGGCTATTTTATAATCACCATTCTTTATGACAACTAAACATCATTATCTTTGTGAAAATTTGTCTAGAGTTCCTTTTTAGTAAACCCTAGTGGAAATATTTTGTGTTATACCTCCTATTTCTATTATGCCTACTACGAGAATGGGGTCATGAAAGTTAGAAGCCAATATCTTTGGAGGTGACAACCCTCTTTTAGAGGAAAATGTCATGATTGACCATAGTGGTGGAGAGGAGGATTCTCCTCGTGCAAATATGGAACTTCATCCCACCCATATTGACGATTACTTGTTTCACAACAAACATGAGGTTCTTATGCATGTTGTGGAACTAGGAGCTAAGTTACCTTCCATAGTTGACCCTTCTCTTATCGTCAAGCATGGTTCGGGGAGAAAAAGAAGTAGATTGACCTCATCACATTGTTAACAACATATTAAACCCAAGTCATGCCTCTACTTCTAGATGACGAAATAATGAGGAAGTACCTTTGAAAACAATAGAGACTATGATATACCTATTGTTAGAGTACACTGTGAAGACCGCGAGGAACATCCTCATCACGAGCAACCTTCGCCTAAGAAAGATCGTAATGAAATACCTACTTGAGAAGTAATGTTAGAACAAGTACAAGCCCTCACTCACCAATTGGCAAGTTTGGCTTCACATATATATAAGGAACAACCAAAAGTTTTGAAACAAGCTATACCAAAGGCGAAACCTAAAGCTTCATTTCACGAGTTCCCAAAAATACTCCTCGACGGGAGACATGAAAAGACCCTTACGAAGAATTTCTCACAAAGAATAGAGGTGGGAATACACCTAGATTCAACCCTTCATGTAGACCTACACCACCCACACAAGATCCACTCTTCAATCAAGAATGGTCCAGTATGAAGAATGCCCTTCTAGCTTTACAAGAAGGCAAAACTGATAACCCTATGGAATGGTATGCAAGATGAGTGTGATAAGAGAATCGTGCCCCTAGAGTGTATGTGGATGAGTATGAGATGAGCTTCATTTATAAATGACCCTCGATAGTCAAGAATGAACTATAGAACAAGAGTGCGTAATCGAGAAAATGGTTTGAAATATGTACTAGAAAGATTGATCAATGCAGTATAAAGCATAGAGAGTGAGTGAGTGTGGTGAGGTTCATTTCTGATTTAGACCCTCAACAATGAGTATGAACTCCGGAACTACAAAGTGCGTTATGGGGTAGTTTTTCCGAGTCCGGATGCCCTCAACCTTTTTATATTTTGCTCGCATATTTTGGGTCCTTTCTAGTTGTTGGGCATCTTATTTTCTTGGTGGTTGGCCTTTTAGTGGTTAATTATGAAATTCAAACAAGGGAATCATATAAATACAAAGCTATGTGATCATAATAAGAGACCAAACACTAAGCATCTACTATCACCACCTAAGGTTGCTTTCAAAGGCTATTACAAGAGCATTCAAGCATCCATCCATCTAGAACTCACAAAAGGGACAAGGGACTCGCAATATTCTTCATACACTTCATAGGAGGGAAGTTCATTTTTTCAATGCACACATCTATCTACATTTTTACATCTAGTTATTGCGCTATCAAGTGCAACTTGCAAAAGAGCCACCTAGGGCATGATTTTACACACACACACACATGTGCGCACACGTAATAATACATGGAATTTGAAATGTAGTGCGGTGCTCGGATTGTAAGTTCACTCAATTGCGTGATCACATCGATGTCATATTGACTCCCCATTTGCATCTTTTTATTTTTAGGATTTGATGTGTTTTGGGGTTTTACATGTGTTCTTTCTATTTATAGGTTTTAGGAAAATTTGGTGATCAAGAAACGAAGTATAGGTGGCAAAAGGTGACATCCAACAAACATCTTGCAACCTTGGGAAACTAGTTTTTTGAGACTTTGAATAGTCATCGATGCCCAAAGAAGGTCCCTGGCGCCTGTGCCCCCCGACCTTGTCCGGTACCCTAGTCCTAGCATTCCGATATCTCCGGAGTTTTCTAGGTCTAATTACGACATTACGCTTTCGTGTTTCATCATTTTTCCAGCTCATCACAACTTCAGATTTATTACAAATCAGCTAAGTATATTACCCTCTCTCTTGCCACTAAGGTTTCATATTTTTCTAGCTTACTTCCTTGGGTCAAATCTATATTTTGTTGATATATATATCGGTGATGTTACATATCTATATTTATCATCTATTTATTTCAACATTTGTTTAGTCATTTCGCGAACTCGTCACTTGATTCCAACCTTCTTTCTAGGGTTTTCTTCTTATACTTGTCACTCGTAGTGGTCATTTTGGGTATTTTGAGCATCTCAAGCTTCCTCCATCTTCCCATAGGGTTTCTAAATCCATGATTGAAATGGATAATCCATTTGCTAACTCTCAACAAGTTCCTCTTGAAAACATTGAAGCATCTGATAGTGAACACTCGTATTATGAAGACACAAATGTTAATCTATAACAATTAGAAAAGCTTAAAAAATTGCCAGGCCTTGCATGATAATCCTGATCATCTTCTGGATATTCTTCATCTTTGATTGCTGCTAAAAGCTACTGTGATGTTACTTTGACACCTCTTGTTAGTTCTTCCTCGGTCGCCATGGCCTCCACCCACCTCTTCATATTCCTACTTCCATTCCCACCACTACTGCTCTAATCATTCAACCCAATGCTTCTAATGCACAACCTAGTGCTTCTTCAAATATGCTTGATTTAACTTCTTTATATAGGGATTTGCAAACACAAGTTCGCCAACTTCAATTTGCCACTTCTTGCACATCTCCATCTCTGGACTCCACAAAACAACTTCATACTCCTTTCACACCCACCATTTCCGCTTATGTGCTTCCTCTTAATTTTGTCACTCCCAAGCTGCCCATTTTCAAAGGCCGTGGCAACCCTCAAGAACATCTTTGAGCATTTCATGTAGCATGTTTAGATTATGTGGATGATCACACTTTATTAGCAAAGATCTTTCCATGATCTTTAAGATTATGACCTTGTGTTAGTTTTATGATCTACCTATCCACTCAGTAACATCTTTCGCGCATTTATGTGATGCTTTTCTTGCTCGTTTTCTATTAATATCGGATCTAACAAACATCTAAGGGATTATGTCTTACAATATAAGAACAACTTAGCTAAGATGTCTAATGTACTTGTGGACTTTGAGCTTCAAGATTTATTTGTCTAAAGTCTATTATCACCTCTCCAAGAGAGTGTTATATTTGAGACATCTCCATCATTCAATCATTTGTGTCATACTCTTAAGCTACGTGAAACTAAACTCTTATCTATAAGCAAGCTTAAGTATCATGAGCAAGCTTCATCTTTGCACGCTTTCAAAGTAAATCAACTTTCAAGCCATCCGCTAAAGCTATTGTAAATGGTGTATCTAACACCAAAAAGCTTCAATGGCAATTGCTTAAGCGTACATTTGCTAAACTGCCTATTGCTCCACATCTTCTATTACCGCAACTCATTGAGAGCAATCTTATTATGCTTCCTCCTCCGCTCAATCTGGACCCATCTCATCCTAAAGGTCACAATTACAATGAAAATTTCAAATGTGACTATCATCAATGCATTGGGCATTCTATAGATCGATGTTTCTAACTTCGAATTTTTATCCAATATTTTATCAATAATAATGCAATTGAGCTTCTTGAGCATGCGACATCTACGCTAGTCAATGAAAATCACAAGCTCAAGATCTTTAACAATCCTCTTCCTAAACACGACAAATAAGTGGTGACTCTTTAGCCAATCATACATATCGCGCATTGCCTCCCCCTTGCATAGGGGATATTGATTTTCTAGTTACTCATGTTAAGGCATCTCCATCGATCATTGCTTTCTCCGATCATGACTATCATGCTACATTCTCTTCTAATCGCTTGCACATTAGTGCTTCTATTGGATCTATTTCTATTAATAACACTATGGTTGATCCATCATTTCATGTAAGTGCATGTTCTATTGCACTTCTTATCACTATCGGTTATCCACTCTCATAAATTTCATATCCAGTTCCTAAATCATATGGTTATGTCCAAGCTTAGATCACAGTCGGTCCTCTTACCATGTTTGTGCCTTTTCTTATGACACCTTCTGATTAAAGGGTGTGACATGCTCTTAGGTCCTCCTTGCTCCACGCAACTTGGGCTATTATCTCCACGAATCACATGTGTCTAAAGTTCATCCACAAGGTAAGTAATTGCCATAATTGGTGTTCCGCCATCCACGCCATGGCTGCAACCTCCTATTAAGGTTGTCATTGCACTTACTAGAGCATCTAGGTCCATGTGACCTCTTGAATCAAAATCACATTTTTCTCATAGCTCACCTATTCGTGTATGACCTACTCGGGCTCACGGGTCTACTAGTCCATCGCATTAATCTAGATCCATCACTCGGACAACCCCTTCACATAGGTATTCATCACCACCTCGTTTGGCTTCACATATATATTCATCACCTCCACACTCTACTTCAAACGGATGTTAATCGACTCTGCAGTCTCCTTCACATATGTGTTCATCACCTCCGCATTCTCTTTCACATAGGTGTCCATCACCATCTAGGTCTCAAGTACATGGGGTTCATTCATTGACACATCATTTGTCTCATCCACCATTGATCTTAAAGTATGGTCACACACTTCTATCTCTGCAAGCATCATGTGGAGGACCCTCGTATTTCACTTTTATCGGATAACATACTCATCACTGCATACTTGGGGGGCATCATGCTTATTCTCCCCCTTTTAGTGTTGTTAGGTGTCTTGCATCTCTACTACTTCACTATACACCTCACATCTATTCTGTCTGATGCATCTTGCACATCTTGATACATTGGTATCATCATTACCTAATGACACACCCTTATGTTACGGTTTGCACTTGATTGTTGAGGGCTCACTACATTCATGAACCTCACATCATACCACACAACACATTTTACACTCAACACATTCACGACACATCATTATAACATCACATTCTCACACATCGACACTTCCCTATGACGCTCTCTAGTTCCACGATTTATACTCAATTGCTAAGGGTCTAAATTTGAAATGAACCTCACCACACTCACTCACTCTATATGCTCTATGCTTTATTGACCATATCTTTCTAGCGTACAATTCAAACCATTTCGATGATGCGCTCTTGTTCTATGGTTCATTCTCATTCTTGAGTCTTTTATAAATGAGCCTCATCTCATGCATACTCATTAACATTCACTTGGGGGCACGTCATTCCTATCATATGCACTTTGCATTCCATTCCATCACACTCACACTCACAACATACTGCATATCTTAGTTGCACATTGTTCTTGCTTACTTATACTCACATGATACATCATTCTTACTATGTTAGATATATACATTATATGTCATTATATTTTTATATACACATGTGCATTCACTTGCCTTCTAGTTGTGATTGCAAAATTTACACAGATCATTACACGTAGCATGGATGTTTGGCATTGTACCTCTTACAAGTACTATTGTTTTGATTTATACTACTTCCTATTCATATTAGCACACTACATCATATCGGATTATACACGCTTTGACATACTTTTTATCTCTCTAACATGCTAACGGGTGCTTCATGTGCAACATTTGTCTTGCAAGAACTATTTTCCACCATGGTTGTCTAATATATTGTTTGTCATTATTTGCCATTGTTTGCATAGTCTTTTCCCTTTTTCTCGTGTGGACATTTGTATGATTTTGGCCACATTGGCCTCGATTGTCTTATGACATTATGAGTGATGTTCCATGTTTACAACCCACTTTTCATGGTCTACATTATCTTTTTGCATGTTAGCTTACACATTGTCTGCTTGTCTGCTAGCTTACATATTGTCGTCTATATGTGTATTTGTCTTGTTTGCACTAACACTTGTTTCATCCACTTTGTTTGTGTGTGCCTTGGTTTTTACCAAGCACACTCCCTCCCCTGCAAGGATTTAGTTTCAACACAGTGTTTGGTCCTCCTTTGGACCGCATCTGCAGACACAAAATCATGAACTTTGGGTAATTATCTAGTCTCGATCGCATACTACTATTAATATGGTTCCTTAGTAAGAAAATTATTGATTAACCCATGTCTTTGGCCATATTTCGTTGCTTTCTATTGCTACTTTTGGTCTTACACCTTTATCGGCCTAATCTATCTTTTCACACTTCAGTTTGATTTTCTAGACTTGGGCGCCTAGCAAGATGCTAGCGTCAAGCGCCGTGATCCTCTTTGTACTTTACTCACACCTTTTGGGTCCTTTCTAGCCATTTGAGCATCTCATCTTTTTGGTAGTCAGCCTTTTTGGGGTTAATTATAAAATTCAAGTGAAGGAATCATATAAATATAAATTTATGTTATCATAATAAGGGACCAAACACTAAACACTATTTATCACCACCTAAGGTTACATCCATAAAGGCATCTATAGCTCCGTTTGCATCCATCTAGCTCCATCATAAGGGACAAAGGTTGGTTCATCTGCATCATATTTCATAGGAGGGGAGTTTATTCTATTCCATGCATGATTATTTACATTCTACATCTAGATACGTGCTTGCTACTTGAGTGCAACATGCATCAAAGTAACCTATGGCACAATTCACACACACACACAAAACTACATTGGGTCTAAGATGTAGTACAATGCTCAGTTATAAGTCCACCATTGTGGAAGATGAGGATATTCGATCCCTTCATTTACATCTTTTTTTTTTCACGGTTTGATGTTTTGTTTGGGGTTTTGCAGGTGATTCATTCATTGCAAGTTTACATTGACCTCGACGATCTTATAATGACCTTGATAAAAATCAAAGGAGAATAATTGTGAACATGTTACTACCATGATAATTCAGGTTTTCAAGCATCTACATAGACCAGGGCACCTAAAACTAGACTGCAGCACCCCGAGTGCCCCCATCCTTCTCCAGGCGCCCCAGTCCAACCAAATCATTCAGATATCCATTTTTACAAGCTTTCTTGCAAAGGTATTCCACTCCTATTCAACTAGTCTCCACGGTGACACTATTTAGCAACCTCTTCGAATCAGCTAAGGCTCTTCTAACCCTCTTTGAAATTAGGGTTTCATATTCTTATTGCTTAGTTGCTTGGGTATCATTTCAATATTTCATTGTTAATTTATTTATCAGAACTTGTATTAGATTAGGCTATAATATTACATTTTAGCATAATCATTTTGGTATCATTTGGGTGAATCAATCAACCCATACAGAGTATACACAACACAACACAATACCGATATAACATAGTTTAGGGCTCATAATCGACTTGGGTCCTTAGTACAACGATGCCTTTCTGGAGCACTTATAACCAGGGGCAATTATACATTGAATGGGTTTAGAATAATCTGCAAAACTCTACACAATGAATTTTACAGGTAGATTGTCCTTAACATTTGTGTTTGTACACACCATCTACAAGTGGTTTTTATTTCAGGGGGAGCGAGTTAAAGGTTAGAGGATAACACCAGACCTTCCTCTTTATACTACTTTTGTCGTGGCGTCGATCAACCAAAAACTAGACATTACATGAGATCTCTATAGTTTTGGGAAACAATTAAAGGTTGGAGGACGACACCAGACAATTTCTCCCTACACTTCTTCCATTACATTGGTGTGAGATCACTCGAAAACTTGCATACACCGACATCATCTACATGATCCTTTATAAATTTTCAAGCATTCTCTTTTACATACTTCCTTACATGCTTTTATACATATACATGTGTATTTGACTACTTGATCGTCTTCTCTTTTGCATGTCCATCGTATGGGAAGAAAATAATCATCATCATCAACATCACTCGACATTACACACATCGACACCAACAACAAGTAAATCACACACATCGATATCTACACACATATTACCGCCTAGGTTCATTTTCATCACTCTTTACACTTTTTCATCTTTAGTCTCCACGCTCCATCTTTTTATCACTCCATGTTTTATCTAGTCCCTCGGCACACTTTCTACATCGATCTAAACATATATCAGGTACACATCTCTATCTACTTTATGTTACCGAGCATTTTGTTCACCAACATAAAGTGGGGGCAAATGTAGACACAAAATCGTGCACTTTGGGTAATTATCTAGTCTCGATTACATACTACTATTCATATGGTTCCTAAGTAATAAAAGTATTGATTAACCCATGTCTTTGGCCATATTTTGTTGTTTTCTATTACTAATTTTGGTCTTGCACCTTTATTGCCCAAATCCGTCATTTCATACTTCAATTTTACCCTTTCTAGACTCGGACGTATAGCCATGACGTCGGCGTTAGGCACCCTTGTCCCCTCCGGGTGCCCTAGTCCTCTTTGTACTTTACTCACACTTTGGGTGTCTTTTCTATCCATTTGAGCATCTCATCTTTTGGTAGTCGGCCTTTTCAAGTTAATTACTAAATTCAAGTGAAGGAATTATATAAATATAAATTTATGTGATCATAATAAGGGACCAAGCACTAAGCACTAGTTATCACCACCTAAGGTTGCATCCATCAAGAAATTTGTAGCTCCATTTGCATACATCTAGCTCCATCATAAGGGACAAAGGCTAAATCATCTACATCACACTTCATAAGAGGGGAGTTTATTCTATTCCATGCACACATTATTTACATTCTACATCTAGCTATGCTTTCACAACTTCAAGTGCGACATGCACAAGAGCAACCTAGGGCACAATTTTACACACACACGTAGAACTAAATTGGGTCTATGATGATGTAGTGCATCACTCAATTTTAAGTCCACCATTGTGGCGAGATGAGGATAACGTGACCCCTTCATTTACATCTTTCTTTTTTAGGGTTTAATGCTTTGTTTGGGGTTTTGCAGATGATTCATTCATTACAGGTTTACAATAAACTCGGTGACCTTGAGGTGATCAAAGGTGAATAAGTGTGAACATCTTTTGACCCTCTGAATTCAGGTTTCCAAGCATCTACGTAGATCACGGTGCCCAGAAACTAGACCAGAGCGCCCGGCGCCCCATCCTTCTCCAGTGCCTTAGTCCACCAAATCATTCGGATCAACATTTTTCCAGGCTTGTGTGTGAAGGTCTTCAACTCTTTTTCATCAATCTCTGCTGCGACATAGTCCAACAACCTCTTCGAATCAGCTAAGGCTCTTTTAACCCTCTTTTCACTTAAGGTTTCATTACTTATTACTTAGTTGTTTAGGTATTATTTTAGTATTTCATTATTCATTTATTTACTGCAAACTTGCATTAGATTAGGCTATAATATTACATTTTACCATAATCAATATCCTTCTTGTGATGTCACATGCCCCCAAAGGAGGGAGCACCATTGGGTGAATTAGTCACCTCATACAATAGTCTACAATTACAATTCAAGATTGTACAACACAATCTTGGTATCACCAACGGCCTAGAATCTGACTTAGGTCCTCAGCACAACACAAACACTAGTTCCTAGACACGCGTCTGATAGCGCATGGGCACCCCTGACCCTTCCTTGGTGCCTATGACTAGGGGTAGTTACAGCCTTCACTTAGATTGGCACAGATTCACAACAGTTTACACAATGGCTTTTATAGAATAAACATAGTCCTTCAACACTCGGCATGCATGCATTACACCTTCTTTTCTATTTTTACATTGAATCATACTAGATCGAATTAGATTGGATTTGCACACGCCATCTGTAGTGGTGTTTACACTTCAAGAAGCAATCAAAGGTTGGAGAATAACACTAGACCTTTCTCCTTACACTTCTTCCATACTTGGCGTAATTGGCGTGAGATCGCCCAAAAAACTTGCACTTAGCACACTGGCGTGAGATCGCCCAAAAAACTCATTCTTCTACAATATCTTCAGGATCCTTTCTATCTATTTCACTCATCATGGATCAGTGCACATGTTCCTTTTCACATTTTTTACATACTTTCTTACACATTTTTTACGCTTTTGATCAAATTTTTCATATACACATATTTGACTACTCGTTTGCTCTTCTCTTTTGCAGTCCGTCCTTATGGGAAGCATCAACCACATTATCAAGCATCAAGCAACATCAATAATAGGTACATCGTAACATCTACACATGCGCTTTCACCCCTATAGTCATCATCATTTTCACTTCCTCTTCTCTAGCATCCACGCTTCATATTTTTATCACTCCACACTTTTTCTTATCTCCTCTGGCACACTTTTTGCCATCAATATACATGGTTATCAGTGTATGCATCTCTTGTCTACTTCATTTTATTGAGCATTCCCTCAAAAACATAAAGTGGGGGTAAATATAGACACTAAATCACACACTTTGGGTATATTTCTAGTCTTGATCACATACCACTATTCATATGATTCCTAAGCGAGAAAAGTACTAATTGACCATTGTCTTTAGCCTATTTGCTTTCTTTCTATTTTCCTTCTTAGTCTTACACACCTTCTTGCCTAGTCTAACCTTTGGCACTTAAGTTTTTATGAGTTTAGACACGGTGCTCAGCGCCCCATTCCTCCGGCGCCTCCGCCTCTTGTAACTTGCTCGCATCTTTTGGGTCCTTTCTAGTTGTTAGGCATCTTATTTTCTTGGTAGCCATACTTTTAGTGGTTAATTACGGAATTCAAATAAGGGAATCATATAAATACAAAGCTATGTGATCATAATAAGGGACCAAACACTAAGCATCTACTATCACCACCTAAGGTTGCATTCAAAGGTTATTACAAGAGCATTCAAACATCCATCTAGCACTCACACAAGGGACAAGGGACTGCATTCTTCTACATACAATTCATAGGAGGGGAAGTTCATTTTTTCCATGCACACATCTATTTACATTTTCTACATCTAGTTATTACTCACTATCAAGTGCAACTTGCATAAGAGCCACCTAGGGCACAATTCTATACACACACAAAAAAACTATATAGAGTTTGAAATGTAGTGCATCACTTGAATCATAAGTTCAATCGGCCGAGTGATTTCGGGATCGAGTTCGACTCCCCCTTTGCATCTATTATTTTTAGGATTTGATGTGTTTTGGGGTTTTACAAGTGCTCTTTTTATTTACAAGTTTTAGGTGAATTTGGCGATCAAACAATGAAGCACATGTGACAAGAGGTGATATCTAATGAATATCTTGTGATCTTCGCAAGATTGGTTTTCGAGAGGTTCGAGTAGTCACCAGCGCCAGGAGAAAGTCCTTGATGCCCCATACACCCATGACCCTGTCCAAATGCCCTAGTCCCGACCTTCTTGATATCTCTACAATTTTCGATTGTGACATCCTACTTTCTTGTTTCATCGTTTTAATCTCAACACAACATCGTATTTATCACGAATCCACTAAGTATTTGTTGGGTTTCAGAATGGAACAAGGCTAGAAACCACAGTTAGGGGACAAACGTGTCCCTCCTCTTTAATGGGAGAGGTTCCCTTATTGAAAGTGAAAAAACAAATGTACAAATCTACAACTATCAATGTTTGGATCCTGGTATCTTGGAGTGTTTTCATACTCAAAATATTATCAATAAGAAGGAATGGAAGAATAAAGAGATGGGATAAGGAAGAAAACAACAATGCTTTTGGGAAATATAGATAGCAGAGTATCTCCCTACTCACATTGAACCAAGAAAATATAGAAAAGGATCAATTACTTCACCACCGATGCAAATCTACTAGACACAAAGTTCTAAAGATTACATAGACTAGAACACAAAGTTTCTATTGAATGCAAAACAAATGATCCATTGAATCGGCAGAGACAAAGAGAGATAATGGAGGAAAAAGAAAGAAAGAACTTCTGTATTGAATTACTTCCAAATTTACAATGTTCCCAGAAAACCAGAATCCTCCCTTTCCTATGGCCAAAACCATGTTCTTATAACAATCCATGTACATCCATACTTTGTCCCCAAGAAAAGAATATCCAAAAGGAATAATGTTTGTTGTAGATCTGCTTTTGGAAAGTGACATGAAACAAATGCACTCATGAAAACCGAAGTTTCAAAAAGGTGAATATTTTATCAGTTTCGAGCATGATTACTTTAGCTGGGGGTATATCATGATTTTCTTCTTCACGTGGTCCCACCATTTCTTCCTTTTAACCACTTCCATAGCACTCAAGTGCTTACTAGTAAGTTTTCCCCCTTTTTTATCGCGTATGCCCGATAAACTCCGTTTTCTGATGATCAACTTTACATCCCTTTAAACTTATTGATTTGGATCCATAATAAACCAAAAATGCATCTCATGGAGAAATGACAAGAATACAAAGAAAAAGAATGAAGAATGATCCATTTTTGCATTTTGCAGAGATCTGGTTCGTTAATGGCGTTTAAAACCAGATGAGTGCATTTGGCTATCTTTTCCCCCTTTTACCTTCAAATTTGGACCCTACACATGGCAAGATCCAAGCAATAACGACCCTGGGGAGAAAACTGCATTTCCTGACATTTGGGAGAAAAAGCGTGATTTCTCATTTTGCTCCGCCCCTCTGACTCCACCAAAATCCAGACACATGTGCCATCAAAGTGGTGAGGAAATGCAGTTCAAATCTACCATTTAAACTCTTTTTAACAAAAATCTCAAATTCTCAAAAACCTACGATGGCTCGCTTTGACTTTTCAATGTGAACATGTGGCACACCACGATTGGAAAAAGGGTCGCGGCTCAATTTGCAACATTTTAACCCTTTAGTGAAAAAGGCTCAAATTCTCAATTTCCTCCATGGGTCCGTTGTTCCAATTTCATTCTTCAAAGACGTGGCATCACTCGATCGGGTGCGAGAATGCACTTTAATAAAATGCTTTATCTACTTTTGAAAAGGGGAAAAATTCCAAATTTTCCACCGAAATTCCGTGTCCCCGTTGTTGACTTTTCAACGTAACCCACGTGTCCCTTTCGATTTGCTATGGGCCTCGACTTAGAAATTTTCCCTTTAAGTATAGGATGGGCCGCGGGCCATTTTAGAACTTTTCGCCCTTTGTGAAAACAAGGCTAAAATTCCTAAAGTCCTCCATTGGTCTACCAAAGCACATATGAACTGAAAAATGGTCACATGCCCCTATTTGATTCTTCAAAACATGGCATCACCTGATTGGTTGCGGGGATGTGCTTCACTTTTTATCTGTTTTGGAAAAGGAAAAATTCCAACCTTTCCCCGAGAGTCCATGCCTCCGATGTTGAATTTTCAACATAGGCCATGTGTCCCTTTCTAATTGACTGCGGGCTTCAACTCGAATTTTCCCTTTCATATGGGTGGGGCCACGGGTGATTTTAGAACCTTTTGCCCTTTCGTAGTAATGCCTTAGAGAATAAAATGGATCCACCGCCCGAACTTCCACCAAAACCGCCCCACCAATCGGGACTAGCGGGGATGCGAGGTAAATCTAACATTTTTTCCAAAATCACCAAAAGTGATAAGTTCAAAAGGAACTTGTATGCTGTTTGCATCCAATGGGAAACAAACATGTAGCTTCACCTTTCTGAGCAAGAATTTGACGGGGAAAATAACGTAGGAAGTTGTAGGAAATGGGAAAATGCCATTTTTGCTCCCGATGAAGAATTTATTTCTCTGCAAAAAGGTTAAAAATGAAAGATGCAAAAGAAGAACTAAAATCATTTCCCATCCATTGAAAATAGGTAAAACATTTTAAGCAATAATCGAGGGAATTTTGATTAAAAATGTTGTGGGAAATGAAAATGAGCATCTGAGGAGTTTAAAACATGAATTTCTTCTACAACAGGGCTCCAATTTTCATGAAATTAGATTCGAAAGGGTGGGGAAAATTGAGAGGACAACAATATCTTACCCTCTCTTTTGCAACTAGGGTTTCATATTTTTCTAGCTTACTTGTTTGGGTCAAATATGTATTTTATTGCATATCTATATCAACGTTGTTACATATTTAGATTTAACATCTATTTATTTCAAAATTTGCTTCAACACGATGCCCCTAAGTGTATGATGATGAGTATGATATCCAACAAAAGTGAAGGGAAATGGTCCTCCACCCAATGCTTACGGAGATAAAGGTGTGTGATCACGCTCTAAGATCGGTAATGTGTGAGATAGATGATGTATTAATGAATGAGACCTATGTACATGAGACTTAGGAGGTGATGAATACTTATGTGAAGGAGGCCATCGAGGTGATGTGCACCTATGTGATATGCACCGCAGAGTTGATGTATACCTATGTGAAGGAGTTGTTTGAGTAGTGGACTAAGGCTAATGATATGGATTAATGGACCGATGAAACCGAGTAGGTCATCTACGAGTAGGAGAACTAGGAACAAATTGTGCCTTAGATTTGAGAGGTCCAAGGGACGTAGATGCTCTAGTGGGTGTAATGGTAACCTTAAGAGGAGGTTACAACCATCTGTGTGCATGGTGGAACACCCTTGACGGTGATGACTTACTTATTGTGGATGAACTTTAGACACAAGTGGTTCATAGAAATTATAGCTTGAGTAACATGAAGCCATGGAAGACCTAAGAGCATGTCACACCCTTTGATTGAAGGTGCCACAAGAAATGGCACAAACATGGTAAGAGGACTGATTATAATTGGAAGCTTGACATAATCGTAAGATTTAGGAACTGGATATGAAATATGAGATGATAAATAGTTGATAACAACTAGAAGTGCAATAAAGCACACACCCATGTGAATCAATGGATCAATCATTGTATTATTGATATCATGAGGTCAAATATAAGCCCTGAATATGTAATGTGGTGTGATGGTCATGGTTAGATAATTCAACGAATGGAGGAGATGCATTAGCATGAGAAACTAGAAAATCAAGAGGCCCCGATGAAGGAGGAGACATGACACAATATGTATGATTGGTTGAAGAGTCAACCACTTGTTTGTCATGCTTAGGGAGAGGATTGTTGAAAATTTTGAGCTTGTTATTTTCATTGGTAGCGTAGATGGCGCATACTCAAGAAGCTCAATTGCATTGTTGTCGATGAGATCTTGAATTAGATGCTTGAGTTTGAAACATCAATCGATAAAACGTCCCACGCATTGATGATAGTCACATAAAAAAATCATTGTAATTGTGACATTTGGGGCGAGATGGGTCCAAATTGAGTGGATGAGGAAGTGTAATAAGATTGCTCTTAACAAGTTGTGGCAAGAGAATATGTGGAGCGCAAGGAAATTTAGTAAATGTACGCTTAGGTGACTATCATTGAAGTTTTTCAAAAGTGTATCTGACATTGATAGTAGCTTTTGCTTCACTAGGTGTAATAGATGGCTTGAAAGTTGATTTGCTTTGAAATCATGTAGAAGATGAAGCCTGTTCATGATATTTAAGCTTACTCATAGATAAGAGTTTACTTTTACGTAGCTTAAGAGAATGACATAAATGATCAAATGATGGAGATGTCTCAAAATGAAACTCTCTTGCAGAGGTGGTAAGAGACTTTGGACAAATAGATCTTGTAATTTAGAGTCCGCGAGTACATTAGACATCTTAGCTAATTTGTTTTTGTATCATACGACATAGTACGCTAGATGTTCATTTGATCCTTGTTTAATTTTCTCCAATTGAGCATACGACATCTTAGAGCTGATATTGATAGAGAAATGAGCGAGAAAGGTGTCAACTAAATGTGTAAATGAAGTTACTAAATGAACATGTAAATCATAGAACCAATGCATTACATAATCTTGAAGGCTTTTAGGAAATAGCTTTCGTAACAAAGTATGATCATCCGCATAGTTTAGACATGCCCTATGAAATGCTTAGAGATGCTCTTGAGGAACACCATGACCATTAAAGATAGGTAGCTTAGGAGTGAAAAAGTTTGGACGAAGTGCATAAGTGGAAAGGGAGGGTGCGAAAAGGAGTATGTAGTAGAAAAAAGTGGAATCAAGAGATGGAGATGCACGAGAAGTAGCCTTCTGAGGTTGACATATTTGAACTTGAAGATCCTGATAGAGAGAGTCTAAGTCTTGAGTATCAGTGGAAGAGACTTGCCATGTGTGAGAAATAAGAGGTGAAGTGAAGTGGTTGGTGGGAGTAGGAGTAGATACGGGAACAATAAAAGTAGGTGAAAGAGTGGAAGTAGGGGGTTGAGTAGCAATATGCATGGAAATAGGGATAGATGCAGGAACATTAAGCTCAACAAGATTGGTGGCCTCCTCATGAGCAATGAATAAAAGTAGATCTAGATCTTAGGGATGTTCAACAAGATGATTGGTGAGCTCTTGAGGTAGGCTTCAGTAAATGGTCCATAAGATTGAGACATGATAAAAAGATGATAAAATACCTAGAATCAAGGTGGGTTTGAGTGATGGGTTCACCAAATGATTTAACAAAAATAGAAAAATATGCTAAACCCTTAATTACGGTAACACAATAATAAGCAATAAAGTATAGATTTGACATAAGTCATAAGATAAATAAAAATGAAACCCGGGTGCAAGAGAGGGATTAGATGACTTAGTTGATTTGAAATTAATCCCAAGATATGTTGGGTTTGGAAAAAAATGAAACAGGAGGGAAGACTATCGCAATCGAACTTAGAAAATTGTGGAACTACGAGAATGAGTGGACCAGGCACTGAATCGTGTCGAGGATGCTTGGGCACTAGAGACTCGATTCTAAGGTGCCCCAACTGCGAAAAAAATATCATATACTAATTTTTTTGTGTCCCAAGTTATTTATTTGGTCTTCGGTGCAGATCGCCCGTAGGTCATTGGAAGATAACCAAGCTTACATGTAATCTGCAAAACAAAAGACCT
Organism: Taxus wallichiana var. yunnanensis; assembly: GCA_018340775.1. Classification (NCBI taxonomy): domain Eukaryota; kingdom Viridiplantae; phylum Streptophyta; class Pinopsida; order Cupressales; family Taxaceae; genus Taxus; species Taxus wallichiana. Next base: position 444,970,725 of record CM031234.1, read on the forward strand.
CCTATAAAACCCCAAAACACATCAAATCCTAAAAAGAAAAAGATGTAAATAGGGATTGGTGACCGACCGGCAGCACACCGACAGGTGAACTTACGACCGAGCGTTGCACTACATCTCAAACTCCATGTAGTTTTGTGTGCGTGTGTAGAATCATGCCCTAAGAAGCTCTTGTGCAAGATGCATTGAATAACAAGCAACAACTAGATTTAGCAATATAAGTAGATGCGTGGATGAAAAAATGAACTTCCCCTCCTATACATGTATGTAGAATAAACAATCCCTTGTCCCTTGAATGATAGCTAGATGGATGCTTTGATGCTCTTAGAATGCCTTTGGATGCAACCTTAGGTGGTAATAGTAGATGCTTAGAGCTTGGTCCTTTATTATGGTCACATAGCTTTGTATTTATATGATTCCCTTGTTTGTGATAAAAGCGCACAATAATATAACAACACCGAATAATAATAATAAAGAAACTAAAATTCATTCGGGATATATTATCCATGTATGAGATTACAATATATAGAGTTTGATCTCCTTGATTCTAGGAGTCAATAGTCATCCCTCATATCTCTCAACCCCTTCCTAGAATCTCTCAAATCTATCCCAAGGATATCTCTCTAATCCCTTTATTATCTCACACACCAAAATAGCTACGTGAGTTGTTCTCACAACTCACCCAAATACTAATACTAACTATTACAATTATATTATTAATATGAGTTCTATAAACTCATAATTAATAATATTACAATTTATTAATAATGTCACAATATATTTGTAACATTCACTCCCCTATTGTTAGCATTATTAATTCCCAATATACATTCCCCTAATGTGAACAAGGTAGAAAAATGTTTACACATCTCAAGCAGAATGCCAACCCATGCAGCACGACTGTAGCTCTGATACCACTGATAAAATTTAAATTTTGTAATTAACAACTAAAAGGTCGACCCATAAGAAAACAAGAGGCCCAAAAGGGGCAAGTAAGATACAAAGAGGTCGGGGACACCCAAAGGGGACGAGGGTGCCGACATCTTGGTTGGGCATTGGTGTCCAGAGACAAGAAGGATGAAGCGGTGGAATTCAAATTGGGGGTGGGGTGTGCAATACCACAAAGAAAGCAAGAAAGCAAAGAAAGAGGCCAAAGATAGATGTCAATTACTAGTTTTCTTGCTTAGGAATCATATGAATAGTGGTATGTGATTAGGACCTAAAAATGTACCCAAGTGCATGATTTAGTGTCTACATTTGCCCCCACTTTATGTTGTTGAGTGAATACTCAATAACATAAAGTAGATAAGAGATGTGTACTTGATAACCATGTAGATCGATGGCAAAAACGTCGAGAGATAAGAAAAAGCACGGAGTGATAAGTGTATTCTCATGAGGACCATGTGTTTACACGGTCTTGAGTGATGGGGAGGCATTTGAGGTGCAATGAGATGTTAATTGGGTTGGCGATCTCCCATGGCTTCGCATGTTGGATCCCTTATGAATCCACTCGTGTTATTTAGTTGGATGTATGGAAACTACGAATAAAGTTCTTTTGTCACTTGTGTTCTTATATAACCAAAGAAACCGAGAAAACATTCATGTCATAGAAAATTTAGGTAGACAACATTAGTTAAAAAAACATGTTGTACAGTTTAAGGCCACACATCAGAATGGAAGCTCCATACAATTTCAACCCTTGTAATAAAAACAACTCTATATATTTCAATCACCATATTTGAATGAAATTTTATTTCATGAATAGTCACAATAATAATGACTACAAATTTGTCATTTATTGTTGGAGAGAAATATGACAATGTACATGATCTGGACCATCAATATAAAGGGTAACAACTTTTTCCATGTACCTTTCATTGTAGATCCTGTCTACACCTTTGTCGTTCTCCACTTTTCTGTGCAAGTAATCCATCCTCTTATTCTTTTGTCTCTAGATGGTGGTTTAAGTTCATATATAAAAATCCTAACTAAGAGGAAGGTGAAAAAATATGTGTATTTGATCGTAAAATGAAAAAAATCAATGGTAGGTCAAATGTTCAAACAAAATTGTATTTTTTTGTAAAGTTTGAAATATTTTGCATTGAATAAAATTAAAATGATTTTGCTTGGGGAATTTGAAGATTGATTTTTGATTGTTAAGTATAAATATATCTAGGCATCCTCCCAACTCCTATCCACATGTTTACATGTAAATGTATTCTCTTGAGGATTATGTGTTTATATGGTATGGATTCACTACGAATCCAATTGTGTTGTTCAAATGGAAAAATGACATCTCTTATTCATTTGCCTCTCCAACTATGAGTCAATTGTCGCTTTAACTACAACTCACTTTGGATATTGTTCTTCAACACTTCATATGCTAGAGCAATTCCCACCTTTGAATTGTTCGAGGCATGCCTAAAATAGGGAATTCATATTTCATCGTTCCGCTCTACATACAAATAACTCTCCTTTACTTTTGCTAATGCCAAACAATGTTTATGTTATCAACATTCGCAAACCCACCATATATGTATGTCCTCAAAATCTATCAAGTCCAAATTTGAAGGCCGATCACTAGAAACTTTATGGGATTCTCTTAAAACATGTGTTACATCTTCTCATTGATGCTTTGAGCTTTAGTGGCCCCCTTTTGAAACCAATCCCTTTCGTAACATGTCAATCATTCTCAATGGTGACTAGGGCTAGTCACCTTTGCCAAGAATATACCGAGTCAACATGGGATGCCAAGTCCCCTCAACATGTCCTATCTCTAAAATATCCTTCGACACACACAAGCAAATTCCCCAAAATTATCGCATTCTCTAATTATCCACAAAACATAAGGGTTGTCATTACAAATAACAACTATTAACATTGGGAGTATTGATTGATAGGGGCTTGCTTTTTGAGACATCTCCAAAGTACGTTATCTCAATGATTTGTGCTCTGCACCCCCTTTCTCCTTCAAAATATTGAGAAAAAACAAGACATGGTTCATGTGTATCTTATCACAAGAATGAACAATTTCCTACCCTTGGACTTCTCCTCCCTCAATCCCCTTCTTCACCTCCCCACTTCTACTTTGCTCCAGTCCTTCAAATTTAACATCTTCAATGTATCCCTTTCAGTGTTTCCATCACACTTTCGCACACGATTGACATTTTCATTTGAGAAGTGGTACTTTTATTATCCTATTCAAGGTAGGTTATATAGGCATCGTTAATTCATTTTCGTTACCTTGCCAAGTTAATCAATATAATCCACCTTGCATTTCTTATAGTTAGTATATAGTTATTCAAAATTTATATTTCTTTGATTTTTTCAAAAAAAAAATCATTTTCTGATTTGCTAAAACATTTTTGTAGGCATCTTAGATTTTTTATTAATAAAATCTAGGATTTTTTAATTTTTCATTGCCTATAGTTTGAACATTACAAAAGCATTAAATACTCCTTAGATATTTGTTTCATTAATCATTATGCCAAGACAGTACATTATGCAATCAATGAATTTTAGTGCCTTCATTTTTTTGACGGCAGAAGAATTTAGGTCGTTCTATGTCTCTAAATTTTCTAGTTTAGAAGTAACCATGGATTGGGGTAAGCAATATAAGGTAGTTATGGATTGGGCAGCCGAGATTTTTCTTTTTAACTTATCATCGACAACCTGTGACTAATCTGCACATGCTCAAATACCTCTACTTACTACTACTAATGCAGTGCTTGGCCTTTCATTCTGGGAACATCTGAACATGCACAACACTGGTTTTGATCTCTTTCTCCAAAGATTTTCATGAAGAGGGTAGCTTGAATCCCAGATTAATGACCCACATGAACCAGGAAAGATCTGATATTATGCAAATGTTGGTACAACATCAACCTGTGGATCCAGATTCCAACCAAAAATCTGGTTTCAATTCACCCTTACCTGCGCCAGCAACAGCAGGGGTCTAACATAGAAACCCCATTCGCACCCACTGCTCAGGTGGGTAAATACATCACTTGAAAACACCCACAAATACTTTCCAATATTCTCGTTTACTTTGAGAATTTACTGTAATTAATCTACCTCCATCTCTTTTCTTCATCTTCCTTAATTAAAGTATTTTTGTTTAACATTTTGAAAGCTAGCCGAGTCTACCATTTTAGGAAGCAATCCAGGAGTGCCCAGTTGACGATTTTCTATGGGGAAAATCCTGAAGTAAACAGTATAGGAGGCGTCATAATTCCACAACTTCCAAAGAATAACTATGCAATTCTTATTATTATTATATTCTTGACATGTTTCATTTCCCAGTAAAAGCAGTAGCCAATAAGCTAGTAAGAGAATTTCTGAATAAGTTGTGAGATATGCGTTTAAAACCAAATGTGAATCAAACAATTTGGAAGACGGTTATAAGTGGAAAAACCACAAAAAGGAATTGGTGAAGAAGAACCCCAATCCAAGATGCCTTTCCTACTCACCATGCATAATTTATTAGAGTTGAATTTAAAAAGGACCACCATGTCCTCACTATATCCATCGATTCAACTGCAGGAATTGTTATAAATGTTTGCATAAATATTATAATGTGAAAAAGAGTGGAATGGGATGCACATGATAATGGAATTGTGATCACAATGAATGAGGCAATACATGATCACAAGAGCACCTCGATCGTGTATTACGTTGAAAACATCCAATCATGTTGGGCTTCATCTTTGGAGCATTATCCTCAAATAATTTCATGGAAAATATGATTTGTGGGGATCTATTTATCATCATCAATGTATATTTTTCCAATCTAGTTGATGTTGAATTACTTTGTTAATGGAAGCCAGGATCTCCAACACAAGATATGTAAATCATTTTTCATTGTGGAGTACCAAGTATCTATTTGACTCGGAATGCACTCATAATCATATAAGAAATTAGTTAACAAATTAATCTCAAAATAAATTGCATGTGATTATTTACAAATCCTAAATAGATATTCTGTGCAATTAAAAAAACTCAGTGACCTTTTAACTCATAATGGAAAGGTACGATTATTGTTTATAATTAAGACCTTTCATAATGACAAATGCTTTTTAGAATAGTTGTGTATTATGTGAACGAATGGGAAATTTAGAGTTTTAAAAGCATTTTAGGACGAAAGCTCCGCTTCTTGTGTTTTAGTGTTTTGGTAAACATGTTTCTAGCTAAGACATGACTGTTTTGTATTTTTGGAAGGGCAATATTGAAAAATTACTATCACTTAAAAATTGTTTGAGTGACATAAGTGGCCATCAAATTTAACCCCTAACAGGTTAGCCTCATGCCACAATCGCACGTGATGCTTCCATAAAACAAAAGTTTCATGTATTTTGTTATGTTGTGACAAATTTTTATTGGTTGAACTGACGGTCATACCATGAAATTGCATAGTTTTAGTCGGAAGGATTCACATGGGAGAATCACAACGAAGCTTGCACGACCTAAAAAAGTAGATTTTTAATGTGTTATTTGATTGCACATGCACATGCACAACCCGCCAACGCGCTTTGAAGCAACGTAGGTGCTCCTAAAATATTTTGGAGATATACACAAATTTCTAGCATATCTCATGATATTTTGACAAGTTTACCAATATATTCAATCAAAACATGCCATGGAAGATTAAGATTTCAATAAATATACCCTGCTTACTTCCTTGTGCACATAACGGGAAAATAGTTCACTGAGTTCATTTTGAAGGTATAGCTCGAGCCTCCTTAAAATGCACCATGTGCGGAAAGGTCAAGCATCATCAAGAAACTAACAAGTGTGTATCATCTCAACTAATGTTGACGTTGGAATTATTTTCATTGGACACCACTAACATGCAACAAAAAATACCTATTTCACAGTTATTGTACTTTCACATCATCATAATTTCTTTTTCCCCCTTTTCTTTAGACATTAAATTATGTTCTTTTTTTTCGATCCATTAATATTTATATAGTTTTTCTAATTACACATGCCCCATGGTATTTGTATGCATGTTTATCTCACTAAGATCAACAAATTTCGTATGGAATTTACTTAAATTCAATACATTTATAAAATTATACAAATACGAATATCTTTTTACATTTATTTTCATGAATAAGGAAACATTCAATCAATATTTGTTATTATAAAAAATTGAAATTGCACCTATAAATCAAACATACATAACAAAAACATTTATACACCTTAAAACAACTCTCCAACTTTCTCTTGGTTTTAAGTTAATTGTCACACTTGTGCCACTTTTGTTTCATTTAATTCATCAAGTTGTTATGCACAATGAGTAACCCTAATTCAAAAGTGGACAGACGATTTAGTGGTAGCGCAACACATATCGCCTGTTCGTCTGTTCCAACTCGATTCATCATCTCTATTAACGCCTTGTAACAGGTATGCGCGCAGTTGATGGTCAATTTATCATTTGTTTCAGTAAATTTACCATTCGCTCATTTTACCGGACAGTGCTTCTGTGCAGGAAACACCATAATCAAAGCTTCCATATTGTAACCTGCTGTATTCTGCGGTATTCTGCTGTATTCTGCGGTCATTGCTTTTCACGTTAATATCAGGCGCGCTCTCCACCGTTGGACTGTCATATTTTCTGAGGGTTATACTAAATATATGTTGAATCTTTTTATTTTAATGATCCTATTTTAAAGATGAATCTTCGTACGGCAATGTTGAATGGGTAATAGTCATAAATTTTTAGATGAGACTTTATTTACTAGTTGTTTTCATAATTTTTTGTCGGCTGATCAGGTCATTCTGCTAGCATTGATCCACATAATCACAGAAGGTCGGGAAGTTTTGGGCTACAATTTGGACAATAGCAAAGGAAGCAGGCTTCAGCCTTTTTAGAGTTTTTAAATCAGGTTTGACCACTTCCTTTGTTTCGATTTTCATTTTTTTTTGGACTAATTTCGTTATATACAGGCATTGTTGTTTTCTGTTAGATTTGGTCTGTGAGTTGGGGTTTATGTATCTAGGGTTACGTAATTCTATTTTTTAAGTTTAGGTAATATGGATTCGGGATTAGGGCTTGCATTTATTTTTAGGCCTGCAGAGTTGAAGCTTGGGATTAGGGCTTGCATTTGTTTTTTCGCTTTTTTAAAGCCATTTTATACGAGCATCCGCAGTTTTTTCTTGGTGTTTTAGAGGGTTAGATTGCAGGTATAAACTTATGAAGCAGAATTCTCTGGGAAAAAATGTCTTGTTATGGATGCCTTTTTTCATTGGGTTTAATTTTGAAGGGTTTACTCTTATATTAAGGTGTAGTCGTACAGAGTCTTCGTCTGGGCACTTGTGATTTTTTGTCTAAACGTTTGGCTCAATTAATTTCCAAAACCATTTCATAATTACGACTGTTAAGGGCATAGATTGGTTAATTGGTCTCACGAAGGGTGTTTAAGCCTTTAAGGGATTTCAAGGGTTTGCTGTAGATTGAAACATTCACGGTCATGGCAACTCATAGGTATAGTTTTAATCCGTGTTTTTTTAGGGTGTGGCTTCAATGTTTGGCTAGTGTGGTTGAGGAGCAGTGAATTTAACGGCATCTCCACCACCCTTCCCCATGGACTGCTACTTCAGAATCGATATGTGCACTTTCAAGTCTTATATTTTTGTTGAATCTTTTAAGTCGCATCATAGTTGTTGAACTTATTTTAAATTTTGTATTCGAGGAGTGAGTTAAAAAGGGCCTGGTTCCAACTCCCTCCCATCAATGATGGTGACGTTGAAAACAAAGTTATGGTGAGATAAAAATGAATACAGGGTTGTTCAAACACAAACATTTAGTATGGCTTTCGGTGTAGTCAATTGAAATCATTAGGAAAAGCTGCCACTGATACAGCTTTTGCCTGTGTTCTCCATTTACTCTTCAGGTTAAATATTAGTTTCTTTCGGGGTCCCTCGAGAATATGAAACATGATTTCTTCTTTGCCTAGGTGATATTGATGATGATGATTGAGGTATTGTAGTTGCTTAATAATATGCATGATTTGAAATTGCAGTCCTGTTACCAATTTGGAATGCCATGGTTTTCTTTCAAGCTGTCATTTTTGGTGACCGTAGAGCTGTTGGTTATGTGAGTTTTTCTGTACAACATTAGTAAAGCAGACAGTGATATCCCTTCTGGTGTAGCTTGCAACTCATGTGCAATTACTAGTTATAAAACCGAGGAATACCGAAGCAATGCATAGAAACGTCACTAAAGCGGAGTGAAATTCAACAGTGGATTCAATGAAGAAGATCTGCTTCAACAATTGTTGATTGAGAGGCGATGTGACTCCAAACACAAAGCGAAGCCCTTGCATTCCAGTCACAAGTTTTAATAAATTCAAATCCAAAACCTTAGTCACAAAGTTCGAGTTCGAGTTTAAGTTCGACGAGGATAAAATTCAGTTCAAGTTCGCCCAATGGATAAAGTTTGAAAAAGAAAATTGCCAATAAGTTCGATGAATAGAAAAACATAAAAACATTAAAATTAAAAAACAAATAAAAATAAAAATAAAAAACATTATAAAATAATTTAAAACATCATTAAATATATATATAATTTTTTTGATTATTAAACGCTTTTGACCGGAGCTATGAACCGGAGGGTTAGGCCCCAACCATACAATAGAGGAGAAGAAGACGAGGAAAGGAAGAAGAAAGGAGGGGGGTGAAAAGAAGAAAGTCCAACGTCTACAAGAGAGAGGAAAGGAACAAGAAACACTAAGACGCAAGAGCCGAAGCTAACAAAGCAAACCAAGTGCAAAGGCCGAAACCCAAAAAATCAGCCGATTTGGGTGCCCGCACGCCTGTTTGCCTCACGCAGAAGGAAGTGAAAGGCACCAGTAGCCCTGTCCTTAAGCTCCTGCCATTTTTCAGTAGCAGAGTGTACAGGAAACATAGCCTCATCAACATGCACTTCGGGAGGAGCCTGTGATCAAGATGTCCCGCCAAAATCAAAGACTGTACATTTTGAACGTAACGAAGGAGGTCTCTATATCGCCCGCAGCCATCAGAGCCATGTATCTGCTGACTCCGGATAATGAGCACATCCACCTCTTCGACCCACAAAAGAGGATCAGGGAGGGAGAAATCAAGCAATTCTTCGTGGAGACCGACCCGTGTAATGCGGTATATCTCGCTATCATGCGACAAATTTGACAACTATCGTATCCCAGTGCAACAACAAACAAAAGGAGACAAAGGCCGAAGCAATCTCCGAATTGGAACGGGCACGCCGAGACCGGAAACGATAGGAATCACCCAAGATGGTTTCAATCGCTTCGGCTTCCTCATGAGATGAGTAACGAAAGATTTCAGATAGACGATTTCTATCAATATCATATGGTGATGCTTCTTCCGGAACCGAGCTCAGAAAAAACGAACGGAAAGCCTAAGAATGCCATGAACAAAAGAGAAAATGAGCTAGCTGCGCGAAATCATTGGAACAGGGGCAAGAATCCACCACCGGCCGCGCCACGCCTAAAAGAGGCATTACACGCGCGGAGGGGCAAATCCATGCTGTTGCGAAAGTACCCTGCACTTGTGTGATATGATGTAGGAGAGGCCAAGCCATGCTTCTGCGTGTCTCGAGATGACAGTGGCGGCAGGGTAATCAATGGCATAATTTGCGAGAAGATCCGCTGACTTGATTGGCTTCACGAAAAATATGATTGATGTGCCATGTGCGTAATTTGCCTAGCCAAAAGAGGATATTGGAAATGAAAGGGTTAATTTTCCACGAAGGGGAAGACCCACTAGTGATTGCATGAATAATAATTTGGGAATCACCTTCAATGTAAAGGGATTCACAACCAAGGTGAACAACCAATTTGACTCCTTCCAGAAGTGCTTGAGCTTCAGCCAAATTACAGGAGCAATCCAGAATAGGAAAGGAACCAGCGGAAATGAGAGTGCCTGAATCACTCCTGATAATACAACCAACACCAGATTTACTAGGGTTCCCCCTTGAGGCCCCATCAAAATTCAGTTTCCACAAGCCCCGGGGAGGACGCCATTTGGCCCTTTTTCTTCTGATTAATTTCTCAACTTGGGAAAGGCCTTTTTGATGATTGAACCAGGACTGGGGAGTTTGATGAGAGGCCAAGAGTTTCTGATTGTCACATCTCTAGAAGAGAAAATGGGATTCGAGAGACTGTTTTTGCTGACAGTTTCTGAAATGGCCACTTCCAACTTATTTAGAAAAATAGGGAGCTCAGCAGATTGATCCCGAAAAAACGTAAATTACGTTCCCACCAAATGTGCCAAATAAGGAAAAAAGGAGCAATGAACCAAATAGAGCTGAGGGAACTATCTTGACCACACCTAGGCCAAGAGAGGAGAGTGTCAACAATATTTTTACAGGGAGCCCAAACAAGATTCAATTTGGAAAGAAGCCAATGCCAACAGTTGGAAGCAAAAGAACAAATGATCCTGATCTTCCTCGGCTTCACCGCAGAGCACACATTTGGAGGGACTGGCGTAACCCCAAGATCTTCTCCTCTCCGAGTAAGAACTTTCTTTTTAAAAACCAACCAACCGAAGATAGCCACCTTAGGCAGAGATTGGGGTGCCAACAACCATAGGAGCAGGGAGAGCCCAAACTCGACCGAGAAATGAGTTGAGCATAACCGGCTTTCACCGTATAAGTGCCTGTGTTATCACTGAGCCATAACAGTTGATCTTCTCCTTCATTGAAGTGAACATGCCTAGCCCGAAGGGCTTCAGATAGAGTAGAAGATTCTTGGAGGGAGGCACCAATGGTGGAAAGATTTTTCCATTGCCAGGATGGTGAGCCATTCGGATGTTGGCGACCAAAATCAGCAACTTTAGTACCCCAGGAAGCACTGGTGACGTTCATAACTCTATTAAGATTGGGAATGAGGTTAAGCGGGTGAGACCCATTCCAACTATCCTCCCAAAAGGCAGCCAATTGACCATTGTTGATTTGCCAGAGACCGAATCAGCGATCATGGATTTGCTTGCATATAAAGTTCCAAATATGAGAGCCTTTAGGGAGCTCATAGCTGGAAAGCAGGAGCTCAGGGCGGCTTGCCTCCAGATATTTATGTGAAAGAACCTGAAAAGCCAACCGCTTGGCATCAGAAATAAAGTTCCAAACAAGTTTAGCACCGAGAGCCAAATTCTGAAGAGCCAAATCCAAAATGCCTAGGCCACCTAGAGGCTTGGGTAGCTTGACAGTCTCCCACTTCACCAAGTGAAATTTTTGCTCTTCATTATTCCTTTGCAAAGGAAAGTTCTGACCAATTTCTCAATTTTGTGCAAGACGGTCTTTGGAATCAGCAAGACCGATAGCATATAAATCGGGAGGGCCAGGAGGACGGAGTTGATTAGAAGAGCTCTACCAGCCAAGGACAACCATTTCCCTTTCCACGAAAGCAAGCTTGACGACATAGAATTGAGAAGCCCATCCCAAAGATTCACTTTACCGTTGCCAGAAAAGAGAGGGATGCCCAAATATTTATGAGGGAGGGAGCCCACCGCAAAGCCGAGAATTGCCTTGATCCTTCCCTGCAACCTGGGTGCGACATTAAAGAAGAAAATAACATATTTGTGGAAGTTGATTACCGGCCAGATGCGGAAGAATAAGAATCCAGAATGGAAGAAAAGCATCGGGCTTCCGGAATAGACGCTTGACTGAAAAGGAAAGTATCATCAACGAGTTCTTTGGTGTGAAAGGGGGAGGTTGGTGGTTAAACGGATACCCTTAAGTACCCCGTCTTGAAGAGCAGCTTTGATACTACGACTAAGAGCCTAAGAACCAGGATGAAAAGAAAGGAGGAAAGAGGATCTCCCTGCCTTAGGCCCCTACTACTGCTGAAGAAACCTTCTGCCGAGCCATTAACTCAGAATAGAAAACCGTGGAGAAGAAATACAATTGAAAATCCAATTGCAGAAATGCTTGTTAAAGCCCATGGCTAGAAGGGACTTACATAGGAATCTCCAATTAATATGATCGTAAGCTTTGCTGAAATCCAATTTAATCATCATACCAGAGCGGTTGGAGGAGTGAAGAGTGTGGATCATTTCATGAGAAATGATTATATCGTCAGCAATTGACCTCCCTGGGATGAAACCGCTTTGTTCCTGCGCCACAAGCTTATGAAGAAGAGCACTCATTCTTGATGCAATAGCCTTAGAAATGATTTTATAGGACGTATTGCATAAGGAGATCGGCCTGAAGTCATCAAGAGAAACAACTGCACCTTTTTGGGGAACATGCAAATAAAGGTGTGATTGAGAGTGCCAAGAAGCTTGCTTGAATAACGAGATTCCTCCACGGAATGCCAAATAGTATCCCCTATGACGTCCCAAAAGTCTTGGAAAACGAGGCTGGAAAACCATCCGGACCAGGCGCTTTATCCCTCTGCATAGAGAAAACGATCTTGCGAACTTCATCCTTAGAAAAAGGAGATAGAAGTTTAGCGTTGTCAAAATCATCGACCAAATTAGGAATCTGATTAAAAAAAGTAAGTTGTGCATCCAGAGGAGAGGCCGAATCACCATTCAGAAGCTTTTGAAAAAAAGACACCGTCTCGGTTTTAATCTGAGATTGAGAGGACAAAACCGTATCATCATCCAACTTCAGGGAGGAGATATAATTAACATTTCTTCTAGCTTTGACAGAAGCATGGAAGAATTTGGTATTTTTGTCCCCATCGGCCAGCCACATTTCATGCGATTTCTGTCTCCAGTGAATTTCCTCTTTAAGAAGAAGATCACCAAGCTCACTGAGTACCCCGCTGTGTTCCGCTTGGTTCACATGGAGAAGTTCGACCCCTACCTCAAGGTGTCTCCATGGCTACTTATTGAAAGTGTCCAATGGCCTCAGTGGGAATGGAACTTGGGTTGATGATTACAAACTACTTGTAACTTACCAATAGACCAAGACCTTGAGTCCAATATATATATAAAATTAAATAAAAGCTATTTCATATTATATTTAAAAAATAAATATAATAAATAAATTAAATTATAAGAATTGAAATAATTTTTTAAAACTAATTTAAAATATATATATAACAAATTTTAAAAAATTAACTCGTTTGAAAGAAAATAAGAAAAAATAATTAAAAAATTAGAAATAATAATAAAGATTATAAAATATAAACTACAAATAAAACAAAACCTAAAAAGTCGTTGAAACCAAAAAAGTAACATAATAAAACTAAACCTAAAATGAAACCTAATAGGTATATTGTGTTGAATGTTAAAACTAATATGCATCGAGGAAGGTTGTTGAAGACTCGACCGCCGACAGTTGCAGCTTTGTTTCGTCATTGTGAGGAATAATGGAAGACTCCTGCCTGTCCACAATTTCAGTGTGAGGAATAATAGAAAACTTGCCTGACTGTCCACGATTTCTTCTTTTGCCTCTCACAGCAGCGCTGCTCTTCCCGTGACTCTTCTCACGCAGCTACAACAGGTACAACCTAAACCAATGCCCACAGTGTTGGCGCCAATATCACGGTGTATTATTTGCTGTTCGACTTAAAAAATATTGGATGTGTTTAGCAGAGTGCGAACTGGACGAATTTAAACGAATTTTTTAGGGCACCATAGAAGTTCGATGAATTTCGAATTTTTGGCCAAAAATTCGGCGAACCTTGTGACTTAGGAACCAAAGATAGGTAAAGAAGATGGGGAAATTGTTATTTACAGACCACTACTGTTTAATTGTTGATCATGACATCAATATACAAAATGCATCAATCTAGGTCTTCAATAAAGTTTCTTGCTTGAAAATAATTCTTTTACAAGAAAAATAATTTGACTTTGTCCCTATTTGTTATTCATCCGATTCACTGGCTATATATATATATATATATATATATATATGGGTAAAGGTTGTCTTTTACTATATATACCACATTTATCCTCAACCCTTGGTTTTGGAGAGGAGGTGAATGTTGACTGCTCACTCTCTTAACCATATTTTAGCCTAAATTGAAATATCCTATATCAAGGAAGTTGTACATGCTTTGTAATTTTTGCTTGAAAACAATTCTTTTCCTATTCTTCTACCATTTTTTCCTGCTTAATTGTATTTTGCATAATCGTGAACCTCGTGTATTTTGTCTTTTTGGAACATGATACCATATATATATATTCATCAATTGGGAAACGATAAATCGAGTGGCTCTTATATAATAATTTTGTTTTTGTCAAGTAGATAATGTTAAGTAATAAGGTAGAATCTAGATGAAATGTTATCCACTTAGGCCAATGGTATTGTGATATGTATGGAGTTTATTGAGATGCCGATTCACGGCGTTCATAACTAATGGTTCATTGTATTGGGACATAAGGATCACTTGTATTGGATAATGTGGGTTAAGGGTTTTACCCTATAACGTAGATTAGATATATAAATAGAGAGTCATATCACCCATGAGAAAGGAAGCAATCAAAGATCAGTTATGTATTGAGATAGGATTAAAGTAGCATAGCAGATTTGGCTCTCATAGCCCAAATCTTGTGGAGGAGTTATACTTTCCAAAGGGAATATTCTATGGTGTTGCCCTACCTCAAGGGTATATCTTTAATTCTGAATATATTGAATACTAGGGTACATTGTCTGACCAAACATATGTTGTGCATGTGATTTATGTTATGTTCTGCCTTTTTATGTATTATAGTTATTTGGACCTTAGAAGGTAGTACCAGAGCAGCAATTTGGACGAAGTGGGAGAAATCTGTTTTGGACAGAATTTTTTTCAGAATAAGTAGTCAACTTTAAGGGACTTGTTTTCATGGCTGGTTAATCAAATTTAGATGAATCCACCAGCATAGGAAAACTATTTTCAAGAGATTTCCAAAAATTGGTCACAATTGAAAGTCTGATTAAAATTGAGAGAGTGGTGATGGGTTTCAAGAACTGTTGTACAGCCGCAGTAAGAGGTGTGTCCCTAGCAACGAAGGTGGAAATGTTCATATTTTCAATTTTGGTAAAAAGTATTGTTGTTTTTTGCAATGTGAAATGAAATTTTAGATCTTCTTGCTTTACATGTGTTGTATACATAGAATTATGGTTTTCTTGAAACGAATTTTTGTATGAATTGTAAAATTGTGGATCAAGAAGCTCACAAAAGAAAATTGGTAATCAAAGTTCTAAAGATATTCAAATTGAATATTGATATAGGCAAATTGAAGTTTAGAAATGAAGTCTATAAAAGTGAGTTGCAAAATGAAGATGCAAAAATATTTAAATAGAAGGAAACAATGAAGTCTACAAAAAGAGGGATAGCAATGATGTCTACAAATTGGGGTTGTAGAACACAGATGAAGAGATTCTTACAACACAAGTTAGTATTCAAGACCTTTTTGCAGAAAAGGAGGAAATCCTACCCTTAGATGAAGCAAAGACAAAGTAATCCCAGATCTTGATTTCCAACTAATGAAGACTCAATTTTGTAGTTTAATAGATGTCTTCCAAAGCATAAGGTTATTGTTTCCATAAATCCTAGTAGTAGGTGTAACTTCATCAATGTTGACTTGGCTTAAGGTTTGTAGGTTCAAGAAAGGAAAAACAAGGAGACACACATGGTGAGAAGGCCCATGTTTATGAAAATTTGAAGCTCAATATGGATGTTTATGTATTGCATTCTGATTTTTATGCTTTAGGTATTGATCGTTTGAACATTGTTCTTGGGTATCCTTGGCAAGAGATTTGAGAACTATTAATATTAATAGTGAGAGACTTTTATGAAGTTGTTCAAGAGAAAGAAAATTACATTATAGGATATCACACATCTAGAGAAATGAATAAAAACACATGAAGAATCTAAAAAAAGTGCACGAGGCAAATTGATGAAGAGCACGAGGAAGAATTCAAAGTAAAGCACAAGGAGGAATTCAAAGAAGAGATCAAGAGCACAAGGAAGAATTCAAAGAAGCGCGCACGGAAGTAGTTGAAGAAGAGCTTTAGAACTACATTCAAGAGGAGCACAAGAAAGAGTCTAAATAAGATCACATGGAAGCAATTGAAGAAGATCATAAGGAAGAATCTCATGTAAAGAATAAAGAATTGGAAGGAACATATGAAAAGAAAAGGTTGAAATAGAAAAGATGGTCAAGTCTACAAAGGTTGCGGTACATAGACATACACATCTTTGTGAGAGGCAACAATCATGGAGGCATAATGAGGAACAAAAAAAAACAAATAATAAGGACCTACATTGAATCAAAGAAGCAACAACTACATCTATGGTCTTCATCATAGGGAGACAATTATGAACAAGTTTGGAATTAGAGTAGCATAGTGAAAAGCAAGATTCATTAAGTGTAACGAACCGTTACACCAAAACCTCGAGGCGTTAGTGAAATCCGCACATGAGGATCATAACATCCCACCACGCTTGTAGAGCCCGACTCGGGCTGGGTTTGTGCCCGCACTCCCATACGTATGAGCCCCGCTTCACCGATGTTTAGGTGCCCCATGGGCCCCGGCTACACGACGTAACCAACCGAGTGGGATTCGAACACGGGTGGTCGCTCTGATACCAAATGTAACGAACCGTTACACCAAAACCTCGAGGCGTTAGTGAAATCCGCACATGAGGATCATAACATCCCACCACGCTTCCGTAGAGCCCGACTCGGGCTGGGTTTGTGCCCGCACTCCCATACATACGAGCCCCGCTTCATCGACGTTTAGGTGCCCCACGGGCCTCGGCTACACGACATAACCAACCGAGTGGGATTTGAACACGGGTGGTTGCTCTGATACCATATGTAACGAACCGCTACACCAAAACCTTGAGGTGTTAGTGAAATCTGCACATGAGGATCATAACATCCCACCACGCTTCCGTAGAGCCCGACTTGGCTGGGTTCGCGCCCGCACTCCCATACGTACGAGCCTTGCTTCACCGACGTTTAGGCGCCCCACGGGCCCCGGCTACACGACGTAACCAATCGAGTGGGATTCGAACACGGGTGGTCGCTTTGATACCAAATGTAACGAACCGTTACACCAAAACCTCAAGGCGTTAGTGAAATCCACACATGAGGATCATAACATTAAGGACCATCACCTATCAAGATAACATATGGATGTATGAATTATCAAAAGTTTTGCAAGATTTATTACTTGCTATCTACTCATGTTTTGAGGGTGAAACATTTTAAGCGGGTGAAATGTTATGGAATAAGGGGGTGGAATGTTATCCATCTATGCACATGGTATTGTGATATGCATGGGTGTTATGGAGATGCTGACATATGGCACACATAACTAATGGTTTGTTGTATTGGAACATAAGGATCACTTATATTGGACAATGTGTGGGTAAAGGGTCTATAGCAATTCCTAATGCTATTTGATTATATATAATAAATAGGAGCCTTCATTCATTAAGAAGGAAGCAAGTCTAGGATCAATTATGAATTGAGATAGAAGTGGAGTAGCATACGGTGTTTGGCTCTAACTACAGAAATCTTGTGGATTGATTTCTCTAGGGTATTTCTTATATTTTGAACATATTGAATACTAGGGCATATTGGAATGCTGAATGTTTCTTGTGCATGTCATATTTGTTATATTCTTCATTATTTATGCATTCTAGATATTTGGAATCTAATAGATAGTCATTGAACAACAACGTTAATCTAAGCTACCATTCACTCTTTATAGGTATGTATAGTATAGAAATTGTAATTTTCCATTTATTAAGGTTAGTACAATTAGTTTTCTGCAGAATGCTGGATGTGTTTCTCAAATATGCTTGTTTGTGAACTAATGACAGTTAAATACAACCACCTAGGGTATGATATAGGTTTTGCATGTTTTTAAAAGTTGAAATAACAGTTATGAATAATGTTATCTCACTTCCTTTCAGGAGACAATCTGAGGTACAAAATACATCTCTTTAGTAAATTTCATCTTTTAGTAATATTTTCCATCGTTATCTGTCATATGTAATCTAAATCTTATATTTATTTTTGTTTGTTGGAGAAAAATCCAGGGTTCACAGCCAAGTAGGAACAGAGCTTCAGATCTACTCATTCTCATATTCTCTACCACAGCTGCTGCAGCCATGTTACGAGCCAGTGTCTCACGTCTCCGTCAGCTAAAGGTCGGTGTTCCAATCATTCCTTTCTGTCCCTGCATTTGAATTCAAATTTTCCAAATCAAGGATAACCTGGAAAAATATGGATTTCTACTAGGCATTTGAAGCTTAGATATTTTGTAACAGAATGTGGAAAAAACAGCAAGATCAAAAGACATGTCTAGGGCCAAAAAAAGACAGGTTTAAGAGAATGGTAGATAAGATAAGATAATTATATTAAATGTCCAACAAGTGACCACAAAGATAGGTCAATGGGACTGTACAATACAAAGCAAAGCAGAAACAACAGGGAAAACCCAAGAGGGTCTCCGAAAACAACAAAAGAAGAAGAAAGAAGAAGAGAGCACAAGGGATGAGAGGAAGGTGGAGGGAAAGGCCTCGACACCAACCCTCACGACTGTCACCCAAGGTCAACTGTAAAGAAATTGGTGATGTGTTGCTGTCTGGTATCAGGGACTGGAAACTGTTGGAGACGCCCATGTTCCGTGGAATGTCGAGCTCTCTGGGTGGACCTAGTGGTCTGTCGTCTAAAAGAGGGGGCTCTTGGCTGTGCACGAATCCGGAAGTCTCTGGTCAAGGAAGAAGCTCCTCTAATCCTGACCTCTAGAATATGAACAAAATGAAGCTGTTTTTGCCTGCTTGAGCCTTGGCATGTTTTAAGACATTGATGGTTTAAAATCAAGGGAATCTCTGTTAGCACCCTCTGAATGATTTTAGAGATGCATAGTCTGATCACATTATTCTACATCTTTGTACACTGACTGGGGAGGCACCCTAGGCTCCATTAACTTGTAAAGTGCTTATGTTGAAGGAGGCAGTCATGGGACAGACATGATCTGTAGGGAAAAAGAGGAAGATAAGGAGAGAAATCTTTAAAGAGGAGTGCGGCAATGTCCTATGACTGCCTCCTTCTATTGTAGAGGGTTCCTCTACAAGACTTATGTTGAAGGAGGCAGCCATGATCTGCAGGGCAAAAGATAGAGAGAAGGAGAGAAATATGTAAAGAGGAGTGCAATAGTGTCTCATTAGCTTCTTTTTCATGGCAAATGATAGTTTGATTGAATGTTGCTAGAGACACCTTGTTTCTCACATAAGGCTAGATATCTTGTCCAAATTGTAATATTCACTCTTTCAAGCTATATTGTCTAAATTATAATTTTTAGACCTTTTAGATATTTTTTCTGAAGGGTTTTATCCTCGATCGAGTCCAACAATACAGATACCTTGTAATTTCCCTCGAGCAAATTTAGATCAGAATCACATCATGGAAACCTTATTAGTGGAGAGTACTAGGCGTATGCTTTGTGATAGAGAATGAGGTGTAGAGATGTCAATTTTTGATATGATTAAAAAAACTACTGTTGCACATCCTAGTTATGTTCATTCTTTTATAATAATGCATATCATGGATAAGAAGAGTATCAAAAGAAAGTTGGCATAAGATTGAGGAAGTATGGAGGTGCTTCATATTCAATGGATAGAAAATAAAATAATAGACAAAAATGCATCTTAGCTTATATCTATATTACATATAAGTTATTGTGGCTAACATGATCCAATTGGAGATAAAAGCAATCTATAGATCTCTAGATATAAGTTATTTGCATAGCTATGCTTATTAGGAGATGGGTATGGATACATGTATGGGGAGACGAAGCTAGGTACTAGTATGCCATTTTTTCCATAAAAGGAGACAGGTACTTGGAGAGGGCAAAAAAATACATATTATATATAATTTAGAGATTATTAATAATTATAAAAATAATAATTAAAGATTATTATTATTATTATTTTTTAAGTTGTCCATGCCTATTTATATATTATAGTTTTGAAATAAAAAAATCTAGAACTTAAACGTAAATTTTATTAAATAAAATAAAAAAATAATTAAATAAAATAAAAATCATAAAAAATAAATAATAAAAAATTGTAAATTAAAAATTTATAACATTAAAGCTTAAAACCTCAAAAGTTCCATAAATATATAAAAATCAAGGTATATTACATTGCCATTAATGCTACAACACATTAAAAATGCCTAATATAAACAACAATATTCTTATAATATTAAACAAAACTCATACATGACTGCAGGAAGATTGAGCAATGGCCATTTGTGAAATACTTGGAAAAATTAAAAAGCCCTTTTGCAACTTCTGCAGCTGCAAATCAAAGCGCTTGTGCAAGTGCAAATTGACGCATCGGGAAAAACTGCAAATCTGATATCTACAACTTAAACCTTGACATCCTATAACTCCAAATCTGTCTCCTGTAGCGTTTTAGTGTTTCATTTTTTTATACTGTATTTTTTGGGGACAGTGTTAGTGTTAGAAGAAATTGGAAAGCGATGTTGAATGTCCCTAGTCAACATCTATGGGCATGGGAGATGTTTCGTATGCCAATCTCCTTTATTGGAGACACTCTCAAATCTCGGAAATGCGTCCTTGGTGGGGGAGATGTGTCTCCATGCAAGCATGGTTTTTGGATTATGGTAAAAAGTGAGGGTTTTGATAGGACCCACATCCTTGTTACATACGGCCCTTACCGGCCAGATAAACTTGATATAACATAAGAGTAGCTAGCCTAACGAAAAAAAGTAAACCATAATCCAAAAAGTTCGCAAAAATCCCACACCCCGGGCTATATAGGTATATTATTTTTAAGTTCGTTAATACCATCCTTCACAATAGAGTCCTCGGTTTTGCTAACAAAGGTTTCAACAACATTTAACAAATCCTTACAACTATTTTGAAGATGGAGCCAGGTGGCATCCGTAGTGATTTTCTAGTTCTTAATGACATTAAAAACAGTGGTAATGTTACCAAGAATGCCATGAATTAGTTCCACGGCAGCTTCCGCACACTTCTTAGTAGCAGCACTGGGTTCCAAATTAGCATCCTGGGTGGGCACATCCTCAGCAACATTCTCTGCACAGTTTTCAACAACTTCTTCCTCGGCAACATCTTCAGCAATTTCCTCAGTGACATCCTTAGCGACATCCTCCTCAACATAGTCTTCTTCTTCCGTAGCATCTTCCTCAACTTTAAAACCATAATCCTCTTCCATCTCCTTAGAAACTTCCAATTTTCCCCCAGAACTAGAGTGAGTTGGGGATTCTGGGTAGGCATTAGTTACTCCGAGCAAAATCTCGGGAATTGGGTCATCTTTTACAGTATCCGAAGCATCCAGCCCAAGAGTAACAACACTCTCGGAAACAAAAGAGGGGGAGACGGAGAAAGGATGGGGCAGCCGTCGTGGTGGCGTAATCCAAGAGCGGGGCAGAGAGCTTGAAAGCGGGAGAAAAGCAGCATCGTGATGACCATTACTTTCGACTTCCGGGTTGGAGGAAGGTGGGGATTCAAGCGGCAGAGGCGGCGCAGAGTGACACGGCAGGATGAGGTGGAGGAGGGGGCGGTGGTGAGCCGAGCCAATAACGATGGGAAAGTGAATTAGGGCATAGGCATTCACATGTTTAAAGAGAAGATAAATAAGACCTTGGTGAAGTAAATTACCTTCACCTACTCTTGCCTTTTGGATGGATAATACCAGAGACTAATAAAGAAACTTGGAAAGATTAACCTTACCCCCATCACGAAAGTGAGCCAGGATGAAGAGTTGAGGCCTGTAAACCAATTTGTATCTGCCCTCCAAAGTAATGTACCTCATAATTTGTTTAACTACATGATCCTAGGGCTCCTTAAGAGAGGTTCTTTCATATCCCGACTTGTAAATGAAAACTTTCTCTTTCCTTTAAGCTAAAAACGCTGCCATTTTCGCCTTTAGAGATGTTATCCCAATTTTGCCCTTCGGGTAAAATTGGTCAACCCGACGAGTAAGAAACTAGAGAACTCACATTCAAATCCAACAATCAGGCAACAATGGGACTCTACAATGGAGGAGCAGGGTCTGTGAAGGATCAAACAACCCTGCACAAAAGAAATCTAAGGGTCGCTTCGCCGTCACGAGCCCATGTTTCAAATCTAACGATCAGGTTGCAGACGGGCTCGAAAATGGAGAAGCAGGGTCGGCTAAGGAGGCAAATAGTGTCAAAGAAACCAAAGGGTCTCAGGAGAGAAATGGGGAAAAGGTTCAAAGTCTTGAGCTTCACAAATGATCCAAAGCAGGCTTAAATTGGCTAAGTATGGAAGAGACGGCGGAGGCTGCCAAGTGTCTTAACGACGCATCTCCAAGGATCAAGCCCAAAAGGCGGTCCTCAAACAAGCGCCGAGGCCTCCAGTGTCCCAGGCCCGAAAAGGGGCAAAGTCAACAAATTGAAAAGTCAAAAGGGGGAACAAAGTGGGCCTAAAATGACTAAGTATAAAGGTGTTGGTGGAAGAAGCCATGTGTCGACACGACGCTCCTTCAAAGATAAATCTCAAAGCGGAGTCCCAAATGAGCGCGAGCTTGCCACGTGGTCCAAATTAAAAAAATGGGACCGATGGCGGGCCCAAAACGACTAAGTATAGAGAACCAGTGGACGGCGCCACGTGTCTCATCGGCGCAATTTTAAAGGCGCGCCCCAAAAAGCGAGTCACCAAACAAGCGCAGGCTCGCCACGTGTCCCAGGTCCAAAAAGAGACAGAATTGGGGTTTGAATAGTCAAAGCATAGGCAGGCCAGCGGAAGGAGCCAAGTGTCAGCACGACACTACTTCAAAAGTAAAATTTGGAGCGGGTTTCCAAACAAGCGTGAAGCCTCCACGTGTCCAGTGGTCGACATATGCCCCCACCAAGCAAAATGACTTAGCCAAAACATAAGAAAACAAAGTAGAGCCGTGGAAGCCGCCACGTGTCTCCCTGGAGCAACTTCAAAAGCAAAATTCAAAAGTGGTCCCTAAACACGCGCCGGCTCTACACATGGCCATGTTGAAAGGTCAAGGCGGGTCGTCGGAGGCAATTCAAACTTTTTGGCTTGAAAGGCGTAAAGTATTAAAGTGAGCCGCTCCTCCGCTGATGCCCAAGGAGCCATGTGTCAAGCCTCAATTGCCTGTGGGCCGACAAGCCTGGGGAGGACTTTTTGCCCAAATGGAAAATGCGGACCGGCAGGCCTGAAGATGGTTTTTTGACAAAAATGAATTGTGGGGCTGCGGGGCAGTGGGGCATTTTTTGCATTTTGTACTTTTGGTGCCAAAAGGCACAAAGTGAGTTTCGGCCCCTGAGACCCGTTATGCTAAACGGTTTTGCCATTTTTGTATGAACTTGACTCGAGTATTCAAATAAACATATCTTTCGATCTAGTGCCCGAAATTTAACAAATTTGGCACCATTAGAAAGATCTTGACCTCGTCTACGCCATGGGTGCCTGAAACTTTAATTTTGACGAGGTTAGGTAGGTGAAAAATGGGAAAACGTCTTTCAGGCCATTAATGCAAAATCCGATTGCTTCAACTACGGATCGATTTGATTTGATTTGTCGTTCTTCCTCCTTGAACACGCCGCAGCACAAAGAGGAGACTTGATGATTGTGGGGCGGATTCGCGGTGGGCATTGATGGTTGGTGGTTGGATTTTAAGAGCAGAATCGAGTTTCTCCTCTCTCTTCGATTTTCATCGTCCATGTAACATCCCAAAAAATTCTTTTAAGTTAAATTAACTACGGATACGTCTAATTAGGATTAGACGAGATCATCATTGTGTGTAAAATTCATTTGGTTTGTCGTGTCATGACCCACAGTTTTCTTGCACAACATGACACTGCGGAACGAATAACCCCACACCCACCTTGATGATCCTTCCTAAAATGTGATTAGGCCTTAATCGTAGGTAAAACGGTTCATAAATGATTGTGAATCTTTTAGTTATTTGTATTTCGGTTACTTTATTTTATTCGGTTTGGTCGTCTTTTGTTTTGTTCGACTTTTGCATGACTACGATGATAATTGCCTCTGTTTTATTTGACTAAGCTATATTAAGCCAACTTTATGAGAATATTTAAATTATGATTTACGAACTTGGTGATTTTTCGTTATTGGAATGTTTTATATAAACCTGGAAATTCAACTAATTATTATGGTAATATATTGTGGGAGATATGTGGACTTGTATTATGAAGGTTAATTTTTACTTAACCATTAAGTTGGGTAACAACTAAAGTAAAAAAATATGTATGAAATATTAATTAGTATATATATTTTAGAGGGATTTGGCATGTAAGCCAAAAGTTTTTATTTAGACATTGAAATTTATGTGTTTCATAAAAGTGAAACACCTTCACATGGCACAAGTGTGTGGCATGCACTAGTACACGTACCAGCATTGGGAAGCCCAAAATTCTTCAATATGCTGCCCAACTATAGACTCTTTCATTATATTTTTTCTTGTTATTTCACCTTCGTCTATTTTTCATTCTCCCCTTATGGAATACTGCGTGAGTTTTGGAGGAAAGAAGGATTCAACTTGTTGGAGCTGGAAGAGTAGAAAGTTGCCGATTCTGGGTTTACTTCAAGCATGAATATCTTCTACTTTCTCTACTGCATTGTTGGTAAAAATGAGGAAATACACATTCTGTTTTTAATGGCAATCAAGGAATTTGTGGATAGTTTTTGATTTAATCGTTTGGAGATGCAATTTGAAAAGGAAATTGATGGATTTTGTATTCTTTTTAGTTTCTTTGTGTGATTTTAACTAAACCCAGAAAAAATGCAGATGGGGTTTTGGGTTTTGATTTGCAAAAATAAAGTAGAAGAAAGGTTAAAAATTCCTTCGTTGCATTATGATAAATTCACGTGAGTGAAAGGAAAGAGTTGGGTTTTTCCCGTACGAGAAGGAAAAACATTTTGTGAATTTGTGTGTTTAAAATCGATTTGTGCTTGTGGGTTTTCATTTTGGTTTACTGGAATTTAGTTGTGTGTTTTCTGTAAACAAATCGATTTGGGTATACAAATCGATTTGCATAAATGAATCGATTTGGGTAACTCCATCGATATGGGTATGTAACCGGTTGGGGTTTTGTATTTTTCTTTTTTTGCTGTTATATGCAGGTTTGATTGTTAACTTATTGTGATCTCTTGAATGATAATTGTGGATGGCAAAGCTCTTGCATGGGGCTGTTTTTCTAGAAGTTTTATCTCTATGGACATCTAAATCAGATCAAGTATAAATGAGGGTGTGTTGTTATGTGTAAAACCCACCTATTTACATCATTGCTTTGAATACATAATCGATACATATTAGAGACATCGTAATCCTCTATGCAAGATAGGGCCCAACTATTCGCTACACAATTTGATACCATTGAGTTGGATCAATGGCTACAATTATGATTTAAGTGAATTCATGTCATCTCCTTCAACTATATTTAAACTCGGAAAGTTACGTGCTGCACCCTTGTGCATAAGACTATGGACTGGCCTCTTAAAGGAATCCTTGCGTGCTTGCTCATATGAACTCAAATGACTTTGTGGTTTCAATGGTAGATGTGCTTCATTGAGATGAGTGCCTATTGGTAATGGGAGCCTCGGATGAAGCTTATGCGAGATTGTGCACGAAAGGAGGGATTATGCTCATGGACTTGAAGTCTTTTTGACCTATGTGCCAAGTGATGAAACTTTGTGCTATTCATCTAAAGCTTCACGCCATCCATTTGATAATAAATGCATAATGCGGAGAAGTTGCAATGCGTTTTGACTCCTCATCCCTCGCACATAGGCTTCTCTATTGTCATCCTGTCTTCTCAGACTTGTGCGATTGAGATACTTGATAGTGCCATCTCTTGAATGATGTTATTGACTCTAGAAGATACCACAAACATGATGAGTTTTTCTGACAATGCCACAAAACATAAACTACCACAAACTATCACAAACACTTGCGCGTGTCAACAAAGTACACGAGTAACATTAAAATATTGGTGCACTACGAATTAGATGCAAAATAACATGATACTTGCATGCTAACATATAGCATACAACATTACAAGACATTGTGACGCAAAATAGGACTTGCCCGGATTATTAAAAACAAACGGGGTGCTACAAAAGTAAGCTTAAAACAATCTTATTGACAAAGAGTGGGTGCAATCAGAACTGACGCACTATTAGATTAAACTTATTTTCTAAAATAGATATTTTGGTTGATGTAGGATTAAAAGTGAACCCGAATTTGCCCTGCATTAGTAGAGGCCATATCAAAGGGGAGAAATCTTGCATTAAGGTCTTGTACATCTTTCCTTTTGTAAATGAAGCATTATCTCTTCACCAACCTTGAAGGGGTGTGGTGTTCGATGTTTATCATGGAGTTGCTTGTACTTTGCATTAGTCTTCAGAGAATTGTTCACACTTTCTTGTTGAATGTGCTCAATGAACTTTATAGCTTTGTCAACCTCCTTTTGAACCAAAGGAGTTGCTGCTGTTGATGGCAGCATAGGATAAGCTACATCAATGGGTGACAGTGGTTGGAAACCAAGCGAGCCTAAAAGGAGAAAGCTTTGTTGTAGAAGTTTTGAATGAAAGGTTGATTTTGTCTGACTGCAATGCTTCTTGGATTTGTACATTTTGAGAAGAAGCATGATCATCCTATTTACCACTTCGTTTTCTTTGTCGGTTTGAGGATGGAATGTGGTAAACTTGGCTGGCTTTGTGTCTTTTGTTGATCAAAGTGCTTTTAAAAATTGTCTAAAGAATCCAGTGTTTATAAATATGATGGTGGATGGTAATCCAAAGTGAACCCTTACATTTTGAAAGTACAATTGAGTTGTTTCTAGAACTGAGATAGTCTTTTTATGAGGTGCAATAATTTCCATCTTTGAGAACTTATCAACTATTACACAAGCACAATAATTGCCATGTTTGGTAGTAGGTATCCTAAAAGGAAATCCATGTAAATTGATTTCTAGAATTGCTTGGTACCAACGAAGGGGTATACATTCCTTTCACCGGTTGGCTATAACCCTAGGAGTACGAGATCTTATGCCTTTTGGAACATTTGACCCGAGATGTGGCCAAATGAAATATCTCTTCAATATTACGAGGGTCTTACAACTCCAAAATGACTGTAACCTTGTTGAAGTAAGCCTCCCATATCGATTTTGGTGCCTTGCTTCTTGTAACACACACACACGTGCCCTAAATGATACAATAGTTCGTCATCCTTCAAATAGTAATTTGTTTGTTGGCTTATTGTTGTGCAACACCCAACAATTCTGGTTCAAAGAAGAGAGTTTGAACTAAACGCCAATTCAGACAATTTGCTATTGGATTGGCACTTTTCTTATGATTGATGTTCAAGTGGAACTCTTGATGATATGAAGACTATTTGTGATGATGCTCTTGCTGCAATTTTGTGTTGTGTTTGCAAGAACGACGACAATTTATGGTTAGTGTGGTTGATAGCCTTCCTTCCCAATATGATGGGATTATAATGTCGACATGCTTGGACAATTCCATAAAACTCTTAAGTCATATGTGGGATATTTCCTCGTCATCGCAATTAATGTTTCATTGTGGTAAGCAAGATGATTAAATTGAGGACAGTTGCTCCAAGTGCATATTAAGATGTATTGGTTTGCTACGCCCATGGTCCTAGGTCATATATCAGGATATGTGGCTAACATTATCTCCTATCATGTCATAACATATTTATTTATGCCTTCATATGCTTAGTAGGTCGGCCTTAGTGCTTTACACAACATAGTAGGGTATATATAGGAGTTAGGAAGTGGTATATGTTCATCATATTGAGCACTTGAGTCTTATTGTATGGTTTGGAGGTTGCCTTGTTGAAGCGGCTAAGTCATTCTACTTGCATATTGTGATCATTTCTCTATATTTTGGTGTTCTTTAGTGTTATATTACTACGATATTCAAATCTTAGTAATTTCATTACAAGTGCTATCTTATTGTATGGTTTGGAGGTTACCCCGTTGAAGTAGCTAAGTCATTCTACTTGCATTTGTGATCATTTCTCTATATTTTGGTGTTCTTTAGTGTTATATTGCTATTGATAATCAAATCTAAGTAATTTCATTACAAGTGGTGTTAGAGCTTCTATTTGGGCCAAAATTAGGTTGAAACCCTAATTTTAAGGGCTTGCCAATATCTCGCAACAATTTGCAAATTTTTACGCCATTTTTATTCGCTGGAGTTGCAAAATATTAATGTCAAGCTACCCACAAAATTTCAGCTGATTGTTATCCATTTTGTGGAAGTTATCTCAATATTAGTGTTTTGCATTAATTCGCTCCATAGGCTACAAGTTTTGGAATTTTTCAAAGTTGTTTACATTTTTGGAAAGATATAAAAAAATAAAAGGGGGTTTATTCTTTGTATTTTCTGATTTCAGGTCAAAAGATTTCTAAAATTAGACACTTAAATCTTGGTTAAAGGAGTTTGTTCTTGAAACCCTATTTTTGTGGATGCAATCTTTCTATGGAAATGGAGAGATTGATGTTAGAGAATGGTTTGTTCGAATTTAAGAAGAATTATTTTTCATCTAGATGGAAATGGTTTTGGTTTTCATTTTGGCTTGATGGTCTAACAAAGAGTGGGTCTCTCAATTGAATCAAGAGAGTTTAGATTGGTCTTGGGAGGAAATGGAACAAGTTTTCTTGGCCAAGTGGAAAAGAAGAGGATGAGAAAGAAAATAATGATGTTGTGGAAGAAGAAGAAAAAGAACAAGGTGAAGAACAAGGAGGAGGAGAAGAAGAGGAGGAGGAGAAGGAGAAGAAGAGGAGGAGGAGGAGAAGGAGAGGAAGAGGATCAAGTTGAAGAACAAATAGAGGATAAGAGTTCAGATAGTGTAGCTCCAAAGATGGAAGCTTCAATATTTTAGTTTGAAGAGTGCATCCATAGGAAAAAGAATATAAAGGAAGTTCAAGTGGATGGTAAGAAGATTCAATTTTTTGAAGATTTGAAGCTCTCTAGTCTCAAAGAGAGTTTTCCACTTTCGCATACCTGACACATTTTTGGCTTGGAGAATGTCATTGCACAAAATGTTTCAACCTAGATAGAGTTACCGAGTTGGATAAAGAAGGCCAAATCAATTTGGAACATGAGGAAATTCTTTAGATGCACATTAAGAGGGTGAAGAAGAGAGTAATTACGAGTATCTAATCAAGTGGAAGAATCAAGACAATGAAGTCTGCAACATGGGAGGAGGAAGATTTCTTGTACCGACATCCAGAGATCATCAACATTGAGGACTATACT
The DNA here is from genome assembly GCA_018340775.1 of Taxus wallichiana var. yunnanensis. Taxonomy (NCBI): domain Eukaryota; kingdom Viridiplantae; phylum Streptophyta; class Pinopsida; order Cupressales; family Taxaceae; genus Taxus; species Taxus wallichiana. The sequence continues at coordinate 444,999,961 of CM031234.1, forward strand.
TGTTTGAAGAAGCCTCTTGAAATGGTCAACATTGGGGACAATGTTGCTTTGAAGGGGAGGGGCATGTTATGCCCTTAGTCCTAGGTCATATATCGGGATATGCATAGCAAACATGTGGCTAACATTATTTCCTAACATGTCATATCATATTTATTTATGCTTTCATATGCTTAGTAGGTTGGCCTTGGTGCTTTACATAACATAGTATGGTATATATAGGAGTTAGTAAGTGGTATATGATCATCATATTGAACACTTGAGTCTTATTGTATGGTTTGGAGGTTACCCTCTTGAAGTGGCTAAATCATTCTACTTGCATATTGTGATCATTTCTCTATTTTTGGTGTTCTTTAGTGTTATATTGCCACTTGATATTCGGCTCTATCTAAGTAATTTCATTACATGGTCTGAATCTCAAATGGTTATTGAAGATTAGGTAACATGAGCATTGACTTTGAACAAAGTCTTCATTCTAATTTTTGAATGCTTTTGTTGTGCAATTGTTGACGTGGTAGTTGTTTTGTTGCCACTCTTGATTACTTGGTTTAATGGCCAAGTTTTGATGTGAGAAAAATTAAATACAAATTTCCTATACAAAGTTATCAACTTCAAGAATATGTAAAGTTCCATGAGAATCTTTGGTGTAGGCCTTTCTTGAATGACACAAATCTTGGTTGGATCCACATGTACTTCATGTTCAACATTATACCCAAGAAATTTTGTTAGTGGCAAAATAATATTTCTTCATGTTTGCAGATACAACTTATGCTAACACAAAGTGTTGAGCACTTGCTAAATATGGCATATATGTTATTGCTGTAATTTGTTGAAGATGAGGATGCCATCAAGGTAGACAACAACGAATGTAGATGTCAATGGCCAAAAATATCATTAATCACCGGCATGAATGATACAAGAGTGTCAATCAAGCCAAAGGGCGTAAACAACTATTTAAACAAACCTTTGAGGGTTCAAAAAGAATTTGATGGTACCATGACTTTAGATCTATATCTCTGAAGAATTTGGCACCAGAGAACCCATCTAGTAGGTCCTCAACATCGGGAAGACAATAGGGTTCTTCACCGTGATCTTTTGTTGATAGCTTTGTAAATAATGCACAACCACCATGTACCATTCTTTTGTGGTGCAAAAACAATGGGATTGTTGTAAGGTAAAGAGTTGGCCTTGATGTGTCCTTTATCCACATGATCATGATGATCACAAATATAACGTTTGATCTGTTCATTATCTAGGAATGAGCGGTGGCATAGAGAGGTATTTAAGAGATAGCCTTATAATTAGATCAATATTATGCTTCATAATGCAATGCTTCGACATTCTAAAAGGGGATTGGAAAAGATTCTTGTATTCCTTCAATACTGTTCAACTATTGTTTTTGGGTGGAGGTGCAACATTGGCTTATACCTCAAGGATTTCTTTCGTATGTTCAGGTCTTACCATCAAGAACACGAATTTCTTATTAAACTCGAGTAGCTTCTTGTACTTGCTTGGCGCTTATGAGTGATAGCTTAGGTGTTATGTTTGGTATGTGGCATGCATTCTCACTTATGTCTATGACAACATTCATAGGATTTGCTTCATAGATTGCATGTGGATGATACAAATATGATTTCCAAAGTAAAATATCACATACTTCTAATAAAGCTATGTTACAAAGGATTCGCATTTTGGAAAGGTTTGATTTTGTACACTAAGTGCCACCGATAATTGACATGCTTATCAAAATTATGGTTAAACTATCTAATGGTGTATGGTTGTGGGTGAGGTGTCCGTGGTAGGTTTAGTCTTTGGTTTTGTTGACATGCTTATCAAAATTATGGTTAAACTATCTAATGGTGTACGATTGTGGGTGAGGTGTCCGTCTTAGGTTTAGTCTTTGGTTTTGACTGCCATTGTCAACAATGAAGTGTTTGTTGGCCATTGTGTGTTAGTGTTGTCATTGATGTCAAGTCCATTGATGGCAAAGGGTGTCATAGTGTTGTATGAGTCTCCATGAGGTGTCAATGAAGGTCAAACGTGAAGGTTGATTGGTAGTGACCAAGTTTGGTGACGTCCTATGAGGTCCTGGTGCATGGTTGAGCTTGTATAACCACAATATGAGTCCTCCCAAGTTGAGCAAAGGTTGTCATGAGGTCATTCATGGTCATAGAGGTGTGTTACAAATGTCTAAGAGTCTGCATGAGGTCAGCATGGTTAGTTCATGAGGTGTCATGGTTGAGTCAGTCATTCCAGGCCTATTCCTAGCCTTGGAGCATGCAAAATGAGATGGAGGTATGAGATTTGGAGCCGAATTAGTCATGGTGGAGCATGGTAGCAGCATGGTGGTAGTTTATATGAGGTGTATGGTGAGTTTTAGGTCAGTTCTCAAAGGTTTGACAATGTTTCATGGTCCTTGGGAAGCAAGGTGAAGAACATACATGATGACATAGGTAAGTCTTAATGGATAGAGAGTTTCAGAGCTATTTGGGCTAGATGGTGAGTATGGAAAGTTAGAGGATGTTGTTATGATGCTTCATGACAAGTTTCAGGTCATTCAAGAAGGATTTGCAAGATATATCAGTTTTGGTAAAACTAGGTGATTTAGAGTGTGTTTTTGTGCTAAAAGTTGACCTTCTGATGCTCGTTATGAATTGTATGCTTTGCATGGGACCCAGAGATTTTGGGGGATGTTTTTACATGGAACTAAGAAGGTTTAGCAAAAAGAATGAGGTGGTTTGATTGTCACGTTTTTATGAACAATCGTTAAGAAGATAAGTTGCTTTGAAACCCTAGCTAAACCCTAGCTAAAAGCGACTTAGAGAAAATTTCTTGTACCTACCAGGTTTTGATTGGTTTTGCAAAAGTGATGATTGGATGTTGTAGAGACTCCTCCAACTTTCTCGGCAATCTATAATAGAGCACGTGACTGTCTGTGGGCCCCACATGAAAATGCTTGTTTCGAAGAAGTCCGGTTTAAAGCAAAGCTCTCCAAAGAAGGTGAGAATTAAATTGACATTGTTTTTAGCCCTGGAGTTTTTAGATGTCCATGATAGTTTAAGATCATGGTTGAGCTTCTAAATGGCATAGCGTGCCCTATTTAAGAAGACCGGTTTTGGGTGTAGCTTGTGGTAAAATTGGAATTGTAGGAGCTATAGGTAGAGTTAGAACTTGATTCAAGTTGTGTTGTGATCCGGTTCGAGAGCTTTCCAATGACATAGCAAACTTATGACCTATTCTTCAAGGTCAAACTGGAGGAAACCTAGTTTAGCGGGGTTTTGAGTAGCTTCACGAAGAAAGGTGGTTCCGAGTTCGTCATGGTTGGTGAAGGTTGCCGAGTGCTTAGGCATCATGTCTAAGGGTGTTCCATGCTTTGGTTAAGCTTAGAAGTGAGTTTTGAGGTGATGGAGCAAGTTGAGCTCAAGCTTAGTTCTTGAGTCCTAGAAGGCTAAATGAGTAGTTGTAGAGATGGACTTGGTTGAAGGCCTTCCACTTGGAGTTGGAAGGAAATGTAAGTTGTTTTGGAAAGAGGATTTAGAGGGCTTTCAATGGTATTTGGTTTGTCTTATGGTGATGAGATTTGATATGTCATCTAGCTCAGTTTGTGAAGAAGAAGGTTCCTTGTTTTCAGGACATGATTTCTCATGCTAGAAGATTGAGGTAGATGAGGCATGTATTGGATTAGTTGATGTTTGCTATCAGTTGGAGGGATGAATTTTGTTCTTAGTGAAGGCTTTTGGAGGTCTTGAAAGTGGAAAAAAGGGTGCAAATCAGTTGAGTTTGTAAAACTGCTTTTGGGCAGCTCAGTTTAGTGAAGAGGAAAGTTGGTGTGGTTTGCACATATGGATGTTTCATGAGCTCTAACATGCATGGATGTTATCTATAGGTCTAGGGATTCCAATGAGTGGTTACATGCCATAGTTGAGATGTTTTGGTGTGTGCTTGAGGTCCATAGGTGAAGACAAGGTCCTGAAAACAATTGTTTTGTGAAGGATATGAGCCTTCTTGAGTTAGTTATGATAAATTTGATTGGTGCAAGCTAATTAACAACCATGGATGGTGTTGTTATGTCATATTTGACATGTGTGGTGAATTTGGGAGCTTGACTAATCATGGTTATGGTGTTTGTGGTTTTAGCTCATCCAGTGATGGGTTTTGAGCTAGTTTTGTGCTTGTTTGGTGCATTTGGGCATGACCGACCTACATGGGTCCAATATGAATATTTTTATGAATGTGTTGTATTTTTGAGTATTAATGGTCGAGCTGATTGTATAGGACTGATCTCCTTTGTGTTTGAAAGAAGAAATGCATATATAAGTGATGTTTTAGTTCATTTTTGAACTAGTTGAGCATATAGAGAAAATGCGACCTAGGTGAGGGTTTGAAAGCTGATCAAGGGCATGAAATTAGAACTCGGGGATGTTTGTAAATGGTTGAAGAATGTTAGAGGGCATGTGTGTAAGGGTTTGAGACCAAGACAAGTCCAAGAAGAAGAAAGAGCGAGTTGAAGGAATGAGGGCTTGAAGTAGTGTTTGTGAACTGAAATTGTGATGTCCATCAGTTGTGGCAACACCAAAATTCGAGAGATTTTCATCTCTGTGTGGTTTAGTTAGTTGGTGCTCTTTGTAGGCTTGGTGCTCCTTGTGAAGTTGGTGCTTCACTAAATGTCTTTGCTTTGTGTAATATAAGCGAGTTTTAGTGAGTTTTCTTCCGGTAAAGTGCTTGATGTAATTTTGTAGTGTGTACCATTTGCAAGATTTAGATTGCTCCTTTTGTTCTTCGGTGGTGGTGTGTTCTTCTTTTGGGAATGATGTAAATGATCTTTTTCTTTTTGCTCTAAGTTTGGTTTTGTTGTAGACGTGGAGTGCTTATTATGTGACTTATCATGTGTTGATGAAGTTGACGAGTTTGAAGGGGACCGAACATTTTGTAGAAGTTGAGAATAGTGATTAATTACCCTAGATTTTTCTTGTGTGCGGTGTTGCTTAAAATCATCTCTTTGTCATTGCGAAGGATTCTCTTATCATTTTTTGAAACAGTCTTGAAGTCGGTGTCTCGAAGCTGTTTTGCTCGACATCTATTGTGATTGTGAAGGAAGGTAAGTCAAAGGGTCACACATTTCAAGATCAAACTTCTTGTAGTCGACCTTGTGTGAGTAGGCATGCAAAATGCAGAGAAGGATTCAAACCAAAACTTTAATACCACTAAGTGTGATAAGGGAAGAATGGTGCTTTGATACCATTGATCCGGGGCCCAAAGGCGACAGGAGGGATATGACATTCAAATGGATTATGAATAGAAGCGAATGAGCGTGACAAAGAAAATGCCCAGATGGCCTACATAAAGAGAAGAAAAGAACAATGGAACACCATGTTAGAACTCTAATACAAAGTTATATTATTTAAGGTCTATGTACAAAGATCCGAGTGTTGTATATGCCTATGCTTGTCCACTTCATGCCCATTGGAGGAATGGCTAAGATAAATTAATGTACAAGTTTGGAAGTCGAAGAGGAGATTGGGCTAATGGTGAAGAACATGTGCTCTTGAAATAGAGGTCACAAGTTCAAATCCTGCAGGGGGTAGGGTATGTATGCCTCATTTGTAGCAAAGTTAGTTGCCTCTCGCATGTGAGTACGAGGTAGTCCCATATGCTATAAGCCGCTTGTAGACCCAAAAATAGGCCGCCCGGCATTGTGGACTGTAAAAACCTATTATTATTATTTATTATTATTCTTTTGTTTACTGTTTTCTAGAAACTTTACATAATAGTTGTGTGGAGTCGTGCCTACATTGTCATAGTTGTGCGATATAGAATAAGAGGTGTTAGGACTTAATGGTTTGACCATATGTGCTTGAGGAGGCCCTGAAGCTTGTGGCATGGATGACATGTGGCACAGAGCATTGGTGTTGTACTGTGAGATTATCAAAGTGCTATATCCAACTAGATCAGGTAGAAATTACTCAAATATCTACTCTTTACAAAACAAAACTACCCCTTTGATTTATCTTTGGAATATTTACTTCTACAAGGTGGACCTATGGAACACTATGTTTTACATTGACTTTTGCACATATCCGAAGGATGTCACAAGTGGACAAGTTGTAGGACTGCTACTCAATATTAACACACACTTATATTGTGTAGTTTAATACTGCTCAGAATTAGTTGGAAGGGTAAAATTCAGTGTTATGCAAGGACGTGTCCCCTAGATTTTGGTGACGTCCTGAACATTTCGGGGACTTGGGGACTTGGAGGGGATGTCCCTATTTTTAAAGATATTTCAAAAACTTCTGATGTTTTTACTTTTAAAAAGCTGTTATTTTTATGAAGAACATTAAATTATAATCTTGAAAATACCTGAATAGAGTTTAAATCCCTAAATTTCATTAAATAAAGTTAAAATATTCAAATATTAATATTTTACATATTATTTTAATAGCCGTCCCCGTTCCGTCCCCAAATGTTGGGAATTTTTTCCTGTCCCAGAAATCCTGTCCCTCCGTCTCCTGTTCCCCCATCTCCGAGACTTAGGTAACTATGGTAAAATTATTTAACCCACCCAAATGTTGTATCGAATTATCAATGTATAAGTGGTCGATGTAATGGGCAGAAGCTTCAAATACTAGTATTGTAAGAACTAAAAGTATCTCCTTGCAGTTCCTCATGGTGATGGGAGCCCTTGTGTCCTTGTGCACATTTTTTGTTTTGTGATGGATATCGTCTTCTGTAGCACTCTCAATCAATGCTTTTATGGTAGAGCATTTGTTATGCCTCTTAAATTTTGGTGCTGTTGTGGTAGGTTCCACCTCTTAAGTATTTTTGTAGTACTTTTGCATTTCTTTACAAGTCTCATTGACCAAATCTGTGGTCGTTCTTGGGCATTAATATAACTTTTTTCTTTAATTATGTAAGACGGTATGATAAAGAGCATGTGCTGGAGACTTGCTATGGCTAGATTCTACTTCATTTGATGTCTATTATATTGGACCATACTCTTGCTTACTTTTTTCACAATGTGGCTATGTAGAATTGTAGAAACTTGTTGGTAAGATGATAAATATTTTTAATTGCAACATCAGATTTTTTATTTTTTGGAATATATTTCTGTTATTCATTGGTTCGTTACCATGACTGCAAGAGTTTGTTGCAGAACTTGAAATGTTTGGGTGCTATAAGTTTGATAATTTCTCGTCTGATTGAAAAAGGAAGCCTATAATTGGGCAGGTCAAACAAAAAGGGAAGTTTGTGAGTGATTGCATTTATAGCTTGGTGCAGGCTGGGTCGCATGGCAGAAGGGCTGTTGCAACAAGTACGACAAGGTTTTCTGGTGCAGAGATTTCAAAACAGTCTTCTTCTGGCGGAATTTTTCCTGGCTCACAGGAAATAAGTCAAGTTCCCCCTCTCGATTTTCCTTTGCCAGGTGTAAAGCTTCCGCCCTCAATTCCAGACTATATAGAGCCAACAAAGACAAATGTCACAACTCTTCCAAATGGTCTGAAGGTTGCATCTGAAAGCTCACCGGTATGTTTATTTCTCTGGTAGTGCCCCATATGACTTTTTAACTAATTTAAACCGTTTTAAGCCCTTGTTTGCCAAAGTAAATCTGCTTCTAATCCTTACACGTTTATTATTCATTCTGATTAAATTCTATACTGAGATGGACTTATGTTTAATTTCTCCTTCAACTGCTTGATTAACAGAGTTCCACTGCATCAATTGGATTGTATGTTGATTGTGGTTCCATTTATGAGACACCATTGTCAAGTGGGGCAACTCACCTCCTGGAACGAATGGCATTCAAATCTACAAGAAACCGTAGCCACTTGCATGGATGGTTCGTGAAGTGGAGGCTATTGGAGGAAATGTTACAGCATCTGCATCCAGAGAACAGATGGGGTATACTTTTGATGCCCTCAAAACATATGTCCCAGAAATGGTTGAACTGCTCATTGATAGTGTCAGGAATCCTGTTTTTCTTGACTGGGAGGTTAAGGAGCAGGTATTTTACACATGCCCATCAATATATTTACTATATGTAGAAATGCCTACAAATATTGTGATTGTTTTTTACTGTTTATACGCAGTTATATTTTCCTTTTGAGTGCTGTGCCAGATGACTGGCTTTCAATTGTTTTGAACACATGTTGTAGCTGGCAAGAGTGAAAACAGAGATTGCAGAGATTTCAAATAACCCACAAAGTTTGCTTTTGGAGGCACTTCATTCTGCTGGTTATTCTGGTGCATTACAGAATCCTCTCTTGGCTCCAGAATCTGCCATAAATAGGCTAAATGGCACAGTTTTAGAGGAGTTTGTTGCTGTAAGTGTCGTTTCTTTTTTAATATTCTATAAATGTGACTTCCTTGATATTAGAATTTAGAAGCAAAGCAAAATGAGTTTAAAAATTGCAATGTACTAGCTATATGGTTTTATGTCAGTTTTCTCAGCATACTGACAGTATCCTATGAAAAATTGCACTGGCGGTGTTTTTTTTTAAATCTTTGTACAATGATTGCATTTACAGGAGAATTATATTGCTCCGCGCATAGTTTTGGCAGCATCTGGAGTGGATCACCAACAACTGCTCTCTATAGCTGAGCCTTTGTTGTCTGATTTGCCTCGTTCCTCATTTTGATGTGCCAAAGTCTGAGTATGTTGGTGGTGATTTTCGGTGTCAGGCAGATTCACCGGTAGGGTTTTGTGTGTTGCACTCTTTATCATCAGAACAATGCAGATTTTGATCACGTTGTTGATTTGGATTCTTTCTGGGGAAGCAATCGTTCCTTGATTTGTTTTCTGTGTTGTTGCTTAATCTGTTTTGGCTTTTGATTGTCAGAGTACTCATGTGGCTCTGGCATTTGAGGTTCCTGGTGGTTGGCACAATGAGAAGGATGCTATTACTTTAACAGTTCTTCAGGTGCATTTCAGTAATCCCTTGGTTGTAATGTTATTGCCAACTATTGCCCATATCTATAGGGTTGGCTGTTTTCTTGTGGAAATGAAATTTGTTTCAGATTTGCAAGTTGTGTGGGATTATCTGTGGTAAAGCATTTTTCTCTGCCAATTCTTATATGTATCTGTTTCATATGCAGACACTCATGGGAGGTGGTGGTTCTTTCTCAGCTGGTCCTGGTAAAGGAATGCATTCTCGATTATGTAAGTTCTTTTCTTTTAAAATTTCAAGTTGTCTCTATGTGAAAAATCATCTCTTCTACCACTAATGTAAGAGTAAAAAACAATAGTAACCAAGAATTCTGCATATTTCACAGAAAAAAGTACATGATCACGTGCAGTTTCACGTGTAAATGTATTTAAATGCTACAACTTTGAGTATCAATGCACCTCTAAAGCATTAATTGTTCTGTGTAACTTTATGAGCCCTTGTTAGTTTCTGTCTGTTCTCGTAAGTTTTGACCATATTCTCAGCTAACCACAGTGAACTTCATTCTCTTACAAAGCTGCATTGCATTTACTGTATTTTAGGCTTTTTTGGAAACGCATTTCAGGGTTTCCTAATTCGATACTACTGTAATGAAATAACAGACCTTCGTGTTTTGAACGAGCACCAAGAAGTGCAATCATTCACCGCTTTCAACAGCATGTACAATAATAGTGGTCTTTTTGGCAAAACACAAAGTTTGGCTCAGCTTGATCCACGCGACTACGGTAAGACATTCTTATGATTTAGAACCTCCTTGGCTGAGAATTTTAGAGTGGGTTATCTTTACGCTATGCTAATGTCAGTATGTAATATGTACTACAATGCTTGTTGTTCTGGCTTACAATTCTAATTATGCCAAGAGGCGTTCATACAATGGCATTTGGGGGTGATAGAAGGCTGTAATGTCCGTGAGTGTGCTCACTTTTAATAGCTGACATAACAAAAAAAATTATACGAAACAGAATCAACTAAATGTATGAAAAAACAATTAAACATCTAACTATAAATAATAAATAAAATCAAATAATACATAGAAAAATAAAAATATAAAAGAAGTGAAAACGGCAGAGAGAAAGAACTGCTGAAAACATTAGAAGCCCTAGAGAAATAAGAGGTAAGAACAAAATCCCTAATTTTTTAAATTTCTTATTGCCATAAAATAAAAACCGAAGTCTTTTAATTTAAATGAATAGGTTAGATATATTGAATTTCACTATTTAAATGAATATGTTAGAAGTAGATTAATCAAATAGATATTCAAATATTATGCCAAGAGGTGTTTTTCTTTAATCTATTCGATAGCATACAGATACCTCATGGAATAGAATAGAAACATTTTGGAATAGATATATCTATGCTATAATAGGATAATAATAGGATATTTTATGTTTCTTCAATTATAAAGAAAAACATTCAATTTTTACAGCAGTGTACTCCTGATGTTGAATGTTTTTTTGGCTTTGCATGTTCTTCTAAATTATAAAATTGGTGTAAAGGTAATGTTTTATATTATGGAATTTTAATGAGAGCAAATTTAATTTAGTAGGGTCTCGTATAAATACAACTTTCAATAATAAGAATGTTTATGTTTTCTTAATTCCAATGTATAGAAAACTATGTTGCCAAGAAATGGGTACGGTACGGGTACGAGTCCGAAATGCAGAAACACTGATTTTCAAAAATACCTTGGGTACGAAACATTATGGAAACGTCTATACAATATATTATTAAAAAATTTAAAATTTAAATATATATACGTGAGTGTGTGTGTGTATGCATAGTACTCATTTTCAAAATTTTAGTCCATGGACCATAAGAGATAATTGATGAAACACTTGAAATATTTTGTATTCATTGAGTTCTAAAGACTCATCATTCAACAAAGTTACAATTTCAATGTTTCATATATACATGATTATAATCTAGATTTTAGAATATATAATCTTGATTTTCCTCATAATCATCTCCATGAATACCACTGATAGCTTCACTACCCATCCCTTATGTAGAACTTCCTTGATCTTCATCATCAATACCAAGCAGTGAAAGTTGGCCAAGAGTAGCAACAAAAGCATCAAAGTCACTAGCCTCAAGATCAATATCCCAAAGTTTGTTGGGACCTCTAATATAGCCTTCAGTCTTGTGTGATAGGATGCGCAAATTGGAATGTACATACACTAAATCCTCAGCCTTTTTGGATGCTAACTTGTTCCGTTTGGCTGAGTGGATGAAGGTATATGTACTCCAATTCCGCTCTGTTGAAGAATTACTAGCCACTTGTTACAAAAAAAGAAGTTAGAAATTTCCAATTAGTAATAATATTAATTTACTAAGAACATACATTTTTAATTAATAAACAACAAACTTTTGATTTCATTTTAATATTTTGTACTCGTGAAAGGATTTTAATAGCAACAGGTTGTAGGTATTTGACATTATGGCCATGTACATACCACCACATGATTGGGGTCATGTTGTATTTGTCACATAATGCCTCCATTTCACCCATGCTACCATTAGACGCAAAACAAAGATCCCCATTTCATAGCGGACCACACTAGCTACAGCTGGATTAGGAAAAAGCCTCCGAAATGTTGCCTTAGTTCCATTTGCAACTTCTTGGTCATTATATGGTGGTTGCCTATCAGGTAGCCCAAGTATTTCACTGCTATAATATTTGGGATTCAGGGCATAGGCAAAAGAGATGCATTGGGGTGGTCATTTTATTCCACCTTCTCATGATCACGCTTTTAACTTGATTGTAGAAGATTTCTTCAGGATCTTGCTCTTTCTTTTGTATGATGTCTCTAATTTTTTCAAGCATTTCATAGATTTCCCATATGCAAGAGTGATCTTTGTCTGCATAGCTAATCATAGATAAAATAGGCTTAATAAAACCGAGCAAGTATTTAACCTTTACCCACCAATCTTCATCAAGTATCAATGATTTTATCTTGATTGCTTGTTCGTGTTTCGTTGCCTCCACACGTGCCAAACATCATCGATCACCATATTGCTTAAGGCTTGTTTTACTTTCACAAGTCATCTTAAGATGAGTGTGTGAGAGGCAAATCTTGTTTCAACAATCTATCAAAATAATTAAAACAAGTTAAAGGATAAAATTAAATTTAAAAGAAATTCAATTGATAATTTCATAGAAAAAAATAAAAATTAGAAACTAGTAAATTGTTCCTTTACCTTCAAAGAACTCCAACCTTGAGAACCTCTTAAAGCTAACTTGAGACATATGGCGATTTATGACAAACATTTGAATCTTATTTGCCTCTGTATAAATCTCCTCTATCTATGGGATTTTGCCAATCTTACGCAACATCAAATTAAAGGAGTGTATTGTATAAGGTGTCCAAAATATGTGCTCATATCTCCCCTTTACAATCAACCTTGTTGCTTTATATTTTTTTGCATTGTTCGTGATGACTTGGACAATGTTTTGAGGGCCAACTCAATAGCCTCAATGAAAATATTAGTATTAAATTACACATCTTTCACTTCGACTTCACAATCAACGACCTTTAAGAACATTGCCCCTTTAGGGCACACAACAACAATGTTGATTAGGGGTCTATTTCGAGCATCTTTCCATCCATTTGAAATAATAGATACCCCTGAGTCCTTCCATGAATCCCTAATTGGCTGTAAAGAAGTATGTATATGGTCCACTTCTTTCGCCAACAATGATGTTCTAACCTTCTCATAACTAGGGCTTTTGTACCCTTGTGGTGCCTCATTAATATCTCTCACCATTTGTTACCTATATGGTGACCGCAACACATCAAGGACAACCCACATGCATAAATGCATCAAACAACCAACTCATCGACAATTTCCCTGTTCTCATTTGCAAATGCTTGATCTAATGGACCTTTTGTTCTTCGTTTTTGTGAGAAACTCCTTTCTCTATGGGAGTTTCAACTTCAAGTGGTAAAGTTGGAGTTTGAATGAAATGATGGTTTGATGGGGCGGGTGGTTTTCTGAACCCCTCCTTTCGCAAAGGAATGGTTTTAGATCTAGCTCTGCAGCTGCAAACTCAAGTCGGCGTCCTCTTTCTTTGTGTCTTGTCAACCTTGGAACATTTTCTAATCCCTATTCCCATTAGCCCCATTAAATGAGCTTTGAGTTGGGTATATGAGGACTTGAAATGCATATTGCAATGATTGCATATCCAAGATCGAGAGCCATCGCCAACAAGGTACTCAACACTTGTGCTTCCCCATGCCCTCCCCTCGAGTTAATCGAATGCCATTTATGTTTTTATATCTCAAAGACTCAAAGTTCAAACCTACAATGAAAAATAAAAACAAAAACTTAGAAAACAATAAATAAAACTACACCCTACATATCCTATTTTGCTTTTGATCACCAAGTTCACCGTGTAGGTGCGAGGTGAGAGCATACACAATGTTCAACTATTTTAATTTAAAAAAATAAAATAAACTTTTAAAAAATAGCAAAAATAATTAAACCCTACGCATTCTATTCCTTTTTTGATCACCAAGTTCATTGTATAGGTGCGAGGTGAGAGCATACACAAAGTTCGTATTTTTTAATTAAAAAAACAAAAAAACAGTTAAAAAATAGGAAAAAAATTAAACTCTACACATCCTATTATGCTTTTGATCACCAAGTTCACCGTATAGGCGTGAGGTGAGAACATACACGGAGTCTGGATTTTTGAATTAAAAAAACAAAAACTCTTAAAAATAGCAAAAGTAATTAAACCATACGCATCCTATTTTGCTTTCTATCACCAAGTTCACCATATAGGTGCGGTGCGAGGTGAGAGCATACACAGAGTTTGGATTTTTTAATTTAAAAAAAACAAAAAACTCTTACAAATAGCAAAAACAATCAAACCCTATGCATCCTATTCTCGCTTTTGATCAACAAGTTTACCGTGTAGGTGCGAGTTGTGAGCATACACAAAGTTTGAATGATATTTTTAATTAAAAAAACAACATATAGTTTTTATTTAAAAATGCAAAGGAAATGTTACATTTTATTATTTTTATTACATAGAATTTAAAAATTATTAAATTTAAAGTACATATTCAATTCATGATCAATGGTCATGAATGATGTGTGCATTATGCACACATTATTCGTGATCATTGATCACATAAACATTTTCTTTTAAAAAAACTTGAAAAATCTTGACTTTTCCACCTTCAAGTTGATCCTTCCTTCCTAATCTGTTTTTAAACTCCTTGATGCTCTTAGCTCTTAGTAACACCTCCTAAACTCTTCTTTTAAGCTGCTCCTTGATGTCTCTTTGCTCTTCACAATGCTAAATGTTAGTCTAATGAAAATTGAATTAGAATGTGATTTAGAATGGACCAAAGATGTCATTATATAACTTTTAGAAAGTGTCTTTATGAAGTTTGGGTGGGTAGATTAGGTTTATGAGCAATAAATGTTAAAATTTAGTTTAAAAAAACGTTTTTAGCTTTTAAAACTGAAAATTGATGGAAACGAAAACTTTCAAGTTGTTTCTAGACGTTTTGCACTGTTTCATAACACCTCATAAATTCTTCTTTCAAGCTTCTCCTTGATGAGTCTTTCTTTATTCACAAAGCTAAATGTTAGTTTAATGAAAGCTGAATTTAGCAAGAGAAAAAAGAGAGTGATTTAGAATTGACCAAAGATGTCATTAAATAGCTTTTAGGAAGTGTTTTTAGAAAGTTTGGGTGGGTAGATTAGGTTTAGGAGCAATAAATGTTAAAAATTCGTTTTTAAAAAAAATGTTTAGTTTTTAAAATTGAAAAACAAACGGAAACGTATTGAAAACGTCTAGGATGTTTCAGACTTGAAACCATAGTTCTCATACTTGTACTCGACAAATACTCGACAGGACCAAAAAAAAGTTTACTTGCAAAAACATAGCAATATTCGCCAATACTTGGGAATACTTGGGACGCAAATTTCTTTAAAAACATAAATTTTAAGCAACCCATAGCTACAAAATGTGTCAAATGGGCCCATAAAATGTTGGAGAAGTGTTTTCTATTAGATTTGAATACAAATACAATACAAAATCGCATCATCATGCAAATACAACACCCGACTAATAAGTAATATGAGTTTATGATGATTGACATTGAAAAATATCATCATAAATTTTCTATCTATGCAAGTTACTACATATAATAAGTTACATTTCCTCTTCCCCAATCTAGAGAAATATTGGGGAGAGGGTCTAGTTGTTCTACTCGTCCCCACACTCGGCCGCGCTCTCCTTGCTCTTCCTAAAAGGTTGCGACTTTGGCTCGATCTTGGAATTAGATGGTGGTGTTGGTGGTTCCTCTGCGCCGCATGTTGGAGATCACCTCCAAAGATGTCATCCAATGATTCCAATCCAATATCTCCTGAAGTCCTACTAGTGCTTCTCCCTTCATAGCTTCCCTCTCAAAAGAAACAATCTCGTCCTCTGTAAACGCAAGGCTTTCCTCTTCTCGCCCAATCCACTCGTTGTATGGATCTATCTCATCAAAATCAATGAGCTCCTCTGATGTGGCCTCCACTTTTCTTGTGCGAAGTCGAGATTGTATTGCACAAAAACTAAGTCGTTGAGCCGTTTTTGACTCAACCTGTTGCGTTTCTTCGTGTGAATGGCCTCAAACAAACTTCCGTTGCGTTCACATCCAGAAGCGCTACAAGGTTGAGATAGAATTCTGAGGGCTAGCTTTTGAAGATGCAGGGTATTCCCTCCCAATCCTCCCACCAAGAACCTACAAACAAGATAATCAAAAATTTATAAGTAATTAATAAAATCAAATATGTAACTAATAAGTAACTTGGTAAACATTCTAATTTTTATTACCTGGTGACTGCGTGGCTCTCCCTCGAATAGCTAGCGCCGAAGAAAAGAGCCTCCCCCTAGCATGTTTGTAACTCTGCAACTCTAAAATGACGAGGTCCCTCGTCTCAACATCTGGTATCATCCTCTCAATACATGTTGAAAGGCCCTCCATAACCTCTCTGTTCACATCTGTGAAGCTGTCGGAGAAGAAATACTTGGGGTTGAGGTAGTACCCCACTGCATGAATAGGTTGGTGGAGTTGATTGTTCCACCTCCAATCAATAATCTCCCAAAAGGGACCATATCTGACGATATCCCCCCTGTAATAGTTTTGGATAGACTTTTTGGCCCTATCCATGGCCTCATAAATAAACCCATGGGGTTTTGCTCCCCATCAATCAAACACAAAATCCTCACCAATGTCTCTGACACCTACACACAAATTAAAATGTAAGGTTACAAACTTACAATACAAATAAAGTAAAAAAGTGAAAACAATATATTTATAATTTAACAAATTAAAATAAAGAAATGAAATATACATCGAAGTTTGAAATCACCTTGATGATCTCTATAGCTCTCTTTGCAAAGATATCATCAAAAACTATCTTTGCATTCCTCTCTCCATCATCTTTCTTTGAATATTGTGAGTCTAGCCATGTTTGACTCACAAACATTTGTTTCAAAGGCGTCAACAAACTAGAAATACTTTGCAACGTCAAGAAGTTAGTTGCAAACCTTGTGACACTGGCTCGAACAAGCTCTTTCCCCTTTTGTGTGTTCTCTCATCAATCTTTAACCCAAGGGTGATTGTATATGTACTTTGTTATGTTTCTTGCATCTTTTACAACTAGCCTCACCCAATCAATTTTGCCTATGTCCTCCAAAATAAGGTCAAGACAATGAGTGCATAAAGTCCAAAAGAGTGATGGATGTCTCTCTTGCAGTAGTCTCCCACCACCACATATGTTTGTTGCATTGTATGTGCCAACTTGCACAACATTCTCGCACACCAACTTTTAATACAACCATCTCTAACATAACACTCAAATTCTCTCGCATTTTTACTATGTTAGAGGCATCAATAGACTTCAAAAACACCACTCACCGTTTGAATCTGCTAAAAAATTAACGAGGGTGCAGTTCCTTTCATCCGTCCACCCATTTGAAAGAATGGTGCAATCGAATTTTTGCCATTGTTTCTTTTGCTTTTCTAGAATGGTAGTGGCATCTGCAACTGCACCCTTTCCTCGCATTTGTCAACCTTGTCACCAAGTACTCCCATTATGGGCTCTTTGCCACATTGAATGATATGTTGTAGTACGAGAAATTTGCACAAGCTTTATTCACTTCCTCATGCATATCTTTGTTCGAGGTTGTACCTTTCATTGAAGGTTGTGCTCCATTGCGCCCTCTGTGGGGTTTTTGGCTTGTGTTTCCTTTCTGCTGTCTTTTCTCTTCTTTTCTATTCTTGGGAACTCGTTTTGAGTTGTCCCCGCTCGCACTTTGTATATTGTTTGGGCTGCAGTCCCATTGACCTACTTTTGTGGTCATTCGTGTGTTCCTTGTCACATAAAAGCTCTGTATGCCTTTGCTCGAACTTGATGAAGATGCGCCTCTTTTGTTTTGCACGCGTGGACCACGAATAGGGCCCACAATTGTTGCCACATCATCCTCTGTCATTGCAGCCATAGATCTAATAGCTTGTGCTATGGCTGCCTGCACTCTTGCCCTCTCTAGTTTCTTCTTCTCTAGCTCTGCCAACTCTGCTCTCATCTCTCGCTTTGCGTCTTCCAACACGTTGGGGCAAACCGCAACATCTCGACAAACAATACATGAAAGGTGATATTTCAAACGATTGATGCCTCCAGACATTTTTCTACCACAAAAATTGCAAATAACTTCATTTTCACCAGCTCCATGTACACCATACTTCCATGTTTAGGTATGGGCATTCGCAAGAATGGTCCTTGCTAGTGATGCTGACCCAGATGACGAGCCTGATGCCATTGTTAAGCTCTAATCTGCAACACAATGCACATTTAAAAAATTGGAAAAACATAAGCTTAATTTAATTTTAAAAAAAAGTGCCTGAATAACAAATTTGAGTAAAAAAAAATACATACCTCTGCCGCAAAAGACTATAAAAAAACTGCAAGCATTCGATTTTACATTACATGTATCTAGAATTACAAAACGAATCGATTACAATACACACAAAAATTTAACTAGTTTAAAATGAATTTGCTTAAAAAAATATATAGACATACCTCTGGCTGCAAATGAGTATTAAAAAATTAAAAGCATTCGAATTTTACATTACATGTATTTAGAATTACAATATGAATTTATAAAACATAAATAAGATACACAAAATTTGAAAAAACTTTAAAGAATTAAAAAAACCTACCTCCAAATGCAATTCTCCAAATTCTCTCTTCGAATTCGCTCCAAAATCCACTCAACACAAGCAATGCAAGCTCAAATGGTTGTGTGAGTGAAAATGAGGGAGTGGAGGGCCTTAAAAAGAGCAAAAAACGTGTATTTGCAGTGTTTTTGAGTGTGAAAGCCGTGTATATGTGTTTTAACAGCGAATTGTGAGTTTTTTTCATGGACTTGCCGAGTTAACTCGGTCTCGGTGAGTACTCGCCACAACTTGGCGAGCCAAAATGGCGAGTTTTATGGGCGTTTACTCGTTTGAACAAACGAATGGTGATTTTCCTACTATGCCCGAAACATTTTAGATAGGGTACCGGGGCCGTGGGTTAGAGACGTTTCTTAGTAACAGAAATAGAAAAATAAAGATATCTTTTAAATTAAAGGTAAAAAGATAAACAAAGTAATGAAGTTATTAATAATTGTCGTATGCTAAAAATCTAAGATAAGAGCCTTAGATTGACATCTCTTGGCATTTTTCAGATAAATGTATTTAAGATATCTGTACTAGTTAATTTCTTATTGCCATAAAATAAAAAAACCCCAGTCTTTTAATTTAGATGGATAGGTTAGATAAATTGGTTTTCACTATTTAAATGAATATGTTAAGTAGATTAATCAAATAGATATTCGAATATTGTGCGAAGAGATGTTTTTCTTTTTTTTATTCAATAGCATAATAGAGATCTCTCGTAAGACAATGGAGAGATGTCTTGGAATACATATATATGTATATATATATATCTATGCTATAATAGGATATTTTACGTTTCTTCAATTATAAAGAAAAACATTCTTTTTAATGGCAATGTACTCCCAAAGTAAAATGTTTTTTTTTTTGGTTAGAGTGTCCTTTTAAACTAAAAATGAGTTTAAACTTTTAAAAGTAATGTTATATATTATGGAATTTTAATGAGAGCAAATCTAATTTAATAGGGTCCCGTATAAATTCAACTTTTAGGAATAAGACTGATTTTTTTTTAATTACAATAATTAGAAAGCATAAAGATATATTTTAAGTTAAAGGTAAAAAGATAAACAAAGTTCTTAATGGTGACACTATTTTCAAAGTTCTTAATTTTAGTGTTTGAGTCAACTTATACAATTGTGCATCCTCTACTCACTGATATTCAACAGTTCATAGATTTTTAAGGATTCAAGCATTTTTGAGTTAGGGAGGGGTCAATACTTGATCAGACTTTATTATTTTTGTGACAGTATTTGAAAAGTGGAGGGCCTTATATGATTTGACAAATGGCCATTTGATGCGACTTTCAAAGTTAGTCTTTGAATAAAAGGTGGTCAATACAAAAACTGTGTCAAAAAAATATCAAGTCATGTCATGACACATAGGTGCCTTAGAAGTGGATGACCTAATGCAAGATCTATAGACCAACCCAATTTTCTCTGATTTTAAAACTCCTTTTGTGAATGCCTTTAAAATCGACTTTCCAACTCACTTCTAAGTCTTTAACACCCCTAATGAAGATATGCCCACACACACACACATTCTGTTTATTACTACAGTATGTGCAAGTTTAATATTGTTTGTTTTGTTTTGGCAGAGGATTAAAAAAATACTGCAAAATTAACTGTGATGCTGATCTATAGCTACATCTGCTGGAGACTGAATCCTGTTAGGGAACAAAGCAAAAAGAGCCTCTGAATCTACACTACTTGTTCTTGGATCCAGAAAATGCTATCAATTACAATGCTAGGTTGTGAAGAAATGGGTATGGGTACGGGTTTGAACTTTGAATACGGGTTGGAAATGCAGAAACACCAATTTTCAAAAACCCTTGGGTACGAAACGGTGCGGAAATATCCGTACAATATATTACTAAAAATAATAAATATATATAAAAAATGCATAATACTCATTTTTGTCCATAAAAGATAAAACACTTTTAATACTTTGCATTCATGAAAGTTCAAAACATTCAACGTGCTTAAATCCTCATATGTACATAAATTTAATCTAGATTTTAGAATATATCATCTAGATCTTCCCGAAGTACTGCTGAAACAGAAGTATCTAGTTTTTTTATTTTTGGTGTTTAAAAAACAGAAGCACTGCTGAAATGGTACAGAAAAAGCCCCAGGTATGGCCTGAAATGGTATAGAAACATCCCAGGTATGGCCCAGGTATGACAGAGCAGTACCGGGGACTGTTTAGGAATTTGAAACGGTTCAGGCAAGTACCAGGGCCAGTACAGTACCTGGTACATCAATACACGGGTATGCTGCCCTGGTTGGTGTGTCTGGGTAACATAGGCACAATGTATTGCTTCTGGCTCTGAGTATGTGCCTGTGCTAACCGAATCGGAAGAGCATAGAATCCTAAGAGTTCACAATATGTAAAATAGAGCACAAACAAGAGAAGACAAAGTGGAGCTGTTAGCTAATGTTAATTTTGTTTGTGCATTTCTCCTTCACTGATTTTTCATTCACAAAGAAGGTAAAAGGAGACCATTGATCCTTATCTGGTCTTTTTTTCCAACCCGTTGTTGACTAGATCATCCTTCTCTTTTTAAGAGACTGAGCAATTCTAGCGTTGTTTTCTAGATAGATCCCTTTTGTTACTTGGAAATTATCAAGTAGGTTGTCTGTGCACCCACAACGGATACCTTTTAACCTATGCATTGACAAGTTAATATATTATGTGTATTTTATGTCTACACACTATAGTTGACATAAAATAACAATATCAGGTTTTTTCTTTCCCGTTTTATGAAAATTACATGTTTTTTATTTCTCGTGTTTTTGCGAGTTTGTCCCATTTTGAACCCAGGTAATTGAATATCATTTACACTTTTGCTACACTGTGCCAACGCTGTGTAACTGTGTAGATGAATTGCTATGCTTTGGGCATTCACAGACATCAAGAGATTTTTTTTTCTTTCTTACATTTTATTCTGAAAGCAGGCTGACAATGACATGTTGTCAATGCAATAGTTAAGTCAAAGATTTTCCCACTTTTTAATCAATATGTTACGCTCAGTTCAAAACCCAAATGGAAAATGTGACAGAAAGTTCATTGATAAATTCTAAAAAGTCCCCACAGTTTTCTTAGAATTTCTTGTTAGGTCAGAGTAAGAGAGATTATTTTGCCAATACTATGGGAAGGCTAATAGAATTTGCTCAGGCAACAAAAACACAAAGAAATATTTAGTGTGAACGTGTATAATATTTGTGAGCATGTATGGTTAGTAATATTAGTGCGAGATAGATTATGTATGGAATATTGTGAGTTGTGAAAACAACTCATGTAGAGATTTAGGTGAGAGAAATTTGGAAGGAATATAGGTTGTTAGAGCAACCTTCCTTGATTAGTGTTAGTGGTTTTTGGAGTGGTTATAAGAGTTTCATTCCTAAATATTTGTAACATGTTTCATTGAATATCATGTTGAATGAATTCTTATTAAGCTTTTGCTCTTCCAGACATGGGGTAAAACCCTCATTTTTTATCAAAGCAGGTTCTCGAAAGAGGCCTCTTTGTTTTTCACTCCACCCATGTTTAGTTTTTTAAGTAGACTCTAATTGGGTCGGAAAAGAGAGAAGGGCCTCAAGACAAGATCGATCTTTAGGGGCCTGACCCTTCTTTACTTGGGAGGGAGGAAGCCGCTAACAAAGAAGACCGCCCTTGCTCCTCTATTTGTTTTGTTTGGGGTAGAGTAAAGGGTAAGTGCCTACAGTGAATATTCTCTATATAGGTTAGGGTTACTCCCCCTCATTCTTTGGGGGAGATTTAAATGTAGAACAGGGAAGGGGCGAGCGAATACCACAGAGCTTGCAGCAAACTTGATACCTTTGTCTGTGCTCATCCACATGTTGTAATGTCAAAATGTGTAAACAAAGGCTAGCAGGATACCATGGACCTGGTGCAACCCCTTTGTTTGTGTCACCTTTCTTGCAATTTGTCGATGGTGTGGTAAAGCGGACTTTGTGTGAACCCATTTGGAAGGCATCATTCATTTGCATTGCCTTCTCATCTCCATTCTGTTCATTCTTTCCACAATTCTTTTTCATTCCATGTTCATAGTTTCATACAAAAACAGTTTGAAACAACGTCACAAAAATTAGCATTTTTTTGTCTCTTGACGGAATCGAATTCAATGTTTCAATATGTTTCAAAAGCTTAGGCAAAGAAGAACAAAACCTAGAAATTATTTTTATTGTGTGAGCAGTTATACGCAAAAAAAGACATTTAATTCAGGGCACGAAACTTTTTTGATTGGAATCACATCCGCTGGTTGTACATCTATTATTGATTGGTTTGTGATTTGCTATTCGTGTGGTATGCATCAACAATGGTGAGGTCAACGCCGAAGACTCATGAGTTAATTCCACATTGGGGTCGGTTCTTATTTTCGTACTTGGAAAACTGATCTACTGTGTGTTCCATCGAATCCCACCTTGTTTGGAATCTAGATCTTAACTTTTCCTCTCTCGGCCTTGCATTGGTCTCTCATCGAAGTCCTATACCCCCTGCATATAAATCAACTCTCTGTAACTCTCCTCGACATTGAAACTACCTAGGTCCTCATTGCATTGGTGGTTCAATCTTTTGGTCTCGACCCTCTTACTCTGCAGAACTCGGCGTTCACCATTTAGATGAGCTAGCGGATCCCTACATTCATTTAGATGAGTTTCGACAAAGTTCTAATGCGCCCAAGTCTCACCTCAATGCATCATATGCAACAGAGAAGCAACTCGCGCCCTAACCCTAATCAGTTTACCCCCTAGCCCAACTATAAGCGAGTAAGCGTCATTCTTTGAAAATAAAAAAATACTTCAAATACAAAATAATGTCTTTCCATATGCCTTATTGACGGGCTCAATTGCCCAATTGGAAGAAAAGGTTTTAATTATAACACTATGGTTTGAGGGTAGGTAAAGGGGTTGAATCCTTCACCCTATATATAAACATACTTTGGAACAATTTGTCTTTTAAGGGGGTTTGATTTATAGTAGAAGGATGATTTTATTAAAAATGGAGACTTTATCGAAAATATTACAAAAACTGTGGAACAAAAATTCTCTTCATTGTAATCATTGGATGCATTATTGGTGTAACTTGACATTTGAAATATTGTGCAATGTGAGGGGAGAAATTAATCACAATGCAGAATGCCAAAAATCAGTGGATAAGACACTGCTACAGTTCTAGATTGTGGCGCTTTCTCCTCGGTCACACTAAGGGGGTAATGTTTGAAATATCTAGTGTGAACGTGTATAATATTTGTGAGCATGTATGGTTAGTAATATTAATGTGAGATATATTATGTATGGAATATTGTGAGTTGTAAAAACAATTCACGTAGAGATTTAGGTGAGAGAAATTAGGAAGGAATATAGGTTGTTAGAGTAACCGCCCTTGATTAGCGTTAGTTGTTTTTGGAGTGGTTATACAAGTTAGATATTCATTCCTATATATTTGTAACATGTTTCATTGAATATCATGTTGAATGAATTCTTATTAAGCTTTTGCTCTTCCGGATATGGCGTAAAACCCACAAAAGACTTTCTGAATCCTCCTTCAAACAAGAGACTGAGCTATATGAAGGCTGTAAATGCAAAAATGAAAAAACTAATGGGAGGCATCCCTCATCCCAAAAGACATTGTATGCAAAAAAAAAAAACACTGTTTACTATTTGCCTAAAACTTTCAGACTACGGCTATAAATGAACTTAAGACCAAAATAATCTGCAAGATGAAATAAGGGCCGATAAACCTATTTTAGCTAACCTTTTCATTATACATTCTTTTGATGGTCATTTTTTTAATTGTTTCACAACTATCAATTTATCTATGAATTCCAACTATGGTCATTTTTTTAATTGTTTCACAACTATCAATTTATTTATGAGGTCTCTATTTCGAGCAATTTTCATGCCCTTTGCTGGCACTCTAGAATGTGCTAGTCCTACTATGCAAAGGTCTGTACATAGTCTAGATCCTTCTTTGAGATAGTCTAGATTCACTTTTGCATGCTGCAGTCTGCAGTTTTGTGGCCTGTTCTTGAAGTTTGTGGTTTTTGGAGTTCGTGGTTTGTTTCTGCAGTTTTGTGGCTTGCTTTTGCAATGCTAGGGCACGCTGGGCATAGACACGAGGGACTTTTATCAGTCGTGAAACCTCGGTCCTGTTTCGTGGCTCGTTTTCATAGGTGTTGGGGCTCGTCCTCCACAGTTGGCTCGTGGTTTTCTACATGTTTGTGCCCTCTCTGCAATTTTGTGGCTCTCCTCTTGCAATTTCGTAGCCCCTGTTCTGTCAAAACCGTGGGCTTCGAGTTTCTAGCAAAATCGTTTGTGGCTCGTGCTCCTTTTTGCGATTCTTGTGGTCACGATTTCTGGTTTTCCCAACATCTTCGTGGACCACTAGTCACAATTTCTGCATACTCGTGACTGCCTGCATATTTGTGCTCGTGCATGCACAATCTTGACTCACTGCCGGGGCCCACAAAATTGTTGTAGTATGCTCTTTTGTGGTCACGATTTTTTGTTTTCCCAGCATCTTCATGGACCACTAGTGACAATTTCTGCATACTCGTGACTGCCTGCATATTTGTGCTCATGCATGCACAATCTTGACTCACTGTCGGGGCCCACAAAATCGTTGTGGTATGCTCTCTGGTTCGCCTCTCAGCCTCTCCCCTCTTCAGGTGGTTTACCCTAGCGGTTTAGCTTCAATCATGGCCCCAAAAACTCCTACTGGCAGCGACATGATCGGGAATCCCTGGGTAACACCTCTAGCAGTACAACAGACATTTTATTGGAACTTCTCAACCGAATCCAGAAAGTTGAAAATGCCAATCAACAACTCCAAACTGAGGTCTGTACACTTATTGGCAGGGTCGCGGATGTTGAGTCTGAGAATGCCATCTTGAGAGAAAAATTAGCCAACAACACGGATAATACTAGCTCCCCTAATGATGCCCTACACGCAGAAATTGTTGACCTCCGGTCTCAACAGGAGGAAATCAGAAATAACCAAGCTTCCTTAAAACTGGAAACAAAATCATGGACCAAGGTTGTTAGTGGGAAAGGCAACGTTCCCCCTCCTTTGGCTGCGGTTGAGGCCGTTATGCAGGCCAAGTTAATTGAGGAGCGTACTAGGCGTGACAGGGAATTAAACCTCAAGGTGAGGGGTCTCCCACCCCCACGCCGACACAGGACCCATTGACGGTTGGTAACTCCTTTATCACTGATACTTTGGGGATTTCTGACATTACATTAGAAAGAGCTTGGGTTGGCTATGATTCCACACTTTTCATCCGTTTTAGGACAACTTTTGACAGGCTGCGAGCTCTCAGGGCTAAGAGGGTTTTGTTTTCACGAGGGTTTTGTTTTCACACCCAGACAAGGTCTTCCTTGATGAAGATCTCACTAGGACACAAGTTGGGGAGCTCAAACGCTCTAGGGAGCAAGTTATGGCAGCGAGGAAAGCAGGTAAATGGCGGTTATCAGTAATCTCCGGGTTGTTATTTGAAACTCTCCTCCTCTTGGTTGGGAGCCCCACCAAGGGGCTCCCTAATGACAGGCCAAGTGGGAGAGGAGTTAGGCTAGAGGCTTATCTATCAGTTGTTGGAATGAGAATGGTTCACTTTGGTCTTCCCCTGGTCTTATGTTAGATGTTCTCAAGGCTGCCAACATTCTCTTCATCACAGAGACACACGAGAGCCCGGTTCGTCTCTCTCCTGTGTATGATTGGATTTCTTTGGCTATCAACTTGCAGACAGGAGACTCGGGGTTCGGGTGGTGTCAGAGGCTCTTGTAGGGTTGCCTGTCTTTATAGAGACTCCTCCAGAATAGGATCTGATGGTCGGTTCGATGAGTCTACTAGGTACATGTGGATTCGTATTAGTGGGGCCGCTTGATTCTCTAGGGATTTCTATATAGTAGTTTGTTACTTTCCTCCGGCTGCTTCCCCTTATGCCATCCACAATGGCCCAGATGGTGATCCTTTCTTTGACTTATACGACAATATTAATCAAATTCTTTTTGCGGGGAGGTTATCATTTTAGGTGATTTTAATGCCCGTACCAGACACTTACAGGTCCCTCTCCATGACAGATCAGAGGATACGTTCTGCACACAGAGGATTGACCCTGTGTCAGTTGGTCTGCATAGGATTTTTGAGGATACAGATGGCCCTTTCACAGCTTATGGACGGTTCCTCCTCCAGCTCGGGAATCACAGGGGATGGTGATCTTTAACGGGATTGAGCGCTTCCCGGATTCACGTTTCTTCACATGTCATCCCCATGGCGGGGCACTAGCGTGGTGGACTATGTCCTCGCCACCCGAATATCTCACCCCTCTTCTGCTCCTCTGCTATTTCCCCCATTCCCCTTGCCGACCATGTAGTCCTATCTTTCTCTTTGGTCGCCAGTCCTCCTACCACCACCACCCCTCCTCCCCCTCCCCACTACCCCCTCGCATCTCCTTTCAGTTTGATAAAGGGGACTACGGATCTTACTCATCCCACATCCGCGACCTTCTCCCCTTTGAGCCCCACTTCTCTAACCTGCCTAGTGCGGAGGCCAAGTACACATGCCTTTCCTCTGCCATGTGGGAGGCTGCCCTGAGATCCTTTCCCACTCCACTACCCATCCATCGGCCACTAGTATTACTAAATCTTGCCCCATGAACCAATGGTATGATGTAGAGTGCAAATCCCTTCACCGTCGCCTTTGCCAGGCCTTTACCCATGCCCTCCCCTCCTTCCCCACTCTTAAGGTTGCCTACCGGTGCCTTCTCTCGCCGTAAGAAGTGATCCTTCATTTCCACCGTCAGATATATGCTTTCCACCTCCCTTAGGACTAACCCTCGATCCTTCTGGCATATTGTCTTTCCTCGCCACTCCCCTCCTCCATGACGATCGATCCTATCTCCATTTTTTCCCACACCTCTACCCTTTACGATGTTCCAAGGCAACAACTTACCTAGATTGGCATCCCGCCGCCTGGTAATCCCTTCACTCACCGTAATATCAAAGAGGCAA
The DNA here is from genome assembly GCA_018340775.1 of Taxus wallichiana var. yunnanensis. Taxonomy (NCBI): domain Eukaryota; kingdom Viridiplantae; phylum Streptophyta; class Pinopsida; order Cupressales; family Taxaceae; genus Taxus; species Taxus wallichiana. The sequence goes on from CM031234.1 coordinate 445,027,156, forward strand.
TAAGGATTTTGAATTGTAGCAAGGCAGCGGATGTGGAAGGTTTCAGGCTGAGTTCTTCAAGCAGGGTTTTGAGGTCTTTGGTAACTATTTGATAGATCTTTTCAATCAGGTGGTTAGCATGGGCTTCCCTCCTACTTGGTCTCATCATATCATTCATCCGATTCACAAAGTTGGGTCCATTTCTGATCCGAACAACTATAGGACTATCATGGTGGGCCATTCTTTCTCCAAACTCTATGCTACAGTTCTCCACAAGTTGTTCGAGATTTGGAGCAGAAGCAACTCAGAGCCAGAGGTCAGGTTGGTTTTCGCCCTAGTTACCACACCATCAACCACATCTTCACCCTTCGGGTTATTATTGAGGAGGCCTGTCACCGCTCTTCAAAAGTTTATTGTTGTTTTGTAGACTTTCGAAAAGCTTTTGACTTCGTACCTCGCATGGCCCTCTTCCAGTGGCTCCGAGACATTGGTATTTCTGAGATTCTTATTATCGCCATCATGCGCCGCTATGAGTCCATTCTTGGTCGTCTTCATACAACACACATATTGTCTGATTTCATCAGTAGCATCATTGGGGTTAAACAAGGGTGCCCCCTGTCTCCTACCCTCTTTGGCATTTATATGGATGAGCTGGAATCTTTTCTTCGGGATCACATTCAGGAAGGGGATGGTTACCTTCTTCACCACGTCTTGATTTCTATTCTCCTATTTGCCAACGATATTGTTTTACTCGCCTCTTCTCCTAAGGGGCTTCAGAGACAACTTGATGCACTTGCTTTATTCGTGATCTTCGGCATTTGACAGTCAATCTGGGTAAGACCAAGGTCATGGTCTTCAACAGGTTGAGGACATCACACCTCCATTTCTTCTTCAAGGGGCAAGAGGTTGAAATTACTAATACATACACCTACCTGGGAGTCTAGTTCTCAGGGCCTAGATTCAGTATGAGGCATGCTCTTCAGCCGAGGGTGAATAAAGGGTATGGGTCTCTTGCCATTCTCGAGAGACAAGTGCTTTCGGCACCACTTCCAGGACATCTCCTCCAAGATGTTTCTTATGAACTCCCTCATCCGCCCCACTGTTCTCTATGGGTCTGTTGTCTGGGGGCCCTCCCTTTTAGACACAGATTGGGCTTCTGCTGAGAGGATTCAGACTCTCCTCCTTCGCCGCTTCATCAGATGCAAGCAGACGGTCCCCCAACATATTATTTTGGCAAGAGTTCGGAGCTTGACCTTTTTGTCTGGAGACTATATTTGACATATCAACCTTTCTTCACCGTATCAAGAGGTTTGGTGATCTCTCCGATGGGCGGGACAGGTATCCGTATCTCGCTTATTGTTCCTTTGTGAGTATTGCCCAGGTTGTGGGCCGTTGTTGGTTTTCCGAGACTTCTGCCTTGTTGGATTTAGTTGGTATCCAGATTGATCGTCTCCCCCTTTCTAGTATTCCCTGAATGCTCCCAGTCATCTCTTGCCCACCAAGCAAGTGTTGAACAAGTCCATTTGGGAAGATATCTACAGGAGCTTCATTCAGATGACTTTGGTGAGCCCTCCTGGGGGTTTGCGCCCTAAGATGTCCTTTTATGCAAAGCACTTTCTTGAGCTCAGAGATGGACTCATCACCCGTCCTTAGTACACCTCTCGTCACTGGGTGCATTCCCTCCGTATACCTCTGGGTTAGTTTCGAGTCGGCTCCCACAGACTTCGATGCGAGACTGATCACCACATTGATCGGGATGACAGACTTTGTAGGCTCTGTAGCCTTCAAGAGGTGGAGATCGAGACTCATTTCATCTTCCGCTGCCCATATACTATGAGATCAGAGGACGATTTCACTGCCTCTTCAGAGGGATTCAAACTTTCTGGTCTTCTTCAGATATATTGACTAGCGGTGTCTTGCCCTCTACATCCGTGAGTCTTTGCTGCTCCGGGACCAGATTCTTCATCCCCCTCCAAGAGTCATCCCCACGAGACAAATTACAACCTTCTTTCCGGTTCTACCTGCAGGTGGAGGAACTAAACGACAGAGCCTTTCTGACCCAGATACAGTGCATAGATCAGTTCGTCCCCGGTTGGACCTTCACATTTCCCTCGATCACCACCAACAAAATTGGATGCACACACGTACCAGAGGGCAGCCCAACTCCATTCGTCCCCCTGGCCATTGCTTCAGTCTCAGATCTCAGCAGGGGAGGAGGTTTTCCCTCTTCGGGTTGCCAGTCCATCAGGAGCTTCTTTTCGTCGGCCTCTAATGTTAGGAGGGGTGTGGCTACCATTCCTGAGTAGACCATTGGTCCTCGTTTGCCCCCTCCTTCATTCCCTTCTTTGCTTCTCCCGTCTTTCTCCCCGCTTGCTCCATTGCCCCCGCCTGTGGGAGTATTGGCTTCAGGTTTCCTTTCTGCTTTGTTTTTCTCCTTTCTTCTGTTTTTGGGAACTCGTTTTGAGTTGTCCCCGCTTGCACTTTGTATATTGTTTGGGCTGCAGTCCCATTGACCTACTTTTGTGGTCATTCGTTGGACATTAATATATTTATCTTATCTTATCCAATTCTAATATTTTACACCAGAATATGACATTTGTCCTAATTTGGAAAGACACAGAGGTACATAAAAATTGTCATGTATGGTTTGTTTTAAAAAAGTACGCCAGGGATACTGTGATGTCCCCTCCCTTTTTCACTTCCAATGTATTTAAAAATTTCTCGTTTTGTTAAGTTTTTAGGCGTAAGATTTCAAAATGCAGTTTTTTCCCCACCCTAAAAAGAGTTGCTGTTTCTGACTATATTCCTGTTTTTGTTTTTTTATTGAATTATTCTACTTACTTTATAGTTTGTTTAACTAACTTTAGTTGTTTTTAATTTGTGTAATTTAAACATTTTAATATTATTCATAAATACCTGTTCCCCAACCATCCCCAAATCCTGGAAATGTTTTGCCATCCTCGAGATGCATGGCACACTGAGATTTTGCTTTGCTCTTTTACTTTCCAAAGTGCCACTTGCATTTAAAATGATACAAGGCTTTCAAGTTTCAAAGTAACCATTCCTTATAACATATTAATTTAGGGCATTTATTATGAGATAACATGCTACTTTTACATGCCACTTTCATTTATGCCTTTTCCCACTGGGTGCAAAATTATTTTGGAGCTTGAGAATTGCACTAATTTTAGAAGACAGAAAATCCTGCTAATGATAATATTTGTATGCAACTAACTGACACTATTAAATTATTAAGATCATTAATTATACTTGCATAGAATTCAAAATCAAGGCAGACTTATTATCACAGCCTATTCAACACTTCTCATCTTCTTATTGCATTGATTATCAGCTTGTTAATTATCTGTTATCAAGATGTATTATGATGATTGTCACGGCCTACTATGCCTGTGGTGAGGATTTATCATGCTGTTTTTACTTGTAGTAAAACATCAATTGTACCATTTCAATTTGTTTTTAGTTCTTGCTTGTCTGGTTTGCTGTAGCCTTGATATTTGTAATTAAAAGGTGGATGTGATCAAATGGCAAGGTTTGTAATCTCAAGGTCACCTTGCTGTTACTGCACTGACTGCTGTTACGATCCATGCTCTGGAACCACTCATGAGGGGTGTTAAGAATTTGTTCATTCTTGCTAAGAATTTATTTTAAAGTTCGAACCAAATGTGATTGATATCATCTCATAGCCTACTCTATTACTGATAAAACTTACCTGTTACTTCATGTTTCTGATCTGTTATGAAGACTGAAAACTGTTGAATAGCTCTCCAATTAGTTGACAACTTAACTCATCGGGACAGCAAGTGGTGCATATGTAAGTTCTTGCCAGACTTTTGGGCAGATTGCTCTCCTCCGCTTGGATCCCATATAGAGCTACTAATGTATATTTTGTTGTATAGCATCCGTCTTTAAAAATCAAGAATCATAGAATTCCTTATTGACATCTGCTAGTAGGACTTCTGCCCAAATCCATAAGTTGGCATACTGAGTGTTTGAGCTGATTCTTAGTATATACTGATGTTTACCTCTTGTCGTATTTGTTTCCTGCTTGTGTTCTTTCAACTTTTGGACAATGTGGCGTGCTCACTAATTCTGAAGCTGTTCTGTCTGTCGCCATCTTCGATTAAAACAATGTTTTTTCCAAATTTTATTGGTCTTTCTGTCCTTTTCTTTCATCTCTTTTTTACTTAATCCAGGCTTGCGCTTCTCTATGTAGTACTCCCTCTCCCAGCTCAATTCTTTCTGTAGCTATCTATCATCTGTTATTTAAATTTAAATGTTGTGGGAATGAGCTAAAAATTTATAATGGCAACTTGCCTGAAGATATTGTTCTGGTAATTCAGGTGTCATTCTTCAAGATAGGGTTCTTGAAGCTGACTGACATACCTTTATGGGAAGTAAGGATTCATCTTCGTTTTAACTCTTGATATGGTCGGAGCTCTTTTCAGCCTTGATTTGTAGTACTTAATCTTGATCCAATCTCATCTCCTAAGCATTTAGGCTCTGTAGTTTGAACCATCATATTCTCTTCCTTTTGGTGGTCTCCGAATATATCCCGTTCTCCTTGGATGGAACACACAGCTCTTTAAGGTGACTGGCCTACCCCCAAAAGTATTGGAGTCAGTGTCTTTGTTTTTATTCTTGGGGAAAAGTGGCAGCTCTTTCCAGCAAGTTTTGTGCCTTGCTTTTCATAATCAAGTGCCATGTACACCCACTGCATACCACTCCTTTTATGTGCTTAGGAGATATCCCGAAGTTTTTTTACCTCTTTTCTTAGAACTTATAAAGGCCTGGCTCCTGGTAGCATGCTTTAACAGATGTCTAAATTACAAGAAGTGTGGATGTTGGAGCAGGAGCAGGATTTGGTGTTCTAGAGTTTCAAAATTTAGGAATCAGGGTTAAATATATATAAAGATGCATTATGCTGATTATCAGAGTCTAATATGCCCATTGTGAAGACTTCATTATGCCAATCTACATCTTGAAGAACAAGATCTTCTCTATAATTTGTATATATATATCATTTTATAGGATAAAAATAAAATCAGAAATTTAGTTGTAAATTTGTGAAACCCTCTCCAGAATCAGGTGTGGGTGCATATCAGGTTCTGTTGTTGGGGTTACTATAGGAGGATCCGGTAAGAATTATGCCCCAGCTCAAGTGTTTATTGGCCTGGGATTGTAATGGTCTTTTAACCATAGTTACCATGTTCGAAAAGTTTGGATAGTTCGAAAGGGGAAAAAAGTTCGAAAGTTCGGAATTTTTCAAAAGGTTTGGTAGGTTCGGTTTAGAAAATTTACAAATATAAAATTTATATAACTATAAAAACTATATATATATGATAATATTTGAAAAGAAAAACCAATTACACATAATAATAAATAAATATATTATTTACAGAGTTTTTCCTTTACGTGCTTAGGTATTAGTGTTTCGCTTTTGTTTTGTGTTGAAGTTCTTTTAGTTTAAATGCTTTAATTTTTTAATTACAAAAAGAAAAAATAAAGTTCAATCAAACTTGTTCGGTAAGTTTGGTTAGACCAAAAAGTACGGTTTGAACCGAATTTTCACTAAGTTCGTAAGAACATGGTAACTATGCTTTTAACATGCCTTTTGGCAATGCTGACACAATAATCATCTATGTTTAGGTTTGTCATCATTGTTCCATTACCACTTACCATTTGTAAGATAGAGATTCAGAAGTTCTACTTTAGTGGCTTCTGTGGATTTTTTCCCTTCAAGAGGAAGTTGGCATTGAAACTTAGAAAATTAAATTCAAAATATTATGGACACTGTACATCTATGTTCTGTTAGTAATTACTTTTAACCATATTTTATTGACCCTGACATTCCTTATTTCTATTTCTATAAATGGTGCTCAACTTCCTAAATCATCTTTGATCAGTTCTTTTGTAAATTTTCAGGGGCCAAACTTTGTTTTACAAGCTGTAGAGTTAGCAGCGAGAGAACTTATAGCTGTTGCAACTCCTGGAGAAGGTTTATAAATCAATAGTCAATCATTTTGGTTTGTGGATTGTACTGAATTATTAGTGTTTTAGTTTTAATGGCTGAGTTGTTTTCCCTGGATAGTTCCTCAAGTGGAGCTGAATCGTGCCAAAAATTCTACTAAATCAGCTGTTTTGATGAACTTGGAATCAAGGGTATGTTATTGAGCAAAATATGAAGATATGTTTATGTTTTAAATTTTGAAGTTGAAAGTGGTTGATACTTATTTGTCATATTCTAAGATTGCTATATATGCAGATGGTTGTCACAGAGGATATTGGGCGACAGATCTTAACCTATGGGGACAGGTATAATTCGTCACTTGCTGCTGCTGCATATAATCAGTTTCTTTACAATAGCCCAACAGAATCATTCATCAATTTGTTTGTCTTCCCGAAACACAAGGAATTTCTTAAAAATTTCAATGCTGTATCAAATTCTATAATTGTTTTGGAAAGAGGTTCAAAGTCCAGAGTTGCATGGGATATGGATGTGGATACGGATACGACTAGTTTTTAATGCCCCCTGATATGGATACGGCATAGTATATAATATTCAAAATACTATAATAATCTAGATTATAAATTAGGAATATATTAATAATAATTATCAATTTTAAATTATAAACAAACTTATACATTAGATTAAAATTACACGCAGACTACACACTTCCAGGTTATGGGAAGGTAGGAATTTGGTATTCAATGGATTAAAAAAATTGCAGGTTGTGTAGGCCAGCGGAAAATAGAAGAAATGAAAGAAAAGAAGTAGAGTAAGCCAAAAGAAATAGATCAAAAGAATCACATGCTGAACAGAGCCAATGCGAAAGTTTGAAGTAAAAAGAGTGAATCAACACACTCACCTCCATGTCCTCAATCATTGCTACTAAAATGCATTATAGAAGATCATTTGCAGTTTTTAACATCTTTTTAGCCTTTTGAAGGGTTTTTTTTTAAAATTGTTAAATCAGATATGGCTATAGTTGCCTTGCTTGTCGTATCCAGCTGTTTCCAATATCTCACAATTACAGGTTTGTATTTCGTTACGGCTGGGTACGGTATCCGAGCCATATTGGAGATGTGCCCGAGCCGTATCTGTATTCGGATACACGCGCCCTGGCATTAGGGGTGGAGTATCTGGCGACACTAGTTCAAAGTTCAAACTAATCAGGGTACATCGTGATTGTAAATAAAAGGATCTAATTAAATTCTTTTGGGTTAAAAAGGATTTTAGATTTTCGCAATGACATTACCAAAGATGCAATTTTCCCTCCTTAGGCAGGGAACATATAACAACCTTAAATATGTAAACAATCACCTCTCAAAATTAATTGAATGTTTGAACTAGATGGTGATTCCCAAGAAGTATTTGTATTCATAGACCTGTGGAAATCTTTTCTTTGTTCTATAATTATGATATATTTAATATAAATTCTATTTGCAACAGAATATCGTAAAACACTTTTAAAATGCCTTTTACTGGCTATTACTTGGTCACACGGGTCAAATCTGGCTATTACTTGGTGAAACATGTGCGCTGTTCCAAAATATTTCACACAATAGAAAAAACACAAAAACCCGTTTCTTGTTTTTTTAATATTATTTAAAAATAATGCCGAGATTTTCCCGTTTTAAACAGGTAATTGTAAAACAATCACAATGTGTCCTGTTTAAGTATCATGCTACTATCTCAGGTTTGGAGATTATGTATTTTGTAACTTTGGATTTTCTTTTCAGTTTTAGAATGCATTACAATTGGCATCAGAAACACAGATTTAATGGAATACAAACATTGTCTTTGCTTAGATATATACTTGAGAGCCAAGATTTTACTGATATCTCCTTTTGACTCCTTCAACGGGCCTTTCAATTACTAGATTTTATTGATCATTCAACTCCTTGTTTTCATAGTCACCACTATCTTATGTTGAAGCATAGTTATGCGGGACGCGTCCCAGACGTCTTGGGGATGGTGGGACGGGAGGGAAACATTTCCCCCACGTTTCTGGCTATGTAAAGATCAAAGGAAACGTCCCGGGACAGTGGGGACGGCTGGAAGTCCCCAAAACATTTCGGGACTTCTGGTTTGGTTTTTTTTTTAATAATTAAAAATATATATATATATTTTAAAAAAATTATGTTGTTTATTGTTTTCTCTTTATAAATGTTTACCCGTTAAGCATAACCCGACTGTATTGTATTACAAAGACATATTAAGAAACAAGAGTGATATATGAATACAGAAATTTTCGAGCACAAATGCACATGGACTGTAACAACATGCTATGAAAACCAGTAGCATACATATTAATATTAAAAGTTATATGGACATATAACATTAGTATAGCTATATGTATGCTGCGAGTTTTTAATATGGACGTCTGAATGTGGACTGTATGCACATGGTGGACTGATATATAAATATGAATTGTTATTCATAAAAATTTAAAATTTATTTGTATATTTTTAATATTTATAATTTTATATATTATTTTAATAGCCGTACCTCGCCGTCCCGAAATTTTGGATTTTTTTGCAGTCTCAAAACTCCATACCCACATCCCGCCGTCCCGCCGTCCCGGAGTCTTAGGTAAATATGTGTTGAAGGTTGTCAAATTCCAACTCAATATTTTGTCCGGAGGGCCTTAGTACCTTTTCATTGGATCATGTTCATTTGGAGATCTTTATTAGAATTGGAGCCCTTCCTTTGATCACAGTTTTTTAAAACCATGATCTTTTACCCATTGTTCTTGGACTTATCTTTTTCTGACAATTTGAAGCATTATGGCTGTAGTTGTGATAGAAAACTATGCCTGAATGTGAAGTTTTTATTTCTTGAAATCCTTTTGCATTTTTCCTTGAGAATGTTAGAACAATAATATCTAGGAAAAATCTATTGAGATCTAATTTGAGAAAGATTGCCTCACAAGCATAATATCCTTGTCATCTGGCTTGTTTGAGATAGTAATTTGAACTTGGTTTTGTTGATAACTTGAAAGGCATTTTACCAAGAAGAGTATGATATTCTTGTTATTTTGGCCCAAATTCTAGTGTATGCCAGAGTTAGGGTGGTTGGATTCAATTTAAAAAGCTAGGATGGCAAGAATAACCTAGCTTTACCTTAAAATCATAGTTCCATGCTCCACCAACACACCTAAGATCCAATTGACAAGGGCCTGGTGGTTGCGCAGTGAGCAAAACTTTATTGGATTTGTAGAGTATTGTATTCCATTTAGAGTTTGTGAATTGATTGTTCTTCCATATGGAGAAGGCTTGGTAGAGCCGTATTGTTTTTGAGACCATAAGTGATTTGTAAACTCCCAAGATTGCTTTCTTGTTGAATTCATAAAATTACAAAATGCAGTTTTACTTCAAAATGACAAATTTGAAACGTAATGATGCTGAGAATTAGTGTAATTTATTGTTGGAAACTTAACAATACTGTAAACTAGTGAACTATGAATGCTAACGATATAAACAACTATATCAATTCAAAAACACATATACATGAGAGATTGTGGTCTAGAAAACCCGAATATGGGGAAAAATCATTTGGAAGTGGCAATTGCTTACCTTCCTATCTTCATAAGGCCAAAGATGGATTACAAAGAGTAATAAAACAAGTACAATAGTCCTGATATGTCGTTCACTCAACTTTCCATATGTTGCTTCAATTCAATCCTTTCTTTACAAGCGCTAGAAAACCAACTTTGATCTTTGATGACCTTCTCTGTGTTCATGCCTCCTATTTTTCATGCTGGGAGTTGTCTGTTTGTGCATTAAAGGAACTCAACTGCTTTTGAACTGAAGAGACCTTATTTTTCTGCTTTAATAGACTTGTGCAGTCACAGGCTCACAGCTGGTGAAAATGCTAATTTGTCTAGACCGACAGTTTGAAACTGCTAGTGCAGTTACACAATTGCCACAATGGTTATGCAACCATTGCAGTGATTATGCAACTGCCACTATGTGTGAAACAACAGTTTCACATCTTGCCAAGAAATTCTCCCTTTTGGAGCCTTGCTGCTGACTGAAACCATATTTCAATTGGTTGGGTGATGAATTGGACTGGTTTTCCTAGATCCTTGTGGATCATGCCTCCCTTCAAGAAGGCTTTTCATCTCACAAAAGCTTAGTGTGGGAATAGTTCTCGCACGTCCACCTTGAGGTACCATCGGGTCATAGTGGGTGAAATCACCAGTTTGTCCAGATAAGTGGTTTTGAAACTGCCGATTGCAATGCTACCATTGCATGGTTATGCAACTGCTGCTCTATGTGAAACAACGGTGTCACATCCTGCCAAGAAATCCTTACTTTTGGAGTATTGACTGAAACTGGATCTCTTGGTAGAATGATGAATTGAACTGGTTTTCTTGATCCTTATGGACCATACATTCTCCTTGAGGTACCATCTCGCTTGACCCCATGGGGTCTTGCCCTTAAGGCTAACATGCCAAGATTCTTTTGGTCCGCTATGAGTCTCTCTGACTTTTGCTGCATCACTACATCCTCTTGTAACTCTCCTTGTGAATCCAAGACAATCTTCTATAGAGGGCAGCAATTGATTCTCTTCTCCTTCAAAATGGAGGGCTTATATTGGTGCAAATTCTTACAATTTACTATCGAGTACATCATCATGAAATGTGGAAGATCAAGCTTGAAAGTATTCTCTCCAACCTGCTCCAAGATGGTGAATGGTCCATACCTCAAAGGTTTGAGCATCATAGCTTGCCCTTGAAGTATTTCCTTTTCCAAATTTACCTATGGAAGATCCAAGCTTGAAAGCATTCTCTATGACCTGCTCCAAGATGGTTAGTAGTCCATACCTTATAGGTTTGAGCTTCCTTGCTTGCCCTTGAAGAAGTACAGCTATACCCTATCTCCCATTTTGAGTGTATGCTCGTTGCAATGTTGTTCATGTCTAGCTTTGTACTTGGATCGGGGCTTCTCCAATTGTTATTTTACTTTGGGATGGGTTTGTGTAATCCTCTCAACAAACTTCACTGCTCTAATTACTTTTGAATTGTGCTCTTCTACTTCTAAGTGTCTTATTGCAACATCAAGTGGATTAGTAAGCAAATAACTCAAACATGTTTCAAAAGGTTAGTTGTTTGTAGGTGTTATACTGCCATACTATATCAGTGTTGGATATCGGCCAAAGACTCATCCGAAGTCCTTGGATATATGCATTGGCCTCACTAATAAATCTATTGGCATACCTAACAGCAAAGGAGATATCAGGCTTAACAGAAAAGATATACTGGGCTATCCATCATTATTTGATAAAGGGTTTCATTGTCCTGTTGAGTCGAACCACTTTTAAACCAGCATCCATTGGGGTTGTCATTGGCTTCCACTTCTTCTTATCCCATTTGCAACATCAGGTGGATTAATAGTCAAATGACCCAAAGCTGCTTCAAAAGGTGACTTGTTTCTAGATGTGTGTGCTGCCATGCTATATGAGTGCTGGATATAGGACAAAGACTCATCCCAAGTTCTCGGATATAGACATTGGGCTTAGTAAGAAATCTGCTGACATGCCTAACAACAAAGGAAATATTAGGGTCAGTGGAAGAAAGATATATTGGGCCACCCACCAAATTTGGATAAACGATTCATCGTCTTCCTGAATAGAACCACTTTTAAACCAGCCTCCATAGGGGTTGTCATTGGCTTATCCTTAATTTTATGTTTAAGGGTCTATTCTTTGAGAATTTGAATGTACATTTCTTTTCCGAAACCTCACCATATATTTTTCTATAGCCTCACACGCATACATCTTTGATACCACGTGAGGCAAACAAAGATGGAGAAAATTTCAAAATATGGACAGAACTTTCCTGTGCTATTCTTTGTATGATTAGAAAATGAAATGGGTGAATACATGAATTGAGTTGAAACAATCAAATGCCAAATAAACTTTAATTACAAGGTCAACTAAATGCACTATCATTTATTACTAACTTTTAGAAAGCACAATTTTTGTAAAAATAATATTGCACATTTTTCCCAGTCAATGTAATTCTATAATATAAGTACATATGGCCTACAACTATGACCATTATATTAACCATAGATTCAAAATGCGGTGAGTATTCAGTTGAGTTATGAGTAGTCGCACGATAATTTGGTCGGCAAACAATTCGACAACCAAGTGTGTAGAGTACTCCCTAGTACTCACTATCATTTATTACTAACTTTTAGAAAGCACAATTTTTTTAAAAATAATATTGCACACATTTTCTTGTCAATGTAATTCTATAATATAAGTACGTATGGCCTACAACTAAGACCATTATATTAACCATAGATTCAAAACGCGGTGAGTATTCAATTGAGTTATGAGTAGTTGGCTGATAATTTGGTCGGCAAACAACTTGACAACCAAGTGTGTAGAGTACTCCCTATTAAAACTCGAGAGCCCAAGTGGGAAACTTAGAGCTGCGTGAAAGACAATCAGGTGGTAATTTTATTTTTTTGTCAATTTCTCGTCTTTCTAGCTCTCTTGAGTCTTGCTAAGAGACATTAAACAATTTGTCAATTGCCATGAAGTGATGATGTTTGATTTTGTTTTTGTTTTTGTTTTTGTTTTTGACTTTTGTTTTCTTGTCTAGGCTGTAAAGCTTCTTGTTTTTTTTGCTAGGTTTTGCTCGTAATATGCATTTTGTAGTGATTTGCAAGAATGTTATCGTTAGGCAACGAGGCTAACTCCAAGGAGCATGGGACACATGGTTAGATAGATGGAAGTGTGATATCAATTGCTTAAATTGCCACCTTTCATGAATCTCTAGCTGAGACGTGAAGTTTTGTCGCGAAGTGGATGATGAAGTAACTCAAGATGAATGCCCTTCTTGCTTGCTATGAGAAGTAGGAGAAAGGAAGAAGACACCAAAAGCAGATGTAGCTGTCATAAATTCCCTCCCAATTCAAATATTGAATCATCCAACTTGTATTGGCCCATGGATTTGGGGTGCATCTTTGGAGAGAGAGTTAACACCAATTGAATTCACAAGGCTTCTTTCTTCCTCGCAATGACCTTTGCCAGAAAGGGTACAAAAAGGGCTAGTATTTTGATTGATGGGTAGGCGAGATGACCATAATTCAAGGTTTATTAACTTCCTATTGGCTTTTTCTTGTTTTTGAATTTGTTGATTCCTCCTATGAAGTGAAGAATGTAGACTTTATGTAAATAGGTAGGAGGTGGTCTTAGAAAGTGGGTGTTGAGAATGTTGTCTATGTTTTGACTAATGATGCAAAAACATATGCAACAGTAGGGAGACTTCTTGAAGAGAGGCACACTACCATTTTTTGGAGCCCTTGCGCCACCCATTGCATCCATCTCCTACTTGAGAACATTGGAAAAATTGGATGGGTGAAAAGTATGGTTGAAGAAGCAAAGGAATCAAATATATCTACAATTACCCCAGGTGCTTAGCTTGATGTGAGTGTACACACCAAAGGAAAGGAGCTTGTAATAAAGAGACACACGATTAGCCACAAATTTCATCACATTGAAGTTGACGATGTGTCTTAAACAAATGTTTGAGAGCACTTGTTTTAGAGTCTATATATTTTGTGTACAAGGAAAAGTTGCAAAAGCTATGGAAATGAGGTTAGAGAACCTCAAAGCTTAACTAACTCAACTACACTCTATGAGATAAGAGATAAACAAGAGTTACTCCTATACATGCATAATAACTTTGACAAAAACATAAAAACCTAACATATATACTACTCTCTACTCTTTTGAAAGCTACAAAACATTGAACCTATGAAGATCCTAGCAATCAAATGTGATGTTTGGTATGAATCTCAAGCTTTTTAAGAATGAGAGCTCACCATTAATGGTTACAAGGCCATATGGTTCTTCTCATTTACTCAAGCTTGGATGGTGGATGGTTTATTAAGATATTAGCTACAATGGAGGAGGTCTTAACAATGGAGTATGGCCAAGATCAAATGTCTTATAGCTTAAAGCTACCACAAATGAGGTTTAATGCCTTTCCAAAGAGTCAAGAGGTTTTGATCGATAATCAAAAAGTAAAATTGAAAGGGAGGGCTTAGCCTTCTATTTATAGATTTCCAAATGGGAGAGTTTGGAACTTTGGTGCATGTGGGACTAAAGCTAAGCCAAAAGCACTTTATGATTAGGAGTGATAAACATGCTTTAGGATAGTTAAGCTAGGTTTAGGCTAGTTAAACTTGATTAGCAAGTGATTAGAGACTCATTGAGAGTTGGGAGGGGTCATAGTTAATCATTTGTGACTGATAGATAGCCTAGGAAGCTGCAGAAGTGGTTCAAAGAGAACTAGGGAGGTTCTGAATGGTTGAAAGGAGGAATGTTTAGCTAATAAGAGAGATATTAGCCCAATTAGCTTATTATAGGAGGAATACGACCAAAAGAGTGTTGTGAATGGGCATCCGAGAATGGAGCGGAGAAGGGTTGATTAACGAAGTGTTGTTAATTGACTGAATTGGATGAAACGCTAGGCGTAAGCATATTTTAGGTGTCTAGGTACATATTCCAATAAGGTTGAAGTGGAAAAGGTCACGGAGATAGTTTTTGATGATGTGTGTACAAAGAACATAAATGAGAACATAAAGATGAGTTTCAATTACAAACTTATAAAGCAATGAACTCTAATATTATGCATGTTTTTAAAACTTGTGAATTTTTAATTCTTTGACTTTTATTTTATTTTTGGTCATTTTTGAAATTTCTATCAATTTTAATTTTCAAAATTCATTTATTTTTCCCTTAGGTGATGGAACCTTTGGTCAAGGTTCTACATTTGGTTGATGGTGATAAAAATCCAATGGGTTTACTTTATGAGGCCATGGAAAAACGCCAAGAAGGCCATCCAACATTATTATGGAAAAAATGGAAGTGAATATGAACTCATTTGACATATAATTGATCAAATATAAAATATGCAACTCCAACAACACATGCATGCACCGGCGTATGACTTGAAACCCAACTATTTTTCTTGAAATCCTATAAGGTGATGAGGAAGGTTATGGAGGGTTTCATCACATGCATCATGAAAAGAGAGTTCTAAATGAGTTGCAGATTTACAACGGTGCGAGAGGGAGGCACCATTTGTCAACTCTGTGCATTTGAAGGAGAATGACCCAAAAATGAGGTGAAAACATTTAGCCTTCTAATAGTAGACTTCTTTAAATACAATTTTAGTTCACTTATAGAGTTATAAATGTCCTATTTGTAGGTTTGTGGTGGTAAGATTAAGAGGCCAATTATCCATGTTTTGTGCCAGCCATGTATTACTCACAATTGGAGCTTGTTTGAGAGTTACATGAAGAAGCACAAGAGGATGACCTGTTAGCGCTTCATTGACATTGTTATTGTGCAATACAATCTCCATCTTTTCATCAAAAGCTGAATGAAGGAGTCTCATGACATGATTGACTTGGATAACATCGGTCCATATTACGATTGGGTTTTTGAGGATGTAGAGTACTTGTTTATTGAGGAGGTAATCACAGATTTTGAGAGGGAAGCAACGGAAGGAGCTGTGGCAACATTAAGAAAAAGTAGTGGGAATGATAAGATTGGGTGATGACATACACGATGAATTTGTTCTTGAGGAGGAATCTTTAGCATCTAGTTCGAGGGTGATGTCGATTACTATGAGGAAGGGGAAGAGGAAGCTATAAGCTGTGAGGTATTTGTACTTTCATATGATGTGATCAATCATCATATGATATTATCCTATGAAGCACGGATACCTGAAACCCCCCGAATCCGGCAGGATACATATCCGATACGGATACGATTCGGATTTGCTCGATATGCCACTGGATCCGCACGGGATACGTGGCGGACGCGTCGTACGTATCCGGCGTATCCCGTACGGATCCAGGGCGTATCCGGCTCTAAAAACGTTTTTTAAAGTTCTATTTCATTTTTTTAATGTTTGACTTTTCTACTCCCTAAAACCGAACCCTAAACACTAAATGAATAAAATAATACACCCTCTCCCCCACAAAAAGTTATAAAAAGCACCCACCCCTCTCATTTGAAATCACACAAACAATTTCATTGTCTTTTTGCAAGTGAATGAGCAAAGAGCCAAAGAAGAGTTGTGAAGAGCTTAGTGGAGGCAAAGATTGGAAGGAGGTTTTGCAAAGAGCTTAGAGGAGGCAAAGATTTGAAGGAGGGGCAGCGATTGCTTCTATTGTTTGGAGTCCATCATTGCAAGGAGGAGAACTTAGAAGGAGAAGAAGCCATTGTTGAGACTTGAGAGGAAGAGATTGTTTTAAAATTTTAGAGGCAACCAGGATCTACGATTCTACACTACACTCTACAGGTATACCGTATTTTAATTTTTAATTCATCCTTTCGTTTTATTTTTTTACGGTTATTTATTTATTTATTATGTTGCATTTTTTTAAATTTTATAATTTAAACACATCCTAAATCTGTGTATGCTCTCACCTCGCGCCTTTATGGCGATCTTGGTGATCAAAAACAGATTAGGATGGCATAGTTTAAGGTTATTTAATTTATTAATTGGTAAAAAATCATTTTTTTATTTTAAATGCATTGTTCAATGTTAATGTATTTGTTTTTTTTTTTTAGCTTCCTAAATCTGTGTATGCTCTCACCTCGCGCCTTTATGGCGATCTTGGTGATCAAAAATAGATTAGGATGACATAACTAATTAGTAATTTATTTATGTTAAGGCAAATTGTGTTTTAATTTTTTAAACATCCTAAACCTGTGTATGCTCTCACCTCGCGCCTTTATGGCGATCTTGGTGATCAAAAACAGATTAGGATGACATAACTAATTTATTTATGTTAAGGCAAAATGTTTTTAATTTTTTAAACATCCTAACTCTGTGTATGCTCTCACCTCGCGCCGTTATGGTGATCTTGGTGATCAAAAACAGATTAGGATGGCATCAAGTTCTGCTTCGGGTGGAGTGCAAGGCCAAGCTGAAAACACATCAGTTCCTGTGAGACATGATCCTAATTCCCCTCTTTGGAGACATGTGACAGTGGTAGACAACATTGTTGGTGGTGGGTGTCGGGTATGGATATGTCATGGTTGCCAAGCTCAGTACAGATCCTCATATAGTCGAGTGAAAATCCATTTGACTGGTGTTGGAGGTGTGGGGATAAAGAGGTGCCCAAAAATATCAAATGAAAAAATGGCAGAGTACCTAAGAGAGCAAGAGGAGGCTGATAAACAAGCTGAAAGAAATAGAACTAGAACAATTCCTTCGCAAAGAAGGCCTTCATCACTACCACCCACACCTAGACCTTCGCAAAGAAGGCCTTCATCACTACCACCCACACCTAGACCTACTTCTCATCCTTTCATTCAAACTCAAAGTCAACCATTTGATGAAGAGAGTCCAGAGAGCTCACGAAAAAGGCCAAAAGGAGCATTGGAGAAAGCATTTAATATTGAAAAGAGGGAGGTTGTTGATGAGGTTGTTGCTCGATGCATTTATGCATGTGGGCTGCCCTTTAATGTATTGAGATCTCCATATTGGCATCAAATGGTGAAGGGTATCAATGAAGCTCCACAAGAGTACAAATCCCCAGGTTATGAAATAGTTTGAACCATGCTCTTGGGAAAGGAAGTGGAACACATTCACAAGACTTTGCAGCCAATCAGAGACTCATGGAAGGAAACAGGGGTTTCCATCATTTCAGATGGATGGAAAGATGCTAGAAATAGACCCCTCATAAATGTTGTTGCAGTATGCCCTAAAGGGGCAATGTTCCTTAAAGCCATTGATTGTGAAGGGCAAGTCAAGGATGCACAATTTATTGCTGACATTTTAATAGAGGCAATTGAGTCCTGGGCTTGAATGTTGTCCAAGTCATCACGGACAACGCTAAAAATTGTAAAGCAGCAGGAATGATCATAGAGGGTAGATATGAGCACATTTTTTGGACCCCTTGTGCTGTCCACTCCCTTAACTTGATGCTCCAAAAGATTGGGAAAATCCCATGGATTGAGCAAATTTATTCTGAGGCAAATGACATTCAAATGTTTATCACAAACCATCATATGTCACAAGCCATTTTTAGGAAATTTCAAGGTTAGAGTTCTTTGAAGGTTCGAAACTAGATTTGCCTCTCACACACTTGTTTTGAGATGGCTTGTGAAGGTGAGAGAGGCTTTAAGCAGTATGGTGATCAGCAGTGTTTGGTCAATGTGGAGGCAGTCAAATACAAAGAAAGCTACAAGGGTAAAATCATGGGTCCTTGATGACGATTGGTGGGCCAAGGTTGAGTACTTGTTGAGTTTTACAAAACCCATTCTCTCCATGATCCGATATGTAGATACTGATGAAGCATGCTTGGGAGAGATATATGATGGCATAGATTCCATGCTTGAGCGTATCAGAGATATAATACAAAAAAAAGGTCTAGATCTAGAAGAGACCTTCTACGGTGAGGTCAAGACTGTGGTCATGAAGAGGTGGAATAAAATGACCACCCCATTACATCTCCTTGCTTATGCACTGACCCCAAAGTACTATAGCTCTGATGTACTTGGGCTACCAAACAGGCAAGCACCATTTTCTGACTCCGAAGTTGGAAATGGAACCAAGGCAGCATTCAAAAGAATTTTTCCTGATCCATCTATAGCTAGTGTGGTCAGAAGTGAAATGGGCATGTTTACTGGTTCAGAAGGCAACATGGGATCGATTGAGGCTCTTTTCGACAAGAGTAGCTTGACTCCAACCACATGGTGGCGTGTACATGGCCATGATGCCAAGTACTTACGTCCTATTGCTATAAAAGTTCTTTCACAGGTATAACATTTATAAATTTTAAAATTTAGAATCATTTCGAATATTTTAAATTTTATTAAGTTAGAACTTAGGATACTAACTTGTCTTTGAATTTCAATTTTCTAACTTTGTTGTAATAGGTGGCTAGTAATTCTTCCGCAGAGCGGAATTGGAGTACTTATAGCTTTATCCACTCAGCTAAAAGAAACAAGTTGGCATCTAAAAAAGCTGAGGATTTGGTATATGTGCACTCCAATTTGCGCCTCTTGTCACACAAGTCTGAGGAGTATGCTAAAGGGCCTCACAAACTTTGGGATCTTATTCCAGAGACCACAGACTTGGATGCCTCCGTAGCCACGCTTGCCCAACTTTCATTATTTGATGGCGAAGATGACGCTCAAGGGAGTTCGCAAGGAGCGGAGAGTGGAGTTAATGAGAGTGGAGCTAGCGCAAGTGGCACACATGAACTTGATTTTGAGGAAAATCTAGATGATATATTCTAGATTTGTTTGTATTCCTATATCATATGTATGGCAGCCACATGAACAATGAAATTCAAATCATAAATGTAAAATCTTAAGTATATTGTTTGTTTTGAAAATTTGAACATGGATCTAGTTACTAGTATATTTTTCAAATTTCAAGTTTTGTTCGTATTCATGTTAACATGATATTCGTATATCATATGTATGGCAGCCACATGATCAATAAAAATGCGAAGTCTCAAGTATATTGAATGTTTTGAACATTGATTCAAGTTTCAGTATTACTATTTCAGTTTTTATGGACTAAAAATGAGTAAAATGAGTAGATGTACACACACACACAGATATATATATATGTACGGACGTATCCAAGACGTATCGTATCCAAGGGTTTTTTAAAATTGATGTATCCATGTATCATATCCGTATCCAAACGGATACTCGTATCCGTATCTTGGCAACGTAGATATTATCATAGTCACGGGGGATAGGTACACGTAACGGTACCTGTACGAGAAGATGGAGGTGGGTACAACATTTTTCAGTAAAATAGGAGATTGTTACTTGGAGACGGCAAAAACATATATAAATATATTTACATATATAAGTAAATTTTAGAGAAAACAATGTTATACAACCTAATATAGCCTAAGAAAAACATTGATAACTATTTGAAGTAAAAATATTGACGAGTAATTATATAGATATTTATTTTTGATATGTCATCATATTTAGGATTAGGAGTACAAAATATTTATTAAAATAACACTGAAATGCAAGTCTCCGAGATGAGTTCCAACAAGTACCAGTCTACTATACAAGTATTAGTCTCTGAGGCACATTTTTTGGTAGGAAACAAGTCTCCGTGCAACACTGAATATTATGATAATCATTGTACTCTTTTTTGTCTAAATCTAATAGAAAATAGATCTATGCATTCTGAAAAATTATTTCTTATGCGTTTTACAAGTATGTTGCATGCTATTCAATTTTGTTTTATGAATTTATATATTTACTGATGTTTGCCTAGGTTTTACATTGTCAAGTTTTGGCAGTCTCAAAATTTTGGACTACCGAGTTCTTGAAATATGATATTAACTATTTAACCATATGCAGAGGATGTATTCTCTTCTAGCTTCATATAGCTTATAAATTTGTAGGGATAAAATTCCATCTGCTCTTTCCCTGGAGATTTGAACTCATTCAAACCTGGTTTGGTATATCTGAATAATCTCCTGCACGAATGAAATCATAGAAGTCAATTGGCTTACTCAGATCTGGGTGTGACATGTATATAAGCAGCACAACCCTAGATGGGCTCATCTATGGATATCTGCCATCATATTGTGAACTGATTTCAGGTTCTTCAACATCTTTGTTTGTAAGAATTTGATTTTTTCTAATAATCTGTGATGTTCGGAACACACAGGAATGGAAGGTTCAATGGTGGCATCATTCCCTGGTCATTAATCAAATTCTATAAAGTTGTCTTTAGTATCTTCTACTGGACTAGCCTAGGAGCACCTCACTGAAAATTAGCTTTGACACATGGGAAATGCTTAGCACTTTTGTTCTGTAGCTAAGTTTCCTTTTTTCTTTTTTGCATTTTGGAGACATAATAATTAAAGATCTTCGTACTCTGAATTTGAAGGCTGTTTGAAGCAGTGGAGGCAGAGTCCAAGACTGCTTGAAAAAACCGTAGAGTGATATATATTTTTGAAAGAAGACTGTTTTGTATGAAGATTTATGAATTTGTGAAGAAAAATTAAGTTTCCACAGGACATTTAATAATTTAACCCTCAGCTTAAACTTGCAAACTTTCTTAAGCATGTGAAATGACTCTCCTAAATACAAGGATGAGGGCATGAAACCCAGCAGAGCCCTAAAGCCATTATGTTACATGGATTTTTATATTTTCGCTATTTTTGGTCTTTAGAATATGGTTTCTTCAAGTCTCTGGAGTTTCTTCCTCTTTTCGTCACAAATAGTGAAAACAAACTTTTGGAGCTCTTAATGTTTTATCTTAATATTGTCTCTTTTGGCATTACTAGTAGATATGCCTTATATGCCAGCTTCTGTCATCTAATTTTATGGAACTGTGCTTGCACTTTTACCTGCAATGGGTTAGCATACAAGGAATTTGGAAGGACACTCATTGTCTCTCCGTGAACCATGCAAAGCTAGATAACAATGAATGAATAATGAGAGTGTTGGATTTACAAATGTTGTTCTTTTACACTTCTTAGATCATTCTCTGGGGCCTTTTTATTTGACAAAAGGTAAAATTGTAAAACATAATAAACGGAGGAGTAGCAATCAAAAAAACACGACAGAGCTGGTCACAGAGATCAGAGCATGAGATTTTAATTACAATGAAGGACCATACCAAAGTAACCAACTAGGAAATTCACTAGGTACAATAGTACATTACCAACAATATAAACACCATTCTGTATGCTAATGGAGATTCAGTTATCATGAGTAAGAGAAAATGGGAAACTTTCCTCCTGAACAAGAAGAGCCAGACTTGGCATGAAGAAGAGATATGCAGTTTCCTTGAAACTTATTTCATTGTAATTTGTAAGCCTCGACTCTAGCTGCTTGTCATTTGGGAAGGTGGGTTGGAGGGGCAGACTCCATCATTGTTGCATCAATTCTTTGGTTGGCATTTGCTTTGCTACTGATGCTGTATTATATTTGGGTAATGCTAAGAAAATATTTGTCTTGCAGGAAACCGGCTGAGCATTTCCTGAAAGTTCTTGATGAAATCAATTTGGATGACATTACATCTATTGCACAGAAAATTATTTCTACTCCCCTAACCATGGCAGCATGGGGGAATGGTATGGATAACAGTTGTTTATTTTATTCTTTTTAAATGATAAGTGATGGGCACATCATTCAAATCATTTTTCAGGCAATGGTTTTGTAACTCTACAACTTGTGAAGCTTGTTTTCATCTTTGTTTGCAGTTGTTAACGTCCCAAGCCACGATGCCGTCAGTCGGTTCTTTCATGCGAAGTAATGGACGATGACATTTGTGTTGCACAATTGATATTTAATGATTTTAGTTCAAGATATTCAAGTATTAGCGGCGAGGAGAGTTGTATGATTTTTAGATGCCCTGCATCGTCATCATTCATAGGCCCTCCTTGTAAGATGTGCCTATGATGATTTATAGGCTTTGCTTCGATCCTGGGCCACATGGTTGTGGTAACTGGAAAATAAAGTGGCTTAGGAAATGAATCTTAGTGAAATTTTGTTGATTCAAGCTGCAATTTGTTTATCTTTTCCACTTGCATATTTTTATTCCAACAGTGTAATCAGCATAGTTGAGTATCAGGGACTGGAGATTCCTGGAGATGTGATTTGAATACTCAATGGACGCCCCAAACAAATTCAACTTAACCAAAAGGAATAAATACAATGTGCTTATATATATGCTACCCATAATTTTTTTGATAGATGTTTTACCCATGTATTGTAGTGATTGTGGTTTTCTTTTCAAGCTTTGAAATCTTATTCCCAACATACAGCATCAGAAGAGATTAGATGTTGGCCTCATTTAGTAATGCTCAAGTCAATGATCTGAGCAATAGCTTATTAAGGATTCCAGGTTTGATAGGTTAAACTCATTCTTTGTTTTGAGTTCAGCAATATGGATGTGGGATCATTCATTGCTATGAGTACGTTCAAAATCCTAGAGGCAATCTCGAAGTACTTATCAAGAATATTTATTAATCTTTTTCACTCAAGACAATGATTGTATAGGAAGAAATACTGGAATGATAAAATTAACTAGAAGTTAATGGTACGAGGTTGGAGATATAATTAGTGCCAAACAGATTGTGTCGGGATGTGGGAGGTTTTAACTTAGTGTTTTTATGGTAACAAAAACACAACATTGGAGCATGTCACCATAAAAACACCAAGTTAAAACATGTCACCATATAACACTAAGTTAGAGCTGGAATGTGTCATTATGAAACTATAAACTATCTTACGAACTAACTAGTGAAACATGGGAGCTATGAATTTAGGTGACGATGAATATATGTAACTTAAATGAAGTTCATAATAAATTGAGTATTTATTTTAACATGTTTAATTTGCAAGATAATAGGCACGATTATACAAGTATTTGTAATCGTAACAAGGAACGTAAAATATTAAAGCAAGAGAAAGGATGGAGTTTTTTCTCACATATGCATTAATTAAAACAAGTTTTTAGACAAGTAAATACACATTTATGGATATAAGGACATGAAAAGTAATGCCATTTAGCATATGTTGGAGGATAATTTGATCAACACTTTTGATGATTAGTGGAACGTGAAAAGATTGGAAACCATTAAGATGTATTAAAGGTAAGACACCTTTGAGTTTTTAAGGTGATTATTATACTTATCTTGTAGTGGTTATATGTATTTGTAGACTAAAAACACATATTCTTAAACATAAACTTGTAGGTGATTTTTTTATTTAAAATATCTGTTCTCAACATATTGTGTTAAGTGGTATGTGAAATGCACAACCTTACAACTTGAGCATTTAAGCGTATGCGAGCCACAAATTCTCAACACGGTGCTTAAGTGGGATGTGAACCATACAAAGCTTAAAGACCTTCAACCCAACCCATTACCAATCAATAGGTGGTGTGGTGAAGTGAATAGATGTCACATAGGAGCTTGACTTTAGGTCAAGTGTTTTCTCGAGTTTTTGATTTGTCAAATTAACACTTTTGATGATTATGTGGAACATGAAAAGAATGGAAACCATTAAGATGTATCAAACCTATGGCACCTCGAAGATTTTTATGTAATTATTCTACTTATCTTTTAGTGCTTCCATGTGTTTGTAGACTCAAAACACATTTTCTCAAACATAAAATTGTAGACAATGATTGCTTCAATCTCTATCCTTGATACATTGTGCAAGTGGCATGTGAAATGCACAATCTCACAACCTTAAGCATTTAAGTGGTGAGCCATAATCCTAAAACACATGAGTGCTGAAGTTGGAAGCGATCCATACAATGCTTAAAGGTCCTTGACCCAACACATTACAAATCAATATGTGGTGTAGTTAAGTGAATAAATGTCGCAAAGGAGCTTGGCCTAAAGCTCAAGTGCTTTCTCGGGTTTGTGATTTGATAAGAATAAAATGAATTGTTGAGAATTCATAGATGGTGTGGTAAGTGATTAAATGCCACATAGGAGCTTAGCCTAAAGGTCATGTGCTTTCTTGGGTTTTTGATTTTAGAAGAAAATAAATAATTGTTGGGATTTCATATATTTATGAAATACATGTGCGTCATGAGTTGTTCTCTCCTTTTTGAATGGTTATTGTATTATTTGAATAGACTTGAGTAGCCCATGGTACTTAAAAGCATTCGAGTTGGATCAACTATTGCCCTTACATCATATCACATTTTTCATTTCTTTTAAAGTAGTAAATGGTAACAAATATTATCATTTCTTTTAAAGTAACTTTGTTCATGTTGCAAAAAGTAGATGGATTTAGTATTTACTTCATAAGGAGACATTTTAGATACATCAATAAGACGTGATTAAGGTTTAATGAAGGAGAGAATTAAATAATGATAATACTCTCTAATCAATATGTTGACACATGTCTTGAGAAATTTGAAGCAATAATTAGTAGGCATCCTTCCCTTAGAAATGTTTGGGCTACACACTTGATTAACTCATGAAAAATCAATTGAGTGCAAAGCTCAAGCCACAAACACATTAATGTGCATATCACTAAAGCGTGGTTTGACTTGCCTTTCAAAATTGGCATGTGTTCATCGACACATGATATTGTAAATGTGTGTTGCGAACAATTTTACTAAAAACATTGCAACCAATATGGATAAATATTCCACATGTGATATGAGTAGATGCACTTGCATAGTTCATTTGACGAAAATATGCTATTAGAAATGCATTTAATAGTGTTCAATTTCCCCAATAACCATGTTATTGATAAACACTAATGGATTGTAATATATACATTATTCTTTTTATTAAATTGTCATGGGATATTGATGAATATGATCCTTCTCCTTGCCTTATGAACATACATAAGAGAGATACTTGACAAGTGACTGTGAATCCTCCGAGTATGGAAGTTCCTCCACCACACCTTGAGCCGAGGTATAGGAATTATTAAATTCGAAGTATAGTTCTTCATGTCAACTACAATATGTTCCAAAGCAACATCCCCCTTGAAACCTCTGCAAATGTTGATAAAATTCAAGTAAGCCCATCCTTGTTAAATTTTCTCCCTTTACTTCTTATATTAATAGTATCATTGCTTCCTATATAAATCGAGCTTATAATTATATCAATACACCCACTCTCCGCAACTCTAAGAATATTACTATTGATCCTTCTTTAAGGGTTCTCCCTCGAACTCAAATGATAACGAGATCCTAAATTAAAAACCCTTTCAAAAAATATTGATGTCCCCGATGCAATCCTTGTGTTATAAAATATATGCGACTTTCATATGATGTTAATTTAATTAGGGTTGTTGCTAAAATAAATCTTCTCTCATCCTTTATGATATGTACTTGCATATTTTATTGTGTACTTTACAAATGCAATTATAATATAATTAGGTTAGTGTCTTGTATTGGATTGATCTAACCTAATCTTAAATATTGATATGTAACTATGATACCAATGCCTTCCACATATTCAATTAATCAATTATCTTTTGTATCAATAAATTATCATATCGAGTAATTATTCTTTGGGTTTCTATTGACACGCCACTTATTTTTGTCTTCTTCTACACTTGTGGAGTTAATAATTTGTTCAATTATGAACATATGTGAATAATCTTACATGGCATTCAAGCTTATGGTTGATATTGTGTAAAATTTCCTAGGATTTGGTCTTTTGTTATTGCAAGGTTGTGGGAGTGACAATATCTCTCAAAAGGGGTTTTAGTTGAATTTGATCTCTCATGAAAAAGAAAGATATATTTATTTGATGGGAAATATGTTTTATAACTTTAAATATCCCTTTTTGGGGAATTTAAAAACACAATATGAACTCCTTACAATATAAAAGCGTTCACAAGGCTCTCTTGTTTCAATGTTTTGTATATTTAGGGAAATATTATTAGTCCCTACCTTTGGTAAAGTTACTATACATTTCAGCTCCATTTTAACAAGTTATTATTAAACATGTTTTCAACCAATAAGAAATTAGTATTATTTTCTTACATTGATTTTCAAATGTCTTAAAATTTGGACATGCTCATTTTTACCCAAAAATATTTAAAATGTATTTATCTAGTTTGTGATTGGCTAAAAACTTTTACCCCTTATTCCCACCTTCACGTAAATTGAGGCACCATGATGTCATCATATTTATTGTGATCTATCATTTCTACCTTTTCCAAAAAATTCACTTTTTGGAATTCATTGCTTAAAATAATTGACCTATTTTATAACTGTGCACTCTTTTGTCTCTTATAACATTTACAAAAAAATAAAAATTGTCTTTTGTGTATAAGCTTAATGGTACACATTTAGGTGCTTTTAAAATCAGAGAGCATATTTTCTAGAGAAATCCACCTACGTATTCCAAAGGGCTTCTTTATAAACATAAAGAATAATGCTATTTTGTCCTTATATTAAACCCTACATATACTTTATTTTATTTTAGCTAAAAATAATATTATTATGCCTTTTTAAAATCAATGTACTCGTTGTATACTATAAAATATTTTAAGGCTAATGATTTTAGAATAATTGATTACCATTTATTCTTAAACAATTCAACAATTCAATGTTGGGCGTGGACTAGTTGCATTACGACTCTTGTTTTTAAAGGAATTTCCCTTCATGTGCAACATTGAATGCATTTTTCACACACGAAAAAGAATTCATTTTATACTCATCTCTTGATTTGTATACACGATCCTCCGAATTGAGTTTGGAATTTTCGTGGATCTTAGCCACAACTTGTCATGTGGGGAAACACATGATCATAGGAAGATCACTATAAAGTGCTATGCCGTAGATTGGATAATCATTAGACTATGGGGTGCGATGAAGATTTTTACTCCAGTTGATATTATCACCATGTGGTGATAGAGTTGATTACTTTGCTTGGTGGTTTACATAATGAAAAAGGAAAAAATATATTTAGTAAACGGTTCAAACTCACTAACCTTCTTCCTTTGATTTTGATTGAAGTGAATCCATATGTGTTGCGTTTTGCACACGTGGCAATTTATTTTAGATTCTAACTTGGCACTTGATAATTGGTGGCACAACATGACACCTTTTGATTAGATCCATAGAAAGCCCTAAATTTGTACAAACAATGTGGAAATTCTAAAAATCTATACAATGAAAATATTTTTGAAAAATAGTTTAAGTTGGCTCAATGTTTGAGTGTCATTGGATGACATTTTTTTGTATGCATGCATTTATTTTGTAGTCATAGTTTGTGGTGAAATAATCACCGACACATCAACAAATCAATTTTGGTGGCGCACTTTGGGTGTATGAGAATTGAGGATTATTTTTCCTTTGTCAATAGATATGGGAGTGATATGTAGCACAATCATTTAATTTACCATTGAAATTTTGCATGTTGTAGGAGATTCATGCTTGAAAACTAAAAAACTATAACATTTTCATACAACTTCATGTGTGTACATTTTCAAACAATAAGAAATAATTTTTTGATCTCTTCATAGTGCTACTATTTTTTTTTGCACTTTTAGGAATCTATAGTGGTCGGTGAATGTGGAAGATTCTAGGTGTCCTAGTGTTATAGTTTTCATACACAAGATTTAATAGAGTTTTCCTTGAGGACCAAGGGATTTTGGAGGATTTTCTATGGGGATGAAAATTTCCTCATCATCGAAGAAAAGTAAGATGCATTCTAAAAGTAAGTTGATAATGTAATTGGGATTAATTCAAGTCACATTGCTCATGAACTTTTTTCCTTCTCAAGGAGAAGGATTCTTTGAATGAGAAATGGACTCATTTGAAGAGTATTTGGAAAGAGTTTATTAGAGGGTGCCCATCACAAAAGTCTTGCAATGAAAAATTTCATCAATATATCCGGGGGAATCTTATCATATTTTCAATGGGGGATGTAAAATAAGACATGTTATTACTACAACACAACATTGGAACTTTTAAAAAATTGCTTTAAGGAAAAGATACAAGAAGAAGAAATGGTTTAGGTATTTTTGTTCATTTATAGAGGGGTTATTATGGGAATCAATAATCATATGAAGGAATATGAGGGAATCCATGCCCATAATGCACAACATGTAGAGAATGTATATGTTCAATAAGATACGATGATTGTTGTGAATTCAAGTATGGTACAATCATGCATATAGTGGGAGGAGCGATCATTTGATTTTCCCTTGGTCGAGAGAGAACATGAGGATGCCATATATAGCTTCATTTGGTTCCCACCATTGACGTTTCATTGAATTTTTGATGGTACGACTATGCATGTGTGTATGATAACACTAGGTAGGGAAAACATCATGTTGAGTATGACTTGTTGGATGAAGACCCTTTAAAATATGACGAGGTTGTTTTAGGGTTTATGTGAAACTTAGGTTAGTTCTCTCCTTCATATTATTGATAAATGATATTTTTGTAGAAGCTCATTTTATGTATTTCGATAGTGTTTATGTGGTTGTTGAGGTCAATAATGTAAAGAAGGTTTATTTTAGTTAGATTGGTGATACTTTGTAGAAAAATCATAATGGCGTGCTTGATATTTTTAATTATATTTTTGAAGAAAGAATCTCTCCATAATTTTGAAATAAGAAAAATATTTAGAGAGACGCAATTAAATATGTCATTATTGGAGATGTATTGTTGATAGGATTTTTGATAAACAATTGCTTAGATGTCTTGGCTATGAAGAAATTAGAATTGTATTACAAGAGGTTCATGATAGTAAATGTGGAGGACATTCAAGTAGAAAATGCATGTCATACAATTTTCTTAGAATGGTTTATTATCGAAATATAATTGAACATGATTGTCGTGAATATGCTAAGATATGTGAAAAACTCCAAAGAATAACTTATACATGCTCCCTCGCAAGAGTTACAACTAATAGGGTCACCTTACCTTTTTGAATAGATTTTTGGTACGGTCATTACTTCGTCCATATAAGAATATATGTTTATTATCACTGTAATATAATATGAAAACATGGGCGAAGTAATTCCCCTTCTCTCAATCATGAGAGAACTAGTATAATATCTAGATTTGGCATCCCTTACACAATTATTTTAGATAATAGTTGTTCTAACCAAAATAAAACTATTTTGTGATAAGTTTAAGATCATGCATACATTGTATATCCCTTGCTTTACCCATAAGGAGATGGGATAATTTGGGCTTCTAACAAGACTATAATCATGATTGACATGACCATATACAAATTAAATAATGGGCATATACAAGTGTTATATCATCTATGAGGCAAAATACTTATTCATTAGTACAAGAGAAGAAAGTATTACCCTAGAGCTTGAGATTCCATCTTTGACAATATCATTGAGATATATTATTGATGATGAAAGTTATAGATAAGAGAGATTACATCAATTGTAAATCCTAGATGGAAACAAAGTTAATGCATTAGTGAGCATTTGATAGGTTATCAAAATCACCTAAAAGGAATATACCAAGAAGATTAGATCAAAATAATTCAATGTGGGTGATAAAATATTACAAGAAAGCCATCAAAACACCAATAAAAACAAACAAACAAAAGAAAATTTAAGCCCAATTGATTAGGACCATTTGCTACTATCGAGAAGTTTAGATCGAGCAAATATTTGTATGGTAAATTTGAAGATAAAACTATTAAAATAATATTATGTACCTTGAGAGCAGCTTTTATGTATTAGATATATTCTCTATTTTGCCATATCATTATGTTATGGTAGAAGTAGGTTTGTGTGGTTTCTTTATATTAATTTTTTGGTCATTTATTCTTATGATTTTGTTGCATAGTTTGTACCCTTTTGGTGTTGTCCATTATGGTTAGTTCCGGGCGAAGGAGGAGCCCAACCCATCATGTTTTTTGGATCTTTTCATGTGGCTCTAGTTGCTTATTTTTCTTTCTAATTTTATTACACTTATTTATTATAAAATTTCAATATTTTATTTGTAAGAATCTATTTCTTCTCTCTAAATTTTCTTCATAGTTGTTTTTCTTTTACATTCAAGAGCTCTTTTACTTTAAGCTTATTTTTCCAAGTTGTATTCGTTTTGTCACAAAATTATGTATATTCATGATTCATATCATGAATTTTTAAATTTTATTTCCTATGTTTCAATGATTTATAACATACATCTATTGGGGCAAGAATCATATTTAACATATAATTTTTAGGATTAAATTTTATGTCCATATAAAATAAATATTTCTTGGCACTATATTTCTTATATCATGATCCTACATTAGGAAACTTCTATTCTACACCTAGGATTTATATGTTATATATAAGTGATTTACATACACTATAGTTCTTATATTATAGACCCATGTGGAGCATATTAGTCTGATCTTACATTGCTTATATATAAGCCCATATAGGTAAATTTATTCATAAGATGTACATGTTACCAAAGCTATATCTTTCTTTGTTGTACACAGTTGATGATTTCATATGTTATTTTATAGATGAAATGTTTAACTCATTTATTTGAGATGTGCTCTTTGCGAGGTCATCCAAAATCTCAAAATAGGAGCATATATCCTGTATTACATTTACTCATACTCTAGCTAGACCTATAAGGGGAGGCACTCTAGAATGATAACTACTCTTATAATGATAGTCATTTAGATTTTGTTCACTCACATAAAGGAGATATACCAGAAAATACCACTGTTCATATCAAGGGATGCATCCAATATAATATTTAACATTGTTTCTTGGAGTAAGACATATTTTTAAATTTATTTTATATAAATTTTTTTCCATAAGTGTGTGTAGGATTTACAAAGGGTTGGATATAAATGGATCTACATGGGATTCATACACACCTCTTAATTACATAAGGTATATCTTTTTTAGATTTTAGATTTTAGATTTCATCATATTATTTTTATTGGAACTCACCCATGCTTGTGTAGGATAAGAAAGAATGTTTTTGGAGGTTCCCAGGACTTTGGAATTTTCTCATGAGGTTCAATTTTTTTAAAATATAGGTATTATGAATTCTTTTAAATTGATACATGTATACACACATACATCAAATTAGGGTCAAATGTAGACACCTAAGAGTAACGGATAAGAATTTTCTAGTTAAATTATATGATTTTATCATGTTTGTGTACTTGTTGATTATTATCCTTAATTCACTATGTTACTAACATGTTTTTTAAATTTTATGGTCCATGACGTGTTTCTTAGCAGTGTCAAAGTTCACTTTTTTATATCCTTTGAGTTCCCGCCCAATGAATTTTTTAGGAGCGTCTATATCATCTTGGGGTATGTTTGGAACATCCAAATACTCTTGGCAAATGTTGTTTTGGCTCTTTTGGTTTAAGTGTCCTCATTTCTCGGTCCCACTATTTTCACTTTTGGTTATTGACGACTAGTTTGGGTGTTACTAGGGTCCTAATTTGAATTCATTTTTGTATAAATACACATGCATTCTAAGTCATTTATCATCTAACAAATGAAGGATGTTTCAACACTCTATAGAGAATCCAACTTTTTGGAGAGACTCAAGAAGTGTTGAGGTTAGCTTTATCCTGGGTGAACCATGTTATATCTTGTGTATTTATCTTACGGTATATTTTCGTTTTTATTGTTTGAATGCTTAATTCGATTATAGTTTGCACAAGTGTGTGCTAACCCCAATAACCAAAAACCTTCAAACAAAAAAAGAAGCTCGATACCAGTTCTTGGTGGACGTAGCCCCACCTTTGGGTGAACCACGTTATATCTTGTGTAATTATCTTGGTATATTTATGTGTTTTATTGCTTGAAAGCTTAGTTTTGATTATAGATTTGTACAACAAGTGTGTGCTAACCCAACAAGAAGTATGTTGATTTTTTTGAAGCATTCTATATTAAACTATCATTAGATAAATCATGCTAAAAGAAAAGTTAGAATGTATGGGTCATACTATGCATGCCAATGGTTTTCCTACGAAGAGTTAGCAAAATTTCCAGTTTACTTTCTCCAATATTATTATTATGTAGGGTCTTGATAATTATATGGTGCTTAAAAATACATCTAGCATACCACACATAGCCCACAACATATTCTTTTCCTCAAAAGCTTCTAGATATTGTTTCCCAATTGGGAAACACATTTTTTGTTTTGTTTTATAGGTGATCAAAAAGAAAGAGAAGAAATATGAGCAAGGTTTTCATAGATCAAGACTAGGATATTGTAGTCATCAAAATAATTTTTATTTAAATAGTTTATTCCAAAGTGTTAGGAAACTTGAACATTTCCACGAGTTGAAACGATCCAAACAAATTTGATTTGTTTCTCTTGTGTTTTTGGGTTAGTTATGTTTTATATTAGGATGAACATTTCCATTGACATATCCTAATGATTATCCCTATATCCTTTCATATTTAAGATACACTTATAAACCTTGCATGTCACGTCTTTTAACTAGTTTTAGAATTCGTTAACTAGGTCGACTGTACTATGCATATATGTTTAGACTTTATTAAATTCATACAAGAATTTTCCTTGCAATTTAATTGAAATCCATTTATTTGTATCTATAAACTACTAATTTTGATATGAAAGTCATTAATTATTATGGTGCCAATGTATTTATGTGTTTATTATTTAATATTTCAAACTAGGATATTTTGGCACACGTTCCTTGTCTTGTTTTAATTTCAACACGTTCCCCTTGATTGTGTGTAATTTTTGACATATTGACTTTATATTATTCTTTGTGATTTATCTTCGGTTTGGCGACTCTTTGTTCTTCTTTGTTTGACCCCATTTTGTTCATCTTTGCAACCCCACTATCTTCTTATCTTGGACCCTTAACATATCATTAATGACTATTAGGAAATCATAGGGTTAGTGCTCCATTAGTATTACATGTATTTGAATATTGTTTGTGTGATACATGTAATAACAACTCATACTATGAGTTATTTTAGAATATTAGTAATTAGGATGTGTGTTGTTACAAGTGTAACAATCACACTTAAATAGAGATTTGGGGGCTAGTAGGTTAAACAAACTCCTCATATAAGAGTGGTATTTGATATATAAAATTGTATCATCACTCTCGAAGTAATGAGAAAGAAAACAAAAAATTTAGTGTGATCAACTGATTAAATATGAACCAAACATTTTATTTGGTATCAGAGCATTGTATGAGGTCCTAAGCATTATATGGGGGTAGATATATTGGTATTCACGGTTACTTTTCTCATGAAAGGACTTACATTTATTTTTTTGAATATGATCAGTTCAAGCTAGTTTACAATTTCATGTGTAGTTGGATACAAACATAAAGGACAACGTTTCCGTACTCTTGAGGTGTTCAACGAGATTACACTTTTAAGGGAGAAGATAGAGGATGTTATGGAAAGTTTGATAGCCAGAAAACTATGCAACATTACATTGTACATGGTTCTATAATTCAATAAAAGGCTTATCATCTGCAAAGTCCTCCACGTTGATTGGCTTAAACAATAGTTTCTTTGCGCCAGACTTGCGTTCTAAATTGGATATTGAGATCATATCTCACACTTAGCCCACGGTTTCAAATCTTTTGTTCTTGTAGAACCAACAACATAGTCTGTTTAGCATTTCAAGTTGATCAGACTAGTGAATGGAGGCATGAATAGTTAAAATCTTCCCTCAAAGTGTTTAGATCATGTACACTGAAGAGGACGCAGGAAAACTGTAGAGATTGGATCATTCATTACCATCAAAGCATGTCATTTCTTTAAATCCAAGACATCTTGTCTGAATGTGCTCGTGAGAAGTAATAATTGGTGCATAGTAGTAATCGACAACTCTTCACATCATTAGAGTTTGGTATAAGTGTTCTTACCATTTTTGGATTAATTTAATACAAAGTACGCTCATTATGTTATGAGTCTTAAGTCATATAATAGTTGTTTTAATTTTTTTAAGTGTAGAGTCACTTTTTTTTTTTTTGGTATTTAGTCAAAACAAGTTATTAGTTGTAACATTTTGTTTGTAGTATCAAAAGCCCTTATTTCACATGCTATTAAAAGTCAACCGATTTGCAATCAAGTTACTATTGAAAATCTAATATTGCCTATTGAGGTTTGTAGTGTTGAAATTGGATATAGTCAATGTTAAAATTATATATGTCATCTCATTGATAATCAAAAGTAAAATAATGTGAGTCGGTTGTCATTGTAGTTATCTTTAAAAATGTCTTACATAAAAAAATGCTTCAAAGACGCATTTTTGATGTAACTCTATGTCTTATGAAAAATAATGTGTTTTAGATTGTGGAGGGGAGGGTGGGCGGGGGTGAAGGGGGAAACAATGCTTCAAGATCACATTTGCTAAGTAAGCAACACATATAATGGAAGATGGAGACATAAGAGGATGAGGAAAAACAACATCCTGGCATAGGCCGTAAGTGACGGGGCCGCACAATGAAGTTGTGGAATTTTTTCAATTGTGATGTTTGCTTTCTATTGTAGCGTGTTTCAGTTTGAGTTGTTGTTTTGTGTGCTAGAAAATAAGAATGCATGCAATATTCTTGTTCGCATTTGTAATAAATGAGCATTGTTTCCTTTTTTATCTCCCGATGGAAAAACATAGTGGAGAACAGAAAGCACAAAGTAATGCGAGATCATGGATCTTGAAAAGGTTCATGGATATCTAGAAAACCACATGAGGTGAACAGTTGATGGGTCCTATTCATGTCCAAGTTTGTGGTAAACCTACTGAAAACCATGGAAGGAGATGCCTTTCTTTTGTATCAAGATCATGAGCCACGAGAATGGGCATGCCACCAGAGTCGGGCATACTGTAGTTGAGAGTGTGAATGTTTTTCTACCATGTTCACACTAAGGGGGAAGGTTATGAAATCATATGGTTAGTGCTCCATTAGTATTACATGTATTTGAATATTGTGTGTGTGATGAGTTGTAATAACAACTTATACTATGAGTTATTTTAGAATATTAGTAATTGGGATGCTTGTTGTTATGTGAGTACTAATCACACTTAAATAGATATTAGGGGGTTAGTAGGTTTAAAAACTCCTCATTTATAGTGGTGATATTTGATATATATAATTTTATCATCACTATCAAATCAATGAGAAAGAAAATGAATATTCTATTGTGATTAATTGATTAAATATGAACTAAACATTTCAATGACTTCAAAACATCCACAAACATATTAAATTACTTTATCCCCTTGATATGACTTTGGATGCTCCAATATTTTTATAAACACTATTTCCCCATTTTTCTGGTGTTATAGACATAGTAGTACAATTTTGATATGCCCTAACTATACTGCTATGATTATGATATGATATAACTTCATTCTTTATGGTTTTTCCTCATTTTTATAGTCCTTTGACCCTTATTTTCGGTCTCCTAAGGATTTCCCCCTCTTTTTGGCTTTTCCGCTCATTGGTTGTCAACATGTGCATCAATGGGGTCCTAATTTGAAATCAAGACGTTTATAACTACATAGGCATGCATTAGTGCATTTAGCGACACAAACATAATGATTACAATTGAATCTATTGAAGTTGTAAGAGCATAGAATCTATTCTATTTATTAATTATCCCCATACCAAAAGAAGAATTTAAATATTTAGAGATCATATAATACTTACTACATTTTTAGTGTATCTAATAACTCGTGCACTATTGTATGGTTTAAGGTGCACTTTCATTATTTAATTGTAAATATGAATAAGCGCATTGGTGTGCACACTTAACCATATGCTATTAATAGAGAGGAATTTCTACTAAGTAATTGAATTAGTTGATTTTGACTATTAATAGAAAATTACTTCAAATTCTATCTTTAAGAAGACTTGTTTTGCAAGAAGCCACTCTCAAGCCTAATAATAACCTCTACTTTGTATAAAAGCACAGAGAGCTAGTGTTAGAGGTGACCAATTGTAGAATAACTATCGAATATTAAGCACATATGTGAAGGAGGGTCAACAAACCTCCTTAAAATAATATTAGAATGAAAATTTCATTATCCATATCTTAATTGAAGTATTCCATGAATGGATACCTTTTTTGTCATTGTAGACACAAAATCATGCACTTTAGATATTATTTAGTCCCGGTCTCATACTACTATTTAGAAGGTTTTTTGAGTGAAGAAAGTACTAATTAACCCTCGTCTTTTGGCCATCTTACTTTATTTTCTTTCGTCATTTTTGACCTCTTGCACCCACATGCCCAGTCATTTTTTTATCATCCTCTGTCATTTTAGCTTTGATAGGCGCCCATGGGTGCCCTGAGTCCCACCAAGGGCACCCCGATCCTTTTTGAACTTTCCCGCCACTTTTTGGGCTCTTTATAGCCATTTGAGATCTTTATCTTTTTGGTGGTCGTCCATTTTGAGGTTAATTACAAAATTATATCAAGAGAACCCTATAAATATAAAGTTATGAGACCATAATGAGGTACCAAACACTAGTCACTACTATCATCCACCTAGAGTTGCATCCATTTAGAGATCATTTGCATCCATTAGCTCCATCACAAGGACAAGGTACCATCATCTACATCACACAAGCATAGGGGAGGGATTCTATTATATTTCATGTACACATTCTATTACATTTTCTACATCTATTTATTTCTCGCTACTTCACAAATTTTGACTGACACAAGAGCACCTAGGGCACATGGTGCACACACACACCAAAAATACATTTGGGTTTGAAATGTGGTACAACACTCAGTTAGTAAGCCCATTGTTGTGGCAGCGAAGGTCAGTCCGACCCATTCATTTGCATTCTTATTTTTTAAGGGTTTTGATACTCCTCTTGGGTCTCTTACAGGTCTTTCTTTCATCTTGGATTATCGGCGATAGTTGGCATAGTGCAGTGAATTTGATGCCACACAGAGTGAGGGTTTCAGACCACCTTCCGAACCTGTGAAACTCATTTCCAAAACTGTTGCATAGACCATGGGCGCCCATTTTGTAAACTAGAGCAGTGCGTAATCACCCCAATCCTTCTCGAGGTGCCCCAATCAAAGAATAAGTCGAGATCTATCCTTTTCGGGACCTCTGCATGGTCATTCTTACTTCCATATTATTTTGTTCATTCTATGACACAGTCCAACGAGCTTCTCTAATCAGTCGATTTCATTCCAACTCTCTTGGTACTCTAGGGTTTAATATTTCTATTTTCATAGTTGTTTGGGTTATTTTCCATAGTCATTTACTGTGTTTATTTATTGCATTTACATGTCGTTCTAGATTAGATTAACTATCATATATTCCATTTTTAGTTAATCATTTTGGTGAACCCGACTCGATCATTCACGCTTCTAGGTTCTTCATTCATTGCTTTTCATCCTAGGGTTTTGTCATCATGAGTATCTCAATCAATGATTATTTGCTTGCAAATCTTGATTTACTACATAGAGTCCAACATTTTCTTGCTACCACTCGCATTTGTGCTTGACATGCATCTAGACTCGGTTTATCAAGCATTTGTTGATGCATTCTCTTCACACATAGTATTCAAGTCTAACCTTCTTGTTGATGTTCACACTTTTGATAATGACCCACCTCTGCATATCATATGTCATATTCATAATGTAGTTGTTAAGCGCACTTTGATTGATAATGGATCTGAACTTAACTTGTGTCCTATGTCATTCCTTGAAGCTTTAGGTCTTTTTGCTCGTGACATTAGTCCATCTAGTATTTCACTGCATGCTTATGATGATTATGTCTGGTCCATGTCTCAAAGTCACATTAGACTATTGGGCCTAAGACTATCCACACTATCTTTTCGTTGTTGATTTCTCAGTCTCCTATAACTATCTACTTGGTAGGCCATGGCTTCATGCCATTCAAGTTGTTGCCTCTATTGTACATAATTGTGTAAAATTCTTATATGAAAGTGTTGAGTACACCATTTTTCACGACCTCGATCCATTCCAAGATTGCGACCAGGGCTCCTAAGACTAATCTTCTTATTCCACTCATAGATATTATAGACGATCCCCAACCTATCGAAGAACCACCTCGCTTACCACCACTTGACGGTACCATTTTTATGATAGATGTAGTTTCTTCTGCCACCGCTACTACTACGCTGCTATGATTCCTTATCAAGAACATATACGGTCTATTGATATCGCTCTATCACCTACACCTTCACATGTACCACTTACCTTAGCACGCCCACCATTCACTTGCATAGTATTCTGAATGACTCCTATTGGCAACATATTCCATTTGATCCTACATACGAAGACACCATATGTACACACGAGGGTTTCACTCCCATAGGTTTTAATTTTGAGGATCTCTATCCTGCACCTCACGCTCCTAATCTTTATTATGGATTTTTTTCACATCATTGTTGCTTATGGCTTACATATCTTCCATCTCACATTCTATCTCTCGTACACTCCTCACCCTTCATCACTTACATTAGGACAATCATGGCTTGATTACATTAGGGGCACTCTAGATCTGGATCATATAGACATTTCATTTCCTATACCTTTGGTCGCATATTCATTTGCAATAGTTCCTTTCTTGGCTATACACAAAATCTTACTCGTTGGTATGCACACGGTTGTCCACTTCCTCCATTCACTGATGAGGAATATGTTATGGGAATGTACAATTTATGTCTTAATGTCTCATTACGTGATCAATCAGACACTATTGCTTATCAAGTCACCAATGCTTATCCATTCGACTTTGATCCTAAAAGTGATGATCTTCTAGATGACATCACATGATTTGTATTTTTCATCCTCTATACTTGGGGGGTATAACATCTCGCACATCCCCCCCATCACATTAACATTAGCACATATCTCATTTTTGCATTATCATTCATTCACATCCTTACATAGTACTACATTACGCTCCTAGCACTCATGCATACCTCATCTTAGCATCATCTCATCTTGCATAGTCATACATATGTTATCGCGTTGTCATTACTCGATGTGAGACTCTTGCGCTTCAGTTCACACTTGACTGTTGAGGGAATACCACACATGAACCCCACACATTACACAATAGTTACTACACACTATGTCTATTCACACATCATGCATCTTACATCACACATTCTATAGTTATTTTACATCATTTTGACATTTACACATCTACACGTCATACACCATACTATTCTTCATCATACATATGTCACACTTCTATTGTCTACGAGTCTCACATTACATACTACTTATCATGCATATCACATAGCGCACATCTTCACATTATTAGACTATCTACACATCTAGCATTACATTCTATACACCACATATCACACACTTTACACATCACATGGTCATCTATTGTCCACACATATACTACATCGTCTTCTACGCACCGCACTTAGTACCCTATGACACAATTTAGTTCCTTAGTCCATACTTGACTACTAAGGGTTTGCAAATCAAATGGACCTTATCATACTTGTTGGGGTTAGAATAGACCGGTGTTACATATATATATCATATTAAAGCATACAAGCAATAAACACATAAATAACCAACATAAGAAAATACACAAGATATAACGTGGTTCACCTAGTGTGGGCTACGTCCACCAAGAAACAACCAATATATTATTCCAGAGGTTATACAATTAAAGATCTACAATATTTCACACCTTACATGATGTATAGTAATTTTTATCTCACAAGCTTCTCTAAGCTCTCTCCAAGAATTCCTTCTTACAATTCTCTTAAATCTTCTTGATTTTTACCTCTAACCCTAGTTTCTAGCTTATATAAGCCTATACAAACTTAGGGCACTTTAGCCATTCATTTACAACCATTAGATCAACTTTATAACAAAGATTATATCTAATTCCCGTGACTTAAATATAAACAATCACGCACATGTAACCAATGTCGGTTACCCCAACCGATGTCGGTTTGTCTCAACCGATACCGGTTGGTCCGCTTAGGTGACTTAGCCGGTCATCTCGACCGATGCCAATTATTGTGTAAACCTACAAGTTGTAAATAAGCTCCTTTGTGAAGCAATTCAGCTCCATAATCTCAACAATCTCCCACTTGGAGATAAATTTTTGCACTATCCCACACAACTCCATCCTTGGTTCCTCTCCTGGATTTGTTTCTTCCTCTTTAAGTCTCAAACTTGAAGACCAATAGAAGTGGAGTGTAGCTCCAACTTATTCTTTTCAATGGATTCGTTAGCATATCCGTAGGGTTATCATTCGTATGAATTTTCTTTATCTTCAGTTGCCCATCCTCCAACACTTGTCGTATGAAGTGATATCTCAACTGAATATGTTTCATTCTTGAATGAAACGTTGAGTTCTTTGCCAAATGAATTGCACTTTGACTATCATTGTACAATCTACAATCCTCTTTCTCCTTTCCCAACTCTTCCATGAACCTGCTCATCCATATCATCTCTTTGCTTAGCCTCTATAGCTACAACATACTCGGCCTCTGTAGTAGACAAGGCCACAACCTTATGCAATCTTGAAATCCAAGTTAACTATTATCCCACCTACTATGAATACATATCCAGTGGTGCTTCTCCTACCATCCAAATATCCAATCATATCATAATCAAAAT
This sequence comes from Taxus wallichiana var. yunnanensis, assembly GCA_018340775.1. Lineage (NCBI taxonomy): Eukaryota > Viridiplantae > Streptophyta > Pinopsida > Cupressales > Taxaceae > Taxus > Taxus wallichiana. The sequence goes on from CM031234.1 coordinate 445,068,218, forward strand.
AGCCTTGTAAAGTATTATCGGCCCTCTATAACATAATTGCATCTTTGGATGTCCCTCTCAAATACCGAGAATCCATTGGACTGCTTTCTAATGCTCTTTACCTAGATTGGCCATAAATCTTCTCACAACTCCCACTACCGACAATGTGTATGGTCGGTATAAACCATAACATACATAAGACTTCCAACTACTGAAGTATATGGAACTCTTGCCATGTACTCGACCTCCTCATGTGATGTAGGACACTGATCTTTTCTCAATTTAAAGTGTCCAACCATAGGTGTACCTACAAGTTTTTCATCTTGCATTTTAAATATTTTCAACACCTTATTGATATAATCTTCCTAAGACAAATACAATCTCATGTTCTTCCTGTCTCTATGAATTTGCATGTCAAGGATTTTATTTTCAGCTCCCAAATCCTTCATTGCAAATGTGTGAGCTAATTTTTCTTTAAGCTCACCAATGTCCTGCATACTAGATCCTGCAATAAGCATATCATCCACATATAGTAACAAAATAATATAGATCCCATTTCCAAGCTTCTTGAAATAAACACAATGGTCAGATCCACATCTCATATAATCATGATCATGTATAAAATTGTCAAACCTCATATACCATTTCCTTGGAGCTTGTTTGAGCCCATATAAGCTCTTTTTCAACTTGCACACATGTTTCTCCTTACCCTTGACTTCATAACCAAGTGGCTGATTCATATAGATCTCCTCCTCCAAATCACCATGAAGGAAAGTCGTCTTAACATCAAGTTGTTCTAAATGCAAATATTCTACTGCAACTAAACTCGAACAATATGAATGGAAGTCATTTTAACAACGGTAGAAAATATCTCACCAAAATAAATACATGGTTTGTGTAAATCCTTTTACCACAAGCCTTGCTTTGTATCTTTTATGTCCACCCTCTTCCTCCTTGATCTTATAAACCCACTTGTTTTGTAATGTTCTCTTACCTGGAAATTTTATCAAATCCCATGTCTGGTTCTGTTTCAAAGAATCCATCTCCTCATCCATTCCATGCTCCCACTCAACGTGGGTATCCTGCTACATTGCTTCTTCAAAAATTTCGGCTCACCATTTTCAATCAATAAAAGATAAAATAATGAAGGAGTAAATATTTTTAGAGGTTTACTTACTCTTTGAGACCTTCTTCTAGGAATTTCGGGTGCTTGAGGCTCATTTTGGACCTCCTGGACATTCGTGTCCAAATCTAACAGTGACCGATGCCAATCACCTATAATTGATGTTGATTCCTCTATATGACGTCGGTCCCTGCTTCGACGACACTTTTTGGTCACCCTGACCGACGCCGATGTCTATGGATTTTTATTTTAAATATGAGAATGTACTTTTCTCAACAAAATCTTCACCCGATTCATTCTTGGGTACCAAAATTTGATCCATGTACATTCTCTTTTCATTCTAATCAATTTTACAACTCCTAAAAATCTTAGCATCTTCTAAATCCCAAAACCGGAATCTGAAATCACCAAAACCATAACCAATGAAAGTGCATCTCTTGGATTTAGCATCCAAATTCTTCCTATTTTCTTTATCAACATGCACAAAAGCATATAAACCAAATAATTCTTCTAGTATTCCACCTCTTTTCCAATCCACGCTTCTTCTGGTATTCCACCATACAGTGCACTTGCGGGGCCACGGTTGATCAAATATACCGGTATTACAGAGATCTCTTCACACATATTTAGGGAAGCAGTTACAGGAAGGAGAATAATTCATCTTTCTCCCTACACTTCTTTGGCTAGGGTGGTGTGAGATCGCCCAAAATACTTGTAGTACGGGATATTCTTCTACACTCTCTTTCTCGACATGGATCAGGTGCACATGTTCCATTAACATTTTTCATTTACGTATATTACATTTACATCCTTTTATATGCACCTTTTACATTGCGTTTTTACACATACATACATACATATTTGACTACTTGATTGTTTTCTCCTTACAAGTACGGTCGTATGAGAAACAAGTAGTCAAATGGGGGAAACAACAACAACAACATCAACAACAACACACACCATACTAACCATGCAGGTACATCATACACATCAACAACTACAAACATGTTTCCGCCCTAGGTTCACTCTCATCACTTTTTGTGCTTTTTCATCTATGATTTCCACGCTCCATATTTTTGCCATTCCACATTATTTCTAGTCCTTCGACGCATTTTCTACTACAATCTTCATTGACATCAGGTATGCATATCTATCTACTTTATGTTACCAATATTTCCACTCACCAACATAAAGTGGGGGCAAATGTAGACACAAAATCATGCACTTTAGACATTATTTAGTCTCGGTCTCATACTACTATTTAGAAGGTTTTGAGTGAAGAAAGTACTAATTAACCCCGTCTTTTAGCCATCTTACTTTATTTTCTTTCATCATTCCGACCTCTTAGACCCACATGTCCAGTCAATTTTTATCATCCTCCATCATTTTAGCTTTGACTAGGACGCCCATGGGTGCGCTGGTCCACTAGGGGCACCCCAATCCATTTTGAACTTTCCTGCCACTTTTTGGGCTCTTTCTAGTTGTTTGAGATCTTTATATTTTTGGTGGTCGACCATTTTGGGGTTAATTATAAAATTAGATCAAGAGAACCCTATAAATATAAAGTTATGAGACCATAATAAGGGACCAAACACTAGTCACTAATATCATCCACCTAGAGTTGCATCCATTTGGAGATCATTTGCATTCATTAGCTCCATCATAAGGAAAAGGTTGGTTCATCTACATCACACAAGCATAGGGAGGGATTCTATTATATTCCATGCACACATTTTATTACATTTTCTACATCTAGTTATTGCTCGCTACTTCAAAAAGTGTGACTGACACAAGAGCACCTAGGGAACATGATGCACACACACACACCAAAACTACATTTAGGTCTGAAATTTAGTGCAACGCTCAGTTAGTAAGCCCATTGTTGTGGCATCTGAGGTCAGTCGACCCATTCATTTGCATTCTTTTTTTTAGGGTTTTGATACTCCTCTTGGGTCTCTTGCATTTCTTTTTTCATCTTGGATTATCAGTGACACCTGGCGTAGTGCAACGAATTTGATGTGACACACAATGATGGTTTTAGACCACCTATCGAACTCTGTGAAACTCGGTTCTAGACTGTTGCCCTGCACGATCGGGGTGCCTATTTTGCATACCAGAGCACCCGTAGGTGCCATGATCCTTCTCCAAGTGCCTCATCCGAGAATCGGTCTAGATCTATCCTTTTTGGGACCTCTACACGGTCTTTCCTACTTCCATATTATTCTATTCATTCTACAACCTACCCAATGAGCTTCTCTAATCAGTTGAGTTCATTCTAACTCTCTTGTTACTATAGGGTTTAGCATTTCCATTTTCATAGTTGTTTGGGTCAATTTCCATAGTCATTTACTGTGTTTATTTACTACATTTACATGTCGTTCTAGATTAAATTAACTATCATATATTCCATTTTTGGTTAATCAATCATATATTGATTCTCTCACCATCCTCCATTCAATTTGACTATCCCAATTCTCCATTGAGACTACATAATAACAAGTCATCTCATTCGGTGAAAGATAAAGATTACTTAATCAATGTTTGGTTTCATCTCATAAATAGGTGTTTTTCGTTCAAAGGATTTATATATTTCATAAGTTCACTAATCGTGCAGTAAGAATTCTTAGAGGTTCTTAATACCATAAAATCTGAGATCCCATTGTGAAAGTCTTCTTCCCAACTTTGAGGCATGAATGATAGGGTACACTATTCTTGATATTTGCAAGACAAGCATTTTCTCATGTGAGGTAATTTCTCATGCAAGAGGCTCTAAAAATAAAATGGAGAATGGATACCTTAAACAAAACCATTTATGATCTTTCATTGTACTTGAGTAGGAGGCAAGAGATCATGTTTGTGATAAGAGGTAATTTGTGTGGTCTGAAATATTCACCATTGTTTACAGAGACAAAGAGTTGAAAGAAAATTTTTGAGGCATGGATAAAGATGATCATTCTAGATAATATGTGGAGAATTATTTATAAATGAAGAACAAAATTCCCTCCTAGATCACCTTCACTTGAATACATATTCTCTCTTATTTTATTCCTCCAACTTTTGTAAAAATTACTTAAGTCATTTTGTCCAAAATAACCCACAAACTATTTTGACAACTTGTAAATTCATTTATGGGATTTAGGAATTTTTGAGTTTGAAAGCCACATAACACTCATAGTTAGTGTTATGTAGAATCTAGAAAACCGGTATTTTGTGAGTTCTCCTAACTCGAAAACAAAAGGAACATCCGTTTAGACTTGGGTGGATTTTGGAATTGGTCTATACTTGGTCTTGATCCGGTCCGGAGTGGGATTGTATTTGGTTTCAAGATAGGAACCACAAAACAAAGGAAACATGGGCTAGGAATTGGGTGGATTTTGAAGAGATTGATCCTCGTCACATGGGGAAATAGTGTTGCGTGGTAAAGGAGATAGGTTTAAGCATTAAAAGGTTAAATCCATGGAACATTGTTTTAGTGCTCCACGGGCTTCTTATGGAACAATGTTTCTGAGACTCTCCAAGTCTACAAAATAAGGGAACAAGGCCACATGTTTTTAAAATCTAAAAACATGGAGATATGCCTCTATGGTATAGCGGTAGTTTAAAAATCCACGTTGCGAAGCATTTAGAAATGCCACCAAACAAACACTAAACCTACATAAGTATTGGAAAACCACATTTCAAAAAGACGCCACAAAATAAGAAAGATAATTTGAATACTCCCAAATAAGGAGAAGAGCCGTGGAGGTCTTAGAAACCTAAACCAAATCTCTCGAGCAATTAAAAACCCACGAAACAAAGGTGAAGAACAATCGAATCAGTAGAACACGGAATTTTTTTCGAGAGGTTGGGTTTGGCTGTTTGGTGATATATTTTGTTGTGGAGCTCCATTCCACCTCAAATTTGATTATCAAGAATTGTTTGGAGATGCCTTTCAAAAGGAAGAAATTTTATAAGGAATGTGTTGTCCATTTTTGCAGCCCTTGCAAAAATGGGACAACTTGAGCAAAATTGGACTTGAGCACTTTCTTTGGAGCTTCAATGGAGAATCTAGAATTTCAGGTAATTTCAAGGTTTTTGGGCACTTCGGACCATTTGGATGCAATCTCCTTCTCTCTAGGCTTCAAAGGTTCAAAAATTAGCCAAAATTTGAGATTAAATGGTAAAGCTTGGCTTTGGGGCACTTCACTCTATTTTTCCTAACTCCCCTATCCAACAATTTTTTAAAAGTTCGTGAAAAGTAAGAAAAATGAGAAAATGGCCCTAAGGTAGTGTAATGCGGCATTTTCGACTCTTGGGGGTATAGAGGGTACGATTTCTTTTGGGTCACGAGTTCCTCGAATGCTTAATTTTACCAAAGTTTTAATTTTATGGAATGATACCCTTGTAATGCGGAGATGAAGATAGATGGGGCCCGAGGGAACAAGTTCTATTAGAGTCGGTGTTCCGCATGGGCTTGGAGGTCGATTTACAAAGGGAGGCCGAAGTTAGTGCTATGCGGGTTCGGGGTTGATTTTGGGCATAGAGATCTCGGCGGGTACAAGTTTTGCGGGGTTTTTGGTTCCCTACATCCCCACAAGAGACGAAATGTAAAGGATCATAAGTAGTGTGGAGAAATTGGGGTCTCGATGAAACGCCACAACCTGAAAATTTCTGGGAACATCTTGTTCCCCAATGATGAAGCCAACCCGTATTTACAAAGGATGAAGTGTTGCGAGATAAGGATTTGTGTGAAGAAATGGCTTGGGAAAATGAAGTTATGGAGCCCCGAAATCCCATGAGCAAAGCACATCCCAAGCCCCGAAATGCAAAGGGAAGAAATCAAATAGAGAGTAATGTGGGGATATGAAGTTTCTTTACTTCTTAAATGTAACTAAGTAAACAGTTGCAAAAAATCGCAACAAAGAAAGGGCAAGAAGAGTAATGCGGGAATGTGATGTGGCATTATTGTGAAGTAATGCTCACTTGCAAACACGAGTAAAGCACATATAAAACCCCACGAAGAAGGAAAAAAGTAAGGAGTAACCCGAAGTTACGATGGGGCACAACTTCGAAGTAAAGCACATCCAAAAAACCCGTAGTAAATCAGTCTCTAAAACCCGCAAAGCAAAAGGGAAAGCAAAGAGTAATGTGGAAATGTGATGCAACAAAATGGGCGAGAATGGCACCTCGTGAACCCACATAGAAGAAAGGCAGTAATGGCACCTTGTAAACCCACGAGAGAAGAAAGGCAAGTTATGATACTTTGTAAACCTGAATGGCCATAACTTCCGACTGTGTGCTCCATTTTTTTAGATCTAGGAATTTATGGAAATGTCTCATCAATCCCTACACCATGAAATTTTAAAATTCAGATTTTGGTTGAGTAGTGGGAGGAATTAGCAAAAACCAGTCCAAGATTAAAAGTGCAGTTCTAGTTTGCTCGGGAGCTAGAATTTAATGCAAGTATGGTCCTCTTTCTTCTTCCATAAGGCAAAGGACATTAGGGAATGGATTTGGTAGGTCTCCCATGCTCTTTCCAGAAAATTAATGCATGTTTTTGGTGGGTAAAGGGGGAATTTTGGGATTCTCATCTCTTCTCTCTTTCTCATCTTCTTCTATATATTGTAAACTTATCATTTATAGAAGGGGGAATTTTCTTTGTAATGGAACTTTGTCAAAATGGCTCCAAAATAATAGTGAGTTGTAGGCCTCATGTTTGGACATCTTGCATAATGATATTTTGCTCTTCTCCTCTCATGTAATGGATTGTGCATACTTGATGCAATAAAATTTGTATTTTGTGGCTCTATTCTGCCCTATCTCTGTTTTATTGCATTTTTTTCCTTTAATTACATCTCGTAGGTGTTTTGTGCATATTTTATCTCCTTGTTGGGTCTCCAATGTGATGTGCTCCAAGGAAATGGTGGTCTAAATGTTATAATGGATTTTGGCTCTTTTGTCTGTCATCTCCTTCATCATTTTCTCCCCATTTTTCACTCATTGGAATATTTCATCCCTTCTTTCTGGTGTTATCACCTCTCTAGTTTAGGATTTTTGTTTTATACATCTCCTTCTCACTCTGATCCCTTTGAGTTTTAGAGTAGAGTTAGATATTTGCATTTCAATTCCTAGGAGTAGTTTTAGCATTGGAATAGGTAGAGGAAGTCAACCTTCTCCAAAGGTTTGTCTCAGTTTGTAGGTCCCACAACTGAGAGACAATCCCATGTTGCCTCATAATTCTTGGTCATTCATGATCATATCCAAGGTGTAATTTTGAGATCCAACAATTTTTGGCATGCACGATGGGATAAGTTCAAAGCCAAAAATTTCACAGTGTGTATATTGCTTTACATCTTCATCTCAAGTAGGTCCGATGTGTTCTTGTTGAGATTAAACCTTTAGGGGTAGTTCTAAACACATCTGGTGACTCCATCGATTCAAGTGACCCATTTTTCGAGTTACTGAGACCTTTCCTTCCATTCCATCCACTTCCATCCATTTTTCTTCCATATCTTTCCATTTTTTTCATTCATGAAGTTGTGTAATCATGACTTTATTTCCTTCCTTGGATTTTTATTTGCAGCAAAATCAGTCCCCTCCATCCCCGTAGTTTCAAAATCCTCCTCTAAATCAGTTTTATGAGCCCCATCATGAAGAATATGCACATAACCCACCCTACATTGATCCATAAGGTTATTTTCTTAACCAAAATGTTTATGAAGAATAAGGTTATGCAGATGATGGTGGCAACTCTATGGTAGATGTTGATTTCAGAGGAAAATTCAAGAGATGGAGATGAGCATGGTGTTGACCAGAATTACATGCACAGTGAAGGCAACCATGATTGGTTTTAGGAAGTCCTACCCATGGAAAGGATTTACACCAAATTGGTTCAGCCCTCAATAGAAGTTGCAGTTTTTGGTTGAAATAATTCCTCAAATTGTAGAGTGGGTTGAAGAAATGGAGGCTTGCCAATCCACTGTTGGGAAACCCTGTCAATGGGGGAACTCTACACCAACATCATACATCCCTCATATCCCTCCTCCCCAACTTGCACCATCTTAGCCAAATTTTTATATCCCTAGCTCTCTATCTCTGCTGCTCCCATTGAGAATTCCATTTCTTCATCTTCTTCCCTTCTATCCCACCTTCAATTCTCTACCCTTTTCCCTCCTAAAATTCCATCTCCTTCACAAGAAAATCCTACACCTTCCCTTCCACCTCAACTATTGCAAAAATTAGTTGAAACCTAGCCCACCCCTCCTCTTGCATTCCCAAACCCATTTTGGGAAGAACAAAATCAGAAAATCAATCAAGGAGGGAAGCAAATTAAAGCACTCAACAAAGAAGAAATTGTACAAAATTTGAAAATTTGGGCTTTAAATTTTAAGTCTAATTAAATGCCACTCTTTGGTGAAGCCCTCAACAAAGGTTGAGATTACAGAGCATAAGGTGGAGGTTTATTTTGCAGAAGAGAAAACACAAGAAGAAGATGACAACCAATATCTTTGCTCCAAATGTAGTATGCATGTTGGCACCATGTTTATGGAGGTTGTTGATTCATCTCATCCTGCAGATTCAGAAGAAGAGGAAGAATTAGCTCAAGAAGAGGAACAAAAGGAGGATGATTTCCAAGAGGAGTGTGTTGCAAATCAAGACAACAAAGAGGAGGATTTTTATCGAAATGGAGGACTATATTGGTGAGGAGGAGCCCATTGAGATCACTACCTTCTCAATCCCACCATCCTCCTTTCAACATAAAGAGTCTTTTGTGCAGAGAACTCCCAAGAGTCATCCATGGAGGAGAACATTGAGGAAGAACCTATTAAAATTTGTCCTCATGAAGAAAATAAAGAAGAGTTTGATCTTTCAAACTTCATACTTCAGCAGGAGGAAGATGATGACACCATTGCAAAATCAGAATTCATCATGGAGAAGGTAGTTTTGAAGGAGGAATTTTTTTGTAGAGGCAGAATCGATTTCAAATCAACTTGCAAGCAATCACCTTCTTCAGGAAAGTCTGTAGGATAACTCCACTCATGGAGTTAAGCTTAAAAGATATGGTAAAATCACAAGGATTGTCCCAATACTTCCCAAATCCCCTTTCCCAATTAGATATCTACTAGTTTGGAGCCAAAGATAGAGTTACCACTAGTCATGTTCACTTGAGAGCATGAGGATGAGTCTTAGTGTACCAAAGGTAAGTTGTAATACCTCTCAAATCCAAATGCAGAGTAACTAAAAGATGTATTTATTTTATTTCCAATTGATACCTTGGTGAATTGGGTGGAAAAAATCTTCACAATATTTTTTCACTCTTACATAAGGCGATGTCCATTGCAAAATTAGTCACATGGTCTCAATTTGTGAGGAAAGGAAGCTACTTCTCCCACCAATTCACTGCAAGATTTGTTTGAGTTTCCTTTGCCTTGGGTTAGAGTAGAGTAGGTAGGTTTATTTTCAATGTAGAAGAATTTCTTGTGCACATTATGCATGTTTCCACTTGGAACATGTATGATCTTCCTCTTGTACATATATTTTGTGTTATCATTGCTACTCTTGCATAGTCAATTTGCATGACAAGGTAGTGTTTGGGAAAGCAAGGTGTTAAGGAAGCTCCAAGTGCATGTGATTCAAAACTCTAGAATGCTTCATTTTGCAATAAATTTGTTCAGTTCATCTCTTCATACTTGGTAGTTATCAGATTTGGGACAAGCTTAGATGTTCATTTTTCATCCCAACAGATCTATTGTAGAGTGAACAAGATGAATTTTTCATATTCAAGACAAATTTCCACTCACATAAAACATTATTCATAAGAATTATTATGATGTGATTGGTCAATCGAGCAAGAGACAAATCAGCTCCAAGTTCAACAATACTTCAAGCGGTCTCAGGGGGTTGTTCTTCAAGTTTCAGATCATATTTCAAGTTATCGGACTGACTCCATGCCTAATGGATGCTTCAAGGCTACTAATCAACTCAACTAGCAGCAACGAGATGTCACCCATAAGTCACCAAAAATGTTGTCCATTTTTGCACCCTTGCAAAAATGGGACAACTTGAGGAAAATTATACTTGAGCACTTTCTTTGGAGCTTCAATGGAGAATCTGGAGTTTCATGTAATTTCATGCTTTTTGGGCACTTAGGACCATTTAGATGCAATCTCCTTCTCTCTAGGCTTCAAAGGTTCAACACTTATCCAAATTTTGGGATAAAATGGTAAAATTTGGGTTTGGGGCACTTCACTCTATTTCTCCTAACTCCCCTATCCAAAAAAAATTCAAAATAGTTAGTGAAAAATCAAGAAAAATGAGAAAATGGCCTAAGGTAGTGTAATGCGGAATTTTAGGCTCCTATGGGTACGATTTGTAGACATAAAATCATGCACTTTAGACATTATTTAGTCCTGGTCTCATACTACTATTTAGAAGGTTTTGAGTGAAGAAAGTACTAATTAACCCCGTCTCTTGGTCATTTTTATTTGATTTATATCATCATTCTCGACCTCCACCACACACATGCCCAGTCAGTTTTTATCATCTTCTGTTATTTTAGCCTTGACTAGGGTGCCCAAGCTAGTACCGAGGCACCCATGGGCGCTCAGTCCCACCAGGGTGCCCGATCCTTTTGAAATTTCCCACCACTTTTTGGGCTCTTTCCACCGTTTCATGTTCTTATCTTTTTGGTGGTTGGCCATTTCGGGGTTAATTAAGAAATTAGATCAAGAGAACCCTATAAATATAAAGTTATAAGACCATAATGAGGGACCAAGCACTAGTCACTATTATCACCCATCTAGATTTACATCCATCTATTACATTGGAGAACACTTGCATCCACATAGATCCTCCACAAGGCACAAAGCTAGGTCATATGCATCACACACAGCATAGGGGTAGGATTCTATTTTATTCCATGTACACATTCTATTACATTTTCTACATCTAGTTATTGCTCGCAACTTCACAAAGTGTGATTGACACAAGAGCACTTAGGGCACATTCTCGCACACACTCACCAGAAATACATTTCAGTCCAAAATGTAGTGCAACACTCAATTAATATGCCCATTTTTGTGGCAACTGAGGCCACCCAACCCATTCATTTGCATTTTTTTAGGGTTTTGATACTCCTTGGTATTTTGCAATTATTTTCATCACTTGGAATATCGGCGACATCCTGGGTAGTACAATGAAGTTAATGCGATAGAAAATGAGGGTTTTGGACCATTTGTCGACCATGTGAAGATTAGTTTCAGATCTCTTACACAAACCAAGGCACCCATTTTGCAGACCAGAGCACCCGTAGGCACCCTAGTCCCTCTTTAGACACTCCAATCCAGCCAAATACTTCATATCCATCTTTTCGTGGCTTCGCACGGTATTTTCTGATACGAGATTTTCCAATCACCTCTATGACACGGTCCCGTGAGCATCTTCTATTCAGCCGAGTTCTTTCCTCTTCCCTCTTACATATTAGGGTTAGAATTTCCTTTTGCATAGTTGTTTGGATCATCTATATACTTCTTTACTGCATTTATTTATTTTATTTATGGTTGTTCATAGCTTAGATTAACTATAGTGATCTATATTTACATTTTTATTTAATTATTTTGGTGAACACGACTCGATCACACACGCTTCTAAATTATTCATTCATACTTTACCATTCTAGGGTTTATTTTCCTTTCACCATGGCTCACTCTCATACTGATTTTACTGAAGAACATCTTAAGGCCATTAATGATCATATTGTTGTACATCCAAAAGATCTAGACTTACTTTTACATGTGGCTCGTGAGGAAGCTACTAATTTGGCAGAACTCGATGCTTTTCGCGGCCATACCCACTTTTTTGCCACTCAATCACTTACTTCTACTGTTCCACCTATTTATACTATTCCCATTTCTGTTACTACACCTACTAATCATTTTACGTTGCCCTTAGTTTCTCATATATGAAAAGTTTCATCTATTGGAAATCAAGACTTAACTTCTCTTTATCATGATCTTCAAGCTCAAATTCATAAGCTTGCAACAGGCTACTTCACATTCATCATTGTCTTTAGATTCTACCTTATTGTTGCATACTCCATTCACACCTGCCATCTCTACTTATCCACTTCCTCCTAGCTTTGTCACCCTTAACTTCCCATTTTCAATGGGCATGGTGACCCGCAGGAGCATCTTAGAGTGTTTCATGTCAAGTTTCTAGATTTTCTTGACGATAATATTCTCGTTAGCTAAAATCTTTCCTTGTAGTATCCATGATTATGCGATGCATTAGTTTTATGACCTACCTATTCACTCGGTAACTTCATTCACATATCTAGCCGATGCCTTCCTTACTCATTTCTTCATTAATATCTAGGCTCTAGTATCTATTATGCTCACTAGCACAACTTAAACATGGATCAAATGAACACCTCGCTAACTATGTTTTGAGATATAAGAACAATCTAGCTAAGATAAAAATTGTAATTATGGAATCGAACTTCAGGACTTGTTCATTCGAGTATTTTACCACCTCTAAGAGAGTGTTATTTTTAAACCTCTCCTTCATTTGATCAACTTTGTCACACTCTTAAGCTTCATGAGACCAAAATCCTATCCATATGCAAGCTTAAGTATCAGGAACATGCTTCGTCCTCCACTCATTTTCCCAACAAGACACCATTCAAACCATCAATAAATAAGCATGTTGACACTAAGATCATTGTCAATGTTGTTACTCCTTCTAAAGAGACTCATTCACAACAACCTAGGCACATGCTTAACAACCTTCCAATGGCTCCACATCTTATATTGAAACAACTTATGACAACAACCTTATTACTCATCCCCACCACTTGAGTTAGATTCATAATGACTAAAAGGTAAGAACTACAATGAAAATTCCGTTACATTGATGTGTGGGAAATTCAACAAATAGATGTTTCAAACTCCATACAATCATCCAAGATCTAATTGATGATAACAAACTAGAGTTTCCAAAGTTTGCTAACTCTACACCGAGCAACAATAAGGGTAAATCAAGCTCTTTAACAATGAATCTCAACAATGTGACAAGAAGACACCCAGCTTTTTCTACCAATCATATGTATCATGTGGTACCCCTCCTGAATCGGGATCTCTTGATTTCTTAGATGCAAACACTGACACTTCGCCACCGATAATTTTCTTCTTTGATCACGATTATCATGCAAATTTCACATATAATCATTTACATATCAAGGCTTCTTTTTTCTTTAACGCCATTAACAATACTAAATTTGACCCATCATGGCTTGTTAGTGCATGCTCTATTTCACTTCTTAAGGTTATCGGTTATCCTCCTTCACAAATTGAGTACCCTTTTCAACAAACCTTTGGTGTTGTTAAGGTGCACGTTATAGTTGGTCCTCTTACTATGCATATGCCTTTTCTCGTTGGGAACACTGTTGACAGCTACAACATGTTTCTCGGTCTCTATTGGATTCATCGCTCTCAATCTATCATTTCAATGAATCATTTGTGACTCAAATTTATTCATAATAATCAAGCTTATCTCTATTGATGATGTCCCTCTATCTACTCCATGGGCGTCATATCCTTGAGCAGTAGCTAGCACACCACCTACTTTATCTAGCACATCACACTTCATGTTACTCAAAGCACAGTCTACACCTAGTTCACCTACTTGACCATCATCTACATGACCGCATCATTCGTTAGTCCTACACATTGGCATAGGCCCATTCCTATGTGATCAACTTGCTACCATCATCGAGACATAGGTTCCCACCCGGTTTATTCCACGTTGTTTCTCATCACCATCGTATTTAGCATCACGTAGATCTCCATCACCTACATATTTTACTACGCCACAACCTTCATTATGTATTAGTCCATCACATATGCATAGAATTCATTCACGGTCAAGACAATGTTTGTCTACCATACCACTATTGTTAGAGCATGGTCCTATGCTTTCACCACCACCAACATAATATGGAGGACCCTCGTCCTTCACTATCATTGGTTAGTTTACTCACTCATATATACTTGGGGGGAATTGAATCTATTACACCCCCACTTACCCTAACATCTATCATATTTTCATTTGCAAATAGGCATCTTCGTCACATGTTCTAGCATCATCATTACCCAATGACACACTCTTGTGCTTCGATTCACACTTGACTATTGAGGGATTACTACACATAAACCCCACACATTGCACTATAGGACTTACACACTACATCTACTCACATATTACACATCATACACCATACATTCTATATTTCATCTACATAATTTTGACATTTACACATCTTACATCATACTAGTCTTCATCATACATACTTGCATCTAGCATTCCATACTACTCCTCATATATACTACTTTTAGTCTACACTTGTACATTACATCTTATACATCATAAATTACACATTATACTCCTTAAATGGTCCTTTTTCATGATTACACATACTACATTTTCTTTTACGCATTACACTCACTACCCTATGATGCACTTTAGTTCCTTAGTCCATACTCAACTATCGAGGGTTTACAAATCAAATGGACCTTACACTCATCACACATTTACTATTCGACCTTTCATCATGCAACATTTCCAACCTAGTGACATACACTTTAGGCTAAATCATCACTCATTCTATCATTTTGTAGTGGTATACACCTTAGGTTACATCACCACTCCTTCTCATCTTGTAGTGATATACACTTAGGGATAAATCATCACTCACCCATTCATCTCATAGTGATATACGCTTAGGCTAAATCATCACTTATACATTCCATCTGGTCATGATATACACTTCGGCTATAGGGTTCACACACACATCATTTCTAGGTTGCATCTCATCAATACACATACACATTCATCACAATGCATTAGAAACAATACACACTTTGACCATTTCCGATGATGCACTCTCGTTTATGGTTCATTCTTGATTGCTGAGGGATAAAACAAAATGAACCTCATTGCATACATTTCCATTCACTCGGGGGCACACTGGCTCCTATCACTCCATTTTGCATTCCATTCCATCCATCCACATCATATTGCATATTATGGTTACTCTTACTCTTGCTTACTTTTTCTTGTTCATGATAACTTTATTACACATGCTAGCTAGCTTACTTGTATGTCATTTATCTATATCATCCACACATGCACGTTGACGTATTTTTCTAGTTGTGATCACATATATAGGTCTCTTGCACACAACATGGATGCTCACCTTCTACCCTTCCTACACTGGTCACTAGGGGAATCCACATTCGTCTCTCACATGTGTTATTGTTTCATTTTGTACTTAGAAATTTACATTACTTGGTTATACATGCTTTTGACATACTCGTATCTTTCTAAACATGCTAATGAGTGCTTCATGTGCAACATTTTTATGTAGGGATATTTATTTCCATACTTATTTATTACATTATGTGTCTTTGTTTGCTTCTTGTATGCGAGGCTTTGCCCTATGTTTGGTGTGCACACTTGTTTGTGTTTGTGTCCATGTTGTCGCTTACCCAAAAATATGGGTATTTTTGTCAAATTTTCAAAATTTTGAGTAAGTTATCTCTTATGAGGTCTTTTTTTACCTTTGTGAAGTCTCTGGGAAAGAAAATGATCCCAATAGTTGGTCAATTTTAAAGTTTCTTTTGAGTTTTGGGGTATCTTCCTTTAAATTGCAGGTATTTCAGTTTTGTTGTCCCATATGTCCCATATTCTTGCAGCTTCTTGTTCCCTGTTTCCCCACCTTTTCGCACGCATTACCAACTTGCAAACCCTCTTAAAAAAATTGAAGTCCTCTTTGTGCCGTGGGTTTTTCGGGATGGCGAAAACTTATGTTCCTATGTCCCATGGGCCTATAGATACCAAATTTGGGTCACACTCCCCTTGGTCCCCTTTCAATCAATTAACGTAACATGTTCACCTAACCATGACCCCTTTACCCCACATTCGTATTAATTTAATTACTTATAATTGAATTAATGTTCATCCTCACATTATTAATTAATTTAATTACTTTAATTAAGTTAATTTACACATCACCTAGACACCTCACCTTGGACCTATTCCAAGGGCATTTAACTCACAGTGACCAAGTCATCACTCTCAGCACTAAGTCATCACTCCCAGTGTTGAGTCACCACTTGACCTAACTAATTGAGACTTCTTCCTAAAACCTAATTGGACTTCTTATATGACCTTCCTACCTTCTCTCATGTGAACTCCACTTCCCTAAGAGGACTCAATCAGAATCATGCCAAAAATAGTAAAGATCTACCTATTTTTGGTAAACCTAGACTTTCCCACCCTAACTGATGCCATACACCTGGAAGTCATTCCCAGCTAATGGTTGAAAAAATTAAATCGTAGTGCACACTCTCTTCTCTACACCAAACCACTAAAATAAAGTACTCATTTTCTTAAACAACATCCTACCGAAGAAGTTGTCAATGATCACACGATCAGAGGATTGACAGTGGGCTCCAAACTGGTTTCTCTGTCTAGTCATTATCTTAGAGAAAGGACCTCCCTCACCAAAAATTTACCTAAAACCATCCTTAGTTGTTGGATTTTCATAGGAAACCTTTATCAAACCAAAAACTCTACTCTATTCACAAGTTAGTCCTAAATGGCATAATCCGGAACATAAAATCCACCATGTAGGATTTTGTGTTTGTTAGTTTTTTCTTGATCTATGTTTTGAGGTGTGAGATCGTATTCTCCATTCTTCTTTCCTTTCACACTCCATAATCATAGTTGGTGTATTCCAACTCTTTCGAATGTGTTAGGGTCAATCATAGCCATACTCAAGTTCTGGGTTGGTCTTTTATTTTATCTAGATTACCAAATTCACTTTTTCCATCTTTTCACAAATTTCACAATGGCCGGCGTCGGTCCAGTGACCATCATCGGTTTATTCATCTCACCGTCAACAGTTTACCGACCATTGTCGATTTCTATTGTTTTGGTCATTTTGACTAAAGTAGCATTCATCACATTTATGTTCTTTCTGGGGTTCCTCGGATACTTCACCATATCTTTGTGTCTTTGAAATCCTTTGTTAAAGTCTATATTTGCTTCATTTTCATCATTTATTGCCACATTTACCATTTTTAAATTTTCCACGATGAAAAGATTATCATTCCTCGACCATCATCGATTACCCTCGACTATCATCAATTACCCTCTTTTGTCGACACCGGGTTACCCAACCGTCGTCGATTAGATTCGTGTTTTAACTTTTCAATTAAAACAACCAATTTTCACCTTCTAGAACTATTTTCTCCATTCCTTATGTGTTTTTGTGTCATCTACAAAGATCATATTACTAGGTCTACTATAATTCACATGGTTTTGACTCGTAGCCAAGACAATGCCCTTGTATTCCACGCTAGCCTTCAACTACTCCCACCTAGCCCATTTCCACCTTCCATTCTATCACCTATGGATCCCAATCAACCTATCACCATTAGACATTGGTGATGAGGAGTTCACAAAACTCCTTGATCAGAACCCCACCGCTTTACAGTATTACTTAGCCCATTCATCCACTCGTGACTCATTTGGGCAACTTATCTATGGCATGCCCGTATCCATCCCACCTACACTTGCACCCACTTCTACCTCTGCCACTACCAACATTGCCCTGGTTGCTTCCACCTTACCACCTATTGTTTCTTATCTTGACCCCACCTCATCGATATCTGTTGTACCTACGACATCTATCACACCCATGGCATTTATCGCCCCTATAGCATCCACCATGCCTACATCCACCACCCTCAGTATAGGCTTTCCCATGTCTTCCATTGCCCATATACCTATCGCATCCCAACCACCTTTGGTGTCGAGCCCACACTCCCTTCCAAAACCTCATTCTCTCTATCCCCAATCTCTTCCACCAATCGCTACTAGGGTCTTTACATCCACCCCACCTACGTATACCTATTACCAACAACCACCTATTTCCTCTATTGCTTACTCTGGGTACTTCCCTCCACCTCCATTCCCTCTCATATCCCTTCATCACAATTTTTGTGCATGGCACCACCACACACTGGGATGTCGTCTACATTATACCAACCTTATTTACCCCCTCATACCTTAAGAGGTGCCCCGTCATCACAACCCACCAATGACCTAATCAAAATGATGATGGACAAGATGTAAACATTGGAAGCATCTGTCTTAGGTTTGTGTAACTCTCTAACATATGACGAGATTTACAATGAGCCTATTCACCCATCCATTCCTATTCACCTATACCCTACGCATTGGGAAATGCCAAAGTTCAACTGATTCAATAGCAAAGAAGATCTGTAACAACACTTGCAGTCTTTTAAACATGTCTGCTACCTGATCGCTCACGATGATGCGTTGCTCCTGTGAGACATTTCCAATGTCGTTGATGGGACCCACTTTGGATTGGTATAGTTCTTTACCTAGACATTTTATCCTCTCATTTAACTAGGTTGCTCAGGCTTTTCTTGACCAATTTTCTATCAATATTGTCAAGAAATTCACCATGACTAACTTATATGCCACACGCCAATATGAAGATGAATCTATCACATATTTTGTCACTCGATGGCACAACTTGATTAACCAACTCACATTCCAATTACCTCAGACAAATTTAATATAATTGTTTACCAGGGCTTGTGCTAGACATATATCACCAACTCTCTAGGTCCAAACCTTCCACACCTTTGATGAGGCATTTACTATGGCCCGAAAGCTAGAAATTTGTGCCCTTAAAGAAAAGAAGATACA
Source organism: Taxus wallichiana var. yunnanensis (assembly GCA_018340775.1). Taxonomy (NCBI): domain Eukaryota; kingdom Viridiplantae; phylum Streptophyta; class Pinopsida; order Cupressales; family Taxaceae; genus Taxus; species Taxus wallichiana. Next base: position 445,087,098 of record CM031234.1, read on the forward strand.
ATTACGTAACAAAAACACTACGTTCAAATCAAATGATACTTCTTCTTCTTCCAAACCCCAAAATACCTATTCTAAAACCAAGGGGTCTGCTAACGTGGTCATTTTGAAATCCAGGCTGTCTCATCCATCCAACCAATCAAAACCTTTGTCTAACCTCTCCCTGTCAGGACCTTTTAGTTTATAAGGGAGCAGCAAGTAGTATACCCCCACAGGAGAGGCCTAATCTTCCATTTTGGAAAAACTCTTAAAAGTTGGAGCCATTACCCTTCCACCGTCAAACCACATACTGGTTTTGACCCTTCTCACTTTATGCATGTATGGTACAATGAAAACTATTGTTGTAATTACCATCACGTTTGAGGTCACAATGATGGTAATTGTATCACTTTCAAAAACATTGTCCAAGAAATGTTAGATAAAGGGGATCTCGTCTTGGAAAATCCTAATGCACTAGCTAACCAAAACCTTCATATTTTCGAAGCCATTCCCAAATCACACCCCCTCATCCAACCAAACTGGTGATTCCTTGGCCAATGACGGTAATATCCATGAGGTTCATGTTGTTTTGACATCTTACCAGCTCCTTACATCACAGTTTCCTCCTACTTCATCTATTGAGGAAATTCTTGCATGAACTCCTTCATCCATGGAGGAGTCCCCTTCATTTTCTCCTCTACCCAAGGAGGAGACTACTATACACACCAAGTATAATTGTCCCATCTACTCCCCAACCTGATGAGAAACCCACAATACTTATTCTCCTACCTATGGAAGAGTTTATTTTGCTTTCTCCTTCATCAAAAGAAGACCTTATCTCATCCACCTTGCCTCCTCCCCAACATGTGGGAGACCCATTGGTAGTGTCCCTTTTATTTGAAGATAATTCTCCACCAGATTTCAAGGATCCACTTGATTTGGAACAACTGATATTATGTTTGGATTGTGTGCACAATTAAAATTTGCACCATGCATATTTTGTGAGCTTGAATTTTAATTCCGGGATATGTTGGAATCTTGAGGACAAGGATACGAGATCCTCAATGAAAAGTCATGTTTAGACACAGTTGCAAGTAACAAAAGATGTTGAGTACACATGATGAAAATAAGTTGATTCACCTACTTCACAAGAAGTCCAAACTTCTGTGATGTAGAAGTATTCTTTGATAAGAAGGGAATCAATTTATATTTTCTTTCATTTATTTTATTTCTCACTGACATATATAGCTTTTGAGCTTGGTGATTAGAAGCGAGTGCAGGGGATTTCAGGTTAAGTGGGAGCAAGCCATGGTTATTGGCATTGCAGGTTGGACATATATGCACATGCGGAGTGAGAGGAGTATGCTACATTTTTGTGTGGCATGAGGCACAAGTTGTTTTGGAGGACATCACTTTTTTAAGGTATTTTGAGTTTATTACATGATGACATCACTTCTAGTTTTATTTATAGAACCTGGATATCCCTATGGGATTTCAGTTGATGTTTGTTTAGTTGGGTTAAGAAGAGAGAGCAATGTTATTGACATTGAAGGGTAAAGAAGGAAAATATGTTTGTTACAGGTTACAGTGTGACAACAGTGTATATTTACATCTTATTGATGTTTCCCTTGTTTGCTTTCATCTTGGATGGTTGTGCGAAGAGGTTGATGACATTTTTTTGGTATTTGCACTAATTATTAGTAGCATGGTTAGCAGGGTTTTTGTTGTTGACATTGATGAGCACAAGATTCATATATGGCTTTGGAGTTAGTCGGTGAGAGACTTGGAGCTTTTGGAGAGCCTGATGATATGGATGGATGTACATGGTAAGTTTATACATGTGGATAGATTCTATTTTGTGAGTCTATGATGATGCAAGATATTTTTTTGCACATGGATGCCTATGAGCACGGTTTAGATGCCTTGAGCATGAGTAGGGGATGTTTTTATTTCCTCTTGTTACTATGTTACTCCTTGATACATATGTTATCTATGGATGGTTGTCTTGGACATGGTAGTTTTTATGCAAGGTTGGATTTACAAAATGCAGTATTTGGATACTTTGAGTTGTGCAGGTGTTGTGGAGTAATTAACCACGGGTTACATGTAGAACTCATTTGGGTTATCTTGACCTAGGATCTTGTTTTGCTTACACATATTCTAGTTTGACTTGTCTTTTCTCAGTTGCATTGGTGGTTACATGTAGACATGGATAGATGGTTGGAGAACATGGTTTGTTTTAGAGGTATGGATATGGCTGCGTTAGAGGCTCAGTATTTTAGTTTGAGTGGGAGCTCTTGCAAGTGTGTTAGTCATGGTGGCTTAGTTGCATGAGAGGCTTAGAGTTATGATTCAGTGGGAGCTTGATGTATGGATAGCTTGTGTATCACGGATCAGGAGTAGCTTCGTGTAGGTATATGGTAAGTCACAAGTTTGTTATCTTCTTGGTTTTAGAAGATGGTTTAATCTTCTGATTTCATTTGAGAGAATTGTTGATATAAATAATAGACGGTCTTCACGGTATGTAGAGGATGGTGATGTATAGGTACATGTACAAGTTTAGAAATTTATCTCTAAGTGGGAGATTGTTAGGATTGTGGAGTTGAATTGCTTCACAGTTAGCATGATTTACACCTTGTTGGTTTACTTAGTAACCGGCACCGAGTAAGCATCGGGGTAACCGAGAAGCGGTTAGGGTAACTAGCACCGATCGGGGTAATTGGCACCGATTAGCATCGGGGTAACCAGCACCGGTTACATGTGCGTGAAAGTTTATATTTAACTCACGTGAATTAGATTTAACTTTGTTATAAAGTTTATCTAAAGGTTGTAAATGCATAGCTAAGGTTCCCTAAGTTTTTTAAGCTTATATAAGCTAGAAAAATAGGGTTATAACATAAGGATAGAGGAAGAATGTTAATTCTCCTTGGTTGAAGATGAAGAAGAAGAAAAAGAAGAAAAAGGTTGCATGAAGACAAAGATTCAATAGAGAGAAGCTAGACAAAATGAAATAGCGTAGGTACATCGAATGGTGAGAAGGTGGTTATGTCTTCTTCGTATTTCCTTTGTATTATCTTGTCTAAATGTAATGGCTTGCATAGTATGCAAAGCACATAGTCTTTCATCTTGTAGATCCACAAAGGTTGTTGTGAGATCTTGTATTGTAGATCCACAGGTTGTTGTGAGATCTTGTATTGTAGATCCATGAGATCATATTGTATTGTTGATCCATAGGAATCTAGTATTGTAGCTCGTTGGAGAGCTTGTGGATACAAATAGTATCTAGATATTGTAGAGGAGGTTGTCTTCTTGTTTGTAGTGGCAGATGCAGTGAGATGGAGGAGAGACTTACTTCTTGGTGCACATATATGGTTGCACATTGGTAGACCCATGTGAGAGGTCTTGTTTGCAGATTCACATGAGAGCTTGGTTGCACAGTGGGAGATGTAGTAGTTCTGGTATGTGAGATCTGGTGGTGTTTGGAGGCATGATTGTAGTGCACTCATGGAGATCCATTTAGAGATATGGAGGAGAGGAGATACTCTTAGAGAGATGCATTGTACTCTTGTATTGAAGAGTTGGTTTGTACTCTTGTTATATTATATATATGAGATCTCTATCTTTGGTGGACGTAGCCCGCATTGGGTGAACCACGGTACATGTTGTGTTATGTGTGTGTACTTTGTTTTGATTTGGATTATTCTAGTTTATACTTCCACTACTGTAGATTTTGGGGAATTGTTGAGAACTTGTGTGCATGATTGGGTTTGTTATTGAATCATAGCAATATTCTCGTAGTCCCAAATTCCCAACAATTGGTATCGAGATCATGTTTCATTATCTTATCTAAATGAAGGTAATATTCACGAGGCTCATAATGTTTTTAACATCTTACCAGCTCCTTCCGCACTGTTTCCTCCTACTTCATATATTGAGGAAATTCTTACACAAAATCCTTCATCCATGGAGGAGTCCCCATCATTTTCTCCTCTACCCAAGGAGGAGACTACTATACACACTAGTATAAGTGCCCCATTTACTCCCCGACCTGATGAGAAACCCACAATACTTATTCTCCTACCTACGGAAGAGTCTGTTTTGCTTTCTCCTTCATCAAAAGAAGACCTTATCTCATCCACCTTGCCTCCTCCCCAACATGTGGGTGACCCATTGGTAGTGTCCCTTTCGGTTGAAGATAATTCTCCACCAGATTTCAAGGATCCACTTGATTTTCTCTTGTCTCTTTTACCCATAGAGTCGAAGCTAATCACTTCCCTATTTCATAGGCACCAGATTTATTTATGGGAGTCACCATGAAATCAACATTGGTTCCTTCTACTGCCACACCATTCTCATGTTTGGCGGACCACTTAGACTACGTTGATCATTCCATGTTCTAAGGGCACCTTTGAATGCATGTTTCAACTCAAATGCATATGTCATCCACTGATACTTCTACCGTTTACCCCAAAGTGTTTGAGCGACGAAATCCATCACACCTAAGGTAGTCATGACGACATCTTCCACATCACCTTCGCCCACACCTACACCTCTACCATTACTTCCACAACTACTGTGCCTAAACCACTTACTCCTTCACCTGTATCCAAAGATACCTATACCTTAGGAGTCATGCCGACACCAAGTCTAGTCCATCCTCCTGTTAAAATTGATCTAACCACTTCCCAAGCCATCGCAAAACCACTCCCCCACCTAAGAGGAGAACCCAACCTCTTAGAGCCCATACACCAAACATTTCCTACTACTCCTTTGTCACCTTCACCACTTCCATCTATCCTAGGGCCCCACCCATCAACCTTGGCCAAACAGCCTCCTACCCAAGGTAAACTAAAATCCCAACAACCCACCTCCTCGTCACGATCCTCTATTACACCCAAATTACCTACATAGCTTACGCCTTCACCGTCACTTGCATCCTTTCTACCACTTATACCTACACCACTTATAGTATCCTCATAATTACCTATGATATTCCCTTCTCTTCAACTAGTACCTTCCACCTTGCCTCTTCCCACAACCTTCACCGCACCTCCATTATCACCTTGGCTAACCCATCCCCTTCCATCATCTACCTTCCCTTCTACATCACGCACTTTGTCTTCACCTTTACCCAAGAAGGTGAAACCAAATTCCAAAAACCCACTACCCTCTAAAGAGGTAGTTAAACCTACACCACCTTCAACCGCTAGCTCATCTGCTACATCTTTACCCAAGAAGGTGCAATCCAAACCTAAAACTGTACTACCTACCAAACAGGTGGTCAAATTGACTCAACCTCGATTCCACCTCCCATGGTGCCTCTCCCACCAAAATCACCCACACTTTCATCTAGACCCACACTTACTTCACATTGTGATCCATTGGCAGGGTCTTACGCCAACATCTTAGCTAACCTTTTGGAAACCTCTATCATCACATTTCCACCACTTAGACCTTACAACCCACTCAAACCTAAACTAGAAGGGTTTGATGATACAAAAATTTGCACTTACCATCATGTGTCAGGGCATGATGTTGAAAATTGTAAGGCTCTTAATATTGTTCTTCTCCAACTATGTCCTCCCGAAGAAAATTTTGACGATGATGATATTTTAGATGAGGACCCTATTCCACCTCCATCTATCACCACACCTCCTCATCCCATACCTATTCAACAACCTTCATCTCTACCTCCACAACCCTTTTATCCCCCTCCAACATTTGAGATCAATATGGTTTGCATAAGAGAGCTAGCCAAACCTCTGCCAAAATGCCAATGCACTACATTCTTTTCACAAAACTAGTATATTCCCTCACCATATTTTTTCCTGTCTTATCGCTACACCTATCATGACTCACTTGCTCCTTTACCACATATTAATATGGTTAACATTACCACTCGAGCCCAGAAGAACAAAGGAAAGGAGAAAATCGGTAGCCCATCCAGTCCACCTATACCCACTATCCAACATCCACCTACCCCCACGGTAACATTTTGTGGGCCGAACTATCCTATTTCTAATGGAGTCACACACCACTCCATGTTTCAACAACTTCATCAATCTCCCCAATGATGTCATTGTCCCGACCAAGGCTTCTGCCCCATCTGCCTAAACCTTTCCTAAACTTTTCCAATCTTACACAATGTTACCTATCATCACCTTATTCTACTTTACCCTATGGGGGAATCGACATTCCCTCTTCTTCTATTCGTACCTCTCATCCAAACCAAACCTTCATCATCTACCTTACCTAATCTACCCACCACCTGCCTCAACCTTACATTAACCTTGTTTAACCTTGCCCAATGAACCTTGCCCATTTTTTCCCAATTTGTCTCAACCAATCTACCTTACCTAATCTACCCACCACCGCCTCAACCTTTCCTAAACCTTGCTTAACCTTGCCCAATCAACCTTACCCAATTTTTCCCAATCTATCTCAACCAATCTACCTTACCTAATCTACCCACCACCTGCCTCATCACACTCAACCTTGCCCAATATTACACAATGATATCTATCATCACCTTATTCTTCCTTATCCTATGGGGGACTCGACACTCCCTTTTCTTCTATTATACCTCCCTTCCAAACCAAACCTTCTTCATTTACCTTATCTTACCTTGCCCAACTTTACCCAACCTTGCCCCATCTACCTTACCCAACTTTACTCACCCTTGCCCAATCTTACCCAACCTCACCTATCACCATCTCATTCTTCCCTATACCCATGGGGGACTTGTCACTTCCCCTTCTTTTATTGAATGTTTCACTAAAACCATACCTTTTACATCCTACCTTTCCTTCTACTAAAACCTTCCAAGTCGGTGACCTCGTCCTAAAGGAAAATCAACATGTAACAAAAGCGGAGAAAAGTAAACAGGGAAAATTTGCTCCTAATTGGCTTGGACCTATATCGTTACTCATACCTATGGATCAAGTGCTTATTGTTTGTCTTCACTCGAAGGTAAACCCAAACCTAAGCCCCTCAATGCCTTGCATCTTCGACCATTCTATTGTTGAATCAAGTCCTAGATCACCTTATGTCTATTAAATGCTTGTCCCTTGAGCACCATTCACCTTCCACTTACCTATTTTAATGATCAACGACTAAACAAGACTCATGTGATTACCCGTCACTTTTCAGTCTTATCTTAAATATGAGTACCACGGTTCTACTCATGGTATGATTCTCATGGATACTTTTCCTCCTTTTCAGGATAAAATCCCATGTTTGTTCATCACTTAAAACCTCTCTTTCATAGCTAACCCCTGTGTGTTATGGTTTTGTCTTCATAAAAGAAGCCTATACTTCTCTATAGTCTTTTTCCATGACCTAAAATTCTAAAAATAATTCAAAAGTAGTATATGGTATTTTCCAATTCAAAACTCCTTGAGTCAAACTTCTAGTAAAAAGATGACTCCCTCAACAAGGACATCTATATTTCTATCTTGCTGCTATAAATAGATTGCTCGCTCGAAGGAAAGCTATACAAAGGTAGCCATATTGTACATAGTCTATCACCAAAAGAAGACTATTATTGCAAAAATAAAATAAAAATATTCTGAAGCTTCTCACATCGATCAACTTCATGAATACCTCAAAGAGATATTCTATTCATTCTACATAGAATTCCCACATCGATCAATCTATAAAGCAAAAGAAAAAATAAAAAGATGACTTTTTCATCATGGACTTGCCTATTTTGATCTTAGGTCTCTTACCAAAGAGGCATGTTGTCTCACACTAGGTTACACTAAACCAACTTCGTTCACCTCACTACCTTGCCTTTCTAACCTTCCACCTACTCAAGGGATGTCTTTGTAAATGCGACATTTTGTGATCATGTAACTTTCTTCATCCTTTGAACAATCAATCATGCAATACCGTTAGGTTTTATGTTCATATGCCATCTTTGGTATGATAGACTCGTAATGGTTCTTATCAATTAGGAGTATTTTTATCTCCTCTTACCATTCACCTCTTTTCTTACTTATTGATTCTCTTACATAGGACCAGACCATCGACACCTACATTTAAGAATTCCTCTTTCACCAAAATCACCCATGCCTATTCAACCTAAATTCAACCATGCCTCAATGACCTAAACTCAACCATGCATATGACCTAAACTCAACCATGCCTAAATGACCTAAACTCAAACATGCCTAAATGACCTAGACTTAATCATGCCTAAAACCAACCAACCCATTCCTCTACCTCCTCATATTCTTCCCTAGCTTATGGGATAACTACATCATCTCGGAGGCCCCTTTTGTCGAGGCTATGTAGGCAACACTCCGAGGGCATGGGGCCCTTGGAGGTTAGCTCGGCCACTCCTTCCCTTAACCAATTTTCCCCCTTTTTATTCACATTCTACCTTAGTTGGTTTCCATTTTACACAAAACTGGGAAATTAAACAATCATATAAACATACATACCTACCATTTTCTAACATCACCATATCATACATCAATCATTTCACATTTCCATGATATCAAATATTTGGACATTTACATCACAACATACATATAAATCATCATTTATTTTACACAATTATAGTAACTTGGAAATTAAATCAAACGTAAAACCATGACCAAATCATGCCTAAATCACCTAGACTCCACCATGCATATACCTGACTCCATCATGCCTATATGACCTTGAATTCCTATACCTGATTCCATCATGTTGTTACCTGAATCCATCATGCCTAAATGAACATGACTCCATCATGCCTAAAATTACCTTGACTCCATCATGCCTAAATGACCTAACACTCCATCATGCCTACATGACCTCGACTCAATCATACCTAATTCAACTAGTTTCCATTTTACACAAAAACAATGGAAATTAAAAATGAGTACATCATCCATCAATCAACATCATCAACTATATAAATGGGAGAGTCTGTGTATCAATACATATATACATAGATATACTAATAAATATCAGTATCTCAAAAACTCTCATGTACAATCTCACATCCTTGCACGCGCAGCGGTATATATATCAAAAATCACACACTATAATATAGGGATATTAATCATCACCCCACCTGATACCCTCCTCTAACCACCACCTGTAATCATCACAATATAGTATATGGATATAAATAAATTTGTAGATACCATGTCATGTACGGCTTCTCATATCCCCTTTACGCCCCCTAAATTGGACCTTCCCACCCCTCATTTCCTTCATTTTACCCACAATTTCAAAAATTGACATTGCACCCAAATTTTACACAAAACCAATTTCAACAAACTATTTTCAACCAAATGACGGATTCAAATTGAATCCTACCTCATCTCGGCGCCATTTACGTGGTGGCATGTATACCAGCATTACACCGGTGGTCCACCCGCTCTCTCTCTTGCCTCCGCCATGCCCAAAATCAACTTGTCACCTCTAAACCAATCGAATCAATCGAATAGATCTCGTGGACCCGCCAATCGAATGCCAATCACCCGCTACGTGGCTTGCCAACTCAGCTAGCCATCTCGTACTATCATTTTCCACTCCTCAACTTCTCCTCTGTCATTTTCTAAAAATGGCAATGTCAAAATGAAATCTGTAAAAAGTAGAATTTTCCTTTTTAACCCCAAATCGACATGACCAATGTTGGTCATGTTGTGCCCTAGCCAACTAACGTCGGTTAAGATTTAACCAAAATCGGTCACCCAACATAACCATTTGACCCACCCCATGCCCATTCTTCCTAAAACCATTATTGATCAAACCACTTTTATCCTTCCCAACGCCTATTACACCCTACCCACAAGCCTACATTACATGTACATTTCCTTAACTACGTTTAGGGACATGGTATTTACCTATACCTCATCCTTACATGTGCCTTGACCTACATACCCTGACTGAATCACCTTTTGTGACATTTGAATTTTTGTACTTGTTATACCTTGCGATGTTTTTACCCATGTTGTTTAGCCTAATGACCTTACCTTGCCTAATGACGTGATGTTTATCTCGACCATACCTTTGGTGCCATGGAAAAAAACCTATTACCCATTCCTACACTTGACCTTGGTGTGCTTCATGACCATATCCTATAACTTGGATACCTGAATCACTTCAACCTCGTTTGGATAAACCTATTGCCCTTTTGACAACGTAGATTTTGTATGCTCTTCCGCCTGGTAACGTATCACAATCTATATGTGTGTGTGCATTCAATTGCCATTACCCATTACCCATTACCCAATATCACCATTACCCATTACCCATAATGCCCATACCCTTACCTACTGACCCTCACTTTCATCAATCACCTATTTATAAAACCACTCCCTAACTACTTTTACAACTTCATCGGTTCATAGTTTGAGGGGGATCACCTTCAGCCCTACTTGGGGCAATGTAACCTTCACTCATACCTAGAGCACCGACTTCCTGTTTTTTTGGCATCACTTATGAATACAAGCTATGTGATAAAAAGGGAAAATGTAGACACCAAATTTGGGTCACACTCCCCTTGGTCCCCTTTAATTAATTAACATAACGTGTTCACCTAACCATGACCCCTTTACCCACATTCGTATTAATTTAATTACTTATAATTGAATTAATGTTCATCCTCACATTATTAATTAATTTAATTACTTTAATTAAGTTAATTTACACATCACCTAGACACCTCACCCTAGACCTATTCAAGGGCATTTAACTCACAATGACCAAGTCATCACTCTCAACATTGAGTCATCACTCCCAGTGTTGAGTCACCACTTAACCTAACTAACTAAGACTTCTTCCTAAAACCTAATTAGACTTCTTTTATGACCTTCCTACCTTCTCTCACATGAACTCCACTTCCCTAAGTGGACTTAATCAGAATCATGCCAAAAATAGTAAAGATCTACCTATTATCCCTCAACCGACATCGATCTCCTTAACCGTCATCGGTTACCTTATATACACTTTCAAAACTCTTTACCTAGGTTGGTCATTCAGTTATTACTGGCCTGATTACATTCAAATGAAAATCCTCAAGCCCTTTTGCATCTAGACGACAAACACACACAACCACAATGCAATACAAGCATCTGGTTCATCTTTCCAAAGTTTTGGAAAGCGGCGGGAGCAAAGAGGCCATATTTCTTCTGTGATCTTGGACTCGAGCATTTCTTCTCCGATTAACCATCAACCATCCCAACTCCCAAGATCTGTAAGACATCAAGTAAGTATTGTGATCCTAATCATTTTGTTTATTCCTTTGTAGATCTTGGGTTTCTTTCAAGTAGTTTATTTCCTCTGTTGCATGTACATCACCTTCCTCCCACCAACCCACTATTCAACCATCTCAAGCCTTTTCACTATTCTAAACCTCCTTCTTAGTATCCCCGAGTCTTCTCAGCCATATTACGACCCAAACCATACCATCCTCACTCTTTGTGCAATCATAGAGAGCCTAAAAAGCTTTGTTTAATAATTTGTTATCAAATTGCCCCTACCAATGACGGTCACCTTAACTGTCATTGGTCTCCCCGCTCTACCAGCATCGGTCCATGTGTTTTATTCTAACCTTCACCAAATTACCTCTAACATCACCTAAATTCCACCAGACCCTATCAAATACCTCGGTGACCTTACCTAACACCCTTGTGACCTGTCCCAACCAGAAACATACCTTGTATGATGCTAGATTAGTTTATATTTTAATACTTTGTTTAATCTAGCTTGTTGATAATGTTTTGAGATACCTAAATCAAAGTGTTAGAAATAGGACCTTTATTTCTCATATTTACTTTCATTAATTGGATAAAAACATAGGATTGATAACCATTCAAGGAAGCATCACGCTTCCCGGATCTAACCTTGTTAGGCAGTCCTCTGAATCTTGCTATTTAATATCATTTGGTGGTCTTGCTTTGTATCTATAGGTAGTCCTTCCCAGACAAAAAGGAGTTCTCTATGATCAGCTTGGATAAAGTTAGTAATGCACGCATTCAACCTGCTAACTACATAATCACATATATTTGTCCTTGACCTTTTACCTTATTTGTTTTGTCGCACAACAATTTGGTGAAATAGGGCCTTTTGTGCATTTTTCACCTGACTTACCTACTTTCCATTAAACATTGGTGTATTGCAAACTTTTCAGCTTTCCTTGTCCCAGATTTTCCAAGTGCATCCCATCCCTCGGTTCTCCACATGGACCCACATTTGCCACATTGAGATGGTTTTCCTTATGTTGCGGAGATGTCAACTTCTTATGTCCCGAATGTCCCATATAATCTTGGGCCTCTCGTGCTTCTTTCTTCCACCATACCTACATTCTAAAGTCCAAAATGACATTTTGTGTTGCAAACACCTCCGTTTTGTGTAATGCATTAAAATCCTCCATTTAATGCGTCCCACCGACCTTTTCCAAACAGGGTAATATAAAGTAGGGTAAATTGGTCATTTTCACCATTCAAATTACCGTTGAGCTTTGTGCATTCTGTTCCCACATATCCCAAGCTATTTTTAGCCATAGTAAGAACATTCCTCAACCATTTTCAAAATTTCAAAGTGTGTTGTGCCCCTAGGAAGGTCGTCATTCATCCTACAATCAAGGTTAGTTGTTTTGAAGCCCTTTGTGAGAATTTGGAGCTAATTTTATCTTGTGCCTATTACATTTCCATTTTCACAAAATCACTTTCCAAGCTTCCTTTTTCTACTTGAGTGTCTATTTTTCAGTCCATTTTCCATCATGAAAATCCACTTTAAGGGCCATGAACATCTCTCCTCTCTTGAGACTTCCATACCCAATATAGGGGACAATGATGTGCAACATCTTGATTTCAATGATTTCTAGGCATGAATCAACAGTGATAATCCCACCCCCATGGCCGAACTTATCAAAGATTATGGAATAGCTTATGTTGGAGGCTTTCCAATTTTAGTCCAATGTGTGAACATTGTCTTGGCTTGTGGTTCTGTTTTGATCCGAGCACAAAGGAAATCAGAGACCCTCAAGGTCAGGTAATTTCCAAATTAGATGTTAGATGCATTAACGCTGCTTTTGGGATCCCTGTAGTGGAAGATTCAAATACTCTTACCTTGGCTCAAGCTCAGTCTTTGTTTGATCAAGAAAGTGAGAAATACAAGCACATGGTGGCCAAGTCTTGGTTTAAAGTCCCAAAGAAAGGAGCCTCCAGGTTGCCCAAAACTATGTACAAAGTTGATTTCAAAGAAGAACTTTCAGACATTATCACCTTCCTAGCTAGAATAATGGGTATTCCTTCAACTAATGAGTTCCATTTGGATGTGCCCATACTTGAATATCATCTGTGAGGAAAACAAAGTCTGAATTGGGGGGAAATCATTTGTGACAACCTCAATGAACAAATGGATAAAGTACCAGAGGACAAAACCTTTCACATGAAATCTTACCTAAGTATACTATTGCAACATATAGAATATGGTTGGGTCTTACTCTAATGAATATAAAAAGAATGCTCCAGTGTATGAATATTATCCACAATTGACTTTGAAAAACAACAATCATCACTTAGGAGAGTCAATGATGCCTTCACTATGTACATTGTCAGACTTCTGGAAGGCAACACAAGCTGAAAGGTTTTTATTGAGGCTAAGCAATTGATTTCCATCTATGGAAACTATTTCATTCAATTTAGAAAGTTCTCCTACATCAGGTTAGCAGGCTTTGAGGGGGCACCTCTTAAACTCCCAATGTTTTGTAGTGACAAGATTTCCCTTGTAGAAATTTGTAGGCAACTTGATATGTTGCATAGAACCTGCAGAGATAAGAAGATAACTGACATTCAATTCCCAATTACTTTGGGTAACTACACCTGCAGAACTTCCCTTGATGCACAAAATATTGAGAGAACTATTGTTGCCTTCAATTTTACTTCTTTCAAAAGAGGTCTTGCTTTGATCTCAAAGGTTTCATTTCTAGCAATTTTAGGATGTCTTTCTATCACCTCCTTGATCTAGAATATTATTGGGTAGATTTCTCAGATGATTATGAGGCAAGAAGAAGGTACTATGACAGGCTCTCCTTGCAACAAATTAGATATTTTGGAATCTACAAAGTACCAAAGGATTTGTAGGATGATGATGAGGATTTGCAATCTCTTGAATATAATAAGTCTATCAGGCATACTCCTCTTGCCACCATTGACTAGTTCAAAAAAGAGAAATATGACCCACAAGAAATCATGAATCTAGTCATAATAAGAACAAAATTTTGGTTTGACAGAAAAATGATGGCATATAGAATAGGAAGGTTATAGTCCCCTTCTCAAGAAGCATCTACATCACATAGAGATATTCTTACCCCAGTTTCTGAAGTATGTACGCAATCAGTGCCCTCTCCTCTTGAATCTACAACTCTGGTATACATTAAGAAAGGGAAGGCTAGAAAGGTTGAAAGAGGAGAAGAGTTAATTGAAGAAGAAAACAAACAACCTCCTTCTCCTAAATAGATGGAGTCTATCCATGAAGTGGAGAAAATCTTTAGAAGAAGGAAAGGAGTTGGAAGACCAAGGAGAAGAAATTAATTATGAAGGGGGTGGAAGTGAAAAATAAGATGAAGTGAAGGATAAACAAGAAAGTGTAAAGTCAGGAGCTAAAATAGTGAGTATCTCAGAGACTCCTATCAAGGAGATACCTACTTCTAATGTTGAAACATATATTGTGGAAGTATCAGCTACAAAAACTCTTAGTTCTATGAGCACACTTGCATTGGGCCCTTTATTCACCTCATCTTCCAGTACTACCTTCACTTGGGTTCAGCCTTTTATTGAGAGCAAGAAAAGAAAATCTTCATCTCAAATTTTTGTTCCCAAATTTGATGTTGTAGCTGCCCTCTTGGGCACAACTCCTGCTCCATCTGTCAAGAAAGATAAAACTACTTCAAGATTGGTGTCTAATTCAAAAGGAAACAATTTTTGAAATTTCCAAACCAAAGATAGAGAAAGATGAAAGGGATTTGACTTTGACTGATCTAGAACTGACAAGGATCCCAATGGGTGAATCCACTCCACGAAAGTGAGGTTCATAACCTGAAATAAACTATGTCAAAAGTCATTAAAAGAGTTGAGAAAGGGAAGTAGACACAAGAACAACTGGAAGAGCAGGTGCAAACCCTTTCTGATTTCATCAAGTCTCTATTGGCAAGTGACAAGGTATTAGATCCAACTCCTCTAACTTCAATGCCACCCCCTGTTGTCTTGACTAATGAGGAGGTACAAAACATCAAAGACATTCATAAGCATGCATCTTATGGAAAGGCAATTGAGGCCATGGTGAATGGAATGTTGATTTCTAGCCTGAATTTCATTGAGGAAGCATATAAAGCATATGATAACATTTGTTCAATCCAGCAAAGATTCACCTCAACTATTGCAGGCCTAGAGAAGGAGCTCAAGTTGTGGACAGAATGCATACAAGACCTCAGGCAAATGAGCAATACTGATGAGAAAATTCTCATTGCAAACAAGATCTTTGATGACTCAAAGAATAATCTTTCAAATAAATGGGTGTATAGTGTGGATTGGAAAATAAAAGTTCTAGAAGAAGCAATAGATGAATTGAAGAATATGTTCCAGAAAGGTGATGCCTTCAAAGCTTGTGTATTGGATGAGTTTTGAGATTTTTGTTGTCAATTCTTCAAGGAAGACTCTGTGAGTAGAAATACAATGCAAGATATTAAGGCAGAATTCAAAGCACTTATCAAAGAAAACTTGTTCAAATATGACACCATAACTAGAGAAAATATGGAGGAAGTATGTGCACTGAAACTGTAGTCATTGAGGAAAATAAAGGTTATTCACAAAATGCAGGATTTGGAAAAGACATGGAAGATTTCCTAAGCAGTTGGACTAATGCAACAACCAATACAACTATTCCAAAGGGCATGGAGATCATTGGAGCACTTGTAAAGTTCAGGAACCAAATTCTCAAAATGAAGACCATGGCAACTTCTTCCTCAAATATTCCTTCATCTAGTGCATAGGCCTTTCTTTTAAATGTATTTCAAAGTTGGCATTGTTGTGACAATGTAATTTGTAATTAGAGCCAACTCAAAGTATAATACTTTTGATTAAGTATTAATGTTTGATTAAAAGAAAAGGAAACTGAAAATACTTTAGTATTAACGCCACAGTGGCTATAAAAGGAACTCCATATCATTGTAAAGGGCTGGATTTTGATGATTGGAATGTAATATGCACAGAACTCTAATCAATACAAAAGAAGATCTTTCCTCTTGCCTTTGTCTCTCATATTCTTTCTATTTTATTCCTTGATCTGCATATGTGTTTTTGTTATATTCAAGTGAGAAAATTTGTGTTCAACCTATTGGATGTAGTGCAAAGAACTTTGTGTCTGAAATATTTATATCTCATGGGTTATTTGGATATATGCAAATTCATATAATTCTTAAAGCTTAATGCATGCATTAGTATGGTATTTCTCTGCCATCTATTTGCCTAAAAGTGATTCTTTCCTCCCTTCTCCTTCATTGCAATAGTTGGTGATCTTGGGTAACCAAGGAGCGTTCATGTTCTTGATAGGTGAGAAGTGAAGTTAGGATTTCCTTCCAACCAATCTTGCTTATTTGATGTTATTGTTTCCTCTGATGAATTCTTACTCTCTTCTTGTCTTCTATGTTGATAATATTATTGATATGGGAATAATTTCAACATCAAAATCCTCATCCAGATATTAATAGTTGGTAAATTTGTAAATAAGTAGTGTGTGTGAAATAATGGTACCTCTCCCATAAAGAGCAAGGACTATTGTCCCCTGAAATGTTTCCTGTATCAAGATTCAAATCTTTCAACCTATAGGCCATGATGGCATTTCGTGTCTTACAACATCGTGAGTGATGTCCCATGTTTGCGACCCATTTTTTGTGGCTTACTTATCTTCTTGTGTGTTTACACTACTTTTCTTCGTAGCTTATACATTGTTTACATAGATTACACAATGTCTTTTACATGCATGTTTGATCTTACTAACACTTTCTTTGGCTAGCCATCCTTGTTTGTGCATGCCTTGGTTTCTAGCAAGCGCATTCCCTTCCCCCTACAAGGAAAGAGTTTTAGAATTCATGTGGTTGGTCCACTTTTTGGGCCACATTATCCTATCAACAACGCCGCATATGCCCCCAAATAGGGGTCATCATTTTTGGTTTTACAATCTACACAATGCTTTTACACCGGTTCGGATGAGTGTAATTTCCACCCTTGGCATTTTGGGTTTACATTCAGCGAGTGAGTTCATACCAGTATATGAACTCCATACATAATGGCTTTTATAGGACATGGTGTCCTTAGCATTCAGAGGAGTTGTTAAAGGTTGGAGGATACAATAAAATTCCTCCCTATACTTCTTCTTCTACCGTTGGCATCAAATTTCCTAAAAACCAAGACAAAACAAAGATCTCTTCACACACACGATTAAGCGAAGCGATTAAAGGTTAGAGGACACATAGCATTTCCTCCCTATACTTCTTTGGCCTATGGTGTCAGATCACCCAAAAAACCCCGACAATATAGGATATCCTTCTACACTTTTTGTCTCGGCATGGGTTAGGTGCACATGTTCCATTTACACCTTTTCATTTGCATATTTTACATTTACATACTTTCACATTGTGTTTTTACACATACATATATACATATTTGACTACTTGATCATTTTCTCCTTGCGCAGTCCGGTTGTATGAGAAATAAGAAGTCAAATGGGGGCAATAACAAAAACAACGTCAACAAAAAACACTTCACGATAGCACACACTATACTAACCATATAGGTACATCACATACATCAGCAACTATACATGCGTTTCCACCCTAGGTTCACTATCATCACTCTTTTTTGTGCTTTTTCATCTTTAGTTTCCACGCCCCATCATATTTTTTTCATTACACGCTTTGTCTAGCCCATCAATGTGTTTTCTACTACAATCTTCGGGGACATCAGTGCACGCATCTCTATTTACTGTATCTTATCGAGCTTTCCACTCACCAACATAAGGTGGGGGAAAATGTAGACACAAAATCATTCACTTTAGACATTATTTAGTCTCGGTCTCATACTACTATTTAGAAGGTTTTGAGTGAAGAAAGTACTAATCAACCACCATCTCTTGGTCATTTTAATTTGTTTTATGTCATCATTCCCAACCTCCACCGCACACATGCCCAATATGTTTTTATCATCTTCTATTATTTTAGCCTTGACTAGGGTGCCCAGGCTAGTACTGGGGCATCCATGGGCACCATGGTCCCACCAGGGGTGCCCCGATCCTTTTGAACTTTCCCTCCACTTTTTGGGATCTTTCTAGCCGTTTCAAGTTCTTGTAGTCACTAAATCATGTACTTTAGATATTGTTTATCACTTTGGGTCATTTACATACTCTTTTATTGCATTTATTTACTTTATTTACAATAGTTCATAGCTTAGATTAACTAGTGCCGTATCCACATTTTAGTTAATCATTTTGGTGAACCCGTACTCGATCTTCACACTTAGGATCCTCATTTTTCCTCTATCATGGGTCAAGTTTCTTTATCTGATTTACTTAAGAGATATCCCCATTGCAAGATGTTTTACAAAAATCTCTAGACACCAACTATCTTGATGACAATATGCCACCACACGAAATAAGTCCTCTATTCGATCATTTATTTGATGACCCTAGTCCTAGTGTTCCTCAATCTAATCAACCCATATTGGACTCAATTTAAGCTCTACATGCTTTATTCCAAGATAAATTTAAGGCCATGGAATCCATGATCACATCTCTCAAATCTAAAATTCAACAACTTAAGGATGCTTCTCAAGCACATGTTTGTTTTCCTTCTACATCTCATGTTATGTCTACTACATGTTCTCATATTAGTGAGCCTCAAGTCATACCATTACCCAATCCTCTCATCTTGGATAGCAATGTTAAGCAACATGACATTCTCAATTAGCTCCTTATTCATCAGTTGATCACACTACCACCTACTGATTACTATCCTCCTTATCGGCTTACAAAATATCAAGGTCATCCATATTGTAACTATCATACAATCAATGGACATAATGACAATAACTCGTTATGTTATACAATGTAGGATCAAACATCTTGAGTGTTAGGGTTTTATCTCATTCAATGCATGCCCATCTACAACTGCTACACCATGTTATATGGCTACTAGTGCACCTCCTTCTAATATTTCTAAGAAAGTTCTAGATGATCCTCTTATTGATTACATGTTTGCTATTGATAATCACTCACATGTGCATATTGATTCTTCTCCTAGTTAGACAACTACTATAGTTCCATCACATGATTCTCCTATTTCGATACTACTTCTCCTCCACTTAATGATCATCACACCACCGTTTCTCATGCACCTTCTTTGAAAATACAAGCACTGCCTAAGCAACCACCTATAAAAACCAATATAGCACTTCTTCCTCCCAACACATCTACAACATTACCAATTCAAGGTGCACAATTACCTCTCAAAATCAATCACACTTCTCCTTCGGTAGTATCATCAATACCACCAAAGTTGCCACCATTTAATCTTTCTCACCATCCTACTCCACTTCTTTTTCTAATCATTTTGTTAAAGCAAATACCTCTCCACTCAAGTTGTCTCATGACATTACCACCTCAACATCCCATCACTTTTGTTAAGGAAACTACTCCTTATGTGGATCCACTTAGTGTCTTTTGACTATACTTTCATCACTTACATACTTGGGGGCATAATATTTACACTCCCCCACATTCTAGCATATTTACATAGTACTACATCATACTCTTAGCACTTACGCATACTTCATCTTAGCCTCATCTCATCTTGCATAGTCATACATATGTCATGGAATTTTCATTATCCGATGACACACTCTTGTGTTTTAATTCACACTTGACTATTGAGGGATGACCACACATGAACTCCACACACTACACTATAGTACTTACACACTTGTATTTAATCACATATTATGCGCCATACACCATACATTCTATAATTCATCTACAACATTTTGAAATTTGCGCATTTATGCATCTTACATCATACCAGTCTTCATCATACATACTTACATCTAGCATTCCATACTACTCCTCATACATACTACTTTTAGTCTACACTGTACATTACATCTTATACATCGTACATTACACATACCACTCCTTACATGGTCATCTTTCATCATTACACATACTACATTTTCTTCTACACGTTGCACTCACTACCTTGTGACACACTTTAGTTCCTCAGTCTATACTCAATTGCCGAGGGTTTACAAATCAAATAGAGCTTACACGCATCACACATTTAATATTCAACCTTTCATCATGTGACATTTCTAGCTTAGTAACATACACTTTATGCTAAATCATCACCCATTCTATCATTTTGTAGTGGTATAAAACTTAGGTTACATCACCACTCATTCTTCTCATCTTGTAGTGACATGCGCTTAGGGCTAAAGTATCACTCACCCATTCATCTCATAGGGATATACGCTTTGCTATAGGGTTCACGCACACATCATTTCTAGGTTGCATCTCATTTATACACATAAGAATTCATCACACAAATCGATAGAAACAACACACACTTGACCATTTCTTGATGATGCACTCTCGTTTACGGTTCATTCTTGACTACCGAGAGAGAAAAAATGAACCTCATTGCATACATTTCCATTTAGTTGGGGGCACGTAGATCCTATCACTCCATTTTTCATTACATTCCATCCATCCACAACATATTCTATATTATGGTTGCTCTTACTCTTGCTTACTTTTGCTTGTTCATGGTCACTTTATTACACATGTTAGCTAGCTTACTTATATGTCATTTATCGATACCATCCACACATGCGTGGTCATGCCTTTTCTAGTTCGATCATAGATACAGGTCAATTACATGCAACATGAATGCTCGCCTTCTACCCTTCCTACACTAGTCTCTGGGGGCATCCACATTCATCTCTCACATGTTTTATTGTTTCATTTTGTACTTAGCACTTTACATTGCCTTGTTATACACGCATTTGACATACTAGTTATCTTTCTAACATGCTAACGGGTGCTTCATATGCAACATTTGTTATGCAGGGATATTTGCTTCCATACTTGTTTGTTACATTGTTTGTCTTTGTTTGCTTCTTGTATGTAGGATTTTCCCTATGTTTGGTGTGCACAATTGTTTGTGTTTCCAGCCATGATGGCCTTTCATGTATTGCGACATTGTAAGTGATGTCCCATGTTTGCAACCCACTTTTTGTGGCTTACTTATCTTTTTGCGTGTTTACACTACTTTTCTTGGTAACTTATACATTGTTTGCATAGATTACACATTGTCTTTTACACGAATTCTTATTTGTACTAGCACTTGTCTTTAGCTAGCCATCTTTGTTTGTGTGTGCCTTGGTTTCTACCAAGCGCATTCCCTTCCCTGCAGGGCCAAGTTTTAACATTCATGTAGTTAGTCCTCTTTTAGGGCCACATTATCTTATCAGTGATGTCGCATGCGCCCCCAAAGAGGGGGGCATCATATAGATTTTACAGTCTACACAATGCATTTACACCGGTTCAGTTTAGTGCACTTTCCACCCTTGGCATTGTGGGTTTACACACAGTGAGAGAGTTTAAAATAGTCTATGAAATCCATACACAACAGATTTTACATGACATGGTGTCCTTAGCATTTGAAGGAGTAGTTAAAGGTTGGAGGATACAAAATAATTCCTCCCTATACTTCTTCTACCGTTGGTATCGGATCGCCCAAAAAAGTAGGATAATACAGAGATCTCTTCGCACATAGTTTAGGGAAGCAGTTAAAGGTTGGAGGACACATAGCATTTCCTCCCTATACTTCTTCAGCCTATGGCATCAGATCACCCAAAAAACCCTAGCAGTAAAGGATATCCTTCTACACTCTTTCTCTTGATATGGATCAAGTGTACATGTTCCATTTACACTTTTTTCATGGGCATATTTTACATTTATGTACTTTTACATGCATCTTTTAGATTGCATTTTTACACATACATACATAAATATTTGACTACTTGATCATTTTCTCCTTACGACCCTAACTACGGTCCAGTAGTATGAGAAACAAGCAATCAAATGGGGGAAACAACAACATCAACAACAAACACTTTGCAACATCACACACTTTACTAACCATGTAGGTACACTACACACATCAATAGCTACACACGTGTTTCCACCCTAGGTTCACTCTCATCACTTTTTTGTGCATTTTCATCTTTAGTTTCCACACTCCATCATCTTTTTATCACTCCACACTTTTTCTAGTCCTTTGGCACACCTTCTTCATCACTCTACATCAACATCAGGTACACATCTCTATCTACTTTATGTTACCGAGCTTTTCACTCACCAACATAAAGTGGGGGAAAATGTAGTCACTAAATCATGCACTTTAGATATTATTTATCCTAGTTTCATACTACTATTTAGAAGGTTCTTGAGTGAAGAAAGTACTAATTAACCCTCGTCTTTTGGCCATCTTCTCTTATTTTATTTTGTCATTCCCGACCTTTTACACCTACATGCCCAGTCAAATTTCATCACTTTGCATTATTTTATCCTCGGCTAGGGCACCTAGGCTACATCTTTGGGGCACCCATGGGCACCCTGGTCCCACCATGGGCGCCCGATCCTTCTTGAACTTTTCCGCCACTTTTTGGGATCTTTCTAGCCATTTGAGGTCTTTATCTTTTTGGTGGTTGGCCATTTTGGGGTTAATTACAAAATTAGATCAAGAGAACCCTATAAATATAAAGCTATGATACCATAATGAGGGACCAAGTACTAGTCACTACTATCATCCATCTAGAGTTGCATCCATCTATTGCATTGGAGATCATTTTCATCCACATAGCTCCATCACAAGGCACATAGCTAGGTCATTTGCATCACACACAACATAGGGGGATTGTATTCTATTCCATGCAGATATTCTATTACATTTTCTACATCTAGTTATTGCTCGCTACTTCACAATGTGTGGTGACACAAGAACACTTGGGGCACATTATGCATACACTCACTAGAACTACATTTGAGTCTAAAATGTAGTGCAATGCTTAATTAGTAAGCCCATTATTGTGGCAGCTGAGGTCATTCTAACCCTTTCATATGCATTTTTATTTTTATGGATTGATGCTTGTTTAGGGTTTTGTAGGTATTTCTATTCATCTTGAAATATTTGCGACATTTGAAGCAAGTGCATCAAACTTAATGCGACACATAACAAGGGTTTCAAACCATCTTTCAAACCTATGAAAACTAGTATAAGAGATTTTGCACACACGGGGCACCTAGTTTTGCAAACCAGAGCGCACGTAGGTGCCTCAATCCCTTTCCAAGCACCTCGGTTTAGCCATATTGCTCATATCCATCCTTTTCGGGGCTTTCGCATGTCATTCATGCTTCCTGATTTTCCAATCACCTCTGTGACATAATCCTGTAAGCATATGTTATTTAGCTTAGTTCTTTCCTCTTCTCTCTTGCACATTAGGGTTTCTATTCCCATTTGTTTAGTTGTTTGGGTCATTTACATACTCCTTTACTGCATTTATTTACTTTATTTATAGTTTTTCATAGCTTAGATTAACTAGTCCCCATATCCACATTTTAGTTAATCGGTTCTTATCTTTTTTGTGGTCGACCATTTGGGGTTAATTACAAAATTAGATCAAGATAACCCTATAAATATAAAGCTATGAGGCCATAATGAGGGACCAAGAACTAGTCACTACTATCACCGATCTAGAGTTGCATCCATCTATTACATTGGAGATCACTTTCATCCACATAGCTCCATCACAAGGCATGTGGCTAGGTGATCTGCGACACACACAACATAGGGGGAGGATTCTATTCTATTCCATGCATACATTCTATTAAATTGTATACATCTAGTTATTTCTCACTACTTTACAAAGTGCTACTAGCACAAGAGAACCTAGGGCACATTATGCACACACTCACCGGAACTACATTTGGGTCCAAAATGTAGTGCAACGCTTCGATTAGTAAGCCCACTGTTGTAGGCAGATGAGGCCACTTGGATCGACCTAATCATTTGCATTCTTTTTTCGTGGTTTCATTACTCATTGGTATTTTGTAGGTATTTTCATCATCTTGGAATATTAGAACATTAGTTTAAGATAACCCTATAAATATAAAGCTATGAGGCCATAATGAGGGATTAAGAACTAGTCACTACTATCACCCATCTAGAGTTGCATCCATCTATTACATTGGAACTCACTTGCATCCACATAGCTCCATCACAAGGCACAGGGCTAGGTGATCTACGTCACACACAACATAGGGGGAGGATTATATTTTATTCCATGCACACATTCTATTAAATTATATACATCTAGTTATTTCTCGCTACTTCACAAAGTGCTACTAAGACAAGAGAACCTAAGGAAAATTATGCACGCACTCACGAACTACATTCGGGTCCAAAATGTAGTGCAACGCTCAATTAGTAAGCCCATTGTTGTGGCAGATGAGGTCAGTCTGACCTAATCATTTGCATTCTTTTTTTCAGGGTTTTGATACTCATTGGTATTTTGTAGGTATTTTCATCATCTTGGAATATTAGCAACATCTAAGGTAGTACAACAAATCTAGTGCAATGCAGGCGGTGAGGGTTTCAAACCATCTACTGAACTTGTGAAGATCAATTTCAGAGCTTTTACAAGGACCAGGGCACCCATTTTGCATACTAGAGCACCCGTAGGCACCCCAATCCCTCTTCGGTGCTCCAGTCGAACCAAATACTCTAGATCCATCCTTTTCGGGGCTTCTGCATGGTCGTTCCTACTTCCATATTTTCCAGTCACCTCTACGACACGGTCCCATGAGCATCTTCTATTAAACTAATTTCTTTCCTCTTCCCTCTTGCATATTAGGGTTAGAATTTCATTTTACATAGTTGCTTGGATCATCTATATACTTCTTTACTGCATTTATTTACTTTATTTATAGTTTTTCATAGCTTAGATTAATTATAGTGATCTATATTTACATTTTTAGTTAATCATGAGTTTTTTTGCGTCACGAGTTCCCCAAATGCCTAATTTTGCCAAAGTGCTAAGTTTGTGGAGCGAGGCCCTTGTAATGTGGAGATGTGGATAGATGGGGGCCCGAAGGAACTAGTTCCATCAAACTCGATGTTCCTCGCATGGGCTTGGAGGTTGATTTACAAAGGGGACACTGAAGTCAGTGTTATGCAAGTTCGGGGTTGATTTCAGGAACATAGAGCCTGATAGGTACAAGTTATGTGGGGTCCTTGGTTCCCTGCATCCTCGTAAGAGCCGAAATGCAAAGCATCCTAAGTATTGCAGAGAAATGGGTTGTGGATGGAACTTTTGGCCCATAACAAGTTATGGGAACACCTTGTTCCCCTTGCAATGGAATTTGGCCTGCATTTGCAAAGGACGAAGTGTTGTGGATAAGGAGTTGTGGGAAATGGCCAGGTGAACTGAACTTATGGATCCCCAAAATCCTCGTGAGAAAAGCACATCCCAAACCCTGAAATGTAAAGGGAAGAAAGAAAACAAAGAGTAATGTGGGAATACAAAGTTGTTTTACTTCTTAAAAGTAACAAGTAAAAGAGTTGCAAAAACCCGCAACAAAGAAATGGAAAGAAGATTAATGTGGGTATGTGATGTGACATTACTATGAAGTAATGCTCACTCTCAAACCCAAGTAAAGCACATGCAAAACCTCACGAAGAAGGACAAAATACAAGAAGTAACCCGTGAGTTACGATGGGGCACAACTTCTAAGTAAAACACATTCAAAAACCCACAAAGAAAGTAGTCTCCAAAACCTACAAAGAAAAATGGAAAACAAAGAGTAATGTGGAAATGTGATGTAACACAACTAGGCAATAATGGCACCTCATAAACCAGCAGATAAGAAAGGTAGTAATGGAACCTTGCAAACCCACAGAGAAGAAAGAAAATAATTGCACTTCGTAAACCTCGATGGCCATAAGTTTTGACCAGTGCTCTCTTGGACTTTTGAAACGCGTCTCATCAAGCCCTACACCATGAAATTTAAAAATCAAATTTTTGTGGGGGTATGTGGGAGGAATTATCAAAAAACAATATAGGATCAAAAGTGTAGTTCTAGTTTTCCCAAAGATCCAAAATTTAATGTAGTATGGTCCTCTTTATTCTTCCATAAGGAAAATGACATTGGGGAATGGGTTTGGATGGTCTATTATGATATTTTCTAGAAAATTAATGCATGCATGTAAAGGGGGAATTTCAGGATTCTCATCTCTTCTCTCTTTCTCATCTTCTTCTATATATTGTAAACTTCTCATTTTGAGAAGGGGGTGTTCTTTGTAATGGAAATATGTCAAAATGGTTCCGAACAATAATGAGTTCAGAGACATCATGTTTGTACATCTTACATGGTGATCCTTGCCTCTTCTCCTCTTATGTAATGGATTGTGTATACTTGATGCAATAAAATGTGTGTTTTGTGTCTCTCTTCTACCCTATCTTTGTTTTATTACATTGGTTTTCCTTTCATTACAACTCGCAGTGTTTTATGCATCTTGTGTCTCCTTGCAAGGTCTCAAATGTGTTGTGCTCCAAGAAAATGGTGGTCCGAACGTTGTAATGGATTGTGGCTTTTTTGCCCTCTCCTTCATAATTTTCTCCCCATTTTTGCTCATTGGAATGTATTCACCCCTCTTTCTAGTACCATCACCTCTCTAGCTTAGGATTTATGTTTTATGCATCTCCTTCTCACCTTTGTCCCATGGAGTTTGAGAGTAGAGTTAGACAATTTTATTTAAATTCCTACAAGTAGTTTTAGCAGTAGGAATAGGTAGAGGAAGTCGACATTCTCCGAAGGTCTGTCTCAATTTGCAAGTCCCACATATGAGAGACAGTCCCATGTTGGCTCAAAATTTTAGTCATTCATGATCATATCCAGGGTGCAATTTTGAGCTCTAAAAGAATGATTAAGCATTTCAAGAGATTAAAGTTGAGGATTTGGGGGATGTTTCACATCATTTTAAGAAGTAAGAAGATGTCATTTTTAGTTGTAATATTCTTGTTTGATCCTCCCTCACCTTGAGATCCTTTTGAATACTTCCAAAAGATCATATTCTTCCCATGCCCAACCAAAATGATGAGGAATGGTGATTTGTGTAATAAAAGTGTACATTTGGCAATGTTACATTCCTCCATCTTCTATATTTCGTGGAAATCTATTGATTTATGAGTTATTACTCATCCATAGAAAATATTGGGAGTTTTCTTGCAAGCAAAAGCAACTCCAGAAACACGAACCATCATAATGCATGGAGATTACGTGTTGGAGGTGGCTTAGAAGGTTTTAGCAAGGTTTAATAGGTTGATCATCTCTCCAACATATTTTGATCCCCTCTCCTCTCCTCTCTTCTATAAAATGTAATGTGTTTCTTCATTAAAGCATCCTCTCTTACTTTTATGCCAAAATTTTGATAGATTCAAGGAGTTGCAGACCCATGACATGTGTTTTATAATGCATCTTACCCTCTGAATGATTGTAGTAGTTTATGCATACTTACAACAATAATATAATATCAATTGTCACTAGATTCTACCCTTTATGTTGCATTATCATTTTCTTGCCTTCTGTTATTTCATTTGTGATGTGTATCAACTATGTTTTGCATATTTTCATGTCATTTGTGTCAAATAAACAACATTGTGAGTTGAGCTAGATGCAGAGTTGGGTTGTGGCAAGCATATTCCCCTTGAGTCTTGTATTTAGCCTTCTTACTTCTTTGAGACTTTAAGAGAGAGTGATCACCTTCTTCTAGCACATCGCACCCCTTTTCTTTTAGCTTAGTTTCCTTTCATGAAAATTTCTTCCTCCCTTTTCATTTGTGACTTGGTTCTTAACATTAGTTTAGGAGTAGAAGTATTTTTGGTTAGGGGAATAAAGAGGAATCGACCTTCTCTTGAGGTTGTTCTCACTTATTCAAGTCCCAAATTGTGGAGATCATCCTATTTTGGCCCGAGAATTCTATAAAATCTCTCATGATCTAGAAAAAGGTGCAATTCTAAGCTACAATAGTTTTGGCACTCTCAATAGGACTAAGAGTTATGAAATTTATATCATTTCAATAGGATTAGTGTATGTCTTGGTGATATCCAACCTTTAGAGGCTTCACAAAAACACATCTAGCGACTCGTAATAACGCATCTATTAGTTTCAACAGTCGAGTGTCTCAGTTTCATGAGAACAATACAAACACGGAAAATCAAAGAAAGAGGTGAGCCTTTTGAATACATGTAACTTTTACCAAGGGAAGAGTAAAACCAATTAAAAGGTCTATATTCCCATCACCTAGAGTCTATTCAACCTCTTCTTCTTCTAGACCTTCCTCTCTTACTCATAGGAATCTAAAACCCACCTCTTTTGTGGCCCTTCAAAGGAATTAACCATTTTTAACTTTTAATGATGGTATCCCCCTAGTTTTGAATGTACATCACGATATCCTAGTAGCTACCCTTAAGAGGATCCCATTCTTTATTGAAGAGAATTTAACCACCCCATTGAACACATTCTAGATGTTGCAAATGTTTTTTTTTCCACTTTATCAATGAATATGATGTAGCACTTAGGTTACTAGCTTCATATTTTAAGGGGAAAGCATTGCAATGGTATAGAACTCTGTGACCAACCTCTATTCACACATGGGATGAGATGGGGGATAAAATCTATAAGCATTTTGAAGATAAAAGTGACCATCTATCCCTCATTGAGCAACTTACTACCATTAAGATATCCCCCATGAAGTTATGATAGATTTTAATATCAAGTTTCAAAAGACTTGGGATAGAATTCCCCCTCTATTTAAGCCCTCTCCAAATACCACATTTCTATATTTATTGAGAGCCTTGAATAGTGATGTGGTTGTTATGATTCAATCCATGGGAGGGACCATCTTACCATATTCTTATGACATAGCTATCAGAGCTGGAAATTATTTAGTCCAAGTTGGCAAGATATCCCCTAGATCAACAATGCCTCTATTTCCAAACCCCTCCCAATGTAGCCTCTTTTAGCATTGATTCTTCAAGCAATCAGTTAGACAATTTCTCCTACATTGCCCATTAATGAGTTATGTTGCAAAATATTGGAAATGAAACGGGGACCATAAAGAGGAAAGTACACCAACAAATCTAACCTTACTGGGTCTCTCAATCAAGCGTGTCGGCCAAATAAATAACCTTATCAATGTAATGCCTAATGAAAAGGCCAAATAGGTTACCCTAGACCCTTGAACACAAAATACCATACTAGTGCAAGCTCTTCTAAGGATATCGTCCCAATTTAGAATAACCTAACACATTATTATGAGTGGAGTTACCCATGTAATCAACCTCACGTTCAGAATTCTACCCAAGAAGAGATCATTTAGATGATCCTTTGAGATGTCATTCACTCATAAGGATATATTTGGAACTATTGGATATAATCCTTAACTAAAATTGTTTTTCGTAACTTAGTGATCTGGCTAAAATAGTTCATTGTAACAATTTTACTATAGTGTGTTTAGAACTCATCAGTGAACATAGACTAGGTAACAGAGAGACCCTTATTATTCTTTTATTCACACATCCATCTATACCAAATGAATTTTTTTGTTCCAAGTACAAGGATGTCATTACCACCTTTTGTCCATTTGGAACTTGATGCAGATCAACAAAATTCTCCATTTGGTTGATCCGATTGATCAAATCATTTTCATTAAATTTTTGCATATCCACGTTAAGAATAATGCTACACCATAGGTTAGAAGATCAAGTGGTGTTTTGTAGACATCAGTTTTTGTTACCCTCCTATTTCCTTTTATACACGCATTATTTAATAAAAACTTATCATTATAAACATTTTTCTAAAGTCACATTTTCCCTTTCCTAAAACCAACTTTTACTCCCTTACAAATTACTATTTACCCATCCCAAATTACTTTAACCCCTTTAAAACCACCTAACCATCTCTAAATCATTTCTAACCCATTTTACCCTAACTTCCTAACCTCCCTAACTCGTGTAACCTCCTTACAACCATTTTACCTCATCATTTACCCGAAAATACCATTTAGGAAGTGGTTTCAACCACTTCTAAATGTTTTCCCCAAAATTTCCGATTGTCGACGATTCTAACAAATTGCCAGTGATTATAAATAACATCTTTCACTCATCTTTCAAGGATCTTGAAATATTTTATGGCTCTTGCACTTTTTTTTTCTTCAAACATCAAAGCCATGTCACCCTAAAGATATTCAAGACAAATAAAAATCTAAAACATCAAAAATCTCTCCAAGAAGTCTTAGTATATCAACTTTGAAGCTTGGTCCTCAATATTCTTTAAAGAGATCAACAATCAACCATATCATCTTGAAATCAACATTTGTAGGAATTTTGTGCCTTCTCATCAATTTAAGGTATTTTACATTTACTTTATCGTTGTCTCTATAGTATTAAAACTTTTCCAAATCAATCATTTTGATATATTTCTTCATCAAAATATCATTTTTAGAAGTATGAATTCTTTTTATAGTAATCACCAACAATTACTTGAATCACCCGCAATTCTCGTGAATCACCCACGATTATGTCCAATCACCTATGATTCCTTTGAATCTCCCGTGATCCCTATTTTTAGAGTTTATTTTCAATTAATCATAGTCTCATACCAATTTTTATTAATATTTATGGGTTTAACTTGTCATCTGCAAGCATGGATTTGTTTTAGATGACAGTCCTAGGCTAGTCTCACCCTATCACAAGCATCTACGACCTCCCATTTGCTCAACAGCCCTTATTTTGGGAACAATAAAAATCCTTCATGAACTTACATTATGTGTTATTTGGTTTTCAAATGACATTGAAGACATCGAGGATTAGATTGAGTTCCTGCACGAGTGGTTGGTGTGGTTTGAATCGAAGTGTGCATTGCTTGAGGAACCAATGTAGCTTGAATGAAAATTATTTCTAGACTTCATGCATGAGATCAATTGTATAAAATCCTTTAATGACTCATATTATATTTTCATGTCACCCTTCACTCAATCTATTGTCCAATTCTGACATCAGTTCACCCTTCATTTCATTCAAGCTATGACCAAACTATGTATGCACATTGTTCACCATGTCCTTAAGTTGGTAGACTATCTCTAATGCCCCTAGAGCTGAAGATTCAAAACCCACATCTTCCTTACTAGGAGTTTGACCCTTCCTTGGCCTCTAGTTGATCTCCCTATCATGATGTAGGGTTTGTGTCTTGGGATACCAAGGTTAGGGTAGAAATTTAGGGCTTAGGATTTTTAAGGTTATTGGCCAAATAGAGATAAACTTAGAGAACAAACCCTAGATAATTTTTGGCAAGATTTTGGATCTCAAACTAAAGAAAAGTGGAAGAAAAATGAGGGCTCTAGAACTCTAGTAAAAAACTAGAGTCAAATTTTCTAGGGTTTTACAATTTGCACCTTTGCCATACCACATGCCTTTTCTGCTCTGCAGAATTTATTATTATAGTTTCTCCTGTTTTCTCACATGTTGGGCATCCCCTATATAATGTCCTTGCCATATTCCATCCCGGTTGTTTCAACTGTGGCTGGAGATAATGGAGATTTAAGCAATGGCACCCTGGCGAAGCGACCCAGGAAGTTCATTCGAAAGTATTCCACGAGGTAATATTTCTCCTCCTGATGTGGTTTTTCCCATTCTTGAATTTAATGTTGCATGTCAATGGTTAGAGAAGTTTTGTCTCATTGGGTATTTTGTGGGCCACATCCCCTTTGAAAGCATGCTCAAATCTTGGGTGAACACCGTTTGGACCCCTCATGGAGTCAGACTGGAAAGTGTTCAAAACATGACCAAGGGTTTCTTTCTCTTTCACTTTTTTGACCCTACTAATGCACCCAATATTTTGGCTAAGCAAGCCACTTGGTATGTTCGCAACTCACTGCTTGTATTAACCCCACGGCACAAGGAATTCATGGTATCTAAATATACCACTCTTAAAGTTCTTGTATGGGTTGAATTTCTTGGCCTTCCTTTGTCATGTGTGCCTTTTTATAACAAATTGTTGCTTCTCTTGTCGAGTTACTTGTCCTGAAGCCGAAAGGTTTTACCATGCTCGCCTACAAAAGCAAGTCTGTGTTGAGATTGATCTCTCTCAATACCTTAAGGAATTTGTGGATATCCAGATGGGGAACAAACACTACTCTCAATGGGTCATGTATATCAATCTACCTAACACATGCTTCCGTTGATAGGCTTCGATCACAAGATCAAATATTGTCCTCTTTATATACCCCAAAACCACCCTGTGGCCAACATAGCTCCTGAACCGGTCAAACCCCGTAGGAGGAAGGTTGGAAAGTTTTCGAGAGGCTAGCGCAATAAGACCAAAGCCCAAAATCCAAGGCCTCTGGCTCTAATGGCCACTAGGAACCAGTTGTTAAGGAACAACTACATAATGTGCATGCTAAAGAGCCAACGACTGATGCTAAAGAACCAACTGTCGCGCCGCTAACCGAGCTACCCCATTGCCAAAGTACTCCAACAAAACCCTCACATCATCGGTTCTCATGGATCGGTCGAATTTTGTTTATAATGTTCCCATCCAAAATCGGTGTCATTACTCCTACTAAGAAACTCACAATGCCCTTCTAAAAGGCCCCAGAGCCCTTCTCTCATCTCTTCGAGACCATATCCCGCTTCTCAACATTGATTCCATTGAAGCAGAGTACAACATTGAGTACACCAATTAGAAAAAGTTGATTTGTAAGATTTTTTTATAGCACAACACTGCTCGTTTCCTGTAAAATCAATATGATTCCCTTGATGGCTTGGAGGATGGGGATATGGCTCTTGACCATCGTTTCCCATGAATTGTCTATCTTGGAATGTTCGGGGTCTTATAGACTCTTGTCGTAAATATGTTGTGTGTGAAACTCAAGCAACAATGTGCAAATTTGGATGTTTTGTTTTTGTAGGAAGTAAAAATTACAGGTTTTTAGTTACATATGGTTTGCAAATCCATCTGGCCGACAACTTGGCTTTCTATAGCAATCATGAAGCAAGACGTGGGGGTTTAATTTCACTTTTTGCTCCCAAATGGTGGCCTTTACTTATTGACCATGGCATCAACCCCACCAACTATGCCATATGGGTCCTCTTTAATGTGGACGGCCTGCCCTTTTGGCCTCATTAATATTTATGCCTTGAACGATGCGGCCGAAAGGGCCGATCTATGGCGGTGGATCGCCAACTCCATTCCCGATGCTTATTGGGTAATAAGTGGAGATTTTAATATGGTTGAGTCACCTAATGATAAATGTGGCCACTTTCCTATGAGGTGGATGCCTGGAAAAAGGGAAGCGTGGTATTTCATGTGTAATAAATTTAGATTTTTGATCCTAACACATCTCACTTTCCCACCTCTGAAGCTTGGTATACGTGGACCAATCTACGTGGAGGGACAGATCACACTCTTAAACGACTTGACAGGGCCATGTTGTCACTCAATATTATTTTGAGTTTGATAGCATTTATTCTATGCCAGTGGAGGTCATGCCTGACTTTGTCCCTTTTCAGATCATTCTCCAATACGATTTCGTATCAATTGGCATGATGCACGCCCCTTTTTGCCATAAAGGCCAATTCTTTCTTAATATTGCCTTGATGCATTATGGCCCCACCATCAATCATATCAAGTGTGTTTGGAATTTAATTCCACAACCCAGTCATTTCCAGTGATTTCATCCACCTATGCAAGCTAGCTAGACTTAGTGGTGGGAGGAGGACACGCTAACTCGACACAATAAGCTTTCTTAGACTCTCGACCGAAAATTAGCAATAATTCGGCGCCGTTCATACTCCGCTATACCTCATCTCTCAATTAGGTGGTGGTGGCACTTCAAGATGATCCCTTATCTCGAAATCCTACAACTTCAAGTTGCAACGCTTGGCACCAAATCCAAATTATGGATAATTACAGTGTTAGGGGCACACAGATCCAGGCTCGGATGCACTAGCTCAAAATTGGAGATCAGGTTTTGAAATAATTCTTTCTTTCTCTTAGAGCCAGAAAACCTTCCCAACAGATTTGGGCTATTATGGATGGCGGAGCTCACATCACTAACCCATAACTTATGTTGCAAGCCTTTGTGTGCCACTACAAGCTCGTGTTTCAAGCTCAACAACCTCTCGTAGCTCACCAAGCTGCTCTTGATCAATGTTTGGGTGTTGTGCTATGTAAATTATTAGAGGCTCAAAAGGTGATCTGCGAGAGAATGCTCACCATTGAAGACCTCCATGAAGCCACCATGTAAATGGCCAACGATAAAGCGTCGGGCTGCGATGGGTTCCCTTGTGAATTCTATAAAACCCTTTAGGATTTCGGTCGGTCAAGACCTGTTTCAGTTTATCTTGAAGGTTTCCAGAAACATTCCTTAGGGCCACACATTAATAAGGGAAACATCAAATTCATCCCTAAACAAGGAGACCCAGAGAAAATTACTTGTTAGCATTCAATTAAACTGTTGAGTGTCTCCTATAGAATCATTTTAAAAGCATTAGTTCTACGGTTACACAATCTTCTGCTAGTTGTTGTTTAGCCAGAACAAACATGATTTATACAAGCACAATACATCCTGGATAACATCATTGTGGTGTGGGAAGGCATGGAATGGGCTTGCAGGTCTAATCAGGTTGTCATGTTTATCAAAATTGATTTTGAGAAGGCTTATGATCGGATTGAATGGCCATTCATACTCACCATGCTCCAATCCCTTGGCTTTGGTCCCATTTTTATTCAATCTGTCAATATGCTTTTTACGGATGTTTCGCTTAGATCTCTATCAATGGCCTCAACTCGGAACCTTTTGGGATTTTTTTGTTCTATTTGACAAGGTTGCCCTCTTGCCCCTGCATTGTATGTGCTTTGCAACCGAAGGTTTTGGCTATTTGTTAGCTCATGCTAAAGTATAGGGTCTTGTTTGCGAGAATCTTACTTCCTGTTGAGCCCACTTCTCAAATTCTTAATGGGAATTTTGTGGATGATTCCTTTCTTACACTCATTGAAGACAAAACCAACATTCGCAATGTTATGCAATGTTTGGATATTTTCTACTTAGCTTCTAGCTCATCCATTCAATGGCAAAAAACCCAGTGTTATTGAAAATCTTTCCTTCCCACGCCTGATTTGCTTGCCAATTTTGAATGGAAAATCCTAACACATGGCGAGATTTTTAAATTCTTAGGTATTCCTTTTACTTTTCAAGCCTCTACAGTGAGATTTGGCAATATGTCTTTCAACAGTGGTGAAAAAAAGTTGGAATATCGAGATCACCAAGCTTTATCTTTGGCTAGCAAATTCTAAATATATTCCAAAGTTCTTGTGGCTACACATGTTTACTACTCATCGTGTTGGGTTCCTTCCCAAGCTTGCATCCGAAGCTAGAAAAACTGCTCAAAGCTTTATTGTGGGCTAATGCTTCTATAGGAAAAGGTTTTCATCGGGTAGTAGCTTGGGACATTTGTTGTTTGCCTTGAAATTTTGGGGGTCTCGGCCTTATTCACATTCAACGCCAAGGGTAATCTCTTTCCGCTAAATGGATTATCAGAAGCATTACTAGCTAAGAAGCTTGGAAATTTCTTATATGACATGGTATTGCTGAAGGTTCCCCTTATGGCCGCCCTACATGGAAAGGATTGGGGTTTGTCAATTTTCTCATTACCCCAGTGCCTATCAAAATTGTTGGCACCTTTGTGCTTAAGAGCATTTGGAAATCTTGGGAATGTATTAAGCCTGGATTTTTTGGAAGGGGGATGGCTTTCGAAATGGGCTTTCTATCAACAACAATCTCTCTGGTGGTCATCGATTTTTCAATCTCAAGATAAGTGTTTAGTAGAGGTCCCAAGAATCTCCGTGCTCAAATTCTTCAAACGTGGAATTCACACCATCGAGGACTTATTCTGCAAAACTACTCAATCCTAGTTCTCTTGGCTAGATTTCAAAACTATATTTCGGCTTTCCAACTAGGACCAAGATACTTTTACTATTGTGATTAATTTGGTTCCTAACCACATGTTACATAAGATTGTTGTGCATTCCTCTCGCCCATGGTGGATGGATTAGAAGTGGTATGTAGATACCCCATTATGTAATTACAAAGCCAATAAAGGCTATCATTGGCTCTCGCCTCATTTACCCATGGTAGATAAACTTAATACACGTTGGGGAATTCATTCCACACTGTCTACCTGGAATAGGTGATTTGAAATTGTTTGGACTCTATGTGTGGAGCCCAATATTGCTCATTTCCTTTGGTGTATTCTTCACCAAGGCCTTCCTATCGAGGCTCGTCTTGTTCAAATTGGGATCCCAACTCCCAAATGTCCTTTTGTGGTCATCTAGAAATAATCTTGCATGTTTTTGGTTTTGTCCCAAAGCTCAAAATGCCTAGAATCTGGATACATTCATTTTTCTTTCCTTTACGACCT
The DNA here is from genome assembly GCA_018340775.1 of Taxus wallichiana var. yunnanensis. NCBI lineage: Eukaryota > Viridiplantae > Streptophyta > Pinopsida > Cupressales > Taxaceae > Taxus > Taxus wallichiana. Next base: position 445,123,664 of record CM031234.1, read on the forward strand.
CATTGCTTCACTTGGCAACATATCCTTTTGGGAGATAATCCCAAGCTTCTGCCTATGTTCACCCAAATTTGGCATGTTTTCAGAGGGGAGATTCTGTTTTGGATATGGAAAGAAAGAAATTATTTTTTCTTTGCTAATTTTGCAGTTGATCAATATTTCTCCATTTATAATAAATCTATGGTGATCTCTAATGTGCTTCTACAGATACAAATTCAGGCCAACAAGGTTGCGTTGGAGGTGGACCACCTCCAGACCTTGTTGTGCCATTGGGGGAAGCCCCATGTAATGTTCTCGAGTGCCCTATCTCCTACAGAGCCCTTCACCTTCCGCTCGTGGTGGCCGATGCATCGGTCTCGCGTCATGCTTTCAGTCACACTCACTACTCCCGAGCCCATTGCATCAGCGCAGTTACACACCAACTCGCCGTCGTGGTTAGGGCTCATCGCCGCCTGAACAAAGAACTCCCGGCCAGGGTTTGGGGCTCGCCACCTCATCAACATGGGTGGGTCTCTCCTCTTTCCGCTATTGGACATCATGATACTTGGCACCCATCGCCCATCTGTCACCACCTAGACAAATTCCCCCACCTCAACCTCGCCATCCCTACTCACGGGGAAGCGGACCCGGAGGAAGAAATTGCTGCTAGTTGGGAAATTTCATATGCTTACAAGGACTTTCCTGGTTTGGGGTGGTCAGATGATCTTGATTTACCCGCCTTAGGCATGTTTTTTTGTTGTTCACGCTTGATTTTTTTTGTCTTCTTTTAGGCTATGCCTATATTTTGTACTCTCCTAGGCTTGGCCTAGTTTGACTCGCGTTGCTCTAGGCTCACCTAGCTTTGTTTGTGGTTTTGGGGCATGCTCTCATACCGCCCACTTTTTTGTAAAAAGTTATCTTGTATCATATTGAATTAATATAATATAAGATCCCTTTCATTAAAAAAATTTATAAGAAACTTAGAAAAATTCCCAAAATAGTAGCCTAGGTAGCAAATTTATGAAAGCCCCTAAAACTAATATAATTTTTTCAAAACAAGAAAAAATCTTGAAATTTGGAGAGGATCTTACTTGAGTGATTTCCAAACACAAAGAAAAAAATTGCAAAAAAATGCTACCATTTTTGAGATATAGTTAACCTTCACAATTAGGGTTTTGTTGTAGTTTTGGTCGAGATCAAGCTCTAATACCACTTGTAATGAAATTACTTAGATATATTTGAATATCAACAACAATAAAACACAAAAGAACACCAAAATATAAAGAAATGATCTCAATATGCAAGTAGAATGACTTAGCCACTTCAAGGGGGAAACCTCCAAACCATACAATAAGACTCAAGTGCTCAATATGATGATAATATTCTACTCTCTAACTCCTATATATACTTTAATATATTATACAAATCCCTAAGGCCAACCCACTAAGCATATGAAAGAATAAATAATTTTGATATGACATGATAAGAGATTATGTTAGCCACAAGTTAGCTATCCATATCTCGATATATGAACTAGGGTTAAAGGCGTGGCACACACATTTGCATAATAAAATTTATTTAGTGTTGGGTGGTGTCACATGTTTTCCTTAATGTTTTAATATAATATTAGATAGGATTCGGATACATAAGATTTGTGTTGTTGCATCATGCTCAAATGTTGTTCATGATTTAATAATGGCACACACTTCTTAAAAACCTTGTAATTATATTTTTAATAATAAATGTAAGAGGGTCAAATTGGTGGTTATTTTCAAATTGGATTTACATTAATTATTCAATGCATCTAACCATATACATATAATAAAATTTGAATATAATTGTAGAAAATAATATTTTTGAAGTAATAATTATTAACAAGAGGGAGGTTTAAAATCTTGAAAATTTAAAATGAACAAAGAACCTTAACTAGAACCATAACACTCTTTATTTGATACGGATAGAATCATGGTATTATGGTTTTAGGAAGTATTTGTAAGAGTGAATTTGTTTCTATAACTATGTTTGTCTACTTGAGCTCAAAACCTTACCCGTTTTCCATAATTTTGTATGGATCTCTAAGAAATAACTCTTTCTCATTATAACCCTAATGTAGCAACAACACATTAAAAAAATTAATAAATAATGAGAATGTTTAAATGACATGTGTCATTTCTCCAATATTCATGTTCCCCGATGAAAATAAATATTTGAAATTGACACACTAAGTAAAGTGCTAACTAGTAAATGAGAAAATATAATAGTGTGCCCCACTTTTTGGCATCAAGGAGCATGAGATAATTATGTTCTCTCGATTAAAAACTTGACTTGAGTTATTTGAAATTAATGAAAACATATATAACTTCTTATCTTATATATAAAGTTGTCCTTGAAATGTCTATTTGCACTGAAAAAAATTGGTGTTTCATGATGTCCTCCTCGATTGGATTTATTAAACTTAATTTTGATGGAGCTATAAAGGAAAAACCTGGTTTGGCACGTAAGGGTTGAATTGGTAGATTTATATGGGATGATAATTCCAATCATTCCTAGATTTGTTATGGTCAATATGCATCCTTCCCTCGGTATTAATTTAGGACAATGTTTAGGTTCACAAATAATGTAACTTTGTGGTCTATGAAGAAGGTACTTTGTAAACATGACACCCTTATAGGTCATTTGGATGTATGGTTTCTAGAATATTATATCTCACACACAAATTCTTGAAATTGTTGAGAAGGAAGCAAAACATTATTTTTACAAGTGTCTCTTGAGGTGGTCTACAAACAACAAAGTTAGAGGCAAAGTCTTGTTGACCCTCTTCCTCATCTCTATCTTAATCAAACACGATAATATGAAATTTTCATTTGATATACCCTTGACATTTTGCTAATAGGTAAAATGGGTTGACAAGATCTTTTTTATCAGTGCTAGGGCCCTCTCCTAGAAAAATTTAGAAAAAAATATCATATACAAAGATGGATGTGCATTCGTCTTTTTCCAAAACATTTAAATTTTGTTAACTATTTTTAGAAAAATATAAGTACTTTGAAAATCATTTTTTTCACCGACGTAGATGGTGTGAGGGTTCTCAAAAAATATCCACCTATATCTCATATCCCATAAAATATGCATGGAAAAACAAGTTAGAAAGAAAGATAACATACATTGATATAAAGATCGAATGAACGTAGATTTTGAATGAAACAAAGCTTTGGGATATCTTATTTAGAGAAATAAAAACATCGATGATCATCAACCATTCAACCTTCTACACAACATATAGACATGACAAATCCTCCATGTACTATAAATCAACACTTAGGTCATACCTTCGATCATCATGACAATCACAATTTGTACACCGTTATTATGGTTACTCATCCATAATCATGTTTTGTTGAACATTAAGCTCGCATCTATACTCTTCTCTTAAGCACTCAGAGTTCCCCAAAACTTGAACTACTTTCCTAAGGCAATTGAATCTACTTATATAGTCATTCATGCCACCTCCTAAGACTCCTAATTTTACGAAATTCAAATGAAAGGACCAAAGGACCCCATTTGTTTATTGTATAAAATTCTTTAATATTAATTTTTTTAACTTTGAACAAAGGCCCACAAACAACCAATTTCCCTTCTCTTAAACTTATGCCTTCAAATATTCAATTATTCCAAGTTCGCGGCTTGAACAAGATTGGACAAACAATATTGTGCACTTGGCACATACATTACATAGGAAAGCGCACACTCAACAAACATTATGCAATGGACTTGCACACTCAACAAAATACAACATTGTACTCCACTACTCATCATCAACATATTTCCTCAATGTGCAACCTACATAATACTCCTGTATGCAAACCTAACTAATTCAAAATTATTCAACCATTTTTCATTGATACGATATTTCTTGTGAACCTCGATGCTCTTGCATCAACCCCACAATGGGACACACTCATTGTAATGCAAGTACTCAAATGTCATCAATTTCAATGACCAAATAAATACAACAATAAATGTTATATACTTTTTAAATTTATATAAATGTTTGTAATTGTTTTTGCACAAAAATACTTTTTTATTATCAAAATTATGTCCTAAATTTATTAATGCACCTATGTATTTATAAACATATTGAATTCAAATTAAAAATATGAACAAAATGGAAAGAGAGAAATATTAAAAAGGAAAGAGAAATATGAGAATAAAGAGAATAATAGATGGCAATATATTAGAAAAGGAATAAAAATAAGGAACATGTGTCAATAAGAACTTAATCTAAACTAATAATCTACAAACACATAAATGTACTAGAACAATGTAAAATTATAATAAATATCATATACGAAATCTACATGTCTAGTTCATATATTAACTTTTAAATGTCTTTATAGGAACTATTATTGTATTGATTAAGTTATAATATTTTGAAATACAAATATTAACAATAGTTATTTCTTAAAATCTACCAAAAAAGAAAATAAAATGAAATACTAGATAGAGTGACCACCAACTTACAAAGTGCTTCAACACTTACAATTAACTGTCTTTCTAAATTTTACATTTACATTATATTGGTTAAGTTTTATGCATATAAATTTTTATTTTAATCAAAGCTTAGATGGTATATTGGAAAGGAAAATGGTTGTGTTGGATTACACTAAAGAAATTAATTATTCATATTGAAAAATTAATTAATTAATCTTAAAAATTTGATCCATTTTGTATTTATAATTTCTTAATATTATTTTACTTTTCTTAAATGTTTACATTTTTTATTTCAAAATTATTAGATATATATATATATATATATTTCAAAGAGTATATATAAGATATTTTTAACAAACTTTTAGATCGGGTTAAATAAAAACACTTTTATTACAATACACTTTAAAATTCTAACATTTTACTTCATTTTCTAACTACGAATTACTTACAAATAAAATGGAAAAATGTTAAATGGAGGTTGAGCTACAACCCATAATCAAGATTAATATAAATGTTGTGTAAATCTCTCGAGAGCTCAAAAAAACCTACAAAGTACACACATGTCGTTTCTATTTAATTTTTCTTTAACAATAACAAATTTATGTTAAATTTTACAATTCATATATACTTGTTATGACCTACTTACTTTAAATTGATTTAATGTTAATTATTTTAAAACAATTTCATTCTAATTATTTTACAATAATACAATACTAAATACTTTTAAACAATTCAACAATTCAATATTAATGTAGAAGCATTACTACTATGTTTCGATATGCTTGTAATACTTATAATTTATTATTATTTAAAACATTTCAAATATAATGAATTAATTTAGATTTTAAAGATTAGAAAGGTTGACATCAATAAAGACGACAACACATTACATATTCTATGAGAAAATTTAAGGAGGAATGCTAATACAAAAGGCAAGGGCTAAATTTGATAATTATATATTTGTATTTATATTTTTAATCCTAAAATACAATAAAACCTTTAAAAGATTATATTTAATGTTAGTAAAATTTTGTAGACATCTAAAATGTCGACATTATTGATTAGATTAATCATCTCGCATCATCACTATTTAAAAGCCATATAATAATTAATCACAAGATTAATTATTATTAATCCATTTTATCATATTTACCCTTTATCATTTATCCCATCATTCCATCATTAATCCTCTTAATTCATTATTTTATCCCATCTTATCATTAATCACTTTTATTTCATTATTATATCATATTATCCTATTATCCCATTAATAATCCCTATTAACATTTTCTAGGAATTTAATATTCCTACATCTACCTACCCACCTACCCTACACATCCCTACACCTAGCCTTTCCATGTAACCTCACCTCTAATCATCTTTATTAACCTAATCTAATTCTAATCCTAATCACATGCTCCACCTCTAAATCTAGAGGCTTTTATTTCTAGAAGCCTCTCTAACTTTCTCCTTCTATTGAATTTTTAATTCAATGGAAGCTTCTTCCCTCCATGAATTTTGAATTCAAATTCTAGAGCCTTCCACTCTAGAATCCTCTAATCCTCACATGTATTCTCCACCATTGATCCAAATCCAACATGGCTTCATCCTAGCCATTGAATCCTCCACCCCTCAACTATAAATTGAGCTCTCCTCCTCCATGAGAACCAAGTCATAGAATCCATAACAAATATCTATCAATTTTTCTCATCAATCATCCATTTTCATCTTCAATCACTTGATCAATCCATTCCTTCAACCCAATCTATCATCATCTTTAATAAAACAATCCAAAGGCAATCAAGGGGATGTGTTGCCCAAGTGACTCCACCAACATTTGAAGCAATCAACAATCAATCAAGAGCAAATCCAACACATCAAAGGAGGAGATTTACAACTTGTAGGTAAGTGCAGGTATTTTTCTCTCTCCCTCTTTCAATCCATTGCTCTATCTGAGGTTTTATTTTAGAAGATTACATTAGAGAATCAATTTTGTTTGTTTTCTCACTTCATCAAGCATTCTTCAAGTTACTGAGGAGGTGTTGCTCGCGTGTCTCCACCAACATCTGAAGCAACAATCAATCAAGCAAGATAAAATCCAACACATCAAATGAGGAGATTTACAACTTGTAGGTAAGTGCATGTATTTGTCTCTCTCACCCTTTCAATCCATTGATCTATCTAAGGTTTTATTTGAGAAGATTAGAGTAGGAGAACAATTTGTTTGTTTTTTCTTGCATTCAAAAGATAGTATTTTATTGCATTACATTTAAGTTCCCACTATGGGGATTACCACCCATTTTTAATCATTTGCCATCTTGTTTGATCCCTTGAACATGTTGTCAAGTTTCAAGAAGTTTCGTTGCCATTTACCCCTTCAAATTTACAATTTTCGGGCTCAAATTTTGTTTCCAACACGAAACAACGCCTTTACTCGTGTATTGGAGCACTGTGCACATATAATGGAACATTTTCTTTGAAATGGAACCTTTTCCCTAAATTTTTTCCTATGCACAAACTTTGACACCTATCTTTGAGACTTTAGAGCCTTTGTTCTAACACTAAAACATTGTTTTTTGCATGTTTTTGGCATTTTTCCGCTTTTTTCATACTTCAACGCTTATACACACAAAATGGTGTCTTTACCCGAAAAGGTGCATTTACCCTGAAATGATGCCTTTTCCTAAAGTAGTGCCCATGCAAAAACTTTTGTGCCTTTCTTTGAGACTTCAAAGCCTTTGTTCCAAAGCACTAAAACCTAGTTTTTGCACCTTTTCTATATTTTGGAGCCTTTTCCATACTTTGGCACTAAATTACCTTTTTCTCGTAATTTAAAGTTTTTACACTAAAATATAGTATGGAAAACCCAGTCTTTTGTCATACATTGATGCCTATGCACAAAATGACACCTTTTCTCTAAAGCGACACCTTTTTTGTATTTTGGAGCCTTTTCCATACTTTGGCGCCTATGTCCTATCAATTAGTGCTTTAGCGAAACACATTTTTTTCTTACAACTAATGATCTAACCTTGTTTTCAAGTGTTCTTGGTGGTTTTTTGCAGGTCTAACATTCTATTTTTGCAGGTTTATTGCAGCAACAAGGGGAGATTCCATCCATTTTGATATTTATCTAACCTTTTTTTTATTGTAGGATTGAAAACTACTAATCCTTTTGTTTTGCAGCTCGTTTAGTCCAAGATATTGGGTTCAAAAATCAAACTACTAACCCTTGTTTTGTAGGGCCTCCTCTTGAAGACCCAATCATCAAACTACTAATCTTTATCATTTCATTTTATCATCTTTTATCTTACATTTATCATTTATCATTTTCCTTTTTTTACATTGTTGCTTGTTCATCCCGGAGGCAAAACCATGTATGCTCTCCTCTCGTGTCCTAGGACAATCTTGAGGATCAAAAGTGACTAGCCTTCCCAATTTTTCTTTTGTAGGGGCAACGTGACGTGGAAGTGATATCCATGCACTTGTCATAGTCCTAGGGGTCTCGTGATTGTGGGCTTCATCTCCACGCACGCAGTACACACCCGTGTTACGACGAGGTATACAAATTCTTGGACAACTATCATTATTGGCTAAACACTTACTTGCTTTAAGAGTGGTGTGAAACGAGGGGCTTCCACATCCTAATACCTAGGCCTTAGACAACATCCTTATAACACATAATTGGGTCCCACGTGCATCGCAAGGTATATCGGGATGCCCCTACTAAACCTGTATAAACTAGATTAGGCTATCATTTGGTCGCATGTCGAGCTATAGTGCAAGGAGGCCACAACCCCTAAGATTACTCGCTAGTCGACTACACATTGACACATAGGTAGAGAGCCAATTGTGGCACCATTTTTGATGTGTGGAATTGAAAGCAGGCTATAGCTTGATTGCAAACCCACTTGACTAGTTAGGATGTGTGTTGCATGTTTGTCCTTAACCATCCCATTACTTTAAAATTTTAATCAATAAAACATCATCATAATTAATCATCCTAAATCACACAATCCAAATCATAATCCCATCACCATTAATCATAATCCAAAACTCATCACCCACACATCTTATCAAACCATGGATTTTAATCCCACATCCCCATCCTATTCAAACCAACATCCAAACCCCTACCTCTTTTCTAAATCCATTAACAAAACTATCCCATCATCTCCCACCTATCAAAGTCAACCATCATGATTTGACCATGAAGTCCCACACACTATCCAACACCTTAATAAACAAATCTCAAATCTCACATCCTACCTCAATCAATCCCTCCTTGTCATCCAAATCAACCATCCCATGTTGATCCTAACATCCTAAAAAGCACTTAACAACTCAATCATCAAATATCTGATCTTAAGTCATGTATCAACCAATCAACTCCTAAACCATCATCTCCCAACCAACCCCATCCAAAATTTCCCATTCCTACGATCCCTACCCCTCACCCCATTAAATTCATCTTTGAGGAACCCATATCATCTCAATCCACACCCCAACCTAATCAACATAAACCACTAACCCCACAAGCCAATTTCATCAACTTTGACAACATCGTTAACTTTGATCTAGAGCAAGAGGACCTCCTTTATGTCCTTGCTAATCTAGTCACCAATCCCAAGCCCACACAACCATCTCAAATTCCAAACTCAAAATCCCCTATCAATCATCATGACCTACACCTTCCTTCCACCAAAGCTTATGCATATAATCCACCTTCATCCAAAATATCAACTCCTAAATCCAATCATTGTCAAACCTACAATCGAGTCCCATACATGTATCAACAACAATCCCAACCACTTAATCCAAAATTATTATCCCCACATCTCATCTTAGTCCTCCATCCTCGTCATCTTCATCACCCTAATCCAATCCTACATAATTTCTCCTAGATAGTCCCACATCCTCTAATCCACCATCAAATTCAGCCTATGGGCCTATTTCATCCCCGCATCACCTAAGCCCAATACTATCTCATCCACTGTGACTTATACGTCACCCTCCTCCTCTTCTACCCTAATCCTAAACCATCCAATGTGGCTCCTATGCCACCCTCATCATCTTCATCCATGTCTAATCATATCTTAACCCCTTCATCACCTAAACCTAACACTATCCTATCCTCTAATCCCATTTCATCTCCATCGTCCCCCAATCCTAAAACTTCTAATGTGACTCTGAATCACCAACTCCCAAACCTAACCCTCTCCTCACACCATCTCCTACCCAATCTAATGAGGCTCACATGCCACCATCATCCTCTAAATCCACAAAATCTAATGAGCCTCATTAGATTGGGTAGAGATGGTGGAGATCACCAAAATCATATGTCACAAACTCTTTTCCAACATCACCAAAATCCAATATGACCCACATATCACATCCCTCCCATTCATCTAAATCTACCCCATCCCCTTCATCTACATCTATTAATCTTAATCCAAAATCATCTACCTCAAAACCACGTACTCAACTAATCCAAAATCAACCACATCTACTTCGTCCTTCAAGCCCAAACCATCCACTTCAGCCCCCAAGCCTAACCCATCCCCTTAATACTCTAAGCCACACCAATCCAATCCAATCCAAAACCTAAATCTAAATCAACCAAAACATCTCATTAACTACATAATCTTGCACCATTACTTCCTACTCCTCCACACCATTTAACCCAAACCACTTCACTCCTTTAGGAGAATCCTCTACCACCATCTTCCATCATCTAAAACCATCAACATGATCATATATCCACCCATCAAATCACATGATCAAAACCTTCCCAAACCATCTTGGTATCGGGAACATTACTATGGTGACTTCCATCGCACCCATAGACATTCAACTAATTGTAACATGTAATTTCGATCTTATGTCCAAAACCTCATAAAATAAGTAATTCTAATTCGTGTATCTATTTATCTACCACCTTTCCATCCCAATCCTCTCCCTAACCATCTTCCACCATCCAAATCCCACTTGACATCGAAACATCTTCAACTATCCAAATCTCATCGTACATCCACACATCCCTCACCAATTAAAAACCAAAACAAATCTCACCTCCCATCCTTTGATAAGTCTGCCTTCTTAGCGGATGCTAAAAATACAACCCAGGTCTCATGATGGCCACATGGCACAATCTTTCCCATCCACTTCATATCCTATAGCCAAAAATATGTTCGTTAATATTAAACATCGAGGCAAAGGCTTGGGTGTCCATGAACAAGGAATTCACGAATCCATCTCCCTCCATTAGAATCCAGGACGTTTAGGCTTAGGTTATAAACCTAAACCCATTTCTACCACTCTTTTGATCCCACCATCCTAACCACTCAACCCAATCACAAATCATTCAATCCCCTACAAATACCAAACACCTAAAAATGGATTCAACACACAATTTGTTGCCTACGCATTGAGATGTTCATTCCTTCCCACTCATCCTCCTTTCATCTAGCATCCAAATACCTTTACATCTAATCCATTCCTATCATCACATCCATTCATATCCTTTTCCAATCCATTCATTTGAACACTTGATCAACTTGTTCACACATGTTAGTACCTATTATAACCGTGTGAATTTGATCTATCATTACCTCCAACATTCAAGCACAATTTTCCTCATAAAGATCCACACAATTTAACACACTTAATCAACTTGTGGTGAAGACCCTTGGGCATTCCTATTGACACTCTAGCCAATGTCATCTCCACACTCCCCCATCGAGCCACTAGTGATTCTTAACCGCTTAAGAGTTCTCAAGAGAGTGGAACATTTTATGCAAAAAAATCCAAATATAAAAAAGCAAAAAAGTCATATCAAAAATGAATATACCAAATAAAATCTGCCTCAAGACTCTCTCTAGGGTGTTTCCAACATCTCTACCGAGGCTATGGATGCCTGTCTCGGCAAGAGAGAAATGTTGTGACAAGAATCGGATGCATCTCCGTCGTGGCTATGGACGCTTTAGCTAGCAGGTGGAGAAATGCATGACTTAGCCTTTATTTCACCCTCCATCCACCTATTTGACTTTATCACTCCATATACATTGGCTAGTTTGTCTTCACATATAACCCATTAAGTATTCACTTGCGGTAATTAACCATCACAATCAAACACACTTTAATCTCGTAGAGAGAGAGAGGGCTTGCATGTTGCCGGGTTGTGTCCCTAATATTTCACCCCGAAATTTGGGACTACCCCTTTTTAAAAAATCATTATTTTTGATGTAATGGGTCATTTTGTGTTTATTTTGCCTGTAGTTGTTTGTTTGCATTGTTCTAAGGTATCCCCAAAGAGTCATAAAAGCCAATTTTGACAAATACCCACATGTTAAAGCTCACTCAATTCCTTCATTAGACCTTGTCTCATAAGCGTTTTATTTATTTATTAAATAAAAAAATTTATTTTAAAAATAGATTGAGCTAAAATTGGAGGATTTAGGTTATATAAAACACTTCACCCCATCATTATTACCCCAAAACATTCTCCCGTGGGGAAGAATTTTTGCATATCACTAATTAGAGAATTGTTTTTAGAATTACCCGCAACTTCTTTTGTTTTTTTTTTATTTCTTTTTGTTTGTGTTTTGGTTTGTTTTCTCCAGAAATTCCCATAGCCTATTCATTCTTCCTGTCAGACCTTTCCCCAAGCCTAGGGTTTTGAAAAGCTATCCAATATTTTTAATTACTAATATGTCTAAAGGTGATCAAAGCTCAGGATTCTTTCAGGAGATTACAAGAAGTTGCTTGGTCCAAAAAGGTGCAAAAATGGATTTTATGAAAATAAGAAAAATATTGCCATCAATGCATAGAGCTCGAGAAAATATGCACTTTTAGAGAAAACGACACCTAAAACGGCCACGGAGTGAAAGTTATGGCACTTGCAAGTTTTGTTGCTACATCTTCCCAGACCCTTTCCAAAAAAATCCAAAAATGGAAATAAAATGTTGTTGATGAGTTTTCACGCAACTTTAAAAGCAGAAGTCATGCAAGTCACACTTTTTGGGAAGAGCAATTTCTTAATGCAAGTCGCACTTTTTGGGAAGAAGCTTTCTTCCATGCAAGTCACATTTTTTGGAAGGAGGGTTTTTAAGTGCCAATGGGAATTTTGGTGGTGGAAGGAAGGTGGGAATTTGGAGCCTTCCTAGAAGGTTGTTTTTTCCCATCATTAAAGTTAAATCACTTAAGTGCCAATGGGAATTTTGGTGGTGGAAGGAAGGTGGGAATTTGGAGCCTTCCTGGAAGGTTGTTTTTTCCCATCATTAAAGTTAAATCACTTAAGTGAAAGATGAGAATTTTAGAGCTATTTGGAAGGGTAAAAATTCCCACTTCCTTGCCTTCTTATTTTTAACATGACTTCTAGCCAAAAAGTGTGACCCATTCTGGCATAGCTAAATGCCTAAAAGCTGATTTTTTTAATTGTCGGGAAGCATCCAGTTTTGGCGCCTAGGGTTGGAAAGGCTTCCTTTTTATTATTTTGGCTATCTACATGTTGATGTGAGTGCACAGGTGAATAAAATAATATTTTTAACTTGCTTGGCATGCAAGAAAAGTCTAAAAATAGAGGGCAACAGGCTTTATAATCAGATCTCGGTGAAGAAATTAGATATTCATGCTATGGACTGCATACTTGTCTGAATTATTTGTAGGAATACTTCACTGGTGCTCATATTGGTGAAAAGAAGACGAAGTCAATGTCTGATACATTGAATATATCTTCAGAATCAGAGGAAGAAATAGATCCAGCTCTCATAATTGCAAAGGCTTCCAGAAAAATTCATCCTCTTGTTTCTAACGCAACCCAAGTGGAAGTCATTGCATGGAAAATTCCTTCCAGGAGCTTGTGCATGTGCTCCCAATCTTCTAGTTGAAGCCTTCATTGAATTTACTTGTATTTTCCTTCACCCAGTGCTTTCTAGAATTTAAAATTGCTCATATGCAATTAAAAATAAAAGATGATGAGTTTTGTCTAATTTTTTTTACGACAAGCATTGCAGACCGATGCACGTCTTGGAGAAAAACTACAAAATCTTCAAGGATAAGAGGGAATACAGGTCAGAGGCAACACCTGCAAATAAAATCACAGTCATTGCTTCCAGATCCAGTTTGGTGAGAATCAAAGGAAATGATTCAACAACATATGGGAGAAAAAGGCATCTCAGATTCAAGGTAGAGATATCATTCATTGCTAAAGTGAATGAAGCGAATGCAATACAGGTTGGATCAACATGCAGAGTATGGAAGAAGAACAAGACTGAGAGTGTTGCAACTTTCTTCTAATTTCTTCTTCTTTCTCTTATTTTCTCCGACAAAACAATTGAGCAATCAATTAAAAATCATAGTTTTGCGAGCTCCAAGCATGTAGATTGATCCAGGAAAATCATAAAAATGACTAAGTCCTAGTCCTAGGGGCATCGGGACATTTGGGACATCTAGGCGCGGATCGACTAAAAAGCCTCCAGCAGCGGCCCGTGAAGCAAAGGGACATCTGGGACGTAAGTACGCGGCGGACGCGAAAGCTCGAGATCGGCCGAAAAGGAGAACTTTCGCACTAAGCTCGCCGGGACATTTGGGACAAAGATACGCGAACCCGGCGGTTCGGTAAATGAGAACAAACATCAGTCCGAGGCAAATGGGACATCCGGGCCGCGAGGACGCGATCGGCCGGATCGGGTGAATCGGAAGAATTTGTCCGTGAAGCATTGGGACATTTGGGATAAATGGACGTGAACGGCCGATTCGGCCAAGCAAGAAACTTCAAAGACAAGGGAAAAATGGGACGAAGGGGCGCGGGACGTGGATCGCCGAAGGAGTCGAGAACCAACCAGATCACGACACATGTCACAAGGAGAAAAGTCAAAAGGTCAAAGGGCTAATTTTGAGGGGTCAGCCCGAGCAATCAAAAGAGGACACGTGTCTATGGAGCGGGGAATGCGGAGCTCGGGAAGGAGTTAGAGATTTTGGCATGAGTTTTGGCCGAAAAGCTAAAAGCCAAGTGTCTCGCCCTGCGCCCGTCGGCCAATCAATGCATGCCACGTGTCCAAGTTTAAGGGGCCCTGACAAGGAAATTTCAAAAGAAATCCCACCGAAAGGCAGAGGAGAGAGAATCACGTGACCAATCAATGCGTGCCATGTGTCATCCAAGTGGCGAGTGCGGGAAAGATTTCAAAACACGTTACCGCTGCTTTGTGCCCTAAAACTTCAGACCTCCATAACTTTCGATCCAGAGCTCGGATTTACACGTTCTTTATATCAACGAAAAGCTTATGAAATTCTCTACATGATTCTGGGATCAATCTCGAATTTTGGTGTAGTCTGGAGAGAGAAAATTGAGAAACGGCTCTGATGCATGATCATGGCCAGAAGCGACGTTTCAACAACCAGTTTTAATGCACATGGGTCACATTCTTCTTCAACATGGCCAGAAATGATGTCTCAACCACTGATTGTAATGAAGAATGTGTTTTGGTCAATGGTTGGGCTGCTTACACGTTTTCCTATGTTTTCTGTCTCCTGGGCTCGACCCATGCATTGTATAAAGCCAGATTTGGCTCATTTTAAAAGGGGACATAACAAGTTGTTCATCTTTTCTGCTCTGCCCTCCCTTCTTTTCTTCTCTAGGGTTGAAAATGGAGCTCAAACCTCCTCCCTGCTCTGTAATGGCATTTTTGCCTTTTACTAATGAAATGATGTTCTGTGCAAACTTCTGGAGCAACAAAAAACGTGTTTTGTGATGCATCTGTCCATCCTTGCTCGTTCTTCGCTTGTTTTCCTCTTGCCTCTCTTCATTGCAGGTATTTGTGCATGTTTGAATGTTCATTGCAGGTCTGGAGCTGTGTTCATGGAGTTTTGGGACATTTTTCACGTGTGAAATCTATCCTTGGGCGTGATGCATCTGTCCATCCTTCCCATTGCTCACCTCTCTTTGTCCCATGGCGAGTTTTGATAGAGGTTCAACATTCTCCTTCTCGGTGTATCTTTGTTTTAGTGTAGGCTTTTGTTGTTTTCCCCTTCTCTCTCTCTCTCTGTCTCCTTGGCATGGTTAGATTAGGATTAGATTAGCTTGCTCGCACTGGAATAGCTTGTGGCGGGTAGTTTAGGAGCAGGAACCACCTTCTCTGGAGATTCCTTTCTCATTTTACTGTGTCCACACACGGAGAAAGGATTCAATTATGTGCAATCACACCTTTGGACGCCCGAGTGATCAATCTAGAAGCCGATCTACATCCGGGGTGCTTTGTGATTTTGCACTAGCTTGGCACGCACGGTGGGACCTTAGAGGTCTTCCACTTCATCTTTTGCGAGTTGGTGTGTTCTGTGAAGATTTGACCTTTGGAGGCACTTGCAAACACATCCGCGACTCCATCGATCAATGAACCCATTTCTCTCGAGCTTTGAGACCGTTTCCATCCATTTTCATCCATCTTTCTTTCCATCCCTTTCATTCTTTTCCATTCCATGAAGTTGTGCAATCATGACTTCATTTCCATCATGGAATTCACATCAACAACAAAGAATATATTCCATCTCCAACATGTTTTACAAATCCTCCAAATCAACATTTTGAGCAGATTCAAGATCGTATGCATACCCATATGAGAGCAAAGCAGTGCAAAGTCGGTTTGGCTATGGAGCTTTCCAAGAGCAAGAGTATGCATACAATAAAGACCATCGAGATCAAGATGTTGGTCTCTGTTGGAGAAAATCCAAAAGATGGAGGTAAACATAGTGCGATCCAGTGGCTCGAGCACGGATGAGAGCATTTGGAATCGGTTCGGAGCACCCTGTCCATGGGTGGGACCTTTTCCAAGGCATTACAGCCCTCAGGAGAAGCTTGACTTCATGATTGCAACGCTGCCTTTGCTTGCTAAGTGGATTGAAGAAATAGAGGTGTATGAGAGGAGTATTCAACAACCTTGTCAACGGGTAAGCACACCTTCTCACGCCTTTTCTTTTCCTCTTTCCCAATCTGTTTCATCTCAGCAGTGTCAAGCTTTAAACTCTCCATCTGCTGTCCCAAGTGTTGAATCCATCCCTCCATCCCCTAGCCTTCCACCACACCTCAGTTCTTCTTTCCTTTTTCCTTCCAAACAGTCATTCCCTCCACAAGAGCTAACAGAAATACCCCCTCCTCCAAAGAAACAAGAGGTTTCACCGCCTCCACCACCACACAAAATTGTAAAATCAGTTGAGTTACAACCCATCCCTCCTCTTGCATTCCCAAATCCATGTTGGGAGGATGAAAATCAGAATGCCAGTCAAGGAAAACAACAGCAAAAAGAGAGGCCAAACAAAGATGAAGAAATTCAAAGTCTGAAGAGTTGGGCTCTTAGATTTGGGATGACAAAGATCCCCTTAATGGTTAAACCTACAGAAGAGGCTGAGGTTGAAAAAATGGTGGTCAGGACTGATTTTGTTGCACAATCAGCCATAAAGGAAGAAAGCTCAGAAGAAGATCTTGCAGTCCCAACTTGTCCTCAAAGTGAGATCGAAGAGTTTGACTTGACAAACTTCATGCTGGAGGAAGAGTTCAATCAAAAGCAAGATTGTCTTCAAACATTGGAGGAAGGAGAAGCTGCTCTAAATCCAAAAGAAGAGGAGCACATTCTAGTTGTGGGGGAGAAAAGTGCAGATCCAAGAGCTCTGAGCACAAAGCAGGCTACAGGAGAACCTTCAGTTCTTCTTTCTACTTCACCTCTCTCAAGTTCCAGTGCTGAAGAGGAGTTTGACCTCTCAAACTCAATGTTGAAGGGAGAAAGAAACCATGGTGGTCAAGTTACAGATCAAGAAGACACCATGGAGGAAGTTGAGCATTTGCAGCAGGACAACAATGAGGCAGTTTATCTATCAGATTTGGAGGACTGTTTTGATGGAGAAGAGCCGGTTGAGTTTCCACCATTCTCTCTTTCATCATCCACATTCCAAACACAAGAGTCTCTGTTGTCTGAAGGAGAACATTCATTTGCAGCAACTGCATCTTATAACAGCTCTTCGGAATCAAGATTGGAAGATTTTAATCTTTCATGTTCTTCATTGGAGGAAGAGAAAGGGCAGAAGGGTTCTACCATTGCTTCCACACCATCCATTCAAGGTCTACAAGAAGACTCCATTCTTGGAGTTGAAAATCAGAGCTATGGGCATATCAAACTGATCAGACCTTGCCCAATCAGGTATTTGGCTTCATTGGAGCCAAAGGAGAAGTCACAACCAGTCATGCTTGCTTCTGAGCATGAGGGTGAGCTACAAAGTATCAAGGATCAGCTGTCATACCTCTTCAACCCAAATGCAGAACAACTAAAAGAGGTATTGAATTTTCCTTCAGCTGATACCTTGATGATTTGGGTGGAAGATCAACTTCTTGTTGATTTCCCACTCATCCTAATAGCCATGATCAGCTCCAAATCAATTGCATGGCTGCCACTTTTGAGAAAGGGAAGCTATTTCTCACAACCAATTGCAGGGTTTGTTTAGCTTGCCTTTGCTCCAGTTAGAGTAGAGTAGGTAGGTTTGCTTTCAGTAGAAGAAGTGCTTGTGCACACTCTGCATGTTTCATTTTGGAGCATGTATGATTTTCAGTTCTGTACATAGTTTTGTTGTCTTTGGTTTTGCTCTTCGCACGATTCGTTTGATGGCATTTTGGTGAGAACAACTCCATGTCCGGTGGGATTCAAGTGGCTTAGAGGGAAGTTTTCAAAGTTCGAGATCGGTTTCGAGCTTGCTTATGACTCCATGCCCAATGGATTGCTTGAGTCACGATCATTCATCTAGCAGCGAGATGACCCCACCGAGTCGCTTAACCGTTGTCAAAATTTCCGCCTGGGGTAAATTTTGATAACATGCATCGATTTTGCGCAGTTCAAGCATGTAGATTGATCCAGGAAAAATCATAAAAATGACTAAGTCCTAGTCCTAGGGGCATTCGGGACATTTGGGACATCTAGGCGCGGATCGGCCGAAAAGCCTCCAGGCGGCCCGTGAAGCAAAGGGACATTTGGGACAAGTACGCGGCGGACGCTGGAAAGCCGGATCGGCGAAAAGGAGAACTTTCGCACTAAGCGCTTTGGGACATTTGGGACAAAGATACACGAACCGGGTTCGGTTACGGTGAAATGAGAACAAGCAACCAGGAGGCAAATGGGACATCGGGCCGCGAGGATGTGAATCGGCCGAGATCGGGCGAAGGAAGAATTTGTCCGCGAAGCATTGGGACATTTGGGACAAATGGACGCGAACCGACCGATTCAGCCAAGCAAGAAACTTCAAGACAAGGAAAAATGGGACGAAGGGGACGCATGGGGACGCTTGGATCGCCAAGGAGCCGAGAACCAACCCAGATCATGACACGTGTCACAAGGAGAAAAAGTCAAAAGGTCAAAGGGTGAATTTTGAGGGGTCAGCCCAAGCCAATTAAAAGAGGACACATGTCCTATGGAACAGGGAATGCGGAGCTCGGGAAGGAGTTAGAGAATTTGGCATGAGTTTTGGCCGAAAAGCTAAAAGCCAAGGTCTGCCCCGCGCCCCTGTCGGCCAATCAATGCATGCCACGTGTCCAAGTTTAAGGGGCCCACAAGGAAATTTCAAAAGAAATCCCACCGAAAGGCAGAGGAGAGAGAATCACGCGACCAATCAATGCGTGCCACGTGTCATCCAAGTGGCAGAGCGCGGGAAAGATTTCAAAACACGTTTTCACTGTTTTGTGCCCTAAAACTTCAGACCTCCATAACTTTCGATCCAGAGCTCGGATTTGCACGTTCTTTATATCAACGGAAAGCTTATGAAATTCTCTACATGATTCTGGGATCAATCTTGAATTTTGGTGTAGTCTGGAGAGAGAAAATTGAGAAATGGCTCTGACGCATGATCATGGCCAGAAGCGATGTTTCAACAACCAGTTTTAATGCACATGGGTCGCATTCTTCTTCAGCATGGCCAGAAGTGATGTCTCAACCACTGATTGTAATGAAGAATGTGTTTTGGTCAATGGTTGGGCTGCTTACATGTTTTCCTATGTTTTCTGTCTCCTGGGCTCGACCCATGCATTGTATAAAGCCAGATTTGGCTCATTTTAAAAGGGGACATAACAAGTTGTTCATCTTTTCTGCTCTGCCCTCCCTTCTTTTCTTCTCTAGGGTTGAAAATGGAGCTCGAACCTCCTCCCTGCTCTGTAATGGCGTTTTTGCCTTTTACTAATGAAATGATGTTCTGTGCAAACTTCTGGAGCAACAAAAAATGTGTTTTGTGATGCATCTATCCATCCTTGCTCGTTCTTCGCTTGTTTTCCTCTTGCCTCTCTTCATTGCAGGTATTTGTGCATGTTTGAATGTTCATTCAGAGGTGCAGAGGTGTGTTCATGGAGTTTTGGGACATTTTCTCGTGTGAAATCTATCCTTGGGCTCGTGATGCATCTCGTCCATCCTTCCCATTGCTCACCTCTCTTTGTCCATGGCGGTTTTGATAGAGGTTCAACATTCTCCTTCTACGGTGTATCACCGTTTTAGTGTAGGCTTTTGCTGTTTTTCCCTCTCTCTCTCTCTCTATCTCCTTGGCATGGTTAGATTAGGATTAGATTAGCTTGCTCGCACTTTGGAATAGCTTGTGGCGGGTAGTTTAGGAGCGGGAACCGGCCTTCTCTGGAGATTCCTTTCTCATTTTACGGTGTCCCACACTGGAGAAATGATTCAATGTTGTGCAATCACACTGGATGCCCGAGTGATCAACCTAGAAGCCCGATCTACATCCGGGGTGCTTTGTGATTTTGCACTAACGAGTTATATAAAACACTTCACCCCATCATTATTACCCCAAAACATTCTCCCGTGGGGAAGAATTTTTGCATATCAGCTAATTAGAGAATTGTTTTTAGCAATTACCCGCAACTTCTTTTATTTTTCTTTTAATTCTTTTTGTTTGTGCTTTGGTTTGTTTTATCCAGAAATTTCCCTAGCCTATTCATTCTTCATGTCAGACCTTTCCCCAAGCCTAGGGTTTTGAAAAACTATCCAATATTTTTAATTACTAATATGTCTAAAGGTGATCAAAGTTCATGATTCTTTTAGGAGATTACAAGAAGTTGCTTGGTCCAAAAAGGTGCAAAAATGGATTTTATGAAAATAAGAAAAATATTGCCATCAATGCATAGAGCTCGAGAAAATATGCACTTTTAGAGAAAACGACACCTAAAACGGAGCCACAGAGTGAAAGTTATGGAACTTGCAAGTTTTGTTGCTACATCTTCCTGACCCTTTCCAAAAAAATCCAAAAATGGAAATAAAATGTTTCTGATGAGTTTTCATGCAACTTTAAAAGCATAAGTCATGCAAGTCACACTTTTTGGGAAGAGCAATTTCTTAATGCAAGTCGCACTTTTTGGGAGAAGCTTTCTTCCATGCAAGTCACATTTTTTGGAAGGAGGGTTTTTAAGTGCCAATGGGAATTTTGGTGGTGGAAGGAAGGTGGGAATTTGATGCCTTCCTAGAAGGTTGTTTTTCCCCATCGTTAAAGTTAAATCACTTAAGTGCCAATGGGAATGCTGGTGGTGGAAGAAAGGTGGTAATTTGGAGCCTTTACGGAAGGTTGTTTTTCCTATCATTAAAGTTAAATCACTTAAGTGAAAGATGAAAATTTTAGGGCTATTTGGAAGGGTGAAAATTCCCATTTCCTTGCCTTCTTATTTTAAACTTGAATTCTAGCCAAAAGTGTGACCCATTGTGGCATAGCTAAATGCCTAAAAGCTGATTTTTTTTAATTGTCAGGAAGCATCCAGTTTTGGCGCCTAGGGTTGGAAAGGCTTCCTTTTTTATTATTTTGGCTATCCACATGTTGATGTGAGTGCACATGTGAATAAAATAATATTTTAAACTTACTTGGCATGCAAAAAAAGTCTAAAAATAGAGGGCAACAGGCTTTATAATCAGGTCTCGGTGAAGAAATTAGATATTCATGCTATGGATTGCATACTTATCTGAATTATTTGCAGGAATACTTCACTGGTGCTCATATTGGTGAAAAGAAGACGAAGTCAATGTCTGATACATTGAATATATCTTTAGAATCAGAGGAAGAAATAGATCTAGCTCTCATAATTGTAAAGGCTTCCGAGAAAAATTCATCCTCTTGTTTCTAACGCAACCCAAGTGGAAGTCATTGCATGGAAAATTCCTTCCAGGAGCTTGTGCATGTGCTCCCAATCTTCTAGTTGAAGCCTTCATTGAATTTACTTGTATTTTCCTTCACCCGGAGTGCTTTCCAGAATTTAAAATTGCTCATATGCAATTAAAAATAAAAGATGATTAGTTTTGTCTAATTTTTTACGACAAGCATTGCACCGATGCACGTCTTGGAGAAAAACTACAAAATCTTCAACGATAAGAGGGAATACAGTCGAGGCAACACCTGCAAATAAAATCACAAATCATTGCTTCAGATCCAGTTTGGTGAGAATCAAAGGAAATGATTCAACAACATATGGGGGAAAAGGCATCTCAGATTCAAGGTAGAGATATCATTCATTACTAAAGTGAATGAAGCAGAAGTACAATACAAGTTGGATCAACATGCAGAGTATGGAAGAAGAACAAGACTGAGAGTGTTACAACTTTCTTCTAATTTCTTCTTCTTTCACTTATTTTCTCCAACAAAACAATTGAGCAATCAATTAAAAATCATAGTTTTGCAGTTCCAAGCATGTAGATTGATCCAGGAAAAATCATAAAAATGACTAAGTCCTAGTCCTAGGGGCAATCGGGACATTTGGGACATCTAGGCGCAGATCGAAGTAAAACCCCACAAATAGTTATTAAATTTCATATGTACTAGATTGATAAACATCTTACATGGGAGCCTCACCAAGTAAATGAGGGAGATTTATCTCACGATCGCTTAGGTTTTTAGTTATTCGGAAAATCTAACCAACACCTGTGTATTGCTTAGACCTTTGTCACACTTTTGTTTTAGTCCAACTCTTGCCTTACAACATGTGTCATTCGACTCATCTTTTTTTCATCACTAATGTCATCCATCACACCCACATCCTTTTTCCCTTAGGATCAAATATCGTGGCGCAGACGATGATCTTTTCCTTTCATCCAATCCTCCTCATGTCCCTTTTCAACCATCATCATCATGGACCGAGGGTAACCTTACTATCATCACTGGGGACATCACCCATTTTAGATACCCCACATTTGTCATCCTACTCTACACCTAGGGAAAATTGAACCCATCCATCCATCCACACACGACACCCTACTTTACACTTGGGGGTACACCACATCTATCCTCAATCCATCCCCCAATAATTGGAGGCATATCTTATCACCTTTCATATCTTTTTAATCTTTTCCTATACATCCCATCTATATCCCATCCCACATCTCGATCTAATCCTAACCTATCGACCAATCACTATCCTCTCCAACCTATCCGATTTCCCTCAATCCTTCCCTTTCACCCTACCCAAACACACTTTACGACTTATCGAGAAATTCACATCCCACTTTCCATACATTTCCATCCACGATCTATCTTATCCTAAATCCTTTCATCTTACCTATTCTCAACAATTCCCCTACGTCCCAAATCCAAAATATTAACATCCAAAATCAAATAATCTAAACATCTAAAATTCAAAATCTAAAAATCTAAAAAATCTAAAATCATAACATTCAAAAAAATCCATACATGTAATGTGTGTGTGTTTTTGCTTCTTTGTGTTTGCTTGCTTGTCCATTTACATTTTGGTTGATAATATGAGGCCCCTTTTATTTATTTTTCTTTTACACGATCCAATGATATGAGGACCATCTTTTTTATTAATATGTCCAATGATATGAGGACAAGGGCATTTGGAAACTCAGTCATCATGGTCTTTATACCTTGGTGCATCTTGCTTTATGCCACATCAATCACAACTTATAATGATGATAACAATGGGAAATTTATGGTAACACACCCCCTTATATCATCATCATTTAGCCATATCATCATCCAAACCTAATCTTCATCATCATCTAACTAACTATCTAACCTCCTCATCCTCCTATCCAATCAATCATTCATCAATCAATCAATATCCACATCCAAATCTTATCATCTCGCATCCAACATCCAAAATCCTCACCCCTTGGATGGGGAATCTTCTAACATCCTCTCATCCATCAAACTCGATCATCATCTTGTTGGTCGTCAAAAGAAGATCCTAATGAGAGCAACAGTCAGGGGACAAGAAGTCCCTCCTCTTTGATGGGAGAGGTTCCCTTATTTAAAGCGAGACTTATTTACAAATGTACAAAGCAAATTATTTTGATATGGAACTTGGATATCATGAAAGCGTTGTGAAAAATAGATTATCAATCACAAAAGCATAGAGGAAGGAAGATGCGGAAATAAGCAGAAAAGCATTCTCCAGAATTATAGATAACAAAATAATTCTTTATGCGTGCCAGGATACAATGAATTAGAATTGAACCATTTGTATTTGAATTACTGAGATGCAATTTAGAAGGACACACAGTTCCATAAATAACATCCACAAGAATACAAAGCTTCTTGGTATAATGCAGACAAATGATCTAATAATGTTTAACAGATAGCTGCGAAATAAAGGAATCAGATGAATAAAGAAAGAAGATCCTTTTGTATTGATTGCCGTATTATTTCTTACACTTTCAGAGATAAGCCAAGTTCCTCCCCTCACAATGGCGAAGAGAGACCATTATATAGTTTACAAATCAGTTACTCTTGGTAACTACTTCTTTTAACTAATGCTTAGTTAAAGGGCTGCTAATCGCAATACCCCAACTAATTACAATAAATCGATGAAGAAAGGAAGAAAGGAGAAGAATCAGGAGAAGAAGACAGGCGTTCATGATTGAGAGGGGCCCACCGATTTTAGGATCCGCTATCTAAATCTTTTCAATGCCTCTACTATGTCTCTGCCATGTGGTACTGATGTATTGGCAGTGGACTGGGTCCAAAATCCGAGGCACTTCTCCATCTCTTTGTCAAATTTGACATGTGTATGATAATCTTTATTTGCTTCTTCAATAGCAGACTGGAGAGAGCATATCTCCTTCATCTTTTCCTTGGAAATGGAATCCTCCTTGAACAAATTATCTTTGACAAAAGCTCTGAATTGAGCTTTGATTTCTTGCAAGGAGAGGGGTACACCAGAGGTCTCATCATGGAGGTGGCAATGTATATCTTTGAAAGTGGATACCACCAAAGTCTTGAAGGCCTCACCCTTCTGCCAGCTATTTTTCAGTTCTCCCAAAGCTTCTTCTAGCACCTTGATTTTCCATTCCACATTGTATACCCATGATTTTGACAAGTTGTCTTTTACATCGTTGAAGACTTTGCTTGCCATTAAAATATTCTCATCAGTCTGTCCCATGAGGCGAAGGTCTACTATACAGTTGCTCCAGAGTTTGAGCTCTTTATCTATATTTCCAATAGTGGAGGAGAGCTTATGTTGCAGATTATTCACCTTCTCATTGAGTTTGAAGGCTTCACCAATGAAATTCAACCCTGCAATGAGCATGTCATCTACCATGGCCTCCATAGCCCTTCCATAGATAGAATATCTGTGTATGTCTTTGATACTCTGAACTTCATCTTGGCTGAGGATCACAGGTGGTGGAAGAGTAGTCAGTGGGGTAGGATCTAAAACTTTATCCTTGGACAACAGAGACTTGATAAAACCTGTAAGAACCTGAGCCTGCTCCTCCAGCTGCTCTATGGTTTGTTGCCCTTTCTCCACCCTCCCAATGACCCTGGTGACTATTTCCTGAAGATTGTGGATCTCACCTTCAGGAGTGGACTCTCCCATGGGAATCCTTGAGAGCTCTAGATCAGATGTTTGCAAATCATGCTCTGGCTTGTCTACTTTAGGCTTGGCTATCTCCAGAGGTGCGGCCCTGAGCATCAGATACTATTCTTGAGGTAGTCCTGGCCTTCTTGGCGGGAGTAGGAGGAGTAGTGCCTAACAAGGCCGCCACAACATCAAAGTTGGGTCCGAGATCCGAGAAGAGGACTTTCTCTTCCTACTATCGACGAGAGGTTGCACCCATGCAAAAGAGGAGGAGAAGAAGAAGGTGGGGCAAGAGGACCAAGAGATAGAGAACTCATAGCACTTAGGTGTGTGCCTTTGTTGTTGCTTCTAGTTGAGATATGAATGGGGCACTCGGGGGCTTCAAACAGTGCGGAGGAGTCGATGATGCTCGGGAGCTCGGTGTTTTGAACTTCCTTTTCTTTATCCATTGGAGCCTCGGAGTGCTTGTAAAGGCGGTACTTCACTCTCTCGCTTTCACCGAGAACAATAATGTTCTCTAGACTCGATAATTCTGAATGCTTCATCATGGGATCTTCTTCAACCGGTTCCTTTTTGACCTCCTTGATTTTCTTTTGATATACTTGAGTGGATGAGGAAGGAGTGGAAGATGTAGGGCCTTTAGCTGATGAGGCAGGAGGAGTCTGCACAAGTGCTTATGAACTAGGTGTCAATGCCTCCCTCCTTAGCATTGAAGTATCCTTGGAGGAGGATTCCCCTGAATGCCTTCTAAGTTCACGGACTCTCCTATCAAACCAGATTTTTTTCTTACTAGGACAGGGGCTAAGATTTCAGCCAGATCATCTTTTTCTTTCTTGAACCAATCCAAATCTTCCAAGGGAGTGTGTTTGATCAAGGTGTCATACTCATATGAAAATAGGTCAGAATTATCATCCTGCAACCCTTCCAGAACTTGATACAAGTTAAGCTCTTGAATTAGTTGGAGAGAAAACCTGCCATAATGCCGCCTTCTTGCCTCAAGATCATCAACACAGTCAGCCCAATAGTCTTCAGTGTCTGCCCTATGGTAGTAATTGATCTTGATGTTCTGTTCAATAAATTTCTTCAAATCAAAACAAGTTCTTGGCCTGAAGAAATGGACAGTGATGGGAGCTAGGGCTCTTTCTATGTTTTGTGCATCTAGAGCCGTCTTGCAGGTGTAGTTTCCCAAAGATATGGGGAAGTGCAGGCCAGTAATTTTCTTATCCCTGCAGGTTCTGTGTAACTTGTCCAATTGCCTGCATATCTCTATCAAGGCCATTTTATCATTTGCATAACATAGGGAGCCTAAGAGGGGTGCTCTCATAGCCTGCAAGCTTGATATAAGAGAATTTCCTGAATTGGATGAAGTAGGCACCGTACTTCGAAATTAGGTTCATGGCTTCATCAGAAAATCTCCTTGTAGTGTCGCTCTCAGGAGCCTTACAATGTACATGGTGAAAGCATCATTCACCCTCCTGAAGTTGCGATTGCTAGTGTCCAAGGTGAATTGAGGGCAGTAGGCATATACAGGGTCACCCTTATGAGCATCAATGTATGAGAATCCAAACCATTACCTCGATGCTGCTAGGGTATACATTAGGTATGAAGTCATGTAGAACTTCTTGGTTTGTTGTACATTGGACAGCTGCTCTGCTAAGTTCATGTTGATGATTTCTGCCCAGTTGATGTTCTGAGTTCCTTCACACACCATGTTGATAAGGGGGCACATCCAGAAATGGAATTCGTTGGTAGAGGGTAAGCCCATGACCCGAGCTAGCAGGATTATAAAATATGACAGCTCCTCGTTGAAATCGGCATGAAACAGAACCTTGGATAGACGGGACGCCCCCTTTTTAGGGTTTTTAAGCCAAGACTTTGCCACCCGCACCTTGTATTTCTCACTATCCTGGTCGAAGAGGGCCTGTGCCTAGTTTTGAGAGATTACTATTGAATTTTCCATCTCAGGAATCCTTAGGGTAGTGCCAATGGTGGCAGCATCGAGCTTGGCGATGAGCTCCCCATGCACATTCGTTAGCTCGCTCGAGTCGGGATTAAAATGAGCACCTGCAGATAGTATTGTATCTGCGCACTATACTGAGATTGGGAAACCAGTGGCGAATGCTAAGCCACTATCATGAATCATTTGTGCCATAGGAGAGGGGTTCGAGTCTGTCATCCTTGTCCAGAAATCCCCAAAGTCAAGGTGGCGAACTTCACTATCCCCGATATCAGGAACGGCAGACTCGAGCGGTGAAACTTGTTCCTGACCCTGGAATTTAATCTTCATGTTGATTTGAAAAAAAAAGTCACAGTCTTGAGCTCTTGATGGAATTGCAGAAGAATCGGGTATACGCACAGGAATTCTATTTGTGAGGGTATGAGCAATAGATAGAAGAAAGCAGTGTGCAAAAATGCGTATGGGGCAGTTCATTATATAGCTGTTTAGGAGAGAGAAAGGTAATAAATGTGCATTAAATACACATCTACCAACTTGAAAAGCAAGGTATTTGGGAAGAGCGGGAAAATTAGCCGGATGGCCTTTGGTTCATTTGGGACACGCGGGACGTGAAAGTGCGATTCGGCTGAATCGGGCGACATGAGAAAAAGTTGCACAAATGTTTTCGGGACATGAGGTACGAAAGTACACGGAGTGCGCGATTCAGCCGAATCGGGTGAAAGGCGAACATCGAGTCTGGGCGAACTTGGGACATTTGGGACAAAAATGTCCAACGGGCCCGAAAGAAACGGACTTCGGGTAAAACGGCCGATCGGCGAACAGGGAGCCCAAATGAACTTGGGACATGCGGGACAAAATGTCTAACGGCCCGAAAGAAACGTACTTCAGGTAAAATGGCCAATCGGTGAATAGGAGCCCGAATGAACTTGGGACACTTGGGACAAAAATGTCCGACAGACCCGCAAATCACACAGAATGACCCATAAACGTAGATTTTTTCAAACTTTTCAACTTATCCCCTTACCAAAACAACAGAAAAGGCGTTTAACTTAGAAATTTTCAATTCTGAACTTCTCAAAAGAGGGGGAATTTTGAGAGGACAACACATCCCAATCCTCTCCTCTCATCCAAATCAATCCAAAAACCGATTCTTATTCTCTCTCAAACATCCTCAATCTTCTAATCCTCTAAATCCAACATCTTATACCCTATCTTCCTATCCAAAGTCAATCAATCCTCAAATATAACATCCTCAACTCCAACATCCTCAAATCTAACATATTCAAATCCAACATCCTCAAATCTAAATCCCTTCAATCCTAACCCCTTAACTAGGGCATCCTATACTCCAAATCCTCAAAACCTAACCCCTTGACTAGGGCATCTTCTAATCCAAAATCTTCACCCTTGTCATACATCATTGGTAGGGCATACTCTACTTTGAAATCCTAATCCTATGAATCCTCCTATCTTCTAATCCTCTAATCCTAATCCTCTAAATCCTCAAATCTTATAATCCTCTAATCCTAATCCTCGAATCCTCAAATCTTCTAATCCTCTAATCCTAATCCTCTAAATCCTCCAATCTTATAATCCTCTAATCCTAATCATATAATCCTCAATCTTATAATCCTCTAAATCCTCAATCTTCTAATCCTCTAAATCCTCAATCTTCTAATCCTCTAAATCCTCAATCTTCTCATCTTCTAATCCTCTCTCATCTACTAACTTGGGCCTCTCCTCTTTTCGAGCGATTACCCGCCTCGTTCCTCCCCACCTAACCCCTCAAGGGGCATCATATCACCATCCTAACATCTTTTCTTATTTTTCTTTGAATGGTCATTGCTACGCAATAACCATTCAAAGAGGGGAAAAATGTAGACATCTAAAATGTTGACATGTTAAATTACAATTAATCTATCCCGCATCGTCATTATCTAAAATCCATATAATAATTAATTGCAAGATTAATTATTATTAATCCATTTTATCATATTTACCTTTTATCATTATTTAGCATTTATCCCATCATTCCTCCATTAATCCTATTAATTCATTATTTTACCCCATCCTATCATTAATCACTTTTATTTCATTATTATATCATATTATCCTATCATCCCACTAATAATCGCTAATAACATTTTCTAGAATTTAATATTCCTACATCTACCTACCCACCTACCCTACACATCCCTACACCTAGCCTTTCCATGTAACCTCACCCCTAATCATATTTATTAACCTAATCTAATTCTAATCTTAATCACATGCTCCACCTCTAAATCTAGAGGCTTCTATTTCTAGAAGCCTCTCTAACTTTCTCCTTCTATTGAATTTTTAATTCAATGGAAGCTTCTTCCCTCCATGAATTTTGAATTCAAATTCTAGAGTCTTCCACTCTAGAATCCTCTAATCCTCACATGCATTCTCCACCATTGATCCAAATCCAACATGGCTTCATCCTATCCATTGAATCCTCCACCCTTCAACTATAAATTAAGCACTCCTCTATGAGAGCCAATGAATTTGGAAATCCATAACAAACCTCTTCCATTTTATCTTCTTCAATCATTCAATCAATCCATCATTCATCTACAATCTATCATCATCTAATCCTTCATCCTTCATCAAGCATTCTTCAAGAAAAATCATCAAGTTACAAGGGGAGGTGTTGATCGTATGTCTCCACCAACATCTGAAGCAAAAATCAATCAACCAAGAGAAAATCCAATTCATCAAATGAGGATATTTGCAACTTGTAGGTAAGTGCAGGTATTTATCTCTCTCCTCCTTTCAATCGAGTGGTCTATCGAGGTTTTGTTTGAGAATATTAGAGTAGGAGAATAATTTATTTGTTTTTCTAATATTCACAAGCTAGTCTTTTCTTGTATTACAATAATTAATAAACTGACATTTCAACATCGCTTTATTTATGCAAATTTTAAGTTTTTAAATAAAATTTATAGATTATGAAAAAACAAATTTTCAAATTATAAAAGATGTTTACTAAGATACATATAAATTTATAGTATAAATATATTTTTTAATTTGTTCCTTCCTTATTATTAAAGGTATTGTCATTGGTTATTCAAGTCTCACTTAACTAAATGTATTACCATCTAAGAATAACTTTGAAACAATAATTATCACAATTTTTTGTTTTCACATTTATATCATATTTTTATTTAAATTTAAATTTAATAATTTTAATAAATATAAAGGAGGCTTGTACTGCAGGGGTAATTATATCTTACTTCCAACCTGTTCACATTATCAATAGGATGAGGCTTCGTGATAATATCTTAGATTTACTTATTGGTAGATAGCTAGTGGTCCTAGACTCAATAAATCACATGGATTCACACATGTTATACATTTCTTCATCACATTGAGTATTAGAAGTGTTTCTCGAGGGTAATAAGGTTGGTTCAACTTACTATATGGGACCCCTTTCTTTCGTCTCTCTATTACATCAATATGTATGCCCTTTTATTGGATGAAGGGTCCATACATCTAACAAATGAAAAAAACAATAGTTCATATGTGTGTGTTACATGCATGAAGCATAGTTGCAAGAAAATTGTTGATGTTCATAGAATGCTCACGGAGTTAGTTGGTGATGCAAAATAGATGGTACAATAAAATGATAAGTTTTTCAAGAAACGATTTAAGAGGTTCTTAAGGGAGGCACTCTGTATCACTCCTCTACATCTCAAAGGGTGGCTGGTGCAAAATATCAATGACATGGCGAGCAATTGAAAAATTCGTTGATGTATAGTGAATCACTAGTCATCTAACTTTCATGAAATTGGTGTTTTATGAGAGATGTGAATTGTTACTTTATCTTATAGGGAAGATAGAGGGTTGAAATGGGCTTGAGACATTGCATTGATGTTAAGTTAAAAGTGGGCCTTAAATATAATGTTTGTTTGAAATTAGGTAATAATGATTACATTTATAATCATGATTTGTAAGAAATATTTGTTTTGTTGTGAAATAATTTGCGTGCATCGATTGTTCATAATTTAAGCTACCCTTGAATGCAACAACTAATGGTCATAGAGTTGGTATGCCTAGACTAGGTTTTGGTCCGTGAAAGGTAACCAAGGGGAAGGTGGAGGTGTTGTGTAATGAAACTAATGGATTTTGGTATAAGTAAGCGGTTTGATTTGTGAATTAAGTCACTTCCAAATTACTTGTCTTGGGCTTGTGTTAACTTAAAAGATACCTTCTATCAACTTTAATCGAACTTGAGATCAAAATAGTTTTTGGCTTCTTACTCACAGAGAACTCCTCTCGCATCCTCAAATGCCTCACGCTCCTCCTCGGTCCTCATGTATCATGAATTAGGTTTCTTTGGGTGTTTATTTCTTGGCTCTTTGGGTACTCAATGGGTTGGCTTAGGTGCTCCCCTCTTCAACTAATTTTTGGTTTTCTTTCCTTTATGTGCTTTCAAATGTGTAAGCTTCAAATTAGAATCACGAGTGTGCTTTCATTTTCACTTCTTCATTCATTTATTTTGAGCTCTCTCATGCAAATATCTCCATATTCACAATCCCGTATTTAGATTCCTCTCGTGTTTTAATTTCTAACTCCTCCATCATTGAATAACACATAACAAAGAGTCATGCTCCTTTTTTTCTTTGCTTTTATGTGGTATTCAACATGTTTGATGGGATGAGGTGGTGTTTAGGAACTCGCCATGTTTCTCAATCTTAGATAAGTATCAAAGGTATTTATCAATTCAACATGTGAAGTGAAAATTTCAGAGCTTTATGGAGAATGAGGTTTTTCGAGGTGATTGAGACTTATTTCGAGTAGATCACTATTTCTTGAGACAATTTTTAAACATGTTGGGATATCACGCTTTATGACCATCCTCCACATGTTTACATAAATCATTTGAAATTGTCGATAATTATCCATGCATGTTGGACTTTTCCCGATTATGATAATTTTTGCTCCTTTTAACAATTACAAAATCATTGGAAGTCTCACCAATCACAAACATGTTGGGTTGTTTTTAAGTGGGTGGGAATTTTAAAGTATCATGAAAATGATTAATAATAATAATAACAATTGGTTTTATAGTATGTAATGTTGGGTGGCTTGTTTTTGGATGTGCATACAACTTATAACATATGGGACTACCTCGTATTCCCAACATGCGGGAGGCACCTAACTATGCTTCAAATATGATGCGTATATATCCTACCCTTGTAGGATTTGAACTTATGACCTCTCTTCAAGAGAACAAGTTGACACTCACATCTCATTCACAAGTGGCGAACTCATAGTTTGGTGTAGACATTTTAAATCATGTGTTGGTATTTAGAATTATGACCACCAAGAAGTCCACAAGGTGTAAGAAGAGATGGAGGGTGGGAAAGGGCAGAACCATGAGGAATTCAGACATATGCAAACTTCCCATTTGCGGCAGTGATGGTGAAATAGGTCTAGTGAATGCATCTAACCAGGCCCTCCTATCATGTGCTTGCCTCTCCACTCAAGAGACCATAGATGATGGAATGTTTTCAAACTCTCCATCATTTACCTTTGGGTGCTACATCATTTCCATTGGATTCCCCATACGCAAATCATGGATATATCTCAAGCCCTCCAATTGTCTTGTGAGAAGGCATATGTGAAGGCTTTATGTCGTTTCATTGCTATTTTTAATATTTAGATATATATCCCTTTAATGATTTTTGAAACATTATTTATGTAGGTTATTGGGACAATGAATAAGTGCAAACATGTTTTGTCCTCTAAAGCTTTAAGCAATGCTAAAGATTTAATTTTATAAATGTTGCTTTGGCATCTTCTCTTGCAACACTCATAGTAAATTTTTAGTTGGTTTTGTGTCAGGAGTTAATGTTCCCTACTATCCAATGTATATTTTATTAATAATATTTAAAGTTATTAAATTTGGTGCAATATTGATTCAACATTTGTTATTAAAACATGGTAATAATGTAATTGCAATAATCCTAAAAAGTTACAAAACCATTAAAAATAAGGCTTTTAAGCCATTCATTTCGCATCAATTATTAACATCTAAGTTTGTAATGACAAAATTATAAATTAATTATAGTTTAAATATTAATATGCACATTATAGTCTAGGAATATTTGGGATTCGCCTGATCAACTTTGAGCGAAGAGGTTTCTTGCCTCTAAGGGTTAGGAGAACTTGAATATCAGGGGGGCAACGAATTAAGGCTTCACTCCTTTTGCATGGGTTGCCTTGTTTGCCCAATTGGGAACAAAACTTTACTCTTCAATACAACTTACTATGTACTTTTTCCTTCAAATTCAAAAATGTTCATTGTAGTCATGGTCTACATAGTGACATATATTTATACCCCAAAAATAGCCATCCTATAAGAGGGTTACGAGTGTCATCCCTAATGTTTTCGACGACCTCATGTGAATTGTTTTTACACTTTTACTACATTGTGTTGTTAAAATGCAATATTATCTTGGCTCCATTTCTTTTTTGGAAGTTGGATGTCCCTAGAAATTAGGAGATGAATACATTTTTCCTATGGTGCAACATTATTGATATGGTGTCATTTTGTGTCCACGTGTACATATTTGTTTTTAGAATGACCAACCAGAAGGAAAATACTATAAGGAAATAAAGACACGAGGTTTTTAGATTACATTATAGTTTAGGTAGATTTGAGTTTCCCCTTAGCATTTTTTAGCATAGAGGTTCCTTTCTTTCGAGGGTAGAAAGAATGTGCATATTAGGGGTGATAACTTGAGGCTTCCCCTTTCGTGCAAGGGTCATTTGGTTTTCCCAATAGGGGACAAAACTTTATAGTCTTTAATGCAACTTATTTTCTTTTTTTCTTCAAATTCACTAATGTCTATTGTAGTGATGGTTTACACAATGGTATGTTTTTATACCCAAAATAAATCCTATAGGAGGGTTATGACCACAACCCTTTGGGTTTTCAATGCCTCATACAAAATTTTGTATGCTTTTACTACATTGTGTTGTTAAACTGCGATGTTGTCTTGGATCCTTTACTTTTTAGGAAGTTTATTCTATGGCTATATAAGGATTAAAATGTCCTTGGAAAGGAGATGTCAAATATCTTTTTCTATGGTGTAATTTTGTTGCCACGATGTCATTTTGCATCAATGTGTACATATTTGTTTGCTTTAGGATCAAAACTTAGATTTTGACAATATTTGATGTTTTTGATTATCAAAACTCATGCATATGGTTGAATCGTTATAAATATAAAATTTATTTTTAAGTTTTAATAGGTGATTAAGATGATGTACTTGATGGTAACAATTAAGTCATTTTTTTGTCCAACTTACGATTTTATTATTTATTATTATTAGTTTGTTGACACATACATTAATTTATTATTAACATAACTCTTTTGAATTGATATGTTTTGTGTCTTTGCCTTTTGTCCTTTTAATTTTTTTCCATAAATTTAGAAATATTTTAAATTAAAATTATATTTTGAAACGTTGCATTTCAATTGTCAAGTGTACATATGTTTAGGAAACTTCACAACTCTTGTTTAGATGTCCGGACTTGAATGTATTCTCTTGAGCATTATATTGAGTACAATGCCAATACATGCACCGATTAATCATGGAAAGTTATAAGTTTTTGTGTTTAGAATTTTTGGAAAATATGTAAAAATATATTTTTAGAATGGGAGTGTCAATTAGAGTGCAGTTCACCGAATGTGCACTTAACTGAGTTTGAATCATTATCCATTCATCCCCAAGAGGTGGGGTGTCATTTATATGTTTAGATGAATAAATTTAGTCTTATCTTGATCCATTTATATTATTAGAAGAGATTGGGGTGCCTAGGTTCACTAGGATGCATGATAGGTGTGCATGTGTCACTTAAACTAATTTTGGCTTCTTGCATGTTAACCATATATTAGTAGTGGATGATATTTTTCATCTTGATTCTATTTTTAGTCTTCTTTAGTTGAATTTAGTTCACTTAAGAGGTGTAAGAGTTATTATTAGTCTTTTACTTTTCATGCAAGTTGAGACAAGTCTTATTATAATGGCTATATTAGCCTTGTTTATTGTTTAATTGTTTTAATACAAAGTGGGGTGGATTTTTCCAAGTGGTTGAGATCTTTACAATGTGTTTAGCTCTAAATTATTTATCATGTATTTAAATACAAACCAATAAGATTTGGATTCATTATGTGGAGTTATACAATGCATAATTTTGTCATTCAATCTCACATACAAACAAATTAGTTTAATTGCTAATTATTCTCGACAAGATTGGATGATCACTGGCTTCATTTAGAGAGTATTTTAGATCGATTAGACTCCTTCCACATCAAAACCTTCATATTATGTGTTTATGTGGTCTTTGAGAATGGAGGAGAAGAGATTTGAGTTGTAGGGGCTCTCATTTGGGTTAACCATCTCCTTTGGCTTTTACTATATGGATATCCTTCGAATCCTCTCATATTGTGCTCTCCGTGTGCCACACATGTGAGGGTTCATTAGAAATATAATTAGAGGTGCAAATTCTTAGTCATTTCATAAAAATTTTTATCGTGGTCTACTAACAAGTGCCTATATATGTTGTTGCTTCTATCTTTGTCGGATTTAATGTTAGAAAACTTGGATTTCCAACAATATTGTATGTTTTGATTGTTAAAGCTCATGCATACAATGAGTTGCTATAAAAATAAAATTTATATGAAGTAAATTATTATAAGTCAATTAAGGTGGTGCGGTGATGGAAACAATTGGGTCATTTTTTTCTAGCTTACGATTTGAATGATTTTTTTGTATTATTGGTTTGACGACACATATATTAATTTATTATTGATATACTGTTTTTGATTTTATGTGTTTATATCTTCATCTTTAGTGATTTTTTAATTTGTATTTTTTTGTATAGTTTGAAATATTTTATATTAAAATTATATTCAATTGTTAAGTGTGGATATTTTAAGGAAGCCTCACAACTCTTATTTATATGTTTCCACGTTATTAGTATGGAAAATCTTGTCATATAATTTGAGGTCCCACATTAAAATGATAGATCCATATAATTGTAAGTCCCTTATCAAATCCATATAATTTTAAGTCCCACATTTCAATGTCAACTAGTATCATGGCTAACAACGGTAATAACGAATCCATTTTCGCGTTGATTGTTGGAAGGAAGGATGACAATGTATAAAATATGGCCCAATATGGACCATTGATCTCAATGTCAACAACTTTTGCCATATGTCCTTTCATCGTAATTGTAATCCTTACATCTAATTTTCAAAAATCATATTTCGATAAACTACTTATAAAACTTATGAGAATACACATACACTTGAGCCTCTCTCATGTTCTTTAGTTGGTCCCTCATACTACAAAGCCACACAACATCAAAATTTCAAATAAAAGGCATAGAAATATACACAATACACATGACAATCCTCTAAATTTATGACTATTTATAACTTGGAATGCTAAGGACGCTGTACCAAACTAAACCAAAAGGAAAACTCTTGCGACTAATATTTGTTTTTAACTAGCCAAGTGTGTAGAATGCTCTAAGCACTATAATCATAAAAATACTAGGCAACTTTCATAATAGTTTGAATATTTTGGTTTCCCATTGTCCTTTCCATTTTGAGTTTGAGTATATCGGTGGAAATTAACCTATATACGTAGAGGCACACACTTTGTTTCTCTCAGTTTATTTCTCCTTGGTTTATTTTTGTATTTTCCATCTAGAGCCTCTTCTCGTATTTGAACAACATTGTACCATAACATGCCCTTCATTTCATGTGTCGCACCACTCTTCCTCTGCAATGTTTCACCTTCACCGCTTCAAATTTTACTTCTTCAACACCTCCTTATCAAGGCGTCTCCATTGCACCATCGGGTGCAATTGCTAGTGATATCTTTATGAGACCACTCTTACATTTTTTCCGATTTCATTTCTCTTATACATTATTTTGAACGTGTCTCCTTTTTCCTTATTTATACAATGTCTTTTGCAAATTCCATAGGCCAATCTTAACCTATTATAGACATTAATATATAAATAAAATAAAATAGATAACTCACCTTACATTTATTTATTAAATATTTCTACAATTTATTTTAATGGGCTTTTTAACTCATGTGAAAAATGATTGTATTTATCTCATTTGAAGAAGATTTTCAGTAGATTCTAGTTGGTCCCTTAAAAAAATAAAATGTCTCGATCCATTGATCAATTCGCATATTCTACCTTCTCTATTTGAAAATTATAAAAATAACCAACTACGTGTGAAATACTACATAAAACAAGTCAAAAACGTTAAAATGTACATAATCTTCCAAATGTTTTTGAGACTGAAAAATCTTGATGCCTCCCTTAAAGGAGGCGGCAAGGGCCTACACAAGGCAAACCCTATTAATCCGTGGCTAAATTTGGAAGACTTTTCATCTTCACGTAACACTTTGGATTCGTGACTCTAATTTGGCCTTTCTGACAAATTTTCTGCTACAAATCAATTCACTTTTGAACACTATTTATCTACAGTACCTAACAGGTCATCATCATAGATAGTATAGTCCCTATTGGGGACTGATTATAATTATTATACCAGTGTTAGATTTTTACAAAAGAGGTTTTTTAATCTACATACAGTTTGGCCCAACTATTAT
Organism: Taxus wallichiana var. yunnanensis; assembly: GCA_018340775.1. Taxonomy (NCBI): domain Eukaryota; kingdom Viridiplantae; phylum Streptophyta; class Pinopsida; order Cupressales; family Taxaceae; genus Taxus; species Taxus wallichiana. The sequence goes on from CM031234.1 coordinate 445,161,585, forward strand.
TATTTTTTTAATTTTTGGGTTTCAGTACATTTAATGATTCCTTGAGGATGGATGGAGAGGCGGAGGGATTGGGTGTATCAGTTTTTCGTTGAGAAGAGAGAATAAGGAGGATGCCCAGTTTGTTTTGAAGGGTGAAAATGAGATCAATTCTATCCAGTTCAAGCTCGGATCAGAGTCATTCAAGTAGCCCTGCCCAGCTTTATCTGAATGTTTATGATCTCACCCATTTGAACAATTACATGTACTGGTTTGGAGTGGGCATTTTTCATTCAGGGATTGAAGGTACTTGCTGCTTTCTTGGGCTCTATTTTTCTTTTCTCTGTTTGGATAGATCCTCTGTGAATGAATGTTCTTAATATGGTTCATAACATCACACCCAAATAACACACTTGTACAGAGATATCTGTGCATTTATTACATCTAACATCACACCCAAAGACCATACAAACATATAGAAGTAGATATATTAATCAAGAACCAGGCGATAAGTTTTGAATAGAAAGTGTTAAGGCATATTGAAGGGTATATAACACAGGTGTTTCGAGATCGATGTGCCAAAATGCTAACTCTGGAAATCTCAAAGATATAATAGCAGCTAAATAACCAGATTTACTCTACATTTTCCTTTTCTGTATCACTGTGTGTAGGCCTATGTTTTCTGTGTACTACCGTTGTTTCATAACGGGTGTTGATAATTTTTATTATTACCTGCTCAGCTTTGGGACTCTGGACTGTTGTATTTTGTGGATTGCTTTGCTATATTTTAGTGCGAGGTTGAAACTAGTTGCTAAACTTACATATGTTCGTCATATTTCTATGCCGCACAATCTGACTGACCCATTTTTGTTCACCATCTTTCAATTATCCATAACCTCGCTCACCCATTTGGTGTTCCCCATATTCGAATACTCCATATCCTCACTTACCCATATTTCAATGCTTCATGGCCTCACTTAGCCATCTATTTTTTCCATATTCCAATGCTTAATAATCACACTTGCCCCTATTTCAGAAATCCACAACCTCTATGACATCTCCTCGAGGTGCTGGGTCACCTAATGGGACAACTTATTATGGTGTGGGGGTTTGAACTTGGGTCACTTTCATATTAATATCCTTTTACTATTACGCTATAACCCTTTGGACTGATAGGTGTCTATTATTATTACCATCATCATCACTGTTATGTTGATAGTTTTATCTTCTCTGTATTCTCCCATTCTGTAACTCCTTGGAACAGGACCCCAAAAATGCAATCAGCTTGCATATAACTGACCCACTTTTGGAATTGGGGAGATTGTCAGTCTGTTTATCACAGCAATACTATATGCTATGCTAGATTGATATATTCAATCATGACACCATTTTAGCACCAGTCATTGGCATTATATCTAAAGACGTAGCATTTAAAAGGGCATTGGGGTCGCGATTGGCATGTGTGAGAAGTTTATTACATTGATGATTAAGGTAATCAGTCCTGTTAACCGCTAGGTCAAACCCAGTAACTAAATTTGTCTGTACACCTTGGGGAAATTAGACCTACTAATCATTAGATGAAAATTGCTTTCAAAATTTGAAGATCTTCATCTAATACTTGAAAATAAATGTTGCGTAGTATCTGTATAAATGGTTTTAGAGTATTATTTAAAATTGTCTTATTTGAAGTTGGTAGAAAATTAAGAAAATGAAGACTGTTTTCTTTACAAAAGTTGTATACTACACAGTTAACGTCTTCTAGATTTATGTGATTATCTGTAATTTAGAACTGAGAAATCACCTAACTCCCATCTGCCATTCCCACATTCTGATCTTAAACACACCCGACCTGACAGCAGATTTCATACCAAAAAAATGTTAATTGTCTTGAGTTTCTTCTCACCATGAGACAATGGGCGCTTAACCAATACATGGTTGGTGTCAGAGTTTGGCTACACTAGCAGAAAAAAATTCCACCAGGATGTTGAACTTCTGTGTCTTATTTCTGCCTTTGTTAGATGCACCATCTGTCTCAGAACAACTACAGGTAGAAGAGTTGAGTCCTGATTGATTTATATCCATAGAAGTGGATCAGATCATGAACATGAAAATCCACGCAAGGACTTAGGAATCGAGCCATAACCATTTACAAAGTTGTCAAAGCAGGTCAGATTCCTTACCAAGAGAACTGGTTCGCCAAAGCTCGGGTTGAGAAGAAGTTCCCACACTTGGTTTCTCAGCTCTGTGCAATAGGAGCCAGTGCAGAGGTGTGACTGATCCAGGTGGCAGCATGAGTTCTATTTGGTGTCAGTATTTGATGGGTTTTCCTTGTCAGCACCAGCCCGTCGACAAAAGCTTCAGCTACAGTGCCTGAACTAAAGCCATGTGGTTCCACTGTCGGGACACCGTGCTGCCAATATCTGCAAATGACAACAACGCCCAACAGCGACATTAAGAATCTGTATCTATGTAATGTGGACCGTTCTGCTTTCTATAACAGTAATCCTTTATGTTCGTCAATGGGAATTGTATAAAAACACGTGATATCAGTCCTGACCAGTTCTTCCTCCTTAAGTTCTATCATACACCCTTATTGGTTTTCATGGATCTTGCACAGAACTATTCAGTAACATCAATTTGGAGTTTCACCTCTATTTCTTGCATCTTTTCTTGGATTGTTAACATGGTTTCATGTTTCGAAATCATTTCTGATCCTGCTGTCTATGCGTATGTACTCTGGTTGCTAATCATAAGTATCAGTAGAAACTGTTTCTGCCTATAATACATTGGGTTTTTACAGGATTTGTGTGTTCTCACCCAGTCGATCCTGGGATCCGGATCATGTTTACTTTAGAGAGTCACACCTTCTCTGAGGGAATTAAGGGAATTCTATATTTATCTTGGGACCCTTTCCTTACGAACCAAAGAAAAACTTGATTTATCGTTGCCACTACATTTTGGAACATGAAAATTAGGGAACTTGTGTAGATGGGGACAGATTTTATAACTGATGTAATCAGTTGTCAACTTGTGTTTATAGGGACATTTTTAGAACTGATTTATTCAGTTGTATTCATCCTGCAAGAGTTAACCATTTATTTTTCTATGTTTGGATATTCTTTTTACTTTACTCACAAGTTCAAATCATCGGGTTCTCGTATGTTTGGTATCAACTATAGTATTGAAGTGGTAAATAGTTCTGCTTTTTATGTGCAGATTTTGTTTCTTCAAGGATGTGTTAAGAAAAAATCACCCTACTTTTATCAAGGTTTATTTTCTGGCCCAAGGTTTTATCTTACCCTGAAAGGGTGAGATCATAGATGTAAGAACTTTGCTTCTTTCTTGGTAATGTGGGCTGGAAGAATTGTGTGAGTGGAAAATTGCTGATGAGTTTGGGCAGGAAGGGGTTAGCAATTTGCAAACCTTGTAGCTTTTATGTTTTTCTTTGCCTTCCGAATTGCATAGGGCTTCAGCCGCTGTTATAAATAGATTAAATAGGGCTTCAGCCACTGTTATAACTAGATTAATAAGTATGGTTCTTGTGAGAGTTCTCTGGAGTCTGGGTGATGTGAATGAGTTTCCTTTGTTCGCAACCCATTGAATACCACCAAGATATCGATATGGATGCTCTGACCCATTCCACTCAATCTTGAGCAAATTTATACCGAGCTAGGATTTTGCATATGAAACTCCAGTTACTTCTATCATGTCCTTGTTCATATACAGGTCTTTCAGCATTCCTGGATTTTAAGTCTGGCAGCTCTCTTTTATTATTGTTTTCAATGAAGAAAATATAGTAAATCTTTAGTGATATCTCCAATTTTCTTTTGCTGTACACCACCTGTTCATCAGGGCAATGAATTTTGGACATAGTATTAGTGACTCTCCTCTATACTGTAGATTTATGAAAATACTTGTGTTCCTGTCCCCACTTTACAGATCCATATTATTTAAGTTTTCTGCCTCCAGTACACTCAGTGTCTGACATTGCATTTGCTTGGCTAAGAAATGGAGAAAGAGGCGATCATCTTTTATTCCAATTTCTATGCTATCAAGACATGGAAAGGTATCAACTCCTGGTTTGATGAGAACTGTTTGAAATACTAGAGCGGTAAACTTAGTAAGCAACTACTTGAGAACATTGAAGGTAAAAATATTTTATGCCTATGGGTTGTAGTCTCTTTCTTCACTGTCTCATGGATATGGACACAAAGAAATCATTGCATATCAGAGACAACCAAATCTATGGAATATACTATGAATCTCATTTAGACAAATATATTGCAGACTTTTTCAACCAAACGATTGGTCAAGTGAAATGATGTGGCTTGTCCATGTGAAGCTATATTATTACTGATGTAGCAGATCCTTTTAGTTCAGGATGTAACCACGTTGCCTGACTTTGCTGTGATGCTGGCAAACACCCCCATTTGGAAGGGCAATGGTGAATTTTGATTGAGTGGTTTAAAACAATGTGAATTGACTTTCAGTAATCCATATTGCCGAGCTTAAGTGTAATGCATGTCTATCCGTCTGCTATTTTCTAAAGCCTGATAAATTTTTGCTGTAACAACCATTGGTGCAATATGAGAAATCTGTCATGTATTTTTACATGGTTTTGCCCATAATTAATAAAATACAATTATATATTACACAAACTTAAAGATCGGGCGAAAATACTAAGTAGAGCAAACTGTTACATCCAATTTGCAATAGATGAAATGTTAGGAGGAGGTGGTGAACTCATCCATGGTTGCCTGTGAACAGCTAAATGCTAATTCTTTTATTTATGTATGATTTGCAAAATGCTGTTCTACAAAAACTGCCTCAAGTGGATGTAAAACTGTAGGACAAATACAGATTATAGTTTTAGATAAATCTGATCTGTAAGATAATGTATTTCATTTTATCTGATCAGTTACCTATAAACAGTAACTAGTCAATATGACGAAGTTTGGTAAAATTTGAACTGGGTGAAATGGACAGAATGCTTGCAGCCCAGTTTCATATGAATGTGGAGAGCACAGAAATTTGTGTATGCATAGTTATTAACTTATTATTTTGTTACTGTGCCGACCAATATAGTTTGCAAAAGGCATGTGCTGCCAATTTCACCCCTGTAAATTTGCCAACTTGCATACAGGCCAAAACAGAGAAATCAGAGTGAAAATCATGTGTTTTGCCATTAAGACGTTAAAAACATTCAAATGCGATTGATTTATCACTGGAGCAAACCGTCAATCTTAAATGGAGCTAAACAGGGGCACATGTCATCAAACAACATCTCTAAACCTTGGACTTAGTCTTTTGCACCTCAAGTGGATGAGTGACAAGTGGTGGCTTTCATCAGCATTCACACACCCCACAGACTCTTAAGTTTTCCTCGGCCCCCAAATTGGAGAGTCCCGATTAGGCATACGTGTCATGAAAGATACATGGCAATGATCAGCGAGGAGACTCTTCCAAGGCCTTGGTTAAACATTTATACTTCACAGTGCTCTGATGAATAACAAGTGGCGAGGAGAACAGGTGGCAGCCATCGGCTTTCAGCATCCTCTCGAAATTGTCTAAAGTTTAAGGCTTGCTTCCCAGACTTCGCAGGCCACTGATGTGAGATGTGTGGTAATGAGGACAACTAGCAACATTCGGTTCCAGACACTCTTTTGAAGATTCTTCCTCCCCCTTGCTCCAAGCAATGCTGAGCCACCGATGGAAAACATGTGGCAAGATAATATGTGGCGAAAATCTATGAGCTCTAAGATTCACTAAGAGAGCCTGGGCACGAAGTTAAATTTGACGGCTTGGCTAATGCAAAAATGAGCTTGGGGATGTCACGATAGAGCACTGGGTTTTCACCCATATCTTTCGATAGAGAGACCCATTTGGCTTGCAACCAGTACCATTAGAAAGGTCTCTCAGAGAGCTACACGTTGAACATAGTTTCAAGAGGAATAGTTCAGAGACTTGGGAGAAATACATGACAGAGTATCCGGATGCCTTTTGCTCACAGAACCAAATCTAATGATTCCCTAAATCACTTTCAGATGCTCTTGGTTTGTTAAAGATGCCCTCTTAGCTGGATATTCCCTTCATAGCTTCGCCAAAGACAAACTTGAGATCAAAGAGATAAGCTGTTACATGGTCCCAAAGGTGAAATCACAGCTTTTGAGCAAATAGCAGCTTTATCTCTCCTCACCTTCCTGATCTTATGGGCTCCATCCCATATATTTTCATTTATGCTTTCTGAAAGATTATTAAAACAAAATGTCTTCTCGTTCCTTGAAAGTGAAGGCATCTAATAAACAAGAATCACATCAATTGGCTATCCCATGAGGATTTTGATAAGGTTTGTTGCGAAATATCTCCCAAGCTATGATTCATGGTTATGTATCACCATTATCACTTGCAGAGATCCTGAAAATATGCTTGGAGGTGGTTTTGGGCGGATCATTTCAATTGGGCACCTGTACAAACCTCTACAAGCTAAGTGGAAGGAATAAACATGAAGAAGGAGATATTCAGAACATATTCATGATTCTCTTGATCCTTTTCTTCTCTTCTCTCTTCACCCTTATATATAGGTAGCCAAACTCTATTATAAAAAGATCCACTCTTGAATGCAAGGTTACTCTGTCTGATCGGGTTTCCAACATTCTGAGTTGCAGACCTCTGTTTTGAACTTGTGTCATGCGTCCAGATTCTTCCCCATGACTGTAGCAGATTGGACATACTTTAAGACATAAATATGATGTTCATTGTGGCTCTGTTCGTACCTTTAGCTTCTTGTATTGTTATCTTGCCTTTCTGTTCTGTTTTTGCATGATGTGTGTGGGCTATATTTGCATGATTCCATTTCACTGTGTCACTAATGCTCAGGGAGTGTGATCCTTTTATTCTAGTGCATCACCATTTATGTTTATTTCCAAGCTTTCTTCTCTCCCTTTTCTCCTACAATTGTTAGCTAGGTGTAGGTTAGTGGTAGCATTAGATTAGTTAGGATAGAAAGCCGGCTTTCTCTGGAGGTCTGTCTCCTGTAGCCAAGGTCCCACACCTTTGGGACATTCCCATGTTGTTGAGATAATCAAGTCCTCCAAATTTGGTGATCTTAACACAGGTGCATGTTTCAGCTCACAACAGCATGTTTCTAGTTCATTACTGAAGAAGTGAAGTGACTGAAATAGCTGAGATATATGTAATTTCTGTTACATCCTGAAATAGCCGAGATTGATGTAATTCCTTTGACAGCCTGAATTGGTTTCATATAATTTTTGTTCAACTGCAGTGAAACTTAACAAATGTTTGTCACCCCAGACAGATTGAGCTGCATACTGTGAAAGCTCCCTTACGATAATAGTCCATAGCATTATCATCTAACATATCAGCTTCATTTGGGCAATCTTAACCAAAGTTGCAATTGAAGAAATCCATTAGTGAATTATGATACAATGTACAGTCTTCCTCACAAGTTCACAATTATGATTGGATAGACCTTACTTGATTTTCAAAGTTCATGATCTTCCTCCACTATTGTGCGATTTTCGTCATCCTCTGTTCGATCAAACCTCCACCATGTGTAGAAGTTCTTGTGAGATAGTTGCAGATAATACTAATGTCAGTTATTGGTATCATAATGTGTTCTAATCTGTAGAGATTCCTATGGATATCTTAATCAAGTTTTGGGGTTTTTAATCCTTTTTAGTATCCTTCAGAAATATAAGTTTGTGGTATATTTGTTTAAATGCCTATTTATTTCACATAGAGAGGAAGAGGCAGAGGTGGGGAGAGAGGTAAACTGATAGTGATCCTTGGCATGATAAACAGCTTATGGTGTCGAGTATGCCTTTGGAGCACATGACTACCCTACAAGTGGAGTATTCGAGGTTGAACCCAAGAGTTGCCCAGGCTTTCTTTTCAGGCGTTCTATTTCATTGGGCACCACTGATATGTCTTCTTCTGGATTCCGGCAGTTCATAGAACACATGGCAGGAAGTTACTATGGTGATTCCTATCATCTTATTGCTAAAAATTGTAATCATTTTACAAATGATGTATGCACACGACTGACGGGAAGGTGTATACCTGGATGGGTGAATCGACTTGCAAGAATAGGTATGTTTGTTATTCAAAAAGACTCAATTGGCTGACTTTTTATTTTATTGTTTGGACATGCCAAGATATGATAAAAGCATTGCATGTACCTGAATCTCTCTAAGTAAAGGGTTAGCCAGAGTCAGAGTTACATTTATTATGCTTTTTGAAAACAATGGAACAGGATTAGCATCAGCTGCACAACTGCAAGTTTTCTAATGTCTTTTGTCCATCAGCATTATATATAAGCATATTCAGGGTCTCCATTTGCAACAATAGATGGAGCACCGAGTAAATGTTTTCACAACATCGCCTGTGACTGGTTTGAAAAGGATAATGAGTCCATTTATTAGGAAAACCATTTATTTTACATGAAGAGTCAGAGTCAGAGTTACATTTATTATGCTTTTGAAAGCAACAGAACAGGATTAGCATCAGCTGCAAAACTGCAAGTTTTCCTATCTTTTTTTCCATCAGAATTTTAAATAAGCATATTCAGGATCTTTGTAATAATAGATGGATCTGGAAATATTCTAAATGTCTAAGCATAGAATTTGAAATAATTGAAAGCTTTTCCACTACTATGGCATTTATGGAATTAAATTTATTTTTACCTTTTTGTTGTGTTAATTGCGGCCTTTATTTGTTCTTTACTTTTACTCCACCCACCCACTTGATTAATGTCAAACTTGAGATACATATTACAAAAGCCTGATACAATTTGGGTGCATAGATCAGTAAGACTAAAACCAAGAAAAAGAAGAGCAGTTTAGGATAAGGCACTAAAAACCAGGTTTTTTTAATTGTATCTCGAGGCCTCCTAACTAAACAGCTCAAGTTTTCTTAGACTAATAAAATATGAGAGGCCCAATGGCTAACCATTAAAGGTTGCCTGAAAATCAGAGCGCCGCCATGTTGCTCAGTTACATGGGGTTATAATTCAACAGTTAAAAGATGCCTAAGTCTGAAATGCTCACATGCTATGCAGGAATATAGGGGGACCTCTTTTTCCTACCAAGGTGGGAATTGAGAATTCAAAATACGACAAGTCTGGATTTGTCAAGACTCAAGACTACTGAATTCTGGTCTGTAGTGTCTCCAATTTGCTGTATGCTCTGTTCTCAGAAAATCTGATGGATTTGGAATACTGATCTCCATTTTGCAGGTCACCTGTAACAATGAACATCTATTCAGTAAATGGAAAGATTGTAATTCTCTAGAAATGTGTTCTTCTGACTTGATTTTTGGGAGCAAGGAAAATGGGGGCCTTAGTCATATTGGGTATGGGGTTCTTGCAGACCCAAGCTCGGCTGGAAGGTAGCAATCTCCATTATAGGAGGGGCTCAAATCAAAGCATACGAACTGGTGTAGATCCATCAAGTTGTAACATACTTGCCCGAAAATGCTCATTTGAGGGGCAAAGTGAAAAAAACCAACTAGAAGGAAAGTTTCTGCAAACCCAAAATTCCCAATGAGAGGTCTGATCGCATCAAGTCACTGAGGCTGAAACAATGGGTATATAACCACAAACTCTGAATAGTGAATTCGTGTCTTCTAAATAGAGATGCCTATGGAAGAACAGATGAGATTTTTGGGAGGGTCCATAGGACAGAAAAAGAACTCCAAAAGGTTGACAATCATGGGGCAAGAACCATCAAAGATCAGCCATTGCAAAGACTAACTTCATTTAACTAACTGTGATACTAGCTGTTGTGCAGCAAGAGGCACCAAAAGTAGGCAGGTCACTTCTCTGACCAGGAACGACAAAGCGAAGGGTGAATGGTACTCACCTGATATTTTTAAACTGCTCTTAATGTTTTCCAATGTTCCAAAACGAAATGAAGAAAAGGTTGGAGGGATTGGTGAGAGTAGAGCTACCAAAATTTCAAAGAGGAATAAGTCCTTCACAAGAAGGGAGGACTTGAAAACAATGAAGCAGGATTTGACTTGGACTTGGAAATACTTGCGAGTCCGAGTCAATAAAAATGATTTTAGGGCACTCAGGGCCTGAGATCAAGCCAGACTTTTGGTCTTAGTAAGATTTAATAAGCCCAATGGTAATACTCTACTAGCTCTTAAAAGCCAAAACAGAATCATAAAATTCACTTAATTTTTCCCCCTCCTCACTTTTTCTCTCATGACAAGTTAATGAAGAGAAGACAATGGTTTCAGGGTGAACAAAAATGATTTTCCACCGTGATTATCAAAGTTTGTGAATAAATTTTACATGTGGGTAATGGTTTATTGCTGCAGATTTTAATGTCAACATTCTTTATATGTTCACCAGTAAGAAATGGTGAAACTTCATTTTTCACCATGTAGATCCATTGGGAGGCTGTTCTAAACTTCTCATTGATTACAAATTGTTATTTTCTAATTTTGAAGGAATTTCTCTAGGCCTTTGGTCATATTTATTTGTTGTATTTCCCCATTAATAGATTTTTTTGGCCCCCAAAATGAACTTTGCTAGAGTCTTAATCCAATCTCCGACAGATTTGATAAACAAAAGTGGTGCACAATAAGAGAAACCTGACATGACATCACTACAAGGAAATAAAAACAACAAACTTCTGGATCAAGTTATCTTGCTGTTTGTTTCAAACACATTATGGTTTAATATCAGATTTCAACTTTGCTATATACATTTTAACATATTTAAGCTGTGGTATTTAACAGTCTATAGTACTCTGTTGTTGAAGGGGTTATTAACTTATTTTAGGTTCTCTCTGCTAATTAGCTTCACTGCAATGACTTAAACCAATCATTCCCTATGGGATTGAACTGTTGTCTATATGCCTATCAATGCCTAGTTAAATAGAATCATAAATTGTTATATCTTTGTTCTTGAAGGTAATATAATGAAAAGGTCTGAGGTGGCTTGACCTTTTGGAGGAAATTTGTTAAGATATTTGCCATGATTTTGGTCCAAGTATAGTTGGCAGCTAAGTTGCCGCATTCAAATTCGTGTTCGAATTCGCCGAGAATTAAATTCGTTGCTAAAAAGTTACCGATAAAATTGGTGATTAAATTCGACTATAAGAAATATATATTTAAATTAAATATATAAAAATGGAAAATAGTTTAACGATATAATATATATATATATATATATATATATATATATATATTTATAAAATACATTATATTAATATGTATTTTATGATATATATATAATTTTATATATTATGTATTTTATAAAATTTAAGATATATACATTTTATATATAAATACATTCAATTTATTATTATAAAATTGAATGTATTAACAACGATTTTATATAACTTTAAAGTTAAAAGTTAAAACTTTAAAATATTAAAGCTAAATAAAACTTAAAACTTAACAAGATTAATTTTTTTAATTAATTATAAAACATGAAAATTTTAATAACTAATTAAAAACTAATAAAAAAATTAAAAATTACAAAACAAAAATTGTAAACCTAACTGGTAGTGGTGACTCTAGCGAGTGGTGAGTGGCAAGTGGCAAGGCACGATGAGGCAGCAAGCCTCCAAACCAGTGGACTGGTTCACACTTCATGTACACACTGCACAATTCACACTGGCCTCCAAACATCACGACCTTCCGAACTCCAAACATCACGACCTTGCTAACACTGACGCGTCGAGTTCAACATTGCAAACAGTGACAACAATGGCGGCAAACACTAACAGTCGCGGAAGCTAAAGATGGAAACCTTGAAATCAGAACAGTTAAAACCCTACACCGAATTAAGTTTTTTGGAACGATTTTCAATGAATTTCAAACGCAATTTTACAACATATTCCATAAAAAATTCATGTCTGATTTCATTACTTAATTATTTCGTGATTTTGAATGAATTTTTTTTTGCCTTGTTAAATCGGTGAATTTCGATTTTTCCCCGTCTAATTCGGCAAATGGGGTGACATAGGTTGGCAGTATGAGAAAAATATACCATAAAGTTCAATGGATATCACATGATAGTGCAAAATTAGCCCAAGCCCTAGAGAGATTGACAATCACTTCAAGTCTTGTGAAATTTATGAACTTTTTTGTAAATACTAATAATGCTGAACAACAGATAGGAAAATCCATTTGAGAAATCTTAAAGCTCAGCTTGCAGGCATTGGAGATTAATACTAAATAGCACCTGGATTCTTTAAGGTGGTACAGCTGATCAATGTTTTAACAGATAAGTAGTTCTTTTATGCGATGGCAGCAGTTTGTTACTTATTGTGCAGGCCAATATTGTGCGTTTAAATGGTCTTAGCGTTTACCTTGTTGTGAAAATATCTTTGTGCCCCTCAGATGGTTTTGTGGGTTCTGATCTATTTTGCATTTAGTTTTGTATACAGTATATTGCACATTTGTGCAAAAAGCGTCTTTGCAAGTGTCGTTACTTTTGTGCACTGCAAAGTTCATATTCAAGGACTTCTTCAAGAAGTGATACATTTGGTGCTTTCTTCACAAAATTCTGCAGAACGGTGATCTTAGTAGCAGAATGCGAGATTAATATTAAGAACCAAATAACAAAAAAATCATTGGTTTGCTCATTGTTGTAGTAAAATGCTGGGAGTATTGTTAAGATTTAAAATTGTCAACATTTATTATTAATATTCCGGATATTCTAATTACCTCTTCTCTGTTATTATTATTTTTGGGTTAAATTCACTGAGGAAGTGGGCCCCAGCCCAGCGAAAATACATGGAAAACAGATGGACTATTCGCACAAAAGGGCTCAATAATATCACAATTGACAGACGAATATTATCATGTCAATTAAGGGAGGAGAAGGAAGTCAATAAGAATTTGGCCTCCACCATCCGACGTTCTCCCATTCCACCCATAATAGATCACTACACGGACACACAATCTGCCAGGGCCAAATAGTTCCCCTCCTAGGTACAACTCCACCTTGCTGCCTAGGTATCTGTGCTTCTGCTCAGGTCTAATGGTGATGTGTCCATCTCCAGAACCCTGAGGCTTATCCTGATCTATGTGATTCTACAGATTGTATTCTATGTGATTCTACAGACTTTTACCTACTACCAATGAGCCAACGCCTAGTCAGGCAGGGAAAACCCTCTTACTGGGTACACAGAGGAGACAATAATTATGGGTGTTACATGGCATATGTTTCGGTGCAATGGGGTGGATGCCCTCTATGCGTTAGAGCATTCCTGGACAACAGGATCGCGAATAGCCGAAATGTGACCACAGTGGTAGCACTGTTTGGGGTGACCCTTGAACAGTCGAGGATTGAAATCGGAGGATGAATAAGTCGGCGCAAGTGCTGTCCCTGAATGTCACCTGCTCAAAATCAAATCAAATCAAGAATTCAACCGACCATCAACTTCACACGCTACATGCTATTGGTGGTGCCGGAGTGCAATGTCTTAAGCTTATGTCTTCAACCAAGCCCTCTACTTTGTGTGTGAAATGCTTCTATTGGATGTGCAATGAGTAGAATTCTGTCAAAGTGTTTTGCATTGAAAAGCTAAGGATTGTGTGTGCCCATACTCATATAGTGCATACGCATATAAAGTGCCACTTACACCCATTGCTACACGTATTATGGAACCATACCTACCGTGTGTGTATAGTTTTCATTCATATATGGAAACCTCTCATTATACCAGAATCCCATACATCCAACCTAGTGCCATATGTGCAATGTTGTTTTAGAAAGCCTACCAACGCAAGCCTTTCCTAAAACCAGCCCACTGATTCATCCTTGGTAGTAGACATTCACACATTTCTAACAACAATTAATGGAAAAATCAAGGAAAAACTTGTCAAGTCTTCATCCACACTACATATGGACTACCCTCACTATAAAGCCATATTCTTTATATATATGAGCTAGTATCTATCATTGGTATGACTATATAATATAAAAGGTTTTATACATTGTTACCAAAACTGGCCGGATCTGCACAAAATCCGGTTGGATCCAGATTTTTCAGGCGGCCCGGATAAATTCAGTTTGGGTTGGTCTTACTTTTCCCTTTTTTTTGCATTAAGAAGAGACCCAACACTCTTTTATATAATTAAATATTAAATATATTAACATATTATATTACATTATTAATATTTTCTCTATGTTGCTAGGAAACTAAGCGGGTATAGATACGAGTAGCGGGTACGAAACACGGAAATGCCAATTTTCAAAAAACCTTTGGGTACAAACGTTACGGGAAACCTCTCGTACAATATATATATATATATAGTCCTTATTTTAAAATTGTACTCCATGATCGTAAGGGATAAGTATAATTGATAAAACACTCGAAATATTTTGTATTCATTGAAATAATACATTATTATATGTATATTTATCTCTAGGATGTTTCAAAGGAGTTTCCGTTTCGGAAACGTTTCGAGGGCGAAACAGGGGGGCCCTAGGCGTTTCTTGTAATGAGATTTTGTCAAGTATTTATCATATTTTGCATATTTATAAATTATTATATAATATGTATATATTACATATCAAAAATTTCAAAACATTTTCAAGTGTTCTCGAATTTTGTATTTTTTTCCGTCCCTAATGGATATGGATTTCCGGACTTGGTACCTATGGTTTTATAACATTATCTCTTCGCTATGCATAGCTTCAAAAAGGTGTCTATGTTGGCTTGGGAAAATTACACAGGGCCCTATCACCTCTATATATACAAAAACTTCCATGCAAGACACACAATCTAATCTAAAACTACCACTTTTGCCTTACCTAGACTTACATGGTTATGGCCGAGAGGGTTGTATTAGGATATGAGTAGCCGACTTGTGGCTTACCATATCATTTTATTATATCATTTATACTTTCTCATGCTTAGTAGGTCGGCCTTGGTGATGGCCATAGCATAGGAATAGTATATATAGGGGATTGTAGGTAGTAGATGAATCATCATTGGAGCATTTGAGTCTATTTTATGGTTTGGAGGTTGCCCCTCGAAGTGGCGAAGCTATTCTAATTGCATATTGAGATCATTATTCTGAAATATTGTGTTATTTGGTGTTCTATTGCTGCTCATAATTTGAATTATACAAGTAATTTCATTACAAGTGGTATCAAAGTTGCGATCTGGGCCAAAATTAGGTAAAAACCCTAATTTTTTGTTTCCGCCATATATTTCGAACCAGAGCGAATTGGTGGGAGATATTTTTACCAAAGTTACTGAAACATTTCAAGTAAGGTTCCCTGAAAATTTTAGACTTTTTTGATTTATTTTGCAAAAGTTATTACAAATTTAGGTTTTTCATAAAATCGCTCCCTAGGGTGCAAATTGTGGAATTTTTCAAGCTCTTTACATTTTCGGAAAGCTCTCAAAAAAATAGTATTAGTATATTCTCTGTGTTTTTTCTTGTTCGACCGAATTTGTATCGAAACCCTAAACCCTAAGGTTTGACATCATGGCGGGGCCTTCCACAAGAGCAAAAAGAATCCGGTTACTCGGGTAAAACCCTAGATAAAGATGGGGTAGTGATTGAAGAGATGGAGTCAGAAGGGGTAAATATAGATTCTTCAGCACTAGGGTTTACCTTAGTTGATCATAAGGTGAGCCAACTTGAGTATGAGCTACGAAATGTACAATCTGAGATGGCCTCTAAAGGAGACATAGACCAAATCAATCAGCGGTTGGATGATATCATGCAACATGTAAAGGGTAAACAAGTATGGCCCAAATCCGCCCCATATCAACCAAGGAGGATCTTCATTTCAAAATCATGGACAAAATAACCATGTTGGATCACTTTTCCAAGCGCCATCGAATCCAACTTATTCGCAACCATGGAACATGATGCCGAAAGTGGATATGCGCAAATTTGATGGTAAGGATCCCCTGAATTGGATAAATCAAATGGAGAACTTATTTGAGTTACATCAAACACCATCAGGACAAAAGGTGACATTGGCATCCCTGTATCTTGAACCAGACCAATTCGTTTGGTATCGATGGTTATGTGCTCAGAGGCAGAAGAATGGTCTCAGTGTCACTTGGACAATTTTTTACCGAGGAGTTGCAATTGCACTATAGTTCCAGTGTTTCAGAGAACTACTTTAGTCAATTAGCAAAGTTACGACAAACAGATCAATCAAAGATTATGTGCATCAATTCTAGAACCTATCCTTAAGGGTGGAGAATATTCCAAAAGAGAATCTGAATGACCTATTTCTTGGGGGTCTTAAGGACCACATCGAGCATGAGGTATGTATGTTTAATCCACTCAAGCTTTTTGATTCTATTATCATGGCATGTCGAGTAGAGGAAAAAGTTCTTTGTAGTAGGAGGCACCTTTCATTAACACCAGAGACCGTAGTATCTCTTCCCCTTCATTCACTAGGCCAATTAGACTGACTCCTCAACAAATGGAAGAAAAGAGAGCAAAAGGATTATGTTTTAACTGTGACAAAAAATATGGACCGGGACACAAATGTGCTGAGAAGAAGTTGTTTTATATTGATGGAGGTAATGAGGATAATGAGGAAGTTGAAATTATAGGAGAGGTTGAGGAACTAATAGAAGATGAAGTAGAGGATCACCAACCTACAATTTCTTGCCATGCATTGTCAGGTATTAGTACTCCTCAAACACTCAAGGTTATTGGATACCTCAAAAAATAGAAGGTGACGGTGTTGATTGACTCAGGGAGCACTCATAACTTCATAAATAGTAAGTTAGTCGCCTCGCCTCAATTGTTTTATTTACCCAGCTCCAGAAATGCAAGTTATGATTATGGATGGTGGGATAGTCAAGTGCACAGGAAAGTGCCATAGTATCAAGCTTTCCATGGGAGACTACATGTTAGACTCACCTATGTTTGTTATTTCTATGGGAGGGGCAGATATTGTTTTGGGTGTCCAATGGCTCACAACCTTAGGTACTATAGAGATGAATTTCCAAGAATTGTTCATGCGATTTCATTTAGATGGAAGGACAATACAATTGAATGGGATGGTAGCTAAGTCTCCATAGATTATTAGCTCTCATCAGATGCAAAAGGTTCTCAGAAAAGGAGTAGATGGATTTATAGCAAAGTTATTTTCCATAGAAGTACAAAATACATAGTCTTCAATGCCACCCGATCTTCAGAAGATTGTTGATGCTCACTATCTATTTTTGATGAAATTCCAAAGGACTACCACCAGTTAGGGATCATGATCATGCCATTCAATTGATTCTTGGGAGCCAAACACCTAACATCAGACCATACAGATACCCATATTCCCATAAAAGTGAGATCGAGAAAATGGTACAGGAAATGTTGAAGGTAGGTATCATCAGGCATAGCCAAAGTGCATATTCTTCACCAGTGGTCATGGTACGTAAGAAGGATGAAACATGGAGGATGTGTCCAGATTACCGAGAACTCAACAAGTACACCATCAAAGATAAGTTTCCTATTCCAATAATTGATGATTTACTTGATGAATTGCATGGTGCTATTTATTTCACAAAATTAGATCTTCGTTCGGGGTACCATCAAATTAGAATAAGAGAGGAAGATGTTCATAAAACGGCTTTCAGGACTCATGAGGGCCATTATGAGTTTTTGGTAATGCCTTTTGGTCTTACAAATGCTCCCTCAACCTTTCAAAGCTTGATGAACACTATTTTTAGGCCATTTTAAGGAAATTTGTATTAGTTTTCTTTGATGACATATTGATTTACAGTAAGACATGGGAAGAACACTTACAACATGTAAATAAAGTGTTGGAAGTTTTGGAGACACATACTCTCTATGCAAAGCCATCCAAATGTTCTTTTGGTGTACAAGAGGTAGAGTACTTGGGTCACATTAGTATCCCATGAAGGTGTCAAAGTTGATCCTCGAAGATCAAAGCTATGGTGGAATGGCCAAGGCCCAAAACTCTCAAAAATATTCGTGGCTTCCTAGGACTAACAGGGTACTATAGAAGATTTGTGTGGGGATATGGTAGAATAAAAACCCCACTCACTGCATTGTTAAAGAAGGATGCCTTCCATTGGATGATGTAGCCACTAAATCCTTTGAGCAAGCTAAAGGAAGCCATGTGCAACACCCCAATTTTGGCTACTCCCAACTTCTCAAAAACCTTCATTGTTGAATGTGACGCTTCAGGATCAGGATTGGGAGCAGTTCTAATGCAGGAAGGAAGACCAATTGCATTTGAGAGTCGCCAATTCAAAGGAAAAGATCTACTCAAACCTGTCTATGAGAAAGAAATGATGGCTATTCTTCATGCGGTCAAGCAATGGAGGCCCTATCTCATGGGTAGACACTTCAAGGTAAAAACTGATCATGATAGTCTCAAATACTTTTTGGAGCAAAGGTTATCATCTGAGGAACAACAAAAGTGGGTAACAAAAATGTTGGGTTATGATTTTGAAATCATATACAAAAAGGGTAAAGAAAATGTAGTAGTTGATGCGTTGTCTAGAAGGGATACATCCGCATATGCCTTACTATGTGGAATGTCCATGTTGACGGCCGATTGGGTGGATGAAGCAAGATTGGAATGGGATCAAGACAAGGATACACAATCTCTAATACATAATATCAAGCAAGGCTCTATAACATCTAACAAATTTGAGTGGAAAGGTAATGCACTATGGTACAAGGACAAGTTATACTTGAGTAAAGATTCTGAGTTGAAGCATAAGATTCTTGCAGAGCTACATGCCTCACCTATTGGAGGACACTGGGTTTTTGAAGACATATCATAGAATAAAAAGAGAATTCTTTTGGGAAGGACTCAAGGGGATGTACAAAAGTTTGTATCAAAGTGTTTAGTGTGCCAACAGAACAAAGGGGAAACAATTAAGACACCAGGTTTGTTGCAACCCTTACCAATTCCTAGCCAGAGATGGGAGGAAGTCTCCATGGATTTCATCACCGGATTGCCTTGTTCAGAGGGTAAGAATGTTATTTTGGTGATTGTGGATAGGCTCACAAAATATGCCCATTTTTGTGCCCTATCACATCCATTTGCAGCCAGTACAGTCGCAACTATTTTTTTGGAGACAATTCAACGGCTACATGGAACCCCAAAGATAATTGTAAGTGACCGTGATCCTATTTTCACAAGTAATTTTTGGACGGAATTATTTTCATGTTTGGGTACTCAACTAGCTCACAGTTCATCTTATCATCCTCAAACTGATGGGCAAACGGAAGTGGTCAACAAATGCTTAGAGGGGTATCTACATTGTTTTGTATCAGATAAGCAGGAAAGGTGGATTAAATGGCTACCACTTGCAAAATGGTGGTATAACACATCTTTTCATACCTCTTCTCAAATGACCCCATTTTTAGCATTATATGGTTACCATCCACCTTCTATCACTTCTTCCTTGAGGGTGCAAACTAAGGTTAGAGATGTTGAGGAACACATTCAACATCAACAATGTGTTTTGGCTAGTTTGAAGGAGAATTTAGCATCACACAAAACAATTAGAAACAACAAGCAAATCAACACCGTAGTGAAAGACATTTTGAAATTGGTGACTGGGTTTTTGTATGTCTCTAGCCTTACAAGCAAGATGTCCCTAAAGCAACAAAAAAAAGACAACAAACTTGCTCCTAAATATTATGGCCCTTATCAAGTTCTACAGAAAATTGGCAGTGTTGCTTATAAACTAGAGTTGTCTCCATCTTCATGCATACACCTAGTATTCCATGTTTCCTGCCTGAAGAAGGTTATTGGACATAAATTTGAAGCCCAGACAGAGTTACTAGAACTTGATGAGGAAGGAAGAATCATTTTGGAGCCAGAGAAGATTCTGCAAACACGTACTAAGAGGCTGAGAACCAGAGACATTAAGGAATATTTGATCAAGTGGAAGAATCTGAGCATAGAAGATGCAACTTGGGAGGATGAAGGTTTTCTGCAAAGAACATCCAGATTATTCAACGTTGAGGACAACGTTGGTTTGAAGGGGAAGGGCATGCTACGCCCTTAACCTATTACTTGTATTAGGATATGAGTAGCCGACTTGTGGCTTACCATATCATTTTATTATATCATTTATACTTTCTCATGCTTAGTAGGTCGGCCTTGGTGATGGCCATAAGCATATGAATAGTATATATAGGGGATTGTAGGTAGTAGATGAATCATCATTGGAGCATTTGAGTCTATTTTATGGTTTGGAGGTTGCCCCCTCGAAGTGGCGAAGCTATTCTAATTGCATATTGAGATCATTATTCTGAAATATTGTGTTATTTGGTGTTCTATTGCTGCTCATAATCTGAATTATACAAGTAATTTCATTACAATGTTGTCGGGTTTGCCCTGCACCCCGTGCATGCGTGCCCGATACGTATCCAGCACGTGAGGGTACGGGTTTGGGTTCGGTTTCGACTTGGTTATGTAGGGATACGTCGAGGTACGCCACGGGTGCCTAGACGTACTTGGGACGTATCCCCACGTATCCGCCATGTACCCTATGTCAAAAACGTCATTTAAAGCATTAAAACCTTTTTTAATTTTTTTTTGACTTAGTCAATGCATAAAACCGAACCCTAATATTAAAATGAATAAAATATTACACCCTAATCACCTCAAAAAGTATGGCAGCCACATGATCAATGAAATGTAAAATCTTAAGTATATTGTATGTTTTGAAAGTTTGAACATTGATCCTAGTATATTTTTCAAATTTCAAGTTTTGTTCATATTCATGTTGACATGATATTCATATAACTATATCATATGTAATGCAGCCACATGATCAACGAAAATGCTTTGAACATTGATTCAAGTTTTGTATTACTATTTCAGTTTTTTATGGACTAAAAATGAGTAAAATGAGTATATGTACATATATATATATATTATATATATATATATATATATATATGTATGGACGTATCCAAGACGTATCATATCCAAAGGTTTTTTAAAATTGATGTATCCGCGTATTGAACCCGCACTGAGCCGGTACTGCACTCCGTATCCCGGCAACATAGCTTTTTCCCAAAGACTGCTTTGGATCAACCATAATGCCTTGCATATGGTTTCCCAACCCAACCAAGCTCTTATTTTTGGGTTCTTGATTTTCTTATGCAGAAATTCTGCAAAGGTTATGCCCGCATCCTCACTTGTCACCGCTCTCTTCCATTTCCTATTCTCTGGTCTATCCTTTCTATCATTCCTCCCTATCCTATCTGTTTGCATTTCCACTTCCTCAATGATCATGCCAGCCCCTGCATCCATACTCACTTCTTTCTAAGGGGGCTAGGTAATTTGGAAGCACATGCACACTTCACAAGGACACACTCTCATACATACACTTAAACCATGGATTGCCCAAATGTAGCAAGGTAATGATGATTTAGGGATGCCTCCTCTCTCACACAAGCCGAAACATTAATGACTCTATCACTCCCCTTTCACCTTGACGAATGATTGGACACTCCTGCCCATCACAGCATGTATCATGGTGATGGGGAAATAGATGACGACCTTGATACGGGAAGCCCTTAGCTAAATGGCTCAAGGTGCTTGATTTTTCCCATTCCACTCTATGCCCTTTCCCTCATATCCACTCCTGTCTGACACAGATGAAAGCCGCCTCAGGTAATTTAGTCGTCTAAAACTTACTCAGAACTCCACTCAAAGATAGGAGTTGCACTCCAAAGTTAGCTGCCTCATCAGCTGCCTGATTCCACACCCCTTTATGTGCACAAATCTTACTTCTTCTAGCTGATTCACTAGCCACCGGGTTTCTTCTTGAATAGCCTCTAGTTGTTAAGATTCAATCTTTACCCTTGTTCATCCTATTAATCGAAGTCTGTGAGGCCCCTTCGACAATAAGGTGTTTCCATCCCCTCAATGCTGCTGCCTCCAGCCCCTTTAGCAAGGTTAGTCCTTTCGCCTGGTTATGTGTCCCGAAGCCAATATCCATTGCAAATATCAGAATCGGCTGCCCCGCTGCATCTCTCAACATGCATCCACCTCCTGCCTGCCCTGGATTGCCTTTCACTGCGCCATTGAAATTTAATTTAATACATCCCTCCATTGGTAGAGGCCACAAGGTTATCATTTTTCTGCCGCCCTCTTGATTCACTCCATTATCAAGGAGCAGCCTCTTATACTTCCATGAGATAAGGAGCCAGCTTTACACCATTCTCCTTCCCCTCTTGCACCTCTTCCATTCCTTTGTGTTTACTAGGAGACTTCAGAGATTACAGCTTCAATTTTATCCGTACTTGGGGGAGCAGATTGGGATTTTTCTTTGCGATTTCTACGATTCCTTTCCGGCCAGATATTCCATATATTTATTGCCAGAGCAATATGCCATATTTTTCTAAGCATATCGTTCTCAATTGTTAGATGCCATTGCTCCAACAAAGATCTTATTGAATTCAGCATTACCAAGCTGCCCTGCCACTTCTGCTCCCATCTTTCCTAGATCTCCTGAGCAAATGAACAATAGATAAAAATGTGGTTGCTTCATTCCTCCTTTTCCCTTCACAACAAGCATATACAGGGTCCTTGAAACCCTCTCTTGATCAGCTTATCAAGGGTGGCCAACCAAAGAAAAATGTTGGCTTTGGGCAGCTTTCCCCAATCCAAACCTGGCTTATAAGGAAATAACTCTATAGCCATTATCAAGGGTCTGATTACCTCTCAGTACGCCTCTTTGATTGTTCCCTACCCATCTTTGGCACCATCCCGTACCAATCTATCTTCTTCCTCTTCAGTGGCCAGGGAGTAGCAGGAGAGAAGGGAAAGCTTTTGCCTCTCTCCTGGAGCCCCAGTTCCGGTCAATTCAGCTCACTCCACCTGCATCCCCCTCCTTCTGTAGTGACATAATCTGACACTTGGGATCCCCATTGCCGACACAAAAATGTTCGGACTGCTGCAAATTCTTCATCCCAGGTCAGGGGTCCTTGATCTGGCTTTCCTCCCAAAAGTCCACCTTCTTGCCATAGATCACCTTCCATCTCAGCTTCTGAATGATGAATTTCTTACAGCTCCTTCTGAAGTTTCAGATTGCTCACCCCCTAGGCAAACCCTCCTAGGTGAAAAGCCTATTTTTATCCACAGATCAAGTTATTATGCTTGTATCACTGAATTCCATAAAATTCCACCTCATAGAATTCCTTTTTCTATATTCCCAATGATATGAAAGAAAGCCTTGGTCACTGAAGAATAGAGTTCCTTTTGCATCTTCCCTATGATATGAAGGAAAGTTGAGTCATAATCTGATCCCTGCATTCCTTGATTTTATTATTTCAGGCTCTTTCTGCAACTGTTTGCTTCAGAAAGTATTCAGGTTACAGCTGTAAGGCATATACCAGAGTATCAAGAGCTTTCAGATCAAGGGATTTCAGGTAAGTAAGACGACCTTTAAGATTGATATCTTCAATAAGCGAAAAAAAGCTTTCAGTTTAGAATTTGGAGCAAGTTTTAATTAATTGATCAAACTACTACAGAAGATGAGTCAGAAACACAGTCTACTCAGGGGTTCGGAGAGAGTGATGGAGAGCAAGATCATCAATTGCTAATTTCTTCCAGTGGAGATGCTCAATCATTCACAAAGGATATTTTACGTGGAACAAACATGAATCATATCAAGGAAGTCTTGTAAATCATGTGGCTTTTTGATTCATTATTAAAGACTGTATATTTTCATTGTTTGATAATATTTCTGTATTTGGCCTGCTTGATTTGTTCCATGTTGAACCAATACATGTAAATTGTTAAACTATGGGTTTTTTTTTTTATTAGGGTCGAATTTGATTGTGATTTAGCTTCTTATATGTGATGAGAGGTGTGGTTACTTTTTGTAATAATTTTTAAGCAACTTGATCTTTCTTTGTGGATGTGCCTGGAGTTCCAATAGATACCTTACTTTGTTTAAACTTCAAATTCTTTTTTCTTATAACAAACAATTTGCATAGTTGTGTGTTGGAATTTGCCAAACTGACTAGGGGAGAGACACCAATAGTGGTGCACCCTAAGTTAGGGGGCCCATAAAATAAATTCTATAAAATGTGGGAACCTGATTTTTTCACCAACATGTAGTTCAAGATTTTTTTAAATTACATATATTTTTTTGAGTGTTGAATTGGAGGGAAAGATATATTTTGAATTTATTTAAAATAGTAAATTTTAGTTACACTACATTTTGATTGGGACCCATATTTGATCATGGGTGATAATGGTTGAACATTTAAAATTTTAAAAAGGCAAATCTTATATGGCATGATGTGATTGGGTGTTGTCATGTCAAAAATGACTAATCACTAGGTACTTTTATGACAACTATTGGGTGTTGTGTATTCAATACACTATATCCACAATTAGACCCGCTCAACTATTGGTGTCTCTCCCCTAAGTAAACACAAATGGGTGCTGTACAGAATGGTGTAGATACTGTCGCACATGCTTGGAGTGAATGTACTCCATTCCTTGCATTCGTATTTGTGCTTACATATTTGCGTACAGAGTTTACCACCGATGAAATATCATAGGATTTTTTTGCAAATGTGAAAGTTATTAGTCGTCTTTTCCTAGCATATTGACGGATTTGCTGATGCAGATACTCTGTTTAACTTTGAGGATTCCTGTTCTTTTCTCAATATTTTGTGACCGTCTAAATTATTTGGTCTAACATCCAGTTCTTTCCAGGGTTATTTGGATTGCCCTTTGCATATTTGTATGAATCATTTTCACTCAACTTTTTGTAAATTCCAGTTTTACAATTATACATTGTGTTTGTTTTGATTTTGTTCATTAAGATTCCAGTCAGGCAATCTGTTGTGTTTATGCCGTAAAATGATAATTGAGGAAAAATGTGAACACAAGCAACTCAATGAAACAGCTTCAATACAATCAGAATATCAAAGAAATGAATGCTTTGGAAAACTAAACAAGCTTTGATGGATATTTGTGATTGTATATATGGTTAGATCTAGTTTGAAATCCAACGTACAATTTGCAAAAAAATGGAGTGGTAAACTGGGCTGCCTACAACAAGAAAATGCTAATACAAACTCCATAATGGATACATTAAGGCACAGAGATTTTACCCAAAGTAAAAGATAAGCATGGCAATAAGGAAGCAAATGAATTCAAGCATGCGTGCGGTCAACCACAGTAAAAGGTTGATCATCTTATTCCTTTCTTACTCCACCCAAATCTTAAGACAAAATAGTTTCTTTAATTGCAACCAGTTGAAGTTTGTCATCTAGTATTTTTAAATCTTTTAGTGCTTGATTAAAGGAGATATTCTGAAAATGTTTAGAGGCATTTATAATAGTAGCATGGAGTGGACGACTCTCATCTTATCGTCCCAGTCAATATTATTTCAAATAAAATTTACTTTGTAAAATTCATATTAACTGATTCAACATTTAAAAATAAAAATATCATACACTTATACTTTATAAATAAGAAGAATAATTACAAAACAAACAAACATAAATATAAAGAGCAAAGAAAAACGGAGCAAAAATATATTACAAAAGAGAGTAAGAAATTGCTATGTATAAAATATAATATTTTGCACCTCTCCTCAACAATTTAATGACATGATTAATTTTACATAATATAAAGTATTTAAAGATAGAAATATTTTATTTTGAAGATACAAATATTTTAATCTTGACGCGAATGTTTTTCAAATAATTTTAGCTTAGAGTAAATGTTTTTCACATTTTATCCTAAAGTTTAAATGTGTTTTATAGAATATTTTTATCTTTAAGTAAATGTTTCCAATATTAAATGCTTATGTTGTTTTTATATGCAGTATATTTTATACAGATATAGATAGGCGTTGCTAGACCATACGTGTCTCCAAATATATAGACTATTTAATTATGAAATGCTGAAAATTAATGAAAGTTCAAATTTAAAAGATACATTATGGTCTTGTTAGTGTTTTTATTTTAACATATATTTAAATTTTTTATTTTGATATTTATATCAGGTCACAAGTTGGGTTTAATTAAAATTTATATAATTAAATATTATGTGTAAATCAAAAGATTATAAGTAAATTAATTGATTAAATTTTGTTAAATTTTTAATTGTGTGTTTTAAGTATTTAATGTATTGAATAAATTAACTAGAATAGGCACCTATTCCACTTATGTCTTTTACATTATATTATCTTATATTTATTGTTTATTACATTTATATAATTTTTTTAATTATTTAAATAATTAGCATACATGTCTTAAATAAGCCTATTCCACGTATGTCACAAATCCAATGTAGAAGTCTTGAGAATAATACCTCTCGACATCTTTTCCAGAGATTTATCTAAGACATGTATGTTAGTATTATGCCAACATGGACTCTACAATAACAACAAGAGGTGGTGACTAATGGTGTGACCATCTAAACTTTTATTATTTGTTTTAAATTTGACATCCGTTTGACCATCACTTAAGAGGACTTTTTAAAATTTGAGAAGCCAATAAAAAAATAGTAGTATCTTGACTATATGATTTTTGGCCTTTTGTTTATATAGAAATATTCTTTTACGAAAATATGAAGAAAATGTAATCAATTTTTTTTTTTATGTGTAAAAGCGGGTTGAAGGGCCGCTCACCTAATTATATTAATATTCTAAAAGAATTACATTAAAGCTTATACAATTTGAGATGCTAGCTATGGAACTTAAAACCAGCTTCATGGCAACCTACATCTAACCTTCTAACCCTCGCATGACTAATATACAATCATCCCTACAAATATAGTCATATACAATGCAAACCTCAAGAGGGAGGGAATGTGGAGTTGCTACAAAAAAAGGAAAACAACCACCATCAATTGCCTTGAGGCATCTTCCTCTCGCCTCCAAATTCATAATCTCCACACCAACCGATGTCTATTGAGTTGTTAGGGCAGAGGAACCATTTTCTATCCCCTTGAGCCAAGCCATTCATGTGGCGAGGTCTTTTTAATTCTCCAAACCGGGAGTCACATGAATAATGGGATCCCACAGAGAAGCCATGTCTAAGTTGGGAAGCATGCACCTGCAAAATCCTTGTCATGGCAATAATTAATAACCAAATTAAAGCACCTTTTCAGCTCAACAAACATTTTAGAATGTAAAAATTTGATGGGAGAAGCGAGGTGGCGAAGCATCCTTATGGAACGGGGACTTGTGTGACGATTTAATACATCATCCTTAGAGCGCACGAAAATCACTCTAGGGATATTGAAATCCAAGCCATGCTAAAAGAATTGGGATTAAACTTTCCACTTGGAAATTGTATGCATTGATGGCAAGTCGTGCAATAACAAGTCCCATAATCTATGCCAAGGTTCTTCGCTATCGATCAAGTCATCAATGATTTGGGATGTCCCATGATTTGGAAGGAAGTAGCTTATTGGTAGCAATGTTGTATGTCCAATTCTAGGAAATTAGAGAGTAGGTGGCGGGTTTGGCTAAGGATGTTGTCAATTCTCCATGTCTTGGATTTTCCTAATTTTATAGTATCGTTGATGATCATTGAATCCCCTTCGTGCATATTCGATTGATACCACAATTTAGGGTCATCCACAACCTATGGATTAATGTTGAAGCCTCTGCCGCATTACAAGATGCATCCTCGAGGTGGAAAGAATTGACCCTAATCAAGGAACCAACACAATCTCTAATGACACAACCAACTCCCGAAATCCTTGAATTTCCCTTTGAAGCCTCGTCATAATTTAACTTGGACAGGGGATTTCATTTGACGTTGTTCTCGTTAATTATCTTTTGTGAGAGAGATACTACGCTGAGACTCATTAACATGAAACAATGAAATCAAATTATTAATCAATGTGATGTGGGTAAAATTTAAGATACGAGTCTTGACATTAATATCTATCAACATTTTTAAATAGAATTATTTAAGATATTTCTAATAATATATTTGTGTATCTAAATTGATAGCATTTGTCACCATTCAATGAGATTTTTAACACAAGAAAACAATATTATTAAAAATTATGTTATGTTAAAAATTCAAAATAAAGACCTTCATATTTATATCTCTTAATTTTTTAAAATAAATATATTTTAAATAACTATACTAATTTTATAAAATTATACATTTTTAATATAAAATGTTCTATCAATAGATTATCACCTCAATAAAAATATTTAGATACTTTGAAAAATGGTAAGAATGATAATACCTTAATAAACTTGAAATGTCAAAACAAAAACAAAACCTTTCAATCATATATGTGAAACTACACTAATATCTTTATACCATATATGTTTCATTTTCAATATATAGTGTATTTAAAATCGACTCATGAGTCCGAAACTTTGTAATGTTAAAACAAAACCTAAACCTTTCATAAGAATGATTTCTATTATATATGTGAAAGTGTATTTATACCCTACATGTTTTATATATTAAAAAATATTTAAGGCTTTACCAACAAAGCCATGATATGGCAAATCTTGCCGAAGAAGATGGATTTTAGGTTTTGAATTATTGTAAGGGTGAAATATTAAACTTTTTATTAAGACCAAAAAGATATTATGATAACGATTCGATCACATGAACCTTTGTGCTAATTGCAAGTATATATGAATTCAACACATTTTATGGAACAATTATTTGGTGTGTTATTTATATTTAATATATGTACCTATTAAAAGTGAAATCTAGCCATCATTGCCAACTTATTGAAAGTGCTGGTTTTCTATACATGTTGATGTTGTAACTATAGAGACATAATATAAACAAAAGCATGAGTAGGTTGAGCATTGGAGAAATAAAAAGAAGAGTTGTTGTTTGCAACAAAATTGAGAAGGCCAAAAGTTGAAATGAATAGACATGAGGAAGGAAAATACGCGCACTTGAAACAAAGAAGAAAAGAGAATTGTTAAAAGAAAAGGATAAAATTAAACATGGAAAATGTTAGATTGTTTTGCAAAGAAAATTTTGAAGGACTGATTTAGTTTTTCTATGGTGTAGAAAGAATATGTAACATTATTAGGATATGTGTATGAATTAGAATGGCTTGATGGAGGCAATGTTGTTGTTGATTGTAATAGTGAATGTTCCATTGATTTTGAATTGGTGAGGAGGAAAACAATAGAGGAGATGTCTTGTTGATGTTGTTCATATGTGATTGCACACAACTTGGGAAAGACTGTGCAAAGAAGGGGTTGCGTAAAGTGCAATCGATGGAGCCTTCTTGTTTATGTACCAAACATTGTAGCATGTGTTCATATTTGAAAGTGTTTTTTGATTGCAAATTATGCAAAAAGAGATGGTTTCTTCTTCTGCCAAGTCTACTTCAGTTGTATGAGCACAATCGACACAAAATGCTTGGAATGGAGAAAGGTAGATTAGGTCTTAGCAAACTCGTTATGGGCATGAAAAATAAAGTATGGTTATTGTCACAAAGAATAGGGAAGAGCGAGAAAATGAAAGTAAATGTTTGATGCAAAAATAAGAAACCATGAATAAATACCTTTGTGTTGGAATTTACAATAGAATGTAAATGTTGTTTGGTACATGTATCATTGAGAGGATCAATGAAAGAAGAAAGGCTGACACGAAATGTATGTGATCCTTGTGGTCGTTGTCTGTAAATTTATCTAAATATGAAGAGTGGTAGTATTCAATAACAAGTCTCTCTTGTATCATGCGGTAAAGAGGGAGGAAAAGACTTCCTAATTGAATAACAAAAATTAATTAAGTAGTAAATGTTAGTGGCATTGAGATTAAGTTCTAAAAAGAAAGGTAGATAGAAGAATATAAATTAAAACAAAAGAAAGGGAGAAAATGATTTACAACTTATGCCATGTTTAATGTCATCGTCCTTGACATAAAGTACATATTGGTCATTGGAGTGATGAGTTTCTGTAATAATTGTAGCAAAGGAACCAACTGAGTATGCAATAGGTGAATGCACAAGAGAATGTATTGTGTTTGCAGGGGTTAGTCTTCTTATTTCACAAACTGTTGAAATGGTTTCGATTCTGGTTTTGGAGTTGACTACA
Source organism: Taxus wallichiana var. yunnanensis (assembly GCA_018340775.1). Classification (NCBI taxonomy): domain Eukaryota; kingdom Viridiplantae; phylum Streptophyta; class Pinopsida; order Cupressales; family Taxaceae; genus Taxus; species Taxus wallichiana. Next base: position 445,191,587 of record CM031234.1, read on the forward strand.
ATCCAACAATCAGATGTCACCTCTTTCATATTTTGTTTTATCCTTCATTACGAAATTGGTGATGTAGAAACTGTTCCCGGAATGACTTGTGGTGAAAATACATCAACAAGGTTGTTGTTAATGTTCATGGTAATTTTCATTTGTCCATTTTTTTTCGACAAGGTCTACATGGAAAATTTCAACTTTTGAACGAAAAGTTGATTTGGTATGTGCTGGTTCATACACATAGACAACGAGGACATCTCCTTCAAAAACATTTACTTGGTTTTCGTGAACAAAACTGAAGTATTGTGCAAGGAATAATTGAATCCATTTCTATGTTGTATGTTAATAAAATGTAACCAAGTTAATATTTGAATCAGGCCCTATAACTTCATGAAATGTAAGAAAGTTAATGTCTTATCAAAGTAGTGAAGAATTGCCATTTGGAATCCTGAAGCAATGTCGTCTTAATGTTTTGATCAGAATTATTGTTGCCATCTTTTGGTTATATGTCATGAGATTGTTCAAGTTTTGTGTTTTGAGTAAATTTTCTTTTTTACTCTTGACAGATTCCATATTCAGGAGAAGCTGGAAACATACATATTGTAAAATCAATAGAATGTAATTGGGAAGAAAATAGAAAAGGTCATAGTTAAGTTAATGTAATTCAAGTAGAGGAGAAAAATGAAAACAAATAATCTTACCAACGAATGTTTTATTTGTTGTTTTTGAGGAGAAGAAGATACTAAAAAAGCTAGAAATCTACATGATATAAAACCAATAATAATGTAAGTGGATAAGAAAGTAAAAAGCTTGTAGTTAAGTAAATGTTATTTGAGTAGAGAAAAAAAATGAAAACAAATAATCTTACCAGTGAATGTTTTATTTGTCCTTTTTGAGAAGAAGAAAAATAGCAGGATGATCACTCCAGTACACATGTCTCTCATATGATTGACAAAGATATTGTACAGAGTTTGACCATACATGATCAATGTTGTTGTGCGTAAACACACTTGCTTGTGGAATACATAAATGAAAGTTGTTTTGTTGCATGTATGTCCTTAGAAGCTTGGATTTTCTTGTGTGTATGTGCATATCAATGTTGAAATCTCCGAACAAGTATGAAGGTGTATTAAGGAAAATATTTGATAAAACTTTGTCCAAAATAGAACAAATGTTTTCAAAGCTTGCTTTTGGAGATGCATATACATTGATGATCATTAAAAGTTGTCCATGGAGAAGAACATTTGCAAAAATTGCTTCGACATTTGTATCATGGAAAGAAAGTGTTTGAACAAAGGGTATATTTTGCTTGGCACATATCATAACACCATGGACATGATGTGCGGATAGACAATGGTATCCTGGGAATAAAATTATTTGTGGTGAGAGAATGCAATTGAGTTTCTTGTAAACAAATTATTTGAGATAACATTAAATCATGGTCATGAATAATGTCTTCTTTGTGAATATGAAGACTTCATGTGTTTAGTGAAGAGAACAATATCGAAGAAGAAGAATCAATGCTGAAGAAGTCATTTTGTAGTTCCCATTTTGATTCAAGATTCATTCATGTCATTTCTACAACAATTTTTTTTTAGAGTGAGTTTTTTTTTGTGTAAGAGGATATAGTAAATACATATTAGCCACACTTTTGACACGAGAAAGAGATGTATATATTAGACCATGACCTGTAACTCCATGAGGGCAAAATGTAATATTATCTAGTGTTATTCCTTGTGCTCTGTGAATTGTATGAGCACAACATAGTTGAATAGGAAATTACTTATGAATTGTAACTAGAGTTTTGTATGTTTTTTTACGAAGGGGTTTGCATATACGAGCAATGGGAACCCATGTAGGTGCAATTTCATGTGTATACATATGTGCATACTTTGACATTTTCAATGGCCAATGTTTCTAGAATTGAATTGAATCCATACCAAGTCAAGATCAGGGGTTGTTGTGTAGGCTTTGAAAATGCCGTCGGAACCATTCACTAGCCCATCTTGAATGTCATAATTTCAACAAAGAGTTCAACAACATATCTTTTTTGAGTTCATTTTTTTGGGTAGTTCCAGTGTTTTGGAGTAGGTCTACATTTCATTATGATATGTTTCTTCTTCATCAAGTGAGTAGAGGACAATTTTATCACCATGTGCAAGTAGAAGCATTTTGTTGTTGTGGTTTTCCACATCGGAGTTTTTGTAGAAAAGATATGGAAATATAGGGTTGTTTGGTGCAAGACGATAACATGTTAGGTTCAAATAAGTGATATCATAGATTGTGTGTGAGCCAATATAGATTCTATTTAGCACAAATATAAATTGGTCATCTTTTTGGCGCATAGGTTCAATTAATTCAAAAACTTTCAGTTTTTGTTTCCAGAAATCATATGGCAATATTTATGGGTATTGTTCATGTGTCAAATACAAGGCAATCATTGACAGGTTGTGCTTGGTAGAAATCACCACAAAAAATCATGTCAATGTTTCCAAAGAATGTAGTTGGCATGTGTTTAATTTCTCTTAGATGCTGTCAACAAAGTATAGTAGTTGTCCTCCAACTAAGGAAACCTCATCTATGAGGGAAATTTGTAACTGTTCATAGTGTTTTGCCAATGCATCTAAGCGTTTTCACTCAATGAAGGAAACTCGGATCGATTAAAAGGTATCATAAAAGAAGAATGAAGCGTGAGGCCACCAACATTGTAAGTAACCTTACCTATGAAAGCTAATATCAAACCTTTGGTTTTTAAAGGGTCGTTGTTGATTGAGCTATTGTAAATGCGTAACAAAGTCTCAAATATCATTTTAGATGTGAAGGTTTTTCTTGTACCAGCTCCTCATGTGAGGAAAAGGTACAAAGGATTTGTAGGTTCTTTATGTTTTCTATATGCAAGGTCATTTACAATAGCTTGTTTTTCATTTAGCAATCACATATTTTGGTAAAATGTGGCTTCATGTCTTGTATAGAAGGATTTCTAGAAATTTGAAAACATTGTTCCCTTTGATGTTAGGTCATTTCAAATTTTTCCAGGGGAAGTCAACTTTTATGTTGAATATTTTTCGATTTTTGTGTTTGCATGTCATGGTGGGAAGAACATAAAGTAGTAGCCTTTATGTCAACGTCTAAGTCATGAAGGGTTGTTTCCATGTCACCCCATTTTTGGTTGACGACTAGGAGAATTTGGATTCATTTTTTTGTATGGTTTCGTTAGAATATGTGGAGAATGAATTATTGGAAAACCATCCATACTGAGCCATCCATAAGCTCCATCAAGTTGTCTCATGACCCTTGTGAGGGTATGATTCCTAAGATCCATAGTCTTTGAACTATCTGAGCAACCATCCATACCGAGCTTCATCTACCCCGTATGCTTTCTTTCCTTCAAAGTTTATAAGTAACTTTATATTGGTATTCGTCACTTTGTCCTCACTACCTTTTGCATTTGGTGGGTCTTCAACCATGGCTATATTGGTTGTATTTGATATGAATTTACCCTTGAGCACATCATCGCTCGACCATGACAATCCAATGTATTTTTATTCATAAGTTGCATTTGCATTTTCACTTTCCATGTCCGAAAAGTTAAACCATAATATTTTTCTACTTGAATTTCCATAAAATAAAATAAATACTATTGTATATGAGTAAATAGAGAGTAAAATTCCAATTTCAAGTATTCCCTTTCTTTGCGGTTGTGATACACACTATTCTCGCGCTCTACAAGATAGAACAAACAACCTAAACTTTCATTGTGCCTCGCAATTCGTGACTTGTTCTTTGTTAGTGGCGTAATGCATTTGTATTCTACCCGCTTTCATGTATTTTCCGTGGCTATTTTCATACTCATAAATCACGATTGTGTTTTTTCTGATTCACTAGTTTTTCGTGCTCTATAAAACCCTTCCGTGACTAGATTTATGATTGTAAAAAGAGACTGTTGCAAGCCCTTGATTTAAGAGGCTTTCGTAATTTTGTTTGCTCCTTTCGGGACTCAGTTTTTCTCACCTGAAACTCTTCTCGCGACTATTAGAAACCCTCTTGCGATTTCCGTTGATTTTTTTGTAACCTCTGTGAAAACAATTTTGTCCCGTGCCCTAGCTTGGTACTCGCGGCTACGTTTTCTTCCCTCATGTATTTGTATATATTTTGCCCTTCGATTTTGAAAAACCTCACAAAAATGTGAACTCAAAAATGCAAATGAAAATCTTCATGAACATGCCCTAACGGGACTGTCACGAAAATGTCTTTCTTCCCTTCTCTCTCTTTACTTGCACCACGCTCGGATACCAATGTTAAAATATGCGGAGAGAGAAAGAATGAAGAAAGAATAGAATGTACAAAGATGAAATGAAGAGAAGGCAGATTGTACACATTTGAGATTTGTGTCCATCTATTTATTATAAATGAAATAGTTACAAAACGGTTGATGTAGTTTAATCCATTATAACCAACTTGTAGTTAGGCACCTTATAAATAAGTCTTATATTTTCATAGTTTCTTGATGGAAGGTATATGCATTTTTCCATGTAGAGAAACCAATTTTTATAGACTTTTCACTGTCTCTAAAAGGAACATAAAGCATTAGTTTTTCTCGGTAGTGGTTTTCACTATCAAAATGTTTGTTATAATTAACAAATCGAATGACACATGTTTTTTTGCGTGGGTGCATTTTTCCCCATCTTTGTTAAAGGAAGAGACAAATTCGATGATTAAGAGCATGATCATGTCTATGGAGCATGACCGCATAATGTAATGATCTATAATAGACTGACACATAATGTTTATAGAATTATCAGGTTCTTTGTCAACAATGTAGGAGATTTCGAATGAAAGTGTGATTTTCTTGACTAGAAGTGTTTATGAAAGTACACTTTCTGGAAGTGTTGTTCAACAGAATAGATAGTACTATATGACATGCCTGTTGTGTAGACATCATTATATCAAGCATTGCATTCCCAAGATTTTGGAGCATCTCTATAGCATCCATATGTAATGCTTGATGTTTTAATCGAATCCTTATGAATGCTTTTGTCATTGACCGATCAATTTTTGTCATGTAAGAAGAACAATAAGTTGCAACGACATAGGCATTAAACACAAATTGTGCATCTTTGTTTGCTTGCCAAAGTAGTGACATTTGTTTTGATAAGCTATTGTTCCATGCTTGACTTGGTTTTCTTTTCAAAAATAATGTAGGTTGTTTTAGTGTTGCTTGGATGCAATGGATGTATTGGGTCTCATCCATGTTTAGTTCTTCGAGGAATGTTTCAAATGAAATTGAACTTTCATAATGGTTTTTTTCAAGAGCCAAGAAAATAGTATGAGCATTTGCAATAGAATTGGGTCAGGATCTTCACAAGGTTCAAGGATTATTATTTTTCATTGGTGGAAGGGGAAATTGTATCTACACTTTGTATGATTTTTTTTTTACAACTCTTTGTATGATGATGTTGATGCAACTTTGAAATGTGTGGAGGGAAAGGTTTAGTGTTACATGTTATGTATTTGTCTACAAAGTTCTCAATCAGTAGATTGTCACTGTCTCCATAGACAAGTGCATTTTTAATGCATATTAACCAAAGACTGCACATGTTGCCTCTGTTTTGGAACTCAATAACCAAAAAGTAATACATTATCTCTCCAAAGAAGGTTTTATCTACGCAAAGTAGTTGTTTTAATGTATTTAGTCTATGTTTGTAGTAAGCGCGTGCAAGTGCCATGATCATTTTTCACAAGAAAGTTATCATCATGTAAATCAGGTAACTGTGTCTTGCTGAAGGGTATAAACTATTGATAATGTCTGTAAAGATTTGTAAGAGTAGTAATGAGTGATGTCCAAAAATGTTATGCGCTAGAAAATGTTGCAAAAAAGTTGGATGTCCCAATTGTTGATTCATTGCGAACACATTTTTTTCTTTTTGTTGCAAATAGTCTAGGGAGATTCGAATTTTCTTGAAATCAATGTAGCCTATATCAAATTTCAATAGCCTTTCTAAGTTGGGCTTATATTTGACATCTTTTGCAGTAAGTGTTCGGCATTTTAGTTGGCCTTTCTAATACGCACCCACATGGATTGGCTAACTTGTTGAACAAGTATTTTCATTGCTTTGAAGAAAATATCAGTAATGTGATAAGAAAATATACGGTCTGAATTTAGTAACTCCCATTTGTTACAATTTTTTGATATGAAAATCTTTGCAAGATTATTGGGATCGAGGTTCACCAAAAAATAATGTGGGAAAATTTATTTCTTTAGAGTATTTATCTTGGAAGATTCCTAGTGGTTTAAAATTTTCAGCAGGAGCAACCTCTATAATTTTGTCTTGAAGAGCATGTATAGTTGTTGGATTAGTAAATGCATGGACTAAAGTGTCACATGCCTTATCATCCTTTGTCGTCATATGATAAGTCACTATTAAGGGGGTTTGATATGCATTTTTCGTTTGTGTTTTGAGAAATTTGATCATCTAATGCAAAGAGTCGTGCCCATACATGGTCAAGTTTTACATTTTGCATTGGTATAACATGGTTTTTCATAAATCTTTAAGCAATGCCATGGTCATGTTGATATGCACATTTCCTGAGCTAAAAGGGTTTTTATATTCAAGGCGACTTTTAAGTGATATGGCAATTGTTTTTGTTTTGTTAATAGCCGGGCAATGCAGTTTGCACAATATCGACATCTGTTGGTACATTTATGATTGCTCCTTTCAAGGAAAACTGAGGGCGTTTGTAGGATCGATGCCTAATTTGTGCAAATGCAAGTCTAAGAGAAACTAGTCTTTCTTCGAGGTTAGTGAGCATTGCTACATGTGGAAGTACAATAGGCATGGAAATATGTTTAGGGGACACAAATTTTGGCAATGCACTATCAACTATAAACTAGAACAAGGGCGACATGTTGACATTGTTCAGTAGCGGAATTTGATGAGAAGTCAATGAATACTATGTTTTTTTTTTTGTGGATTCAATAAAGTTTGTCATATTATAATTGAAATGGAGTTGTTTACAAATCTGGCATTCATTAGTTGGTGTGTTTTTTCTCAAGAGTTAAACAAAGCTACATATTGTTAGGAAATGAATAATTCAAGTGCTCTCATTATATGAGCTATTTACCATGTGATAAATAAATCATATCTAATGTTTTTTTGTAAGGGTTGTTAAATACAACTCATATAATATATTAGTTAGTATTTGATTATTGTTTATAGGTGAGATTTGGTTATTAAACCAACTCACGTAATTGGGTGTTTTGTTGTAGGTTTTATAGGAAACTTATTTTCTATATAATTGTATTATGTGAGTTAAGAAATCAATGAATAGAAGAGAATCATAGTGTTTTTATGACCCGAGTCTGATTCAAAACTTCATTTGGTACCAGAGCTGCATGAGATCTTCTTGTCCAAAATGGACTTTCTATGAGTTTTTGAGGCCTAACTTTGTTTTCTTTTGTTTCTTCACAACATTGAAAGGAAGCCGTGTGGTCTATATGTTGTCGATTTGAAGAGCTGCACACTTTTGATATTTCAGTATTTTTTGCGTGATAGAACTGTGCAAATTTGGAAGTTGGTGTAACTAGTGTTATTGTCTAACCGATGCAATCATGACAAGAATGGAGAGTTGATGCTTATAAAAGGGAAACATGTATCTACTGGAAATAGATGAAGATTGAAGAAGTTTTATTCACAGATATTAGACCTCTACATTGGATGAGGACTTGCATTCTGGGCCACGCGTGGGTATTTCCATGAAGTGATCCTTGCTAGAGAAATATAAAATTCTGTTGTTATTTAGTGGATCTCGATTCAAACATATTTTACATATTGGATCCATCCATACATCCATACTTGACTGCAAGATCAGGCGTCTCTACAAAAATATTCAATACAATCTTCGATTCCACTCTTGATTTCCAATTGCATCGACAGTCCACGTATTCCTGCTGTCCAGTCCACTGCCACCGTTCAAATCAGATATGCTTTGAGACAGTAATGATCTTGCATTAAGGCTGACATCGAATCATTCCATATAGCATTTCTTTGGTTCTTTATAATCAATACGACCTGGTTGATCACGGTCACGCTCGGATCTAGCTGCAAATAAATTTGGTTTTGAGTGCTAATGTCGAGAGAGGATCATGTTTTTTTGCTACATGCATCTTGGCTGAAATCCATGGTGTGGCATAGTCCCTCGGCGTTTATTTGTTGTGTTGAAGTTGGATCTCACCACTCGGCTTGGAATTTGCGGAGGAAGACAAGGATTTCTCGCACCATGAGTTTTTGGTATTAAAGTTCCTTTTTTTTTTATAGAGTAATTTAAGGATTGTTTTCCAGTTTTGTTTTAAGTCCAAACCATCATTAAATAGGTTTGTCATGTGTTTTTTTAGAAATTTCGAAAAGTAGGCCGTTTTGTTACATTTTTCATATGAGTTATTTGTAAGATAAGTCAAACAAAACATTTCTTCTTTGTATTACTCACATACTTTATGTAAGACTCGCCAATGATATCTATTTAATTGTCAATAAGTTGATATGTAGTTTATTTAAATATAGTTTGTTATTTATCAAAGTGTTAAAGTCTTGTTTATGTGTTGTCAAACGAATGAAAAGTTTAAAAGTTTGTGTTATTATTTGTTCGTAAAAGAGTCAAGGTTTCGTAAATATCAAAATAGTCAATCTTTGTCATTTTGTCTGTCATCAATATTGTCTAGTCAAATTCGTCAATTTGAGTCATGGTAAAAGTTTGAACAATAAAAGAATTGCCTTACGGATGCATTTTTGGTGTTACCCAATGCCAGGCAATCATTGAGCCCTATGATCACATCTAGCCGAACTAGCAAAGCATGAAACCGAAGGCGGAGACATTGGATGTTGGAGGTCAATCAACAACCTCTCGTCAGTCACCAATGACGAGGCCACATAACATATGTGGTGATTGCCCCATGATCACATCTAGTGAACTAGCAGAAAAGATGAAACCGAAGGCGGGAGACATCGGACGTTGGAGGTCAATCAACAACCTCTCGTCGGTCACCAATGACGAGGCCACATAGCATATGTGGTGACATATATATATATATATATATATATATATATATATAGTGAGTATATGTTTTTAGAGTGCTAGTTTCGGTGTTCTGTTTGAATAAGTGGAAATTTCACATTAAGGGGGAACATGATCTCGATGTTCCATTTCCATTATGTAAGCATTTTCTTTGTGTGTACGAGCAACAAAATTCAAATGAGAATTTCCTATGTTATTCCCTCGTGGTGAAATGTGACGAGAGTGATAATAGTACTTAGCACATCATGGTGTGGTTATAGGTAAACCACTTGAAAACCTTCATTTTTGGTTTGTGGTACTCCAATTGAAAACCACCATTTTCGGTTCGTGGTTAACCGTTTGAAAACCATACAATGGGTTTGTGATCATCCTGCAATAAAAATCACCTAATCATGAAAGCAAGTGCAAGTACAAAGATATGTTTTCCCCATGTTCGCACTAAGGGGGGGAATGTTAGGAAATAAATAATTTAGTGCTCACATTATATGAGCTATTTACCATGTGGTAAATAAATCATTACTAATATGTTTGTTATAAGGGTTGTTAAATACAACTCATATATTACATAAGTTAGTATTTGATTATTGTTTATACGTGAGATTTGGTTATTAAACCAACTCACGTAATTAGGGTGTTTTGTTGTAGGTTTCCTATTTTATAGGAAACTTATTTTCTATATATTTGTATTGTGTGAGTGAAGAAATCAATGAATAGAAGAGAATCATCGTGTTGTTAGGACCGAGTCGATTCAAAACTTCACATATCGCAAAGATTCATTGTACAGATGCCCACATTCATGAATTGTGCACTTTACATGGTGAAGAGACAATGAGTTAATCATTTTAGGTTTTTCCTCTCAAGCTTCAAGATGGGAATTTAGATAATTGGTTAGTGGTTTGAAAATGCATCCTTTTCTTAGAATTTTGGTTTTGTTGGTGTTTTTTTCAAGTACAACGATGTTTCTCGAATTAGATTTTTCGTACCTTGAAGGATTTTGTGCAAAGATGCAAACAAAGGCATATCATGTGTAGTAGGAGGAAAGATTGTAAAAAGAAGAGAACTCTTTATAATGTCCCCTTTCCTATGCCAAAGGCCTAAGGGCCAATTCGAGTCCAAGCCTTGGTCATACCCAAGGGGCTTTGGACGTTGGGAGCTATTGGGTATGAATATCTAGTCCATTTTGTTATAATTCTTCATTGACATATGCAAAAAGGTGTTTTGGAAGGACTAGATGTTACGTTTTGTTGTTAGGAAGGGGCCACATGGTACTAATGTTCTAATTTTGCGTTGGGGGTCACTTTTGGACCATGGCGACTTAAAAAGGGAAAAGTAACTTAAGTTACTTTTATTTTATTGGCCCTTCCAAGGGAAAAATGTGACTAGGGTTTATTGGGGCTCTTTTGCCTTGGAGAAGTTATATAAGGAGTTGGGGGAGAAAGGAAAGACATTCTTGCATACCTAATTATCTCCTTTCATGTGCAACTACTGTTTGCAAATCTATAGCTTGTGGAGTGAAATCCCGTAGGAACCCTAGCTTCGGTGGTGAGAGATCCATCCCTAGCTAGTAGGGCATTCTTTGGTAGTGAAAGATCTACCCTAGCTTGTCATTTTGGAGTTGTTTTTAGGGCTGATTTATAGAGATATTTTCAGAGGTTTCTTAGAGATAGGGTTTTGAGGGTTTTTGAGATAATTTGTGAAGATAATCAGTGGGTTTTTAGATCAGACTTATGACAGCAATAAAGAAAGGGTTTGACATCATTTCTTGAGGATTTCAAAGGGGTTTTGACCATCTCTGTAGACACCAAATTTGGGTCTTACGACGCCCTGTGCCCCGCATCTCGTCTCATGCAACCTAACCCTACCTCACCACCTAAACCTTACACACTTAATTATTTATTAATTACCTTATAATTAATAAATCCACATCTCCAACCCTGCCACCTCACCTCAACAACTCACCATGACCTAGCCCTAACCCTAAATGAACCTAATTAAGACCTATGACTTGGTCCAGACCCATATCCATGACTCATCACCCCTCACCCGCACCAAAATGAACCTAATAATGACTTGACCAAGCCCACAACTGACCCCTCGGGAGAAAAGGAGGGAAAGTTGGCTATTTTACTAAAAATAGCCAACTTTGACCTAACCGACATCGGTCCCTACGTGACCGGCGTCGGTTAGGTAACCGCCATCGGTTCCCTGTAAATGACTTCCCCAACCAAAAGAAAAAGATCCGAATTCATTTGCAAGAGAGAGACAAGTGAGAGAGAGAGAGAAGAGGTTGCAGAGAGGAGTATTGAGCCCAAGACTGTAACTGAGCAACTAGATCATTGTCACACTCATCCAAACATTGGGAGAGTCGGAGGATAGCTTCATCAGCTCACTTTCGATTGTCGGATCATCCCAACTGAGCCTTGCCTTCGCCACTGCATTCCTTAGACCTGCATCCGCATCAGAAACTAGTAAGTAGTCTCTTTTATTACCTTGTATGCTTCTAGACACTACTTTGTGAACTTTTGATTCATAGTGATTATAAGCTCACTCCTGGATCTACCACCGGCGTAGCCACCGCACCTAACCTTCATTCATCCATCTCTATATTGCCCCAAAGACAACCTTCTCACTCTCTGAGTCTTCTCTATCACCCTACAACTCCCCTCAACCATCTACCAACCTTCTAAGCCCCATAACCACCTTGTAACCAACCCCATTTAAAATCCCCTAAATCACTGCCCCTACCGATATCGGTTATCCCCTACCGGTACCGGTTCTATAACCGTGGTCGGTTATCCAGTGACCGACATCGGTCACTGTGACTTATACCAAAAACCAACCTTTCACCTATTTACCTCCAAATAATCTCATATCCAAAGCCTTGTCTATCCCTGTAACTTGATCTGAACGTATCAATAACCAGTGACCAAACAAACAAAATGATATTTTATTATTATTGGTAGTTTAGTCTCTATTGCTTTTATTAACGAGATACCTAAATCGTGATTTCGCAATAGCTTCTTTATTATCATTTGCATTAATTTGTATTAAAAGGGAACTGACCACCTTCGAAAGGAAGTCTAATATTTCCTGGGCCCAAGGCAGTTCCCTCACTTATTGTTTAACGAAAATCTGGTGGTCTTGCATTCTTATTTACAGGTAGTCCTTCCCAGACAAAAAGGAGCTCTTCACAATTGGTCTGATCTCTCTACGGTACGCGCACACCTTCCCAACACTCAACAGGTATTCCTCCTAGCCCTAACCCTTATCTGTTTCTCAAGAGAATGAAAAGATAGAAATAACTCTATTCTGGAACAAAATTTATGTGAAACATTTTGGCACGCCCGGTGGGACCCTTCTCGGGTTTCTTTCTTTCTTGCTTGTTTTCATATAGGGAGCACACTTGTTGTTTCTTTCTTCTAAATATTCACAAAATATTTTGTCATTTTGGTAAAAGAACTTGTCTTTCTTTTGCATCTTTGCATTAGTGAAAGTCATCTTCTTAACCTCTTCTCTTTCTTTGCTTCATCGAATATCATTTTCGATTTGGGTTTAAAACACATGCATCACATTCTTGCTTGTTGTTTTTAATTCTAGTGAATGTAGATTAAGTAACAGGTCATACACATGGGGGTGATATCCATGGTATTGATGAGAAATTAATCTTACTCTCACTGCACAACACATACCAAATCACATCATAATCTACACAACATCTCAAACATCCCCCCTTCCCGCGGTATTCCTCCGCCCGATTGAGGTAGCCTTACAAGCCAAAACAAACTTGACATCTCCCTTAGGTCTTTTGTTTAGGATTGACATCATCTTGCGTCTAAGGCATAAGCCCAAAGTGATTAAAACTAATCCTAGGGTTAGTCTCTTGATTTGCTTGTGCATCTTGCTTGTTTTTTTTTTTCTTTCAGTTCTATTTCTCTGTTATACCCTGTCTCAGTGATCACTTCAGATAGTTTGGTGGGTATACTAAGCCTTGTTATCCCCAAACCAACAGCCTCTTACATTCTCTCTTTGCCTTCACAGTGACCGACACCGGTCCTCTTCTACCGACATCGGTTACACTGACGACACCGGCTACCGTTGACCGACATCGGTTACCAGACCGATATCGGTTACTGTGTTTCACAGTTCCTGACAAACCAACAACCTACCAATTCCAACATTTTGTTTGTTTCTATTCTTGATTGACTAATTCCCTGCTATATCCTCTTATCCATGGTTGTTATCACCCAAAACAAGCCGTAGCCATGGTTTCACATGCTTGTTCCGTGTCTTTGCCTGAGTCACCCCCTTTGCATCCTATGGGGAATCCTACGGACACCAGTGCTTTTCCCAAGATCCCTGTAGGAGATCCGGACTTTGCCAAATTTTTGGATGCTAATCCTAGTGCTGTACAACATTATTTATCTCATACCCCTGACCGTACACCCGACGGTCAGCTCCTCTTTGGTATGCCTATTAGTATAGCCGCTCACTTAGCCCCTTCCCCACCTAATAACTCCACCTCACCGTCTTCATCCTTAGCCCCGTCTCCCAGCTCAGTGGCTTCGGTGGTTCATACTGCACCAATTGGCCTTCCTTTGGTTAATCTGGGGCCCCACATATCACTACCGTCCACTGCCCCTACCTCATCTCTCCCAGATTTGCCTCTTTCATAACTCGCTCTCTACCATCTATCCACACGAGCTTTCCCTCTCAGGCTCCGCCCACCTTTTCATTTCCACAGACTCATCCGGTGGCCTCAACATCTTATATAGGACACCCTTATTCACCGCCCCAACACATTCATCATCGTTACCTTATCAACATTCAACCCCACCATTGTCTAGTAACGGCTCTTGGCCCAATCCTCCTCCATTTACGATGACAACACCATCATCTAACCCAACCAATGATTTAATCAAATGATGATGGACAAGATGCAAAATCTTGAGCTTCTATGTTTCAGAAGCCGTAAACACCCGACATACGAGCAAGTTTGTGGGAGCCTATTCATCATTCTATCCCCTTCATACATATCCTCCCCAATGGGAATTACCGAAATTTACTCATTTTAGTAGTAAGGAGGACCCTCAACAACACTTGCGATCGTTTAGACATGCCTGCTATCTGATTGCTCATGACGATGCCTTACTACTCCGTACCTTCCCCATGTCCTTATCAGGACCTACCTTGGAGTGGTACAGTGCTTTAGCCCAACACTCAATCTTCTCCTTTAACCAGTTAGCCCAATCTTTCTTGGATCACTTCTCCATCAATATTGCCAAGAAAGTATCCATTACCGACCTCTATGCCATCCAACAATTTGAAGACGAGTCTATCACAGATTTCGTTGGATGATGGTGGGGCCTCATCAACCAACTTACTTATGCCTTACCTCAAGCCGAGCTCATCGAACTCTTTACGGGCCTACGCTAAACACATTTCTCCCACCCTCCAAATTCAAACTTTCCACACCTTTGATGAGGCCTTTACTATGGCTCAGAAACTAGAGATTCGAGCCTTAGAGGAGGAGAAATTGAAGTTGCGCAACAAAAACTCAAATTTTCGAACCCAAGACTCCACCAACAAACCCAACACCACCAACTCTCATGCATTGGCTGCTTTGAAATCAAAAGGAGATCGTACACGCGGTGACGGTCAAATCTCAAGCACCATCTAATACCCAACCGAAACCCACCTATAAGTATAAAGTCGAGCCCATCAAGTACACTCCCTTGGGAGAAACTTATGATGTGATCTTGGACAAATTGCTTAAAGCAGGAGCTATCACCTTGCCTCCTGTTAAACCTCACTCGGGTTTGATTCCACCCTGCGCTATACCTTCTTGGTATAAAGAAAATGACTTCTGTAACTTCCATCGCGTGAAGGGACACAGCCACGAAAACTGCAAGATGTTGAAAAACATAGTGCAGGAAATGGTTGATGTAGGGGATATAACCCTCGATAATCCTAATGCCCCTGCTAATCGAAATTTAAAAATCTTCAACAAACCATTTCCAAACCATTCATCTAACAGTAACACAAACCAAGAAACCTCAGCTGAGGAGAAGAGTGTGCATGAGATCCATGCGGTTTTCAACTCCCAACCAAGGGCTTCCATCGAGGAAATTCTGAATCAAGCCTCTTCACCAACGCAGGGGTCCTCGCCCCCTTCTCCTTCATCAGGACAAGAGGATAGCCCCACTATTCCTTTACCCATAAAGGAATCAACCGCCTGAGTTCTCTTCTCACAGAAGAGCCTTCTTACACCACATCCCTGCAAGACTATGAGAGCGGATGTTATCCAACCTATCTATTTCCCAAACATCTCCTTCCACCACTCTTGCTGCAAAAGAAGAAGGATCGCCACTTTTTTTTGTTGTCCTAGAGGAGAAACCCTTCGAGCCTACATCACCAAACTCCTTAACCATGATGGATCCTCTAGAACATGCCCTCCTCCCTATCAGTTCTTCATCGCCTAAATCTTTCCAGCGACCGGTTGACCTCTTAACACCCATTGATACAACACCTCATTCGCCCCTTGTATCACACCCACAGTGGACCGGAATCACAGCCCACTTCTCTTCCATACCAAAATTCCCATCCACACGTGAAGATTGTCATCCCCCAGAAGATAGACGAGTCTTATGGGAACGTTTGAGTACACCATGCTCTACTCAAATGCAGATGACTAATCCAGACACCTCTACCATATACCCGAAGTTTTTACAAAAGCTCAAAATGCCTATGTCCTCACCTTCACCCCCCTCATCTCTACCAAATACCTCATCCACCTCTATCAACCTAACCAAACCTTCCCCTATGCTTGGGACTTCACCAATACCCAGCCTAACGCACCCACCTAAACGGTTAGATTTATCCAAAAATAAAGCCGTCAATCCACCTAGGAGACAGACCCAATCTCCTCGAGTCCAATCTATGCCTCCGCCACAACTAAAACCCTCGCCCCGATCACACCGGTACAAACAGCACATGGTTTCAACCCTCGCCGTCACACCTACCTTCTATATTGGGCCTCCTCCCCTCCACCTTGCCTCAATACACCATGCCTCCCACGTCTTCTTTAACACGACCTGCACCTTCTACACCCATACAGAAATCCACGGGCATCTCAACACCATCGCCCCACGTATCTTGCCTACCTACCAACCCTAAGCAAACTCGATCATCGAAGGACTTGTTTGTTGTCACTCCTCTTTCCCCGTGGTTGTTTCCTGCCACCACATCATCTGTGGCCTCATCATCTAACCAGCTAAACATGACTTCTGTGCAGAAGAAGCCACGCCTAGTTAAACCCAATCATCAAAATCCCTTGCCTAAACCACCACCCGTATGAACCACTCATACCCAACCATTACCAAAACAATCAATAATCTCACCCACTCAATCAATAGCCTCATCTTCATCTGAATTTGACCCGCTCAAAGGATCTTACGCCAAGATCCTTGATATGTTGGTAGGGGATGCGACCATTTCCCTACCCCCACTCAGACCCTATGATCCATCTAAACCTCAACCTATAGGTTATGATGAATCTAAAATCATGTGCCTACCACCACACACCAGGACACAATGTAGAAGGATGCAAAGCTTTGAAAGCCATCCTTCACCAGTTGCCTATCTCGGATGGAAAATCTAAGAAAGACAACTTATGAGGGAAAATCCCTTAGCTTCGATCCCTTCTCCTATACCACCTGTCCCTACCTCGCCAAAATCTATCATCATTGCAACCCCGCCTCTCGAGAACAATGACTTATCCCTGCCATCTTCCTCATCTCGTATTCACGAGATCAACATGATTAGCATTGCTACTCGAGGTCAGAAAAACAATGGAAAAGCTAAAGAGAGCACACCTGCGGCCTCTCTTTCTCCTTCCGCCATCCCGATCGCACCACCACCTAAAGTGGTTATTCGTGGACCTGCCTATCCAGTCTCTGATGGAGTTGCCCATCGCACCATGATCAAACAACTTCACCAATCTCCTGTAAAAATGACACTCTATGATCTCATTCAAACATCTGAATCTCATCGACAAGCTCTAATTGAGATCCTCCAAGGGATAGAGGTCCTACCTAATGAAACCCTACCCGTCGCCTCCATCTTAACACCCAACCACGTTGCTTCTCTCACCAAACAACCTACCTCCACAACCACCTCTGTCCCTGTACAGCAAG
This sequence comes from Taxus wallichiana var. yunnanensis, assembly GCA_018340775.1. Taxonomy (NCBI): domain Eukaryota; kingdom Viridiplantae; phylum Streptophyta; class Pinopsida; order Cupressales; family Taxaceae; genus Taxus; species Taxus wallichiana. Next base: position 445,208,833 of record CM031234.1, read on the forward strand.
TGCCGCCATCTTTAGTTTTTCAAAGAAGAAATTTTTGTCTTTGGTGCAGAAGATCCTGACCCCACTCTTTTCATCTCGGCTTACATCCAGGACATCGGGTATGTCATGTTATGATCAACGGGGCGCTAGCCTAAACATCGTCTCTTCCAAAGCCTTCCAACAGATGAATATCCCTCCTAGCTGCATGTGTGCCAACCCCACCATGTTGTGTTCATTCAACGATGCTATTACTTCTACCCTAGGCACCGTGATCCTTAACATTCGTGTAGGGCCACGTACCTTGCCCGAACTCTTCTATGTCCTTGAGGGAGAGTTCCAATACAACATGTTGTTAGGCCGCCCTTGGATCCGGGCTATGGGATGCGTTCCCTCCACCTTACATAGATGCATAAAATTGAGTATGAGGGGAAGTCATACACCGTCACAGCTGACGCTTCCCCTTCAAAACCTGTAATATGTTATACCGCCTAATGATGTGCTTGTACCAGTCAAGGCACCCATTGATCCGACCCAACCATCTATTTCAACCACGCCTCAACCATCCACCTTAGCCGCACCCACACCTTCGACCAATGAAACCACCGACGTGAATACCTCTTCCTTCCCCGCGGACAACATCCCAACCTCGGATCCCTTGGTAGGTGTTTTTCAACGCCTTACACTGGGGGAGTACCACCTATACAATGTTAGCACCTTCCATACCCCACAAGAGTATGGACAGTTACATGCATCTACCTACGACCGTCGTGTGGGGGAGGTGATCTCCTACGGACCACCTAATTGCCGCACCAACCTAACGTATGGGGGTGTCGACGCATCCTCTATCACCCCTGAACCTCCCCTTGGTGTGGTTCCCTTCCAATCTGATTTTCAATATCTAACCAACCATCATTTCGCCCTCACCTTCCTGACTCAGTTGTGCTTGGAAAGGTTTTGGTTTCGGTCTTTATGAACAAGGCCGACATACGATCATTCCCATGACTACACGCAAACACAAAGATCGTAGTGGTCTTGGATTTTCTGAACCACCTACACCGAAGAAACCTCGTGTCAATTGTATCCAGGAAGATGACGAAGTCACCCCTTCCGAACCATCATCGCCCATTTTTCCATCTTCACCCATGGAGTCGATAGACCCGGAATCTATCCCTCCTAACTTTTTTTTTTTCATGAATGCTATCTTCCTAGGTCCTCTCACTTATCAACGCGATGGTGAAGACCCATCTTCTCTCCCCCTTTTGTATCCAGACATGATCAAAGAAGACTCACCTTCGATTAATGTTGTGGAGTGCCAGGATGACGACTCCATCCTCACCTACCTTGGTGTGGACGACTCTTATATTCAATGCGCCTTACCATCTGAAACCCAAACCATGTTGAATGAGTCAACTATAGAAATCAACATCCACATGGAGGATGATCCTCACATTGTAAAGATCAGACAATCTCTCGACGCATCAGAACAAGCCGCCTTCACTACCTTCCTCCGTGCCCGCAATCAAGCTTTCGCTTGGTCCTACGCCGACATGCCAGGAATCGATCCTGACATTGCTGTCCATAACATCACTCTAAAACCAGACTCCAAACTAGTTAAACAGAAACTGAGAAAAATGCATCCACGCATTGCCCTCTTGGTTAAAGAAGAGCTTCAACGACTCCTTTCTGTTTCTTTCATCTTACCTATTGACTATCCTCAATGGATTTCTAATGTCGTACCTGTCACTAAAGTGACGGGGGACTTCGGATATGTACGGATTTTTGGGACCTTAACCTCGCTTGCCCAAAGGACGACTTCCCCCTACCTAGCATTGATCAACTTGTTGATCTCACTGTGGGCCATGAGATGCTTTCTCTCATGGATGGTTTCTCGGGATACAATCAAATTTTAGTAGCCCGGCCGATCAACATAAAACCACCTTCATTACCCCTGGGGGACCTTCTGCTATCGTGTCATGCCATTTGGCCTTAAGAATGCTGGTGTGACCTATCAGTGGGCTATGACTTACATTTTTCATGACATTATGCACACTATCCTCGAGGATTATGTCGATGATCTTCTTGGAAAATCCAAACATCGTAGTGAACATCTCGATGTTTTAACCATTATTTTCGATCACCTATTACAATACTGTGTTCGTCTTCAACCAAAGAAATGTGTCTTTGGCATCCTTTCGGGAAAAATCCTTGGCTTTATCATCTCTTTGCATGGCATTGAGGTCGACCCAGCTAAAGTCAAAGCTATCTTAGAAATGCCCCCACCCACTAACCTAAAACAATTACGTAGTTTGCAGGGAAAACTCCAATCTATCCGGCGTTTCATCTCACAACTCTCGGATCGATGTCAACCTTTCCATCATCTCCTTAAAAAGGACATTGTCTTTCAATGGAGCGAGGAGTGCCACCAAGCCTTTGAGGCTCTTAAAGCTTATCTCTTGCAGCCACCCGTGCTTATCCCACCTTAGGACGATCGCCCTTTCTACCTTTACCTTTCTGCCACCGACCATGTTGTAGGAGCCATGCTCACACATCGTGACTCCGAGCATCGAGAGCAAGTAGTTTATTACATAATTCGTACTCTTGTGGATTACGAGACTAGGTATACACACGTAGAAAAGTTGTGCCTAGCCCTATCATTCGTGGCCACCAAACTCGACATTACCTCCTGAATCACAAAATTTTTGTCATCACCAATGTTGATCCCATACATTATATGTACGCCAAACCTCATCTAAACCAACGCATCACCCGATGGCTTATGCTCCTCGCCGACCTCGACCTTGAGTTTGTACACCAGAAATCAGTCAAAGGACAAACTATCGCGGATCAACTCACGGAAGCCCCTTTACCTGGGGAACAATTTACCAATTTTACTTTCCCTGATGAACTCATCGCCACCCTTTCACTCAGTGATGCATCTTATCCGATGACCCTCTTCTTCGATGGATCTAAATGTCAGTGCATGGTGGGAGAGGGTGGGCATTGTTCTCATTCCTCTTGATGGTGAACCTATGCCTCTTTCATTCAGGCTCGATTTCCCCTGCACTAACAATATAGCGGAATATGAGGCCCTTGTTTTGGGTCTCCACGTTGCATTACACTTAGGTGTGAAGTCTATTAACATTTTCGGTGACTCTCAATTGGTAGTAAATCAAGTTACTGGCATCTACCAATGTAAAAATGAGGAACTTCAAAAGTACAAACATTACGTGGATTCACTTTTGACCTTATTTACTCATTATTCTATCCAAACCATTCCACGCTCAACTAATAAATTTGCGGATACTATGGCTTGCTTGGCCTCGCAAATTCCTGCCTCACCAACTGACTCTGACATATTTTTCTTGGTCCAACAACTCTTTGCCCCATCTTACTTAGTCCAAGATGTTTGTATGGTAAATAATGTATCGGCTGATTCATAGGATACCTGGTATCACCAATTTCACAACTACCTTACAACCTCTGTTCTCCCACCTGACCTTACTAGTAATGGCAAACATGCTTTTCTTAAAAGTGTTTCTCGTTATGTCATCATGGGGGGACTCCTCTATAAACGTGGCTTCGATGGTATCCTCCTTCGATGTCTAACCGGCATGAAGTCACCCATACCATCCAACAAGTCCATGACGGAATTTGTGGTGGGCACTTTAGTGGCCTTGCCAGTGGCAAACGGATCCTTCACCTAGGATATTATTGGCCTACTCTTAATAAAGACTGCTGTGAATATGTTAAGCATTGTGTTATGTGTCAACAACATGCCAACCTTCAACATACTCCCAACCACCCGCTACAGGTCGCACGAGATCTTTGGCCTTTCTCACAATGGGGTTTAGACCTTATTGGTGAGATTCACCCGCCTTCTTCGCAGCGTCACCGTTGGATCATCACGGCAACCAAATATTACACTAAATGGGTGGAGGTTGTTCCACTCATTTCAACCAAAAAAGAGAAAATCGTTGAGTTCATCAATCATCACATTATCTGTCATTTTGGTGTTCCTCATCGCCTGATAACAGATAATGGAAAATATTTCAAAAATAAGTTGTTACGAGCCCTTTGTGACAACTTTGGTATCAAACTTAGCTTCTCGTCACCCTACTATCCACAAGCAAATGGTCAAGCCGAATCTTCTAACAAAACCTTAACCAAAATTCTCATGAAAGTCATTAACGATTCTGGGAAAAACTGGCATGATCACATCCCCTTTGCCCTTTGGGCTTATCATACCAGCATTCGTACTTCCACTAATGCCACACCATTTTCTTTGGTGTATGGTACCGAGGCTGTCTTGCCTCTCGAAATACAAATCCCTTCCCTCAGAATATCTCTCCAGGATATTCTCACCAATGATGACTTCCACCAAGAGTGGTTAGCCCAATTGGAGCTTCTTGACGAGTGTCGTCTTACAACTCTTGACCACCTTCAACTTTATCAAAAGCGCATCAAGCGTGCTTATGATAAGTGAATTCATGAGCGTACCTTTAAGATTGGTGATCTTGTCCTCAAAGAGAATCAACACGTAACCAAACTAGAAAAGAGAAAACGTGGAAAATTTGCTCCTAATTGGATTGGGCCTTACATTATCACTCACACTTATGGATCAGGTACTTATCGTTTAGCTTCACTTAATGGTAAACCTGAGCTTGAACCCCTTAATGCCTTGCATCTCCGACCATTCTATTGTTGAATTTAGTGTTACATCACTTCTTATCTACCTTGCGCTCGTCCCTTGAGCTCATTTACCACCTCATACACCTTGTTTCGTGCATCTCAAAGTAGAATCAAACTCACGTGGTTTGATCATCACCTCCTCTTAAAGATGCCTTCCCCTTTTTAGTCTGGTCCATGACTTAAAAGTATCAAAATAAAAGTTCTCAATTATACAATTCTGGGATATTCTTGAGTCAAACTTCCTGCAAAACTAGATGCTTCATGCCAAATGGACATCTAGACCTCTAAGCTATAAACTAGACTGCTCCCTCGAAGGACAGCTATGTGCAAAGCCGCATCTGCTACTATAAGTAGACTGCTCCCTCGAAGGACAACTATGTGCAAAAGCCACATCTGCTACTATAAATAGACTGCTCCCTTGAAGGACAACTATACAAAGTTAGCCTCTATCAGAAGCTTCTCACATTAATCAGCTTCGTGAAGACCTCAAGAACAACAAAATGCATATCCCATATAGACTTCCCGCATCGATCAGTCTATATCCAGAAAAATAAAAGTAGTATTCAAAAGCACTTTTGAGTCATGGACTTGTCTATTTAGGTTTGGTTCTCTTTCGTCAGAATAATCACCTTATAACAAGTTCTCTACGCCCAGCTATACCATCCACCTCACCTCACCATTCTTCAAAACAACAAAACTCAAGGGACGTGACGTATATCCGATATATTGTGATTATACAACTCTTTTCACCTATCGACTTCTCGCCTATGCAAGGTACCTAGGGATTCAAGCTCATCCTACGATAATACATGGTTTGTTTAGCTCTTTCCAACTATGGGACACTTTTGCCTCTTTTACCCGAATCTAGGATTATGTGTTGACCTTAATCAGGACACGGTTTCCTATGCTTGGGTAAGCTAACCCTCGCTTCACCTATACCCTTACCAACACCAACAACATTACCCTACCAACATCAAAATTTTACCAACCAACAAATTGCCTAACCACAACCAAATTGCCTGAATTCACCTCTCCCTGGTCCTAAGGGAGAACTACATCGGTCTGAGGCCCCTCCTTGCTTTGTGCAATGGGCTATGTAGGCAGCACTTAGGAGACATGGGGTCTCCCAAGGTTAGCTCGACCATCCCCTACCATAACCTATCATGTGTTGTGTTTTCCTTAAAAATATAAATATTTTCATGTATTTATAACCAAACCCTTGCCTATCACCTTTCTTTTCATCTCTACCCACTTACCTTACCACATCCTATTCATAACCATGCAAAATCTAATTCCAACCAAAACTTATACCTCTTGGGATGCAGCAGCTTGAGGTGGAACCTGTCTTCCCTCTCCTCTCTGCCTGTTGGATGCTTCTCCTTGTTTAGCCATGTTCACCACCCTCTTCACTCTAACTTGCCTTTACGCCTTCTTAATCCAAACCCACGATCACTTTACCTGTCTCTTTCCTCCTTATCACTCAATTCTCCCATGCAATTAACCTGTATGGATGTCAACAGCCTCGCATCCTCGTATTTAACATGTTGCATGACTCTAAAAATAAGAATTTGAGTTGTCTCCCAAGCCTTTCTATTTTTAGAAAAGCTCGTTTTAGCATAACCGATATCGGTTACCTAACCGGTATCGGTCACATAGTGACCGACATCGGTTAGCTAACCGATATCGGTCACCTGTCTCCTTTTGCTTATACCTAGGCCTTTTCTTTGTTTTTGTAAATTTTTGGCGAGCCCGCCTCTTTTCCCTGCATAACGACATCACTATCCAACTCCATCATCATCATAACATCAACATTTCAAAACATATACATATCAGCAAAACATCATCAACATCATCTATATACATCACATTCCAATACGATCGACAAAACACATGCAACATTATACTATATGCATCAAATCAAAAATTATAACACACCATGTGGATCAAACTCATCATCTATATATATATCATCAAATCAATGTCAAAATATACAACTTGCCCTACATGGGGCCTCTGTAATCCAAAATACAAAGTCGGCACGCAGGCCGTTGTCTGTCTCATCAAAATCTCGACTCGGCTCGCAGGCCGGTCTCTCATGTCAAAAATATACTCGGCTCGCAGGCCGGTATCAACTATACAAAATGTACTCGGCTCGCAGGCCGGTATATACCACAAAAATGAATACATAAATCCTATATACACACTCGGTTCACAGACCGGTGTCTCTATCAAAAATCATCTATCCACCTCGACCAAAAATGTCTCTGCTCCTGGGGCAACTCAGCTCTCTCCTCCTCCCTCGGCCCGTCCCTCAGCTGGCCCCTGTGCTGGGTCTCGCCTCCTACCTGTAACCGACCCACCGGCTGTGGCTACGGCCGCCTATGACCTATGACTCGGGAAGTCTCGGCTCTATGAGCCGCATATGGTTGATACTCTACTCCGGTACCATCTAGTAGGTCCTGATAGTAACGGGCCTCCGCTCTAGCCTCCATGTAATGGGCCCGTGCAACCATGGCTAGTGGGGCTGCTCCCGGCTCCTAATAGAAGTGGGCCCCGCCTACCGTATGCCCCGACCTCAGGCCGGTACCTGTGGTGGTGGTGGAGCTACCATCGAACCCGAACAGGACTCGAGGCCGTGCTCCTCGTGCTCGTGCTGTGCACCGTGCCTGCTGGGCTAACAACACACACTGTGCTGTGTGTGTAAAGCAAGCTGCCCTAGTATACTACACTTGACCCAGGAGATGGTCCTCTCTCTGTAATGCCGCTAAATGGCAAATGTGTTGTTGTGCTCTCACGGCCGCCCTCTGCCCTGCCCACCAAACCAAAAATGAGCCTGTAACCCCGGCGTCATCCACTGTATCATCTCTCGGTCTCTCTACTACCCAGACAAGGTCAAATGGCTGTGGTAGAGGTAGTGGTGCCTCTACATCCTCCTCTCGATACTGTGGGAAGGGAGGTGGCACATCCTGTTGTAGTCCTAGCTGTCGTCGTACCCTCTCTAGGGGAATCCGCTCATACTCCCGGGTCTCCGTCCAGCTATCCAGAAGATGTACTGGATCCATCGCAGCTGTGCTCGGGCTCCTCCATGGGGCTGATGGCCTCTGTATGGCCTCCATATAATATCTACTGCAAGTTAGACCCTCTAACATATGCCTGTAAAAGTGACATCTCACGCCCGTGACCACTGCTCGTGGCTGGCCCATGACCCCCAACCACCTCTGAAACCCATATCTGTAGACTTGTGGCCCTGGCTGCTGGGGCAACCCTACTGGTCGTATACACATGATGTGCTCATATGCCCAGCAGTGTAACAAGAATGTCGAACATATACCGAATCGCCTCATACGGCGATAGCCCCAGAGCTCTCTGTATAGCTGCACCAGAAACACTGGTGCCCAAGCGTAGCAGGTGTGCTCCTCCACCATCTCATGTAAAACTCCCATCAGAGCCCATGGGAAGCGGCCTCCCTCTGAGTCAGGGAGGGCGAAGCAACTGATACCGACCATCATCAGCATGGCAAGCCGTGTCTCCCGTCGATGAGTGTGATACATCTCCCCAGTAGCCGATGCTCGCACTATGATATGTAATCAATGGGGTCACATCCCCGAATACCTGCAGGATGCTATCCATCGTTGTCTCAGCATCCACCTGGAACACCTCCTCACCTATGATCGGCAGTCTCAGGATGCGATACACATCCTCTAGAGTGACTGTCATCTCTCCGTAGGGAGATGGAAAGCATTGGTTGCCGGATCCCATCTCTCGATGAGGGAAACCATCAGGCTATGGTCCCTATCCACAACCCTATACCTCTGGACTCGCCGAGTCCAACCTCCCGCATAACTGCCCACTGCGCTGCGGTCACATGTGGCCGCATCCGCTCCAAAGTAGAGGCGGCATCCGATCTCACATGGTCAACTGCTGGCGTGCCTGCAAAAACAACCCACTCCGTCAGGCCTACCCTTAACAAAACAACCAACCTAACCCTTTATACTTACTCACCCACCCAATCATCACCCAACTTTGTAAACACATCTACACCCACCTATCTTACCCTATACATCTATAAATACCTCTCACTCCTACAATCCTTCTTTAAATATCCCACCCACTCCAATCAAACCTAAATCACCTAATCTCCCTCAACATCAATAACCCCACCCAACAAATATCTAAACTATCCCCTTCACCTATCCCACACCCTACCAACCGCCCCAACCATACTCCACCCGCTCTACTCTCGCCCTCTAACCATACCCCAACCAATTTAACCCCTCCCAATCCATACACAACCCATAACCTATCTTACCTAAACCGACCCCAACCACCCACTTACCCCTTCACCCCAAAAATCTATCTTACCCGCCTAAAACAACACCCAACAAAACAAGTTTACAACCCTACCTCCTACCCATGGTGACCACTATCGGTCACCCTCGACCGCTATCGGTCCCCCACCCGCACTCTATGTCCACCTGACCGATGCACTACCCGCCTCACCCGCTATCTCACACTAAACCTATGACCAATGCGGTCGACTAGTGACCGACATCGGTCACTGTGGGGTTTCGGGGCCGAACCGAAAACGGCCCCAAATCCCCTTTTTTTCCTATTTCTACCCATTTACCCAGCACAATTGCCTAAAAACTTACCCACCCTGACGTTTTTGCCTACCTAACATATCTACCCAATCCATTTTACTGTTTACCTTCATTTATTCATTATTTTATCAAATTTTGGATTCCTACCCCAATACCCACATCCCAGCTAAATTCATCAAATTAACAAAAATAGGGGTTCAGAGCCTACCGGTACGACTACACGTCGTCGTGGTGGGATAGGTGGTGGTGGTCCAGCTCCTCCAACACCTCCAGCACCTCCTGCTCCTCCAGCCGTGCCATAGCTCCAAATCTCCTCAGCAGGGTCCTCAACCAATCAAGCTCTGCCTCCCGATCTCTGGGGCCTACCAATAACTCACTCACCCACTCAACTAGTGCCAACTCAGCCCAAACACATGACCCAATCAATTCAAAACTCACACAAGAAAAAGTTGGCACTCAAATTCCCAAAGTGAAAATGACATGCCGTTTTTTTTTTTTTATAGGTTTTGACCTCTAACCGATATCGGTCTCCTAACCGATATCGGTCACCCTAACCGATATCGGTTACCTGCTTAGTTTAACCTAACTCTTGCCCTTATCCACCAATTTCCATTTTTCACCACATCGCCTACCCCCGACTTTGCTAAATAGCCTTATTTTGAATTCATCGGCCTAACCTAAGGCCACAACTAACCAATCGGCCCGACCCAAGGCCGCAACCAATCCATCGGCCCGACCCAAGGCCGCCCAACCAATCAGCCCGACCCAAGGCCGCAACCAACCAATCAATCAGCCCGACCAACCAAGGCCTAAGGCGCAACCAACCAATCGACCCGACCCAAGGCCACAACCACCAATCGGCCCGACCCAAGGCCGCAACCAACCAATCGGCCCGACCCAAGGCCGCACCAATTAAGTACCTCGACCGAGGCCCGCAAATTATGATTCTATCCACCCATCATGTAGTTGTTTGTTCAATCAAGCTCACCTATTCGTGTTTTAGCATGACTAGGATACTTGAATTGATCAGCCGACCAGCTTTGCCTAGACCGAGACCGTGACATTTATCTCAACCAAACCAACCATTTGGTACTACCGAACATGCCTAAACGCATTCGGTACCTTACCCGTTATATCCCTTGGAGCTACTTCCTATGCCTTGGATACCAAGATTATATCAACCTTGTTTGGATAAACTATCGACCTTTGCCTATGAATTGCTTGTTTTCTCTTCAAATCGTGTACCTTGGTCGCACTACTGCATTTCAATGTGCATCTGCTTCCTTGAACTTACCCCACCATCTTACCATCATCTCATCATCATTCACCCTTTATCAACCCTATCCCTGATTTCATATCGCCTCAATCTGTGATAGATTTGAGGGGGATTACCTATACCCTTAACTGGGGCAACCACTTCTTATTATTGTCAGTGCAACTTTACAAGACAAGCTACACGACAACAAGGGGCAAATGTAGACACCAAATTTGGGTCTTACGATGCCCTGTGCCCCGCATCTCGTCTCGCAACCTAACCCTACCTCACCACCTAAACCTTACACACTTAATTATTTATTAATTACCTTATAATTAATAAATCCACATCTCCAACCCTGCCACCTCACCTCACACCTCACCATGACCTAGCCCTAACCCTAAACTAACCTAATTAAGACCTATGACTTGGTCCAGACCCATATCCATGACTCATCACCCCTCACCCGCACCAAAATGAACCTAATAATGACTTGACCAAGCCCACAACTGACCCCTCGGGAGAAAAGGAGGGAAAGTTGGCTATTTTACTAAAAATAGCCAACTTTGACCTAACCGACATCGGTCCCTACGTGACCGGCGTCGGTTAGGTAACCGCCATCGGTTCCTTGTAAATGACTTCCCCAACCAAAAAGAAGGGGATTCATTGGAAAAAGATCCGAATTCATTTGCAAGAGGGAGACAAGTGAGAGAGAGAGAGAAGAGGTTGCAGAGAGGAGTATTGAGCCCAAGACTGTAACTGAGCAACTAGATCATTGTCACACTCATCCAGACATTGGGAGAGTCGGAGGATAGCTTCATCAGCTCACTTTCGATTGCCGGATCATCCCAACTGAGCCTTGCCTTCACCACTGCATTCCTTAGACCCGCATCCGCATCAAAACTAGTAAGTAGTCTCTTTTATTACCTTGTATGCTTCTAGACACTACTTTGTGAACTTTTGATTCATAGTGATTAAAGCCCACTCTCGGATCTACCACCCGGTAGATCCCGCACCTAACCTTCATTCACCCATCTCTATATTGCCCCAAAGAAGCCTTCTCACTCTCTCGAGTCTTCTCTATCACCCTACAACTCCCCTCAACCATCTACCAACCTTCTAAGCCCCATAACCACCTTGTAACCAACCCCCATTTAAAATCCCCTAAATCATTGCCCCTACCGATATCGGTTATCCCCTACCGGTACTGGTTCTATAACCGTGGTCGGTTATCCAGTGACCGACATCGGTCACTGTGACTTATACCAAAAACCAACCTTTCACCTATTTACCTCCAAATAATCTCATATCAGCCTTGTCTATCCCTATAACTTGATCTGAACGTATCAATAACCAGTGACCAAACAAACAAAATGATATTTTATTATTATTGGTAGTTTAGTCTCTATTGCTTTTATTAACGAGATACCTAAATCGTGATTTCGCAATAGCTTCTTTATTATCATTTGCATTAATTTGTATTAAAAGGGAACTGACCACCTTCGAAAGGAAGTCTAATATTTCCTAGGCCCAAGGCAGTTCCCTCACTTATTGTTTAACGAAAATCTGGTGGTCTTGCATTCTTATTTACAGGTAGTCCTTCCCAGACAAAAAGGATCTCTTCACAATTGGTCTGATCTCTCTACGGTACGCGCACACCTTCCCAACACTCAACAGGTATTCCTCCTAGCCCTAACCCTTATCTGTTTCTCAAGAGAATGAAAAGATAGAAATAACTCTATTCTGGAACAAAATTGCATGCGAAACACCATCTACCAAAAAAGGGTGACTTGTTTTGGAGATTACAACCTTTATTTGGAGGGTTTCAGTTGGCCATTTTTAGATCTCGAGGGTTGGAATATCATATTCTACATTTCTAAATGTTATTTCCAAATTTTCATAGTTTTTGCACTTGTATTCGGGAAGATGTGAATTTTAGAAGTTTTCAAATTATTTAAGGCCCGCTGTAATTTTCTCGGCAAAGTGTTATATTGTCTGAAAAATTCCAAAAATAGTTTTCTTATGTTCTTTATAATATTAGCAAGCTCTCTTTAAATTTTCAAGTGATTTGAGTGGATATTTTGGGAGTTATTAATTTTCTTCAGTTCGCTGCCCTAACTGGTAAAAATATGCAAAAATCAGTATTTTATTTGGCTACAAATTTTCAATATTTTGTGTTATTTAAGTGGTATCCCACAAGGGATATTTCAGTGGTATCAGAGCAGTTGTTTCTCCAGCCTGTTGGGATTGAAAGATGGGAGACAAAGACAAGTGAGGATATAGGTGTAGATCTGATGAAACAATTGTTCACCAACATGGTAAAACAATAGGAGACTACCAATCTCTATTTGAGCCAACTCACTGAGAGATTAACACAGACATGATTGATGCTCATACGGAAAGAGGAGAAAATAGCAATATGGGACAACATGGTCAAAGAGGTGAGGGTGGACATTCAGGGTAGCGGTCTCCCCATTCTTCTACTAGGCCTTTGGGGTTTCACGAACCTTCTTTCTTGAAGGATCCGAAAGTTTCACAGGTACGACAACTAGTGGATATTGTAGATGAGGAGTCTTGTTGGGAAAAGTACCAAACCTTGAGTGATGGCTTTCGTGACAACATGTCATTCCAGGAATATTGCAAAATGAATATTGACAACAAGCCTAAGAGAGATCATCAGGTACCAGAGTTGCAAAGGAGATTGGGACATATTTCTATTCCACACTTTGACGGTTCTAAGAAGTGTACAACATAGTCTTGGGTTTAGAAGTTGAATACATACTTCGATTTGAATCCTATGCTTGAGGAATATGCAATTAAGTTTGCAATCTTACATCTTGAGGGAGATGCTCATGATTGGTGGCATCATGGGTTGATTACACAAGGACACATATACATCACGACTTATATAGAGTTCACACAGAGGCTAGTGAGCAGATTTGATAGGAGGGACCCCAACATGTATTTTAGAGAGTTGACTCATTTGAGGCAAGTGGACCGATTCCTTGGATCAGTATATCATAGATTTTTCGAGACTATCGGTCATGGTAGATGATGTTACAAAGATGAGGTTGATTTCCCTATTCACAAAAGGTTTGATAGACGCTCTCACTATATTTGTGAAGGCATTTGAGCCTTCTTCTTTGCATGAGGCTATCAGAGAGCTCGTGACATGGAGTTATCAACTCCTAAGTCTAGGTTTCCACCTCGAGTGCAACCTAAGGGTTTCCCTTCTAGATCTGATGGTTCGCAACTGAAGGTACCTCCACTTAGGAAAGATACAACAAGGAAACCATTTGTATCTAGAGAGGACATGGATGAATTGAGGTGAAAGAAACTATGTTTTGATTGCCGCACACCTTGGGTTCCAGGACATGATTGCAAGGGTAGAGGGAAGGCCCAATTCATAGAGGTCTTTGAGGAGAGTGATGGTGACGAGGAGTTGGACACATAGGGATTAGAGGATGATGACGATGAGGCATTAGATAGTGCGGGTGTTGAGCAGGATAGTGAGACTTTTCCCTAGGAGACTATCGCCACTTTGTCTAGTACCCCGAGGTACAAGGCATTCAGAGTTAGGGGAGTTTTGTAGGGACAACGAGTAGTGGTACTCATTAATAGTGGGGCAACCCACAACTTTATTGATGCCTCATTGGTTGAGAGGTGAGGGTTACAGATAAAGGAGTTTGAGGGCTTCAACGTGGTTGTAGCCAATGGAGAATCTATGAGATGCACACGATGGGTTCCCCAATTGAGCATCACAATGGATAACTATACGATATCGATGATTTTTATATTGTTGATATTGGAGAGACCAAAATAGTGCTTGGAGTACAGTGGCTCCATTTCCTTGGTGAATTTTGGACTAACTTCTAGACGATGGAGCTAAAGCTTAAGTTTGAAGGGAGGAATGTAATCTTGAGGGGCTTATCTTCAGAGGCACCCCGAGTTGTTACGACCAAGAGGATCGAGAATATTTATAGGCACAATGGGGTGGATTTGGTAGCACATTGTTTGGTTTTGACCAAGAAATCAAAGGATGGACAACAAGAGTATCATGTGGATTTATAGGGCTTATTGGATGACATAGTGCGGTTTTTGGTGACATACCTCCTGCATATCTTCGAGATAGGGATTTGAGCATGTGATTGAGCTTGAGGATGCTAGATCGGTGGTTACTTCTCCTTACCGTCACCCTAAATGGTTTAAGGATGAGATCGAGAAGAGTATACATGAGCTCATTGATATGGGGCATATTAGACCGAGTTCTAGCTCTTTTGCTTCTTCAGTGGTATTGGTGAAGAATAAGGATGGGACCATGTGGATGTGTATAGACTACTATGCCTTGAATAAGAAGACAATAAAGAATAAGTATCCCGTACCACGCATTCATGAGTTGTTTGACGAGCTACATGGTGCAATCTATTTTTTGAAAATAGATTTGCGATCTAGATATCACTAGATCAAAGTCAGGGAGCAGGATGTGCATAAGACAGATTTTAGATGCCATTACGGTCACTTTGAGTTCTTGGTGCCGCCCTTCGGATTGTCTAATGCTCTAGCTACATTCCAATCTTGCATGAATCATGTGTTCAACCGCCACCTGTGGAAGTTTGTATTGGTTTTCTTTGATGATATTTTAGTCTACAACAGGACTTGGGAGGACCATATCAGGCACCTTGGTGAGATATTGGGGATATTAGAAGCTAATTCACTATATGCGAAAGCTTTTAAGTGTGAATTTGGCATTACCAAACTTCTATACTTGGGATATGTGATTACTGGGGGTATAGTGAAGGTGGATAGAGAGAAGATACAGGTAATTCTAGATTGGCCGCTACCTAGGACGTTGACACATTTGAGAGGATTTGTGGGGTTGTGAACATACTACAGAGGTTCATCAAAGAATTTCTCTCGGTTGCCGATCGCTCCATTGAATGATTTGACCAAGAAGGGGGCTTTTGCTTGGTCAGAGGCAACACAACAAGTTTTTGATCACCTCAAGGAGGTGATGAGTTCGTGTCCCATTCTCACATTACCAAATTTCTCCCGCCCATTCATTCTAGAGTGTGATGCATCAGGAGAGGGTGTTGGGGCAGTTCTCATGCAGGATAGGCATCCCATTTCCTATGAGAGTCAGAAATTGAAACCCGTGGAGAGAGGGTATTCAATTTATGACAAGGAGATGTTAGCCATTATGCATGCTTTGGCCAAATTCGGACAATACCTTGTGGGCAACAAATTCGTGGTTCATACGAATGGTTCTTCTCGGGGATGAATGAGCTCAACGATCGTCAACAAATATGGGTGAACAAGGTACAACCATATGACTTCGACATAGAGTATAGTAGAGGTAAGAATAATATTGTTACTGACACTTTATCTAGGAGGTCTTACCTCACTTCTATGCTTAGTTCTATGTCTCGAGATTTTAGCGGATTGGAAGGCTCATATATTTGTCGAGTATTCCAAAATCAGTTTGCATATGAGATCATGGATGGGATGACCGATACAAAGTAGTGGATGATCCAATTTTCTACAAGGATAGGATTTTCCTTGTACTTAATCCAAAATAAAGGAGAAGATCCTTCGAGCAAGATACATGATACATCACTAGCTAGGCATCCTAGGTATTTCAAAACATATAGGTTTATCAGGGAAAGATTTTCATGGAAGGGGATGAAGGATGATGTCTTTAATCATGTCAGAGAGTGTATGGTTTGCCAGCAAACCAAATCTGAGAAGTCTTTTCCAACAGGATTACTTCAGCCTCTCCCCATTCCCTAACAGAAATGGGAAAGCATATCTATGGAATTTATCACAAGACTTCCCTTGATGCATGGGCATAACTGCATTTATGTTGTAGTTGATCGGTTAATTAAGTATGCTCATTTCTTTTCCCTACCCAAGGGGCATAAGGCAGTGGATGTGGCCTGGATCTTCTATACAGGTATTTTTAGGCTACATGGATTTCCTAAAAATATTGTCCAAGAATGAGGACAAGATCTTCATGAGCACATTTTGGCAGGAGATCTTCAAAGTAGTAGGTACGGAGTTGACTCCAAGCACTAGCTACCACCCATAGATAGATGGGCAAACAGAGATAGTCAATAAGTGGATAGAGGGCTACTTGTGGAGTTATGTGTCAGGACATCAATGAGCATGGATTAGATGGTTACACATGGGTGAGTATTGCTACAATACCACCTATCAGATGAGCATAGGTATGACTCCTTTCCGAGCCTTGTATGGGTACGACACTATGACATTTGTGGATTTGGTATTACCAGATAGCCGAGCTCCCAAAGCTCGAGATTGGTTACAGGAGAACCAGGATATTCTGAAGGCTCTCAAAGAGAACCTTCAGAAGGCACAAAATCAACAAAAGGTATATGTAGATCGACACAGGATAGAGAGGTCTTTTGAGGTTGGGGATCTAGTATTCCTACGTTTGCAACCATATAGGCAAGTCCTCACTGAAGCAGAAGGGTGCAGAGAAATTGAAACCATGGTTTTATGGTCCATACCGGGTAGTTCGTCGAGTTGGGGCAGTTGCATATGAGCTAGAGCTACCAGAGCACAATAAGATACATAATGTCTTCCATGTTTCATGCCTTAAGAAGGCACTCAGACAACATATTATACCATCTACAGAGTTACCGCCACTAGATGAGGAGGGGAAGTTGGTGTTGGAACCAGAATCCATTATTGAAGAGAGACAGAGGGGGCTTAGGAGCAGAGTGATCACCGAGTATTTGGTGCGATGGAAGGGATTGCCACTTGAGGATGCTACTTGGGAGGGAGAGTAGATTTTGTAGCATCCTAATTTGCATTTGCTTGAGGACAAGCAAAATTTGGGAAGGGAGGACTGTAATGTCCCCTTTCCTACGCCAAAGGCCTAAGGGCCAATTCGAGTCCAAGCCTTGGTCATACCCAAGGGGCTTTGGATCTTGGGAGCTATTGGGTATGAATATCTAGTCCATTTTGTTATAATTCTTCATGACATATGCAAAAAGGTTTTGGAAGGACTAGATGTTACGTTTTGTTGTTAGGAAGGGGTCACATGGTACCAATGTTCTAATTTTGCGTTGGGGATCAATTTTGGACCATGGTGACTTAAAAAGGGAAAATTAACTCAAGTTACTTTTATTTTATTGGTCGTTCCAAGGGAAAAATGTGACTAGGGTTTATTGGGGCTCTTTTGCCTTGGAGAAGTTATATAAGGAGTTGGGGGAGAAAGGAAAGGCATTCTTGCATACCTAATTATCTCCTTTCATGTGCAACTGTTGTTTGTAAATCTATAGCTTGTGGAGTGAAATCCCGTAGGAACCCTAGCTTCGGTGGTGAGAGATCCATCCCTAGCTAGCATGGCATTCTTCGGTAGTGAAAGATCTACCCTAGCTTGTCATTTTGGAGTTGTTTTTAGGGCTGATTTACAGAGATATTTTCAGAGGTTTTAAGAGATAGGGTTTTTGAGATAATTTGTGAAGATAATTGGTGGGTTTTTAGATCAGACTTATGACAATAATAAAGAAAGGGTTTGGCATCATTTCCTCAGGATTTCAAAGGAGTTTTGACCATCTACCAAAAAAGGGTGACTTGTTTTGGAGATTACAACCTTTATTTGAAGGGTTTCTAGTCAGCCATTTTCAGATCTGAGGGTTGAAATATCATCTTCTACATTTTTAAATGTTATTTCCAAAGTTTCATAGTTTTTGCACTTGTATTCGGGAAGATATGAATTTTAGAAGTTTTCCAGCTGTTTAGGGCACGCTGTAATTTTCTGGCAGCGTTATATTGTCTGAAAAATTCCAAAAATAGTTTTCTTATGTTCTTTATAATATTATCAAGCTCTCTTTAAATTTTCAAGTGATTTGAGTGGATATTTTGGGAGTTATTAATTTTCTTCAGTTCGCTGCCCTAACTGGTAAAAATATGCAAAAATCAGTATTTTATTTGGCTGCAAATTTTCAATATTTTGTGTTATTTAAGTGGTATCCCACAAGGGATATTTCATCTTTTTAGTCAAGGCTTCATAACGAAATCTACCTTGCACTTGGTCAAAGCGGATCATGTTATATGTTACTAAAGGAATTGGATGAGCATCATAGATTTTAGAAATATGCAATGGGTTTGGTTTCCACAATTGTATTTTGGCATCAAAGATAATAGACAACCATTGTAAACAAAAGTCATCTTCTTCTATTGTGCATGGGCGGTATGCCATGGCCATGTTTATTACAATCCCTTCCTAGTTTGTAATGGCTGGAATGTTTTCTAAAGAATTTTGGTGAAGCCAATTAGAGAGGCAAGTCTTTGATTTCTCACATCCGCGAAGACAGGAGATGGAAAATGATTGTGCAACATAGCGATGAAGACAGTGTATGTCAAATGTATTGTTTAAAAGTTGACAAATAGAACCAAACAAGCTATCAATGCAATTGTCATTGTTGGGTTTTAAAGGAGACATGCCAAATCTGTCAAATTCATTTAACATATCAATCCAATAAGGTTCATTGGATATGGAAGAGAATGATAATTGATCATGAGGAATGGAAAGAGTATAGTTTTCATTTTTTTTCCAAAGCAGTGGCTCATAATGACCAAAAAGGGGGTTTGAATCATGGAATAGAATACAATATGGAAGGGTATGGGTCGATGCATTAAATTGGAGATAATTGTTGGACTTGGTTGCTGACCATATCCATATTGATATGTCAAGCCACTTAGATAGCCATTTTATGCAAAAATGTCACCCCATAAGTCGGGTTCTTCTTGGTGGTCACTAGTAACTGCAAACAATTTCATTCGATGAAAATATGTTTGAGGATCATGTATTCCATGCAAAGTGTGAAGAGTCTCGAATCCAGTTCTAGTTGTAAAGATGTCAATGCATCATGATCCCCTCTATCTAAGCAAGCGAGAAAGTGGTCTATAATGCCAACTCTTATTTCAATGGAAGTATATCGAAAATGTAGCAAAACAATAAAGGCATCAAACAAACAATCTCCAACATTATATTTAAATTTATGGTCTTTGCAGAGATTAAATTGTGATAAGATAGTCTCAATACAAGGATAGGTATGATTGTTGTATGTGTAGTCCTCTACATTAATAGGGATATGCATGAGAGTATTATTCGCTTGACTATTTTTTTTTTTTTTCTAGGTGGCATTTTTGTTTTTTATCGGAAAAGTATAGACAAAACAATTGACTATTGTTGAATGTAAATATCTTCATAAATCAATTCCTTGAATGAGTATAAAATGTAGATTCATCAACTATTGTTGTTTCAATATAGAAGGATGAGTATCATACCTAAACTATAGCAATGAAACGAACAAAAGCATGCAATACATAATTTATTTTAGGTGTCTTTTTTTCCTTTTTCTTTTTTTTTTTCAAAATCTGCAAAGGTCATTTTTTTCAAAATCTACAAAGGTCATTATGAATATCACTGCTCACATGTTATTGTACAAACTTCCATAGACAAAAAACTTCCAAGAAAAATGCATTTGGAAAGAAAGAGAAAAACTAAAAAATATAATAGATATATTTGTTTTGCATTTCAATATTTGAAATATGTTGATGTCAGTAAAAAAACCAATACGTGTATTAAAAGCAATAAAACTCTACATAAACACATAACATGTAAAACATAGTTTTAAAGATTTTTTATTATGAAAATTTGGTTTGTCATTATTCTTGGTATACATGATTGGTAGTTAAGCCAAATACGGCTAGCGGCGACTAGGTAACAAAATGGGCTAGTTGTCATCTGCCCGCTAAAAAGGTTAGCGTGCGCTAAGCAAAAAGGGGGAAAGAAAGGGCAGAGACAAAATCACTCAAGTCAACAACTAATCATGGTAATAATGACTATAACTATTATATTTGACTGGGTATACATATCTTATAGAAATCTATGTAAAATATGCCAAGAGGTATAGTTTATTATATTAAATTTTATTGTAATAATATTAATTATTATAATAAATATATTATACTTTATAATATTATACTTTATGTATGTATTTTTCTTAATATAAATTATTATAATAAGCATATTATAATTTATTATACTTTATAATATTATAGTTTATGTATGTTATTTTTTTTATGTAATAAATTACATTTGTATTTTTTTTCCTATCTTATAGAAACCCATGTAAAATATGGTGAGGTTGTTTATTATATTAAATTTTATTGTATTAATATTAATAATTATAATAAATATATTATAATTTATTATACTTTATAGTATTAGTTTATGTATGTATTTAAGAG
Organism: Taxus wallichiana var. yunnanensis; assembly: GCA_018340775.1. Classification (NCBI taxonomy): domain Eukaryota; kingdom Viridiplantae; phylum Streptophyta; class Pinopsida; order Cupressales; family Taxaceae; genus Taxus; species Taxus wallichiana. The sequence continues at coordinate 445,229,641 of CM031234.1, forward strand.
CATCCAATAATTTCAAGTAAAATTACACTTTTTTAAAAATTACTTTTGTATTTTTTCCCTATGTAATTATTTAGATGCAAAGTAAAATTACATTTCAGAAGCAAAGAAATAAAATTACATTTGTATTTGTTTGTAAAATTCATTACATTTGTATTTGTTTTTATTTTCAAAAGGTGAGTGGGCCTCGCTTTTATTCAACGAGCATAAAGGTAAGTGGGGCCCAATTTTTATTTCACGGAAAAATTAATTTAATTTTATGGGCACAACATCAAACTCTTTCACTTCATATATACAATTGTAGATGCCTCTTGACATAATAATCATAGAGGTGAACAATTTTTTATTATCCTTTACTATTTTTCCGTAGTGAAGATCGAAGGCATGGTCATCAAATATGGTGGAATGGCTTTGATTTTCGATAACTTTACAGGTTTGTATGTCCATAGTACAAAAGTACAAAAGACTGAATATTTCAAACTTCAAACAATTAACTAGTTAATTGTACACTATTTTATATTTTTTTAATTATAAACATTTTTTTATTTTAACTTTGCATTTATATAATTTATAATATTGCAAGCCAAACATTAATATTAACTATAAAAATACGGAATACATGAATGCAACCAAGAAATCTAATACATGGCAATGAGTCGTATACACTATAGTTTATGACAGGCTTTGATGTACTGAATAAAGGCATTTTGAAAGATATACATTATTAGATGTTGTAGTTACAGGGTGTTAAAAAAGCACCTATCATTTTATTTCTTAATTACACTAGCAATCTTACGTGAAATGTATGATGTGAATGTATGATGTGAATGTCGAAAGTGATATAGTGATTGTTTGCTCAATGTTGCAATGTGAATCACGTTTTTTGTTGTTGCATGGCTTCATCATTTTCTTGCAAGTTCAAAGATGATGACAAAATTTCGAGTGGAAAAGACCTTGGATGCCGTAGTCTGAGTTGGATCTGCCAATGCCGAGGTTGATTTGCGGTAGTTTTGAGATGGGGATCAAATAATAAGTATTAGTTCGCAGAGAACTTTTCCAAGAAATAAAAACAAACTCCAGTCGCAGATGCAAATGCTCAGATCTGGATTCGGTGTAGAGACCAAGAATGTGCATGCGTAGATCGCTGGAGGGAAATGAGGTGTAACTATGACGAGAAGAGTCTAATGAAAAACTGTGGCGAGTTGGAATGAAATTCACCTGGGACTCAGTCAACGCCAAATTTCTTGATGCAGATCTGAGATAATACAAACACTGACCAATACAAAGTAATAAATAAGTGTCAATTCAAGAATCCAGAGACACACTATATGATGAATATCGATGCAGGAAGCCATTAACCAAGATCTGAACGCTTCCGCAGATCGTGTTGACCTCCTTCTGACGTCTTCACCTAGAATATCTCCTTTGGAATACTACAACTGCGTGCTTCTAATAACTGTTCAAGATGATTGGTATAAAACATTTAAAATGGCCACATTTAAATCTATCCCTCATCAGAATATACCACTTCTAGGTATGACACGTCTATACACCTGTATCTATTGAATTAGATACTTGGTGAATGGTAGATATGGCGCACAGGATGGACAAAAGATTATGTCAATTCAATTTCCACTCAGGCAACCGACCCTTCTCAAAGATTTGTACTATACCCATCCAAGGATGCACGATAGAGCACATATTGGTGCTTAGAAATGACCATGCTCAGGAAAAAATAACACAGTTGATCTATACTTGAAATGCACTCTTCTAATGTACAACAGATTTCCGTGATGAGCTTCCATAATTGGGGCAATAGAAACTCTAAATCTGCCCCAAGATTTATTTCATTTCTCCATGTAACCTCGGACATGTAATCGCCCGATACCAAATAATATTCTGGTCTAAGTTTTGCACACCAGAAACATATTCTTCGTATTTATTATTCAATAGACAAGCATGTCATTATATAGGCAATTACATCTATAAAATAAGAGGCCTAACAAAGATCAAATAACAACTCACTTAATATAACGAGTTGTTCTAACAACTCATATCATACACTTTCTCACGTAAATCTAAAATGAGTTGAATAATAACAAACTATTAACCCATATAAATATATAATGTGAGCACTAATAATATAATTCCTAAACACAATCAACAAAACCCTACAAATAGGGTTTCTCGATTGAAAAACCATTTATCTTGAAGTTTAACCAAAGAGAAAATTCCCAAAATTGGAAGAAATGATTATCTAGAGATCATGAACAAGTTGCAAAAAGAATTAATTTGATTTACTTTGATTCGAGGGAAATTTTTGTGACAGGTCTTCGTCAAGTCATGTTGTCGGGGTTTAGAAATCACGGTGGCTTGCAAAAGTAATGTCATTTCTAGTGAATTGGAAACCCAAACCTTAAACATAATTAGAAGATGGAAGTGGGTGCTAGGAAATCTTGGTGATTGGTTTTGAAAGTAGTTGTTTGAATACTTATTCTTGAGAGTGTATTGGTAGAGATCTAGTTGGGAAAGATTGTGATTGTTAATCAACATTTCAGTCTTGATGAGGTGAGTTCATGAATTAGTATCATTTCCATAGTTGATGATATACCTCAAGGAGGTTATTAAAGTGAGTTACAAACTAATTCAATGTCTTGAATAGTTGAAGTGCTCTTTGATCGAGAAATTGTGCTTGAAAGCCTTTGGAACATAGTGAGTTATAGTCTTGGGGTCTAAGGGTTAGTAAGATATTCTTAAGAAATATCACTAGTGCTCCACATTGGACTAGTAATTATTATGTGTAAATGTAATATTTATTACATGAAGTGTGAGGATGTAAATGAGTTGTTATTTAAACAACTCATATAGTTTATTGGTTACTTTGTTAGACCAAATTAAACGGGTAAGTTGTTTGAAATACTTCCTATTTCGTAAGAAGTGGTTTTCCTATTGTAATGGCTATAAATTAGCAGATCAGCCTATCCATCACGCAGTTCGTAATCAACGCATAACTTTAACCGGGCATCTATCCTCGCACCCACCGCACCTCGAACCCATGACCCCCGCGCTCTATTTTCCGTGCCCCACCATCCTGTTGTGCACTCACGTATGAAATAGTACAACACCGATTTTTTTATAAAAATGCAAACGAAAATTTGATGGAATAGGTAACAACGTATTACGTTGTTACTTATTCTATCAAAACTAATGACGACGTGACAAAACTAATGGCGACTCGACCTAAAAATACTTTTTACCTTTGTGCGAACTTGAGTGAGAGATAGGCCTAGCCTAAATTAGCCAAATACATTGTGTAATCTCTGAACCAAACTTTTCATTTGGTGAGCGGATTAGACTATGGATTATTATGATGTTTTAATATTCTGAAGGGGAAAAAATTCTGTATCGTCGCCCTGTCAATGAAAATTTCATATTTTAGGTTTGATCGCTTTGGTCTGGTATGTTTGGTTTGATCTTACCTGCCAATTGTTATCAAGTCTACTCTGGGACCTGTGCGTATCTCTGTTGTCTAGATTGCGGATCTAGTTCTAGTCCTCAAAGAGAAGTCTAGTATTTTAGATCGTATCGTCAATTGATTATCTCAGACTCTACATTGTTTGAGTTCAATGCACCTGTAATTTTCTAACCTACGTCTATTATATTGCGTGGATAAAATCTATTGTTTATATAGCTGCACACAAATTCTAAAAGGGATTCCAAGTCCTAGTATATTGTTTGATGTTTGATTCATATTTTGTAGTTCGTCTCGCTGTGTGGTGGTTTCAGTTTCAAGACAAACGATCTATAATTTCCTCAAAGCCACCCCGAATAGTTTGAGGTATTGCACAATATGACACCTGGAGGAATCCAACACTACCTAGTCTACCGAAAAGAACTATTGATCGGGCTTCCCATGTCTCATTGCATTGTAAATCTCCATGGATATGCCGAACTTGAAATGGGCCATTGAGTAGTTGTTGGGATCCGTATTTGAATCATCGACCAAACACCTTTTTACATAGATTAAAATGCGTCGTGTCCAAGCCGTTCACCTCACATGCGGGGTTTGAGCCTATCCCTCACGTAAGTTTGCATGGGGGTTATGTGGCATGTAGCATATCCATAAGTTTGACCAGTCATCTCCGTCTGCCTCCGTCTCCGTATCCCTCTGTCTCCATCTGTCCTTTTCTGTCCAGCCATTATATCAATCAAATCATTTGCTGTCAGCCAATAAATTTAAATTTCAAATTCTAAATTTTCCCACGCAATCATTCCTTTTCCTTTCTAAACTGTTAATAGTTTCATTTTCCCCTGTTTTGCTGGAGAGTGTCCGGATTCACAAACAGGAATACAGTTTTTTTAAAACACTATGATCTCTGCCTCCGTGAGAAATAGGCACATGCGTAGCAAAAATGGATCATTTGCTAATATACATGAAAGCAAAGCGATTCTATCAAATCATGTGAGGGCTCTTTTGGATGATGCAGATCACGAAGACCAGGTGGATGCTCTATTGCCACCAAAGCACAGCCTCAGACCGAACAATCTGATCATTTTACAACCCGTGAAGAGGAAGGAGTTACAAAGTCGGGCATCATATCAGTTTATAGAATAAGAGCGCTACATCATTCTCATGCCAAGAAGCTTTTCTTCTCCCACGCATTCTTACGGCCTTTCCCACTGAGGATTTTTGAAGATTTAGTTGAATTTTTTTAAAGTTTGCAATGGGTTGCCATCGTTTTGATTAATCTAAAGTATGAATTTATTTTGATGCAGCTTCTAAATGTTAAATTTAGGATGATGTCTACCATATATTGAGATTTTCAATTCTTTGCCCAATTTTTCTTGAGTGTATTTAAGTTTATGTTAATTTTTTATGTTTAGTTTTCTTTGACTATATTTAAATTTGAAAAGGGGTTGTGGTTCTATATCCATAAGGCATATTTCTATTTCAAACTACAATATCAAAGTTTCATGAGCATATAGGATATATATCAAAGTAGTTTTCAATTTCACATACTATGTTGTTACCTTGAAGACATATATTTTCAATGTTTGTTTTGTATTACATAGTTTTATGATCTTATTCGACTAATTTTATTCAATTATTTTTAATAATTTCTAATTTATTCCCTCCTCCTTTGACTATAACAATTTAATAACGTATTTTGTTGTCACCCCTAATAACGACGATCCAACACATTAAGTTCTTATAGAAGATACTCATTGTACTATACAAAACTACAATGTCAAATCTTAGTGTGCCTACAGAATCTATATCAAAGTAGATTGTATCTCCATGTAATACATTGTTTCTTCGACGACCTTCATTTTTAACGTTTTTTTGCACTACATAATCTATCAAAGTTGTTTCATTCAATTATTTTTAATAATATCAAACTCGTTCCCTCCTACTTTAATTACAATAGTTCAACAACGTATTACGTTGTCACCCACAATAAATGTTGAATGAACACATTATTCTTACAAGATATAGTCATTATATTGTATAAAACTATGATGCCAAATTTTTATGTGCCTATAGGATCTATATAAAAGTAGAATATTGTTGCTCCATGTAATACGTTGTTGCATCGATGACATACATTTTTAATGTTTGTTTTTCACTACATAGCATTATGAATCTATTCAAAGTTGTTTCATTCAATTCTTTTTAATAATTCCCAATTCATCCCCTCCTACTTTGAGTACAATAAATCAACAACGTATTACATTGCTACCCCTAATAACGACTATCCAACACATTTCTCTTACAAAATATACTCGGCGTACTACATAAAACTACAATGTCAGATCTTACTGTGGCTTCAAGATCTATATCAAAGTAAGTTTTTGTTCCGTGTAATACGTTGTTGCGTCGACGACATGCATTTTTTTTTTTTTTCACTACATAATGTTTGACTTGCATTACATAGTGTTCTGAATCAATTCAAAGTTGTTTCATTCAATTATTTTTGAATAATTTCCAATTCATTCCCTCCTACTTTGATTACAACAATTCAACAATGTATTACGTTGTCAGTTCTAATAAATAATTTTTTATTAGGTAAAAAAGTGATTTTGAAGGGATCAAGAACCTTGTACAACCAAAAGATAAACATTAGAGAACAAACAAGAAACCATAGGCCGATTGCATGATGTAAAAATAATGATAGGGCCATATAAACATATTTTATTATAATCATGTTTTTCCATTGTATTTGTCCACAATCTAGGTAGTCATCATTATAATATGTAAATATATTGGTTTTATAATTTATTATTGATATAGGAGCATCCGAAGTTCAAATAAATCCTACACAATGTTTTTCTAAGTATGGGAGACTACATGGGTGATGAGAATAAGGGTGATGTACATAAGCACACTGTAATAGTCTAGTAATTAGGAGTGAGTGAAAAAAGGATTTACACAATGGTTAGTGAACATGTAGTGCGTGGAGACTTTGATAAACGTAAAGGCATGGATGGTATGCGTAGAAGTTCAATGATAAGATCCTTAAATGAAAAATATGAATACTATGTAAAATATAACACAACACAAATGATATTGGTGCGCCAAGAATCCTAAATATTCAATATATGTAGAATAATACCCTTAAGGTAGGGAACACCATACAATGCTCCTTCAGGAAGGAGTAACTCCACAATCTCACAAGATGGTAATCCACTTCGAAGGGGCACCTCCAATATACCTCTAACAAGTAGAAGACATAACACATACAACACATGACATCATAATTATACTCATATGCTTTATATAAACATACATTACTCGTAATGGATGGGTAACATGACCTAATCCTAATGTATGCCGACTCATTACCTAATATAACTAGTTCCTATGTGACCCCATATATTATAAACATATAACTTACTAAGGGGATGTGTGCCACATGTCGACATCTCCATCAACCCATATACATTATAATATCATATCCCAAGGTACATAACATTCATGCCCTCCTTGACATGTTTCATCCCAAAACATAATAAGAAGCCATATAGTGAGTGTGCTTCAAATCATTACACACTTGTCGCTATGCTCGATCATCCAACCACCCATATGAGATCTTAGTGGGTGATACTTCTCCAAATCTGATTCCATATTCCATTGCACTCCTCTAATTCCATCCATGTCCATATTTTTTCCTCCTCGGAACCCATACATATCCATATTAGTTATTCCTGTGGTTCCATGTCATATAGTTATTGATCCATTGATTCCATATATAGGCATAGTGATTACTCCTCTAATTCCCTCTATAACCATATATATTGTTTCCCTCATGTGTCCTAACATTACTCCATGATTTTTTCCTCTCACGATGATGCGGTTAACTATATGGTGTCACCTTAATATTCTAGAAGAGAAAACATACTAAGAGTGTAAGGATTATAATAGATTTCATTTGATACCATTACAAGAAGAAGGAACAGATCATGAAGCGACATGACAGTTTATAGAGAAAATTGAGATAGAGTACACACAGAAGCAGAGACAAGTATTTTGAAGGAACACAAAGAAATCAAGCTTGATATCTGAGGGATGGGTGAAAGGAGAAGATGAAATCAACCAAGAATGAGTTATTTTATGACATATGATGGGAGGGGTTGCTACACCCATTTAAAGGGCCTTTTATCTCATATCTTTGGGAATGATTAGGATATCACAAAAATTCACCCGATTGGTAAATCATTTTGTGAAGCACATCATCTAGCAATGAGTAACGTAAATCCTATATAAATTCCTAAGACATTTTGTAAATTCATATTCTACACTAATGATAATTTCCAAGTTTTAGAGGTCCACTTTAGGGTCTCTCCAATACATTATTTATTACACATTCACAAAAATTCACTAGGATGGATAACTATTGGAGATTTGATCCCTCTTTAAATTATTTGTACATAGTATCGTGATAATCACACCAAAGGGACGAGATTAGGTCATTCCTACCTAGCTAGACAAAATTATGATGTCCATTCAATCGTTTTGCAAAATTGTGTAGTGTTAATCACACCACGGGGATGGGACGAGATGAGATCATTCCGTGGCTCCCAATTTTGTAACAATGTAATACAAGGATGAGATGCACAAGGATGATGATCTCGTAGATGGAAAATGAAGATCTGAGAAGGTGGAGACAGGGCTCTTGGAGGATATCTGAACCTGTATAAGATATGATGAAGGAATATAATGACAAGATTGCAATAATAGCTCCAAGCATGCAAGAGAGAAAAATATCTCCAAATATCCCAAAGTGAAGCACAAGATTTCCAAGATTATGATGGCAATTGTAAAAGAGATCAACAAATGAATGTAAGAACACAAGAAAACCTGAAGTCTCCAAAATTGCATCTTGAGAAAAAGAGGGGTAGAGGGGATTTATACGCACGACGACGACCAAGATGGGTCATTGCCAACTACGAGGATCCATCCATTTCTATGTACGTATGAATATTTATTAATGCTTCTTCTTGATAGATATGAATCCCATTTTTCCTCAACTAATGCACAAACATAGGTTTCTTGATAAGATAGAAGACCTAAGTCTTCTCAAATATCTTCCTAAAAAATAATATACTTGATTTACCTTCTCAACGCAGGATTCTCCCCTTTCAAGATGTTGATGAGGTGTTTGTTACATTTACATGAGGATAAAAGGGATTTTACATCATGTTATTGACATTCCACAATAAACTTATCCTTTACAACCATTTCATATTTTTAAATCAACTATTTGGCAGGAGTATGGATTATGATTTCTAAAGAAAAATGAAGTTCATTAAATACTTATTATTGACTTCCAAATACTTAATAATAACCTACTAAACCACACTTAGACTATGTACATGAGATTTACATAACCATTATGATGCTCCTACATCAAGTGCACATACAAAATATTGTGTGACAATGATGAAACATTGATAAAATATGAAGAGAAGGGATTGAAGGTTTCCCCAAAGGAAATGGAATAAGAGTGGTGGGAAAGGGAGGATGAAGTATTACACATTGAGAAAAATGTAAGAAAAGGAAATAATATCCATATAGATCTTGAAGGAAGACATGGAAAGTAGTGTGTTAGTGATATTTGACATGGAAATAAGGAGGAACAATAATAGGGAGTAGAGGTTTCCACAAAGGAAATAACATAAGAAAAGATAATGAATAAGGTTTCAAAATTATGCAATAAAGTTAGCGCAAAGAAAGAGATAGAGAAGAAAGAGATCTAGGTATATCTCAATAAATAAGGTGAAAATAATAGCACCAAGGAATGTGTGTGCATAAAAAAGGAGTGAAAGAAAGAGGAAGAGGAAAGAAATCCCATAACCAGAAAGGAGGGAATAACACAAAGTGATGAGTGCATGAGAGATAAGAAGTTACACAACTAGAAGAGAACACATGAAATCACATTTTTATATAATATAGTAAGTATGTTTTGTAAGAATAATGTGTGGGATCATAATTTATCAGGGGTAACAACGTAATACATTGTTGAATTTATGTAATCAAAGTACGAGGGAACGGATTGGAAATTATTATAAAATAATTGAATAAAATAGCTTTGAATATATTCATAACATTATGTAGTGAAAAACAAACATTAAAAATGCATGTCATTGAGTTAACAACGTATTACATGGAACGACAACCTATATTTATATCGATCATATATTCGCATAAAAATTTGACATCACAATTTTATACAATATAATGAACATATTTTGTAAGAATAACATATTCGACTATCATTTATTAGGATTAAAAACATAATACATTGTTGAATTGTTGTAATCAAAGTAGAATGAATGAAAAGGAAAATACTCCAAAATAATTGAATGAAATTCATGGGTATGGATTCATAACACTATCCAGTGCAAAAAAACATTAAAAATAAATGTGTATGAGGTAACAACATATAATGTGGAACAAGATACTTTTATAGATCATGTATGCACACCAAGATTTGACATTGTAGTTTTATATAGTACAATAAGTATATTTTGTAAGAGTAATGTGTTGGATCATTGTTATTAGGGTAACAACGTAATACATTACTGAATTGTTATACTCAAAGTATCACACAATGCATTGGGAATTATTCCAAAATAATGGAATGAAATAATTTCAATAAACTCGTCACACTATGTATTGCAAAACAAACATTGAAAATGCATATTTTCGAGGTAACAACATAGTAAGTGGAACAAAAAGCTACTTTTATATAGATCATGTATGTACATGAAACTTTGACATAACAATTTTAACAATATAATGAGTGTTGTTTATAAGAATAGCGTATTGTTAGTGGTAACAATGTAATATGTTGTTGAAATGTGGCAGTCAAAGTATCGTAAAATGTATTATAAATTATTCAAAAATAATTGAATGAAATCATTTTGATTATATTCCTCACACTATACCTTGCAGAATGAATATCCAAAATGCATGTTTTAGAGGTAATATCGTACTAGGTGTAATAACATAGTACTTTGACACAGTTTATATACTAACACCAAACTTTGACATTATAATATAATAGAGTATATAGAGGATAGTTTGTAATTATAGCGCATTGTATAAGAATTATCCGGTTAAATTATAGTGCATTGTATAATAAATTGTAATAGAGTATATAGAGGATAGTTTGTAATTATCACTGCAACGAACGAATTAGTGGAGAGCATTCCTCATAGAAGAAGAAAATTTTATCTCTTACTCAGGAAGAGGAATGTAAATTATTACATAACAAGGAGATGATATATACTTTTTCAATACCTTACCATTTCCATCCAAAATATTTGTAAATGATATAAGTTAACATAGTAAAAACAACTAAACAAATTCCATCACTTTCATTGGTTTCTCTTTTTATGAATTGTCACTATCCCAAAGTGCCTGACCTTAAAAAATTACCATATCATGCATATTTGAAACACCTAAATAAATTAACATAAATAAAAAACCAAAGTAATGGCACCAAGAAAGGGGAGTAAATACAATAATGTAAATGCGTAATTCGCACCATTCTCACGATGAGTTTCTCCTTTCATTCTTCCATGAAATTGAATTTTTTGGCATAAACTTTACAAACCTTTGAATGACCTCTCCCTTAGATTACCATTTAACTCTATGTGTTTTTAAAGCACCAATAACATCAATTTGGATGACCTTAAAATATGTTCGGAGATGTCAGATGTGCTCGATACATATGTCAAATCTAAAGGTTGGTTACACAACATTATTTATTTTTAGTCATATGGAGGTGTTGCTTACTTAGTGTCATTAACTGGTATGACATGGCACTCATAATTGGGCATTACACAAGTAGAAAAAATCTAAAATTTAGAGAAAATATGGGAATAAAGGGATTTTTCTACTTTCTAATTTTAGTCTTTACACCTTAACGTTTTCGATTAGATGGCATTCATTTTATTAGATAGCCAAGACGCAAACATGAGTAAAAAGTTGAAAACTAAAAATGGGAAATAAATACCTGCATACATCCCACACCTATTTTCATGGCTTAGATTATTCGTATCGAAAACTTATGTCTTCAGATGACATTCCTAATAACGTAATAACTTTTTTACCCATTCTTATAGTTCCTTACTAATATGTAATGCATAATAAGCTCCTCTCACTTCAAAGTAGGAGGGAATGAGTTGGAAATTATTCAAAACTAATTGAGTGAATCAACTTTGAATAGATTCATAACATTATGTAGTGAAAAAAAAAACATTAAAAATGCATGTCGTCGACACGACAACGTATTACGTGGACAAAAACTTACTTTGATATAGATCTTGAAGCCACACTAAGATCGACATTGTAGTTTTATATAGTAAGCTGAGTATATTAATAAATTTTTGACTAGATTAAAAATTCCTAATAACGTAATAACTTTTTTACCCATTCTTATAGTTCCTTACTAACATGTAATGCATAATAAGCTCTTCTCGCTTCAAAGTAGGAGGGAATGAGTTTGAAATTATTCAAAAATAATTGAATGAAACAACTTTGAATAGATTCATAACACTATGTAGTGGAAAACAAACATTAAAAATGCATGTCGCCGACGCGACAACGTATTACGCTGAACAAAACTTACTTTGATATAGATCTTGAAGCCACACTAAGATCTCGCCATTGTAGTTTTATATAGTAATGAGTATATTAATAAAAAAATTGAGCAGATTAAAAATTCCTAATAACGTAATAACTTTTTACCCATTCTTATAGTTCCTTACTAACATGTAATGCATAATAAGCTCTTCTCGCTTCAAAGTAGGAGGGAATGAGTTGGAAATTATTCAAAAATAATTGAGTGAATCAACTTTGAATAGATTCATAACATTATGTAGTGAAAAAAAAAACATTAAAAATGCATGTCGTCGACGCGACAACGTATTACGCGGAACAAAAACTTACTTTGATATAGATCTTGAAGCCACACTAAGATCTGCCATTGTAGTTTTATATAGTACGCTGAGTATATTAATAAAAAATTTGAGCAAATTAAAAATTCCTAATAACGTAATAACTTTTTTACCCATTCTTATAGTTCCTTACTAATATGTAATGCATAATAAGCTCCTCTCGCTTCAAAGTAGGAGGGAATGAGTTGGAAATTATTCAAAAATAATTGAGTGAATCAACTTTGAATAGATTCATAACATTATGTAGTGAAAAAAAAACATTAAAAATGCATGTCGCCGACGCGACAACGTATTACGCGGAACAAAAACTTACTTTGATATAGATCTTGAAGCCACACTAAGATCGACATTGTAGTTTTATATAGTATCTATTTGAGTATATTAATAAAAAAATTGACTAGATTAAAAATTCCTAATAACGTAATAACTTTTTACCCATTCTTATAGTTCCTTACTAATATGTAATGCATAATAAGCTCCTCTCGCAAAGTAGGAGGGAATGAGTTGGAAATTCTTCAAAAATAATTGAGTGAATCAACTTTGAATAGATTCATAACATTATGTAGTGAAAAAACATTAAAAATGCATGTCGTCGACGCAACAACGTATTACGCGGAACAAAAACTTACTTTGATATAGATCTTGAAGCCACACTAAGATCTGAAATTGTAGTTTTGTATAGTACGCCAAGTATATTTTGTAAGAGAAATGTGTTGGACGATGTCGTTATTAGGGGGTAGCAACGTAATACGTTGTTGATTTATTGTACTCAAAGTAGGAGGGGATGAATTGGGAATTATTAAAAAATAATTGAATGAAACAACTTTGAATAGATTCGTAATGCTATGCAGTGAAAAATAAACATTAAAAATGTATGTCATCGATGCAACAACGTATTACGTGGAGCAACAATATTCTACTTTTATATAGATCATGTAGGCACATAAAAATTTGGCATCATAGTTTTATACAATATAATGACTATATCTTGTAAGAATAACATGTTCGTTCAACATTTATTGTGGGTGACAACGTAATACGTTGTTGAACTATTGTAATTAAAGTAGGAGGGAACGAGTTTGATATTATTAAAAAATAATTGAATGAAACAACTTTGATAGATTAGGTAGTGCAAAAACGTTAAAAATGAAGGTCGTCGAAGAAACAATGTATTACATGGAGATACAATCTACTTTGATATAGAGAGTCTCCAGAGGCACACTAAGATTTGACATTGTAGTTTTTTATATTACAATGAGTATCTTCTATAAGAACTTAATGTGTTGGATCATCGTTATTAGGGGTGACAACAAAATACGTAATTGAATTGTTATAGTCGAGAGGAGGAGGGAATAAATTAGAAATTATTAAAAATAATTGAATAAAAATAATCGAATAAGATCATAAAACTATGTAATACAAAAAAATATTGAAAATATATGTCTTCAAGGTAACAACATAGTATGTGGAATTGAAAACTATTTTGATATATATCCTATATGCTCATGAAACTTTGATATTGTAGTTTGAAATAGAAATATGCCGTATGGATATAGAACCACAACCCCTTTTCAAATTTAAATATAGTTAAAGAAAACTAAACATAAACTTAAATACACTCAAGAAAAACTGGGCAAAGAATTAAAAATTTCAATATGTGGTAGACATCATCCTAAATTCAACATTTAGAAGCTGCATCAAAATAAATTTATGTTTTAGATTAATCAAAACGATGGCAACCCATTGCAAACTTTTAAAAAAAATTCAACTAAATCTTCAAAACTCCCTGAGTGGGAAAGGCCGTAAGAATGCGTGGGAGAAGAAAAGCTTCTTGGCTTGAGAATGATGTAGCGCTCTTATTCTATAAACTGATATGATGCCCGACTTTGTAACTCCTTCCTCTTCACGGGTTGTAAAATGTTCGGATCATCTGTCCGAGTCCCGAGGTGTGCTTTAGTGTGGCAATAGAGCATCCACCTGGTCTTCGTGATCTGCATCATCCAAAATATCCCTCACACGATTTGATAGAATCTCTTTTCTTTCATGTATATTATCAAATGATCAATTTTGGCTACGCATGTGCCTATTTCTCACAGAGGCAGAGATCAGTGTTTTAAAAAAACGTATTCCTATTTGTGAATCCCGACACCCTCCAACAAAATCAGGGAAAATGAATTTATTAACAGGATAGAAAGGAAAAGGAATGATTGCATGGGAAAATTTAGAATTTGAAATTTTAATTTATTTGCTGACAGCTAATGATTTGATTGATATAATGGTCGGACAGAAAAGGACAGAGGGATACGGAGACGGAGGCGAGACGGAGATGGTGGTCAAACTTATGGATATGTTACATGCCACATAACCCCCATGCAAACTTACGTGAGGGATAGGCTCAGCCCTCACATGCATGCCTTTGTGATTCTTCTACTCATCGTACCTCTTGTTTGTCTACCATTCAGATTGCAAGTGCCTTCTAGACAATCACGGTTAATGGTGGAGTGATTATAGTTTTCAGTTCACCACTCTCGCCATGCATTTTATCCAAAAATGTCTTCACTACCATGCATGTCTGCCATGTCATAGCTTCCAATAAACCGGGTATATTATATGTTTCTAGTAGATAGTCATTTTTTTGTTTAGTGGGCACTTTATATGTAGACCTTAAGTGTCAATGTTATTCAAAAGTCATGTTTAGATCTAATGTTAACATCTCATTCGTAAGATTAGAATAATTTTTCCAATTAAAAAGGATGAGTTATCATTTTAGAAATTTTAGGTTCGTTAGTGTTATCAAAATAATTCTCAATGTTAATTAATCTTTGTTAATAATTGTCAAGTTAGCCCATTCTAGTCACAACACATTGTGTATTTTGAGTTTTGTGGCATTGATCGTTTTAATTGTCTTGTTGTCAAAATAGTAGTTTTGTTATCGTTAGTTGTTAATGTAATAGTCATTTCAAAAGTATTAAAAGATTCAAAATTGTCAATTGTGTTGTCATAAAAAGTTAGAAAAATTAATTTTTTTTTTTTAAAAATGCCTTACAGACGCATTTTCAATGTTACCCAACGTCTGGAAAATAAATGGTTTCACATTGTAGAGGGAGAATAATCACAATGTGGAAACAATGCTTTAAGATCACATTTTCTCGAGTATGCAACATGTCTATTGGAGGACGGAGGCACATGAGGCTAGAGTTCAATCAACGAACTTTCGTCGATTTGCCAACAACGAGGTCTGTATTTGGCTATGGTGGCATTTTGTGGTGTGAGTTTGCTTTTAGTTGTGTGCTTCAGTTTCATAGTACTTGTTTTACACTGTGTTATGGTTTCCAATTTCCAGTTGTTTTTGTGATATGTTTGAAGATTATTACTATTCATATTTGTATTCAAAGTGAGCAGTGTTTCCTACATAATTCCCTGAAGGAAAAACATAGTGAAAAATATGAAAGCACAGAGAAAAAACAACATCATGATATTTGGGTTGTTGGTTGTCCTGTAAAACCATTTGTATGTTTTGGGTTGTTGGTTGTCCTGTAAAACCATCCTTGCAGTTGTTGGTTGTCCTTGGAAAACCATCCTTGTTGAGGTTGTTGGCTGTCCTGAAAAACCATCCAGATCATGAGCACACATGGGCGGCAAGTTGTGAAGGAAGTGTGATTGTTTTTCTCCCATGTTCGCACTAAGGGGGATGTTAGGAAATATTATTAGTGCTCCACATTGGACTAGTAATTATGTGTAAATGTAATATTTATTACATTAAGTGTGAGGATGTAAATGAGTTGTTATTTAAACAACTCATATAGTTTATTGGTTAGTTTTTTAGACCCGTAAAACCATTAAACGGGTAAGTTGTTTGAAAGACTTCCTATTTCATAGGAAGTGGTTTTCCTATTGTAATGGCTATAAATTAGCCAAATACATTGTGCAATATCCGAACCAAACTTTTCACATATTCAAGTTTCAAACCTCTCTGCATCATTTTGGTATCGTGAGCTAGGTTAATCACTTGGGAAGTTGAAGGAATAAGAAGTTTTGGACGTGAGATAAGTTGAAGTAGTGAAGCAAGATGCCACCAAGAAGGAATCCAACAAGAAATCCAATAGGGGTGAGAGCAGCAACATAAAGAGAGAGAGCAGCTACATTACGGATAAGTGAAGTAATTCTTCAAGACTTAAGGAATATGAGGGATAGTTATGATGTTAGGCTTGCACGGCGGTGGAGGCGAACTAGAGAAGAGGAGTAGAGACATGTGATTTGAGTGACTAAGAAGAAGTGGCTCAAAGACCACAAGAAGCAGTTGAAGAAGAGAGAGATGAGGAAGAGCGAGATTAGAAAGATTGTTGAAGGTAATGAAAAGTTAAGGATCCAAGCCCAAATTGGAATTACCAATGTATGCACGTAGTTTGAATGAGAATAACTTCGACTAGATAACATGAGTTGGATAAATACTTTGATTTTGAAAATGTACCGAAGATCTACAGTAAAGTTTTCCGAACAAAGCTCAAGGGTCATGCATCTCTCTGGTGGGATTATATTCAAGAGGAGAGGAGAAAGAAGAACAAATCCAAAATCAAGTCATGGGATAGAATGATAGCCAAACTGAAAGGTAAGTTTTTGCCTAGTGATTACATGACTAGTTTGTATAGAGAACTTCATAATTTGAGGCAAAAAGAGTTAAGTGTGAAAGAATATACTGAAGAATTTTATAAGTTGAGCATTAGATCAAGTCATATGCAAGATGATGTGGATAAAATTGTTAGGTATCTTAATGGGTTAAGGTACAATATACAAGATGAACTAAGTCTTGCTAGTCCTAGGAAACTAGAAGAGTGTTATCAATTGGAATTGAAGGCTGAAGATAAGTGAATAGAAGGAAAATGCAACAGTTAGAGGGTACAAAGGAAAGGAAGTCATAGGTACAAGGCAACAAGAAAGCAAAGAACAAGAGCAAAGACAAACAAGTAAAGAGGATAGTTTGCAAGCACAAGGTGTTATGAGAAGTAAGTATGAATGGAGGAGAGTAGAATTCATAGGAAGATGTTTTCAATGTAATAGGTATGCAGGTCATAAGGCATATCAGTGTCAGAGTATTCACAAATGAGCAAGTAGTAGAGGAGAAGCAAGAAATCAGGTTGTGGAAGGTGAAGAAAAAGAAAGTGTGGGTTCAGTAACTCAAGGAGAAGAACTTGAAATTGGAGAAGCATTGATGATGAGAAGAGCCTTGGTGAATGCAAGCAGGAGTGAAGAACCAATTCAGAGAAGAACATTGTTTAAAACTATATGCAAGGCCAAAGGTAAGTGTTGCAAACTCATCATAGATAATGGTAGTACTGATAACTTAGTGTCATCTAAGATGGTTGAAAAGTTAAACTTGAAAAGAATGAAACATCCTCATCCTTACAAGGTGTATTGGGTTCAGAAAGATCATCAGGTATTGGTAAATCAACAATGTTTGGTTGATTTTCAAGTTGGTAGGTATCATGATCAGGTTTTGTGTGATATATTTCCCATGGATGCATGCCATCTTTTGTTGGGAAGACCATGGAAATTTGATAGAAAATCCATCCATGATGGATGGGCAAATACATATACATTTTGAAGGATGGAATTAGGAATACCTTGAATCCATTGAAGGATATATGTACATGGCATGAGGAGAAATCAAGAGTGATGTTTATGGGGTTAAAAGTGATGTTTATGGGGAGAAATCAAGAGTGATGTTTCAAGAGGAGAAGAATATGAAGGGATGGAGAATAGAGCTAGTACAGTTAGGAAAATGTGGGAATGGCTAAGTGGAGAAGGTGAATACCAAAGTAATATGAAAAAAAGAGTAAGTATGAAAAATGAGGATGGATCTGCAAATCATGATGAGAACAAAGTTAGTGGTGAGCTAATAGAGACAATTAAGAAGATGGAAAAATTAACACATGAAATAGACATGAAACAATCAAACACTACAAAGGAGAAACACGGTCATGGAAAGTATGATAAACCAGTTCTAGAAGACCAAAGAAGGAAAAAAAAAACAAAAGCAAGCAAGAAGAGAACATGAAGGTCAAGCATGAAGGAGATACTTGGGTTTAACAAACTAATCTTTCTTCTAGTGTTGTTTATGCAGGTGTGAAAGATGAAGTGAAGTTGAAACAATCATATGGTGGTACATATCTCAAGCAAAAGGTACAATTTTTTAGTCTTGAAGGTAAGATGAGTCACGAAGAACTAAAAAAGGTATCAAGCCCCGTATGACAGTCAAAGAGTAAGAATAACTATCATATATTAGCATGGATCAAGTGTATACATTCAATCAAGAGGTGGAAAAGACAATATGTTGTTTAAATACAATCATTTTGCTCATAAATATAATTGATCCAAGGATGAGAAGACTTGTAAGAAGCATAGTACAACCGAGGAAGATGAAACAAGCCAAGAATACAGTCAAGGATCACCTTTAAGGGCTTATATTCAATTGGAAACAAAGAAATAAGGAGAATAACCAGCTTGCAAGCATAATACCATGGGAAGACTTCCTTTTCCCCTTGGGAGTATGATGGAGGGGCATCACTCCAAGGGCCAACTTAGGAATGTTAGAAGCAATTTTGGCTTTTCAAGGCTTTAGAGGTGTCTAGGAGTGTTTAGGAATGTGTCATAGGTCATTGTACTTCATTTGGTGTGTTTAGCTTAGTGTTAGGTTTGTTCAAATTTGAATTTCAACTTTCCCTCCAAAAGTGAAGAATTCAAATTGTGTGCACTCTTGGGTTGTTTCTTGGCAACTTAAAGTTCCTTGAAGTCATTCTCATTTAAAAACAACCATCTTAGGGACTTGCGGGGTCCATAATAGTTTAGAAGGCATCAACATGGAGTCTTTAGCCTTTAGAATAGGCTCATAAAAATTATGTGTAATCTGAAAACAATTATAGGACTCGATTCTAATGATTAGTTTGCAAAGAAACCAAAATTTCAAGAAGACATAATGCTTGTAAATCGTCTCCGAGAGAGACAATCATTGAAGGACAAAAAGATGACGACTTTGTAACTATCAAGGCAAGAATGATTCGAGGGATAGGTAAGAAACTCCAAGATAGAAAAAAGACGGTTATGTTTGTTTTTGCATGTATGTTACGAGTAGAATTGAAGGTTGTGTGTGCAATTCGAGAGGGATTGTATTATTCACTTTCTCGTTAATGTTATCAAACTCTCACATTATTGTGTTTTTCATAATCTTCTTGGTGCATCTAGATGAGTAGAAGATATAATGTCTTGTCGTTACATAGGAAGACAAAAACAAAACATAGTTTAGTTTGTAAGGAACTCGAGTTCAGACCATTTTAAGGATTGTTCAAGAGTTGATTAGTGGTTGGAGAGCTTCGTAGGGTTTGAGCATTATTTTAAAACTTAAAGATTCGAAAGAGATTGCAAAACGAGCATAAACCATTTGAAAATCACTTCTCAAACACATGATCAACAAAACCTCGCAACTAGGGTTTATCGATTGAAAAACCATCTATCTTGAAGTTTAAGCGATAAAAATTCCCAAAATTGAAATAAAGAATTGTGTAGAGGTCATGAGCAAGTTGTAAAAAGAATTAATTCGCTACTGAGGAGATTTTTGTGATGAGTCTTATGTAGTTGTCATTATGGGGTTTAGAAATCACGGTGGATTGTAAAGGGAATGTCATTTCTAGTGAATTGGGAACCCCGAAGCCTTAAACATTACTAGAAGATGGAAATGGGTGCTAGGAAATCCTGGTGATTAGTTTTGAAAGTAGTTATTTGAATAGTTATTCTTGAGAGTGTATTGGCATAGATCTAGTTGGGACAGATTGTATTTGTTAATCAACATTTCAGTCTTGATGAGGTAAGTTCTTGAATTAGTATCCTTTCCAATGTTGAAGATATACCTCAAGGAGGTTATTAAGGTGAGTTACAAATTAATTCAATGTCTTGAAAAGTTGAAGTGTTGTTTGATTAGTGAAATTGTGCTTGAAAGCCTTTGGAACATAGTGAGTTATAGTCTTGGGGGCTTAAGGGTGAGTAAGACATTCAAGTTTCAAAACTCTTTGTACGTAAATTGAGTGATGGAAGTTCATCCATATTTGGAGAAAACAACATGGTTTTTCACATATCTAGGTTGATGTGGTGGATGTTTATGGTGAATTTATAATCTTGAACGAGGCCTCTTCCATGCATGTGTTGATAACGGTGCATTGGATACATTATTTGTGTTTGTAGAGCTCCAATCATGTGATAGTGTGAAGCGATACTTGCAAAAGAGAGCTGACCTAACAAAGAGCCAACGATTTTCAACCTCTACCTCTAGAAGATACAGTTCTTGTGTTATGATGCCCATGATCAATGCTACAACATCTTCAAAAGTAGTGACTCAAGTTGTTCCTATAGCGTTCTCTATTATGAAGTGTAATGCATACTTATATTCATAATTTGTGATATATCCAGATTAAATTTTTGACAATGGCAAGTGAAGTCTACATTTTGAGAAAGTTTTTCTTACATTAGTGGTTGTTGGTAATCGTAATGTAAGCATGATAACATAAAGATGATGTGTGAAGTGGATTATTATAAGTGTATCGAAAATGTCTTTGATTCATCTATAATTGTTGAAGATTTAATTCTTTCATTATTATTTATTTTAATACTCTCAACATATACTAATGGAGATGTTAGTTCTACACCACTCAACTCGAACCCACTCATAGTCCATGAGCCTCAACTATATCGGGGTTGATGAAGAACATTGTCTCGGAGCCAATGCCTATGGTTATGCCCTTTACGTTTTTACTCTACCTTTTTGATCTTTGGAATAATTAGTTTTTGTGAAGTCTACAATACACACATATAAACCAAAATCTTTCCTTCTTCATCACCTGTAAACACCCAAAAGGGTTGCATCAATGCAATATCCATAACTATCCTTTAGGGCTATTGTTCACATTTGGTCATAGGTTCCATCTCTTTTCTTAATTGTCAAGGTTGTAGAAATAGATATAACCACTACGATAATGTCTACTAGGGGATTTGGTGGAAAATATTTGGTCTCCGTGATCTGTTTTGAAGTGAAAATCAAATAGTGGAATGCTTGTTTCTGGTTTAAACCGAGCTTGATAGGGAGTTCAAGTCCAGGATGACCTCTCATGAAGTTGGAGAATTGTTATATTATTTTTTGCATGCTTTAGTGTGTCATTTGTAATTGTATACAACTTCCCTGTTTGTGTTCGGCTATGAAATACCTCCTCTACTAGATCGAAAGTAGTTACAATGATTCTTATTCCATCACCATCAATAAAATCAAAGTTGAAAACCCGTCCAACAATGGTTTTGTTGTTGTACTTATGTAAGGCACCCTTTCGATGATTCTACCTTCAATACACCAATCCCGGTTGTAAGGATTCAATGCTTGTATTATGCTTTGGTTGGTGCATTCTTGGTATGGGTAGATGCCTATGTAGGTACTTGTGCCTTATCGATGTAAGTAGTTTCACCAGTTAATTCCATATAGAGACGAGAGAATATGGTCAATGACCAACAACGAATGATGACTTGAGGGAATGTTAGGCTTTGATCCTATACAAGAGGGGAAAATGAGTTAAGTACATTAGTTGCGATGTTTGTAGAACAACATGTATTTTGGCATAAGATAGTGGGAGTTGAGTTGGGAAAATAAATCACAAGCATATGTTGGCTTTTTTGTTGGTGCAAAAAAGTGGAGGCATCTACTTTGTAAAACAAACATGTACAATATTAAAAACAATACATATTGTTGAAAAAAAAACATATGTAATATGTGAGGTAGGTGTAGATGGTAAAAGTAAGATTGTGAAAGAATAACCTAATGTTGATAATGTTAACCATGTGTATAGAATAATGTATTCCTTCATTTTTGTCATGTTTCTAAATTCTTCATTGTTCTAAATATGTCCATCATATACATTCTTTTTTGTACATCAAGCATCAATTATTCTAATGGTGATATAAAAACAAAACATGAATAACAAATATATGACCCAAATATCACATGAAAACAACATTATCAACAAATTTCAAAATGACATTCTTTCCAAAGTGTAATTTGTAACACGGGCTAAGCAATATATAAAAACATTTTGTATGTACCTTGGGAAAGTAAAGCACATACGATATTTTCGATAACATTTTTGTTTTTTTAATATACAAAAGCGTAAGCTTCCTTTAGATAATTACAAGAGTGAAGCAAAACTTTGTAGTCAACATTGGTTTGTTGAAAAGGATTTAAAATATCAATGAGAAAACAAGAATTATTAGTAAAAACCATGTATTTTAAGATGTGTCTCGTATTTATATTTTACATTCTTAACACTACAAGGGTACAAAATAGTAAAGGGTAGATCGGTAAATGCCTTTCTATGGCAAAGCGATGGGGTCAAAAACTACAAGAACACACAAAATTTGGAGGATAAGATTACATAAGTACTATGTTATGTGAAACTACATGTTTTGGAGGTAAATTTTAAATGTAGCTACAATTTTAGTCACTCCATTCCCTTTGTGGTATTGGTCATAACCTAGTTCTTGTAGAAATGTTTTCATTCCTTGTAGTTGGAGGCATGTTTTTTGACCTTATCCATAAGGTCATATATGATGAGAAGGTCATTGTCTTCAACTATATGTGTATTCAAAGGAGTGGTTGAGATAACATTAGAAATGTTGGCGCATGTAGTAGTCACAATTGATGCAAGAGATTCCACATTTTCCGCAAGAACTTGTTGATTATCCAGTGCAAATACAATTCCTGTACATGAACATAGTTGTTACTTCCAATGGAGGGGGCAACATCACTCATGTAACTTGCAAAGATCTACAATTGGGTAGTCACTCGAACATGGAAGCTCATTTGAAATGTTGGACGTAGGAGTCAACATCAGATCGATATAATGATCACCTTATAGTTTTCCAGCAAATGTTCCATTCTATACCTATCAAAGAAATTAATACAATCATTGCAATGTGTACATCTACGGTTTTGTACCAAAATCAAAGAAAACAACTTCATACCTAAATCAATGAAAATAGCCTCAAAGCTGAGTTTAAAAATCACCGACATGATGAAGGGAGATATAGACATGGTCATCCTCAAGAGGAAGGGTTAAATTTGACAATCACCTATAACCATAACATCATCATCTGTTTGTAGAAGCTTGGTTTCCAGTACTCTATTTTTTTTAGAAAATAAGAGAACCAAATTTCCTTTAGTAGTTACAAGACGTAGTTGTTAAATAGAAACAATCTTGGTCCATTCATCAACAAAATGTATCTTTAATAAGATAGATAGGCATGGTAAATTGTACCATAGGGCAATA
Source organism: Taxus wallichiana var. yunnanensis (assembly GCA_018340775.1). Lineage (NCBI taxonomy): Eukaryota > Viridiplantae > Streptophyta > Pinopsida > Cupressales > Taxaceae > Taxus > Taxus wallichiana. The sequence continues at coordinate 445,253,457 of CM031234.1, forward strand.
TGATTTAAAAAATCTCAAGGCTCAGTGGGTTGTATACTATGTAAGCCAGACAACTTATTAACAACAACATGTGAGTGGACCTATGTTTATGTCAACCTCTGCTATTTTTTCATCAAGTTATTCGCAATGTATTGTTTACTTATTTTTGCATATCGATTACCATTTGATGAGGCCAAGTAAAGAGCTTTAGTTAGAGGCCAAGAAAAGAGTTGTAGATGATGCGGGGTAAATTTTAAGACCGCCCAAAAAAAAAAAATAAAATAAAAATAAAAAATAAAAATAAAAATAAAAAATAAAAATACCATATATATTACTTGACGAATTTTTATAAATGACTTTGAAATCTTGGCGAATGCCACGAACTAAAAGATTTTTTTAGTTGATATCAACTGTTGGTTGGTAGTATTAGGCTAGCAATCGGTAAATTAATTCTTTTTGCATGTGGTAAAGGTGATTTGAATATAAAATTTTGGCTATTAGTGTAAACACTAGGCGAATCAACCCAAACAATTAACTTGTACCTAGAAAATTTAGGTGAAATAGCAAGTGACCTAAACCCTAAAAATTAGCCAAATCCAAATTTCAAAAACCCAAATATTTGTTAATTAACGAAGATTAGCCACTAAAATTTACACTGAAAAGATAGGCAAAAAGTGATTGATGTGGGAATGGTAAACATAACCTCCCTTAATTAAGAAAATGTGTTGAGTGTCTTTTATTTTTATTTTAAAGAATTAAAAACAATTACCAAGAATTGACCGACAAATTTGGCTAGGTCTGGAGAAAATAAAAGTTATTTTCGTTAAAGAAAGACCTAAACTAACGAAATCAACTGCTCTAGACACAAACTTGAAATCAAATAGATTCAAAGTAAAGGTTATGCAAATTAGAAGCAATCGTAGAATACTAACATGAATACTTGCATTAAAACAAAGAATTGAAGAATTGCAATTCATCTTACAATGTTGCATATTCAAAGTCGAGAACCTCGTCTCTTTATAGAGAGGTCCGTCAACCCCCAATGAAAGTGTCAAATCCAATAGAACTGATGAATCAAAAACAGGAAATGATGAATCAAAAACAGGAAAAGATGAATCAAAAGTACCTATGCCATTCAGTTGAATCAAAAACAGAAAAAGACATGGGCCATCATGAATACTATTTACTATGTTTTGGGAGTGAACACTAAGCATGGCAGTCAGTGTTGTGAGCCCTCTCCGGTTAAATGAAGTAATGAATATTCAAAGGAGATCAGCAATTTCTTTAAATTCTTGTATTGAAAATAGAAATTGTTGAACAACTGATCTGCCATGCAATTGCTATTTCAGTATTTGTGAAAAACCTGGAGATTTTCCTTACTTTGAATCAAGCTTCCAATTCAATTAAACAGTCAATTCCTTAGTAATAACTTGAACTTCGAAAATCTGGTGCATTAAATGAAATATTTTTAGGGCTTATGTGCCAAGGTCAGCTCTACCTAGCTAATCAAAGAGATGGAAATACTCTCTACAGGTAATATTGTCCACCCCTGCAGTAAAAACTATGTCATAGTTAAGCTTCTTATGCAAAATGATTATAATTGGAGAAATTTAAATCTGCGCTAAGGATGTTAGAAGATCGATTGGGAATAAACAAAAACAATAATACTTTAATGGATTGAAGAATCCATTACGAAAGTGCGTGTCCCAACCTCAAATTACTATGATACCTATGATTGCATATTCAATTATAAATATGCTTCCAAAGAAATAAAATTTGATTACTTACCTAAGCTTCCGTGTGTGCAGCAGGAATTTCGGGCGAATATATAGAAATATAGAAGAAGCTACATATTTGCACAGCGTGTGGCGGCTGAGGGAGATATTTAGCAGTGTAGTCACCAATGACCATGTTTAACCTACTGTTTTAAATGCAAACACTGTTACATTGAACAACATTGTTTCAACAGAGGAAACTTATATGGGAATAATAAATCCTTAAAAAGAAACATTGTTCCAGAGAACAGGTGTCCGGGCCAACTCCTCCACAAAACACTCTTCAAAAAAATGGTTTCCGGGCAAATCCACGGGAGAACACGGACACTCGCCGCCAACTCGCAAGCTCACAATGAACGCCTTTCAGGCGTAATAATATATTATTACTCTTTTTTAGCTCCCCAAAAAGTGTGAGAGCGCTTTTTAAAGACGAGTGCATTGCGAATGGCAAAATAGCGCTCAGGTATTTCCCCAAGAACCCTTTGCTGTGATATATTTGTTGTCCTGTGTGTAATATTTTTGTGCAAGCTTGGTAAAAACGTCGGCAATTAGCCTTGCATTGCCATAGAACTACAAAGCCAAGGGTTTCATCAAATATAGAACAGGGTTTTTGCAATGCCACTACAACTTCAAAATGTGCAATAATCTCATGCAATTTTTAATGCGGTTTTTCTTAGGGTTTCACACAAAATCCTCGTACTTTGCAAGCCTGTGTTGTAGGTTTTAAAAACGAGAGTTTGCTATTCAATGTTTCGAAAATAAATCGGTAGGTTTCAGCAAAATACATTCTCTTGATTTATAAAAAATATTTGTTTGTATTTTGGTTTCATGCGAATTGTTCGTGTGCCTTGAAGGAAAGGCATGCGAACTGCTTGACGAAATGCCTCAAAGGGAAGGCAAGCGAACTGCTTGACGAAATGCCTCAAAGGGAAGGCAAGCGAACTGGTGACTAAACATCTCATAGGAAGGCACGCGAATTGTTTGACAAAATAACTCCTAGGAAACGCACGCCAATTGTTGACAAAATGCTCAAAGAGATCTGGCCTTTGGAAACAGTTAAATGTTTTTTGACATACATCGAAATTTTAACCCTTTTTCACACGTCAAACTTTTTTGGCCTTAATTTATAAGTCGAAATTTCAACCTTTTTGCATATTGTTTTTAGACAGAAGAGTTGCATTCTTTCCTCCTCGATTTCGATGTCTGAAAGTTGAATAACAGTTGGAAAATGGGCCTAATGTTGTAGTGCATGCAACATATTTTAATATTATAGGGTATAGGACCAGCCAAAGCTTTAGAGGATTTTGAAAATGCGTATAAATGAAATCATAGAAAGGAAGTGATGAAAGAATAAAGTTATTAGGTATCAACAGTTGTCTTCCAAAAATGCACATGAAATGATGATTTGTGTGCCAAGATATAATGCTGATGTTGTACCATGTAAACCCAAAACTATTCTGGTCAGAATTGTGAATTGGTGCTTATTGGTACTTCCATCCAGAATTGAGTGATATAGATCATATATCCGGCCATTCAAATAATAGCAGTCCATTTGTCACTGTGAGATTTTAGGGTAATTCAAAAGTCTCAAAAGGCTACACAAATTTACTCAGTACTTAAGATGTATATAACACTATATTACAAATAGAGGGTTGAAATCCTAGTCCATTACAAAAATGATTGTAGTGGTAAATTCATGAGAACCTATGGCAGTTCCAAGGTTTATGATATTGTACAACAATTTATATTCTGGTAATTGTAAATCCACTACAAAGATCAAACTGGGTCTTCAGTAAGGAACTTACAACTTTCACAAAAAAGTCATAAAATATACAAAAAACCAAAGAGGAAAATAGAGCTATACTTCACAAATTTACAGTATATAAAAATATGGCATAATACATTGACCTCTAGAGGAGGAATCAAACTAATTTACATCCATATCATTGAAGTAGAAATAGGGTGGTTGCCTGTCACAGGCACCATACATTTGAAACGTAGAAAACCCCTTGTAGCGTTTTTCAAAATGAGCAATACAAATATCAAGCATCTTCTTTGACATGCTGTGTTCTTGGTATAATGGCTGTGATGCAAACTCCTGTAGTGGCATCCACTGAACAGAAAAAAATCCAGTAACAATCACGCTCAAGACATTCAAAACAAAAATCTAGATTCTTTGTAGAGGAATTGAACAAATTAAAAAATTACCTGTGCTGCTTGAATTTCTGTATCATCCTTCACAATATCCAAAGTCAGTGGTTTAAGACCGCAGAGAAAAAATAAATCAGACTTGTCAAACAGCACGCAGTGTGCATGCCTGGAATTATCATAAAAAAAATAGTCAGTGAAAACAGAAAAAAATACTTGATGCAAGTTTAGGTTTGAAACAAAAAGAAAATTTTAATAAATGAGCTATTCTGCATAGGGCTCCTTGTCTTTGTGTAGTGGTTGTAAAGACATGACTGTAAGAAAAGAAAATAGATGTAGTGTAATTTGTTTTTAGGGAGGCCTAAAATAGTCTAATATTGTAAATATATTTTTATTTTTAGTAAATTGGAAGTTTAGAATTTAAAAAATATTTCAGATGTTAAGATCTTATAGAACTATGTTTTGTAAGGATATTACGTTTTCTGAAGTTCACAAAATTTGGTTGTGACAAATATGCTATCTCTGGATGTTGGACCTCATCCAGAAATGCACCCTCTCTTTCTCTGTTACTAACATTGTTGCGGATTTTGGTGTTATGACTTGTGGGACCTCTATAGCTTGTAGTTGTCATTCATGTGATGTTCTTAATTTGCAAGATGTTAAATATAATGGCACATCTGTAATTTACAAGTTATTTAATATAGTGCAATTTACGTCATGGTTAAGGGTACACCTTAGTTTTCAATTGTCATATATTTCAACCAAAAAGGGTTTTTTCCCAAATCAGATCACTAGATACTTGTTACACTGAGAGGCATTCCTGCAATGGCAGCCAGGGGTGCGAGTTCAATTTTAATCTTGACATTAAATTTGACGTCCATTTGATCGTCACAATGACAAGAGACTGATTCGTGATATTCGAAATAAAAAAACCTTTGATTGCTGACTGATGTTTGAGCTGGATAAACATCAGATATTGAAAATATGTAAAATGTGAAGAACAAACAAATAAAGAAGTAGATAAATCGAACCCTAATAATTCATTAGCAAATCAGGCATCTTTGGCAAAATGAAATAGGCTCAAAAAGTGACTTAGGAAATGGAATCAATATATTGAATGTGAATTTTGTAAGTACTTACGTATTTAAACCCGACGGGAATATGGAATTTGAGATTCATAGATGAGCAAATCTTGCCAATGTAAAATGCATTGCCGGACTAAAAGCATATGCACATTTATTTTTTACTGGCTCTGAAATCATTTTTGTTGGCAGCATACTTTCTCGAATTAATTGATGTGCCGAATTAATTGCTGTACAATTTAAACTTCTGAAAATCTTAAATAACTAACAAAATTGTTAAAGTTTAGTGTTCTTAAATTTTAATAATAAATTATTAATTTATGATCTAAAAGTAGAAGATTGAAAAATGGTTTGGGAAATAGTAGATAAGTAAATGGTCATACTTTCCATGTATGAGGTGTCTAACTAGCAATCGCACGTGGGTTGTGTGATGAGAACACTGAAATGGATGTGAGGGCTAATTTAGTGAAGGATGAGAAGTTATGGTGCTAGAGGAAGTACGTAAAGATGAAATCGAGAAAAGATCGAAGGATTTGAATGCTAAAAGTAACATGCACGCATGGAAATATGTGGAGTGTTCAAAATATTTCAACTAATGAGGTGAAATCTTTAAGCACGTGGAAATTATGTGCATGATTTTTAACCAGCTGTAAGCCTGTAAGTATCTCTTGTGCCACGCATTTAATAAAGTGCCTTTTATAAGGAGTGAGGTGTGAGCTATATACAGTCGGCATGTCTATTACAGATGTTAACCACACAAGAAATTAATGCCACAAGTTGAGGAGCTTCATTTTGATGTTAGGCAACAAGGTAGAGGATTTATAATCGTAAGGGGTTATACGTGTAATTATTGGGTTTATAGATGTATTCCCCTTACACTTAGGGCTCCAAAATTTATTTTATTTTTGAAATTTTTGTTGGAAATAGTGGAAGAATAGACAAAAAGAATATAAAGGGTTAGAAAACATTATACTTGCTACAAAATGCATGTAAAAATATAAAATTATGGGATTGTAATTTATTATAAAAAATTATTCAGCTTACTTGTCACACCAGTGGTTCTTTATAGGTGTGAGGTTTAGGGAAACAATGTATCAAATATCAAAAGGAATCCAAAAACACCTAATCACAAACAACTTCAAAATTAAAGCATTAGTTCCATATGAGGTTTTGTTAGCTAAAACATGGACTTTCTCTTTAAAAGTTTTAGTGATGACTCAACTATAAAGTTATTTAAACAAGGCACAATACATGGAGTCATGGATGGCTTAGAATGGTGATAAAGGATGATCTAGGCAAGATAATGTACACAGATGAAATTACTAACTTAGAGCACGCTTATTTGCAACCCTCATTTTGTAGATTACTTAATCTCATGGATGTTATTACAATATTTCATTCCTTCATTCCATCAAAATAACAGATAAAAACATTACGTTTGCAATCAAAATTTAAATTAAATTTAAACTTCCAACTATACACCATATTCGAATAATGAAGGAATCTAACAAACAGATATATACAAGCATTTTGATTTTCCATAAAAACAAATCTTCAAAACCCAAGATGCATTATTTTCCTGGGCCCACACTTTGGTATTCCCCATATTTCTTCGTGGGATGTGTCAACATGCACAAATAGCTCGGTGAGAGTAAAATACGTGTGTGTGTCCCAAAGTGTTTATCTAAAGCTTTTGACAATGTAAGTAAAGTATCCATTGTTAGATCATCAACAAAAAGAAAGAACAACATTGGTCTAGACTTTTGTGAGGTCAAGTTTTTGAACCGGTGAGACTCGTGGCTCAAATGTTAGCCAACACTTACTAAGATGGTAGAGTTAGATCTCATCAACGAGAATAATTATCTAGCAGGGATACACACCGGTCATCACCGATCGAGGTGCGTGATCCAAATGACCCAATGCACGAGGAATTACCTATGTCCTGAATGATAACATCCTAATAAACTCACCTATACATGACAAGAGGGTTTTCCCTACCTAATTGGACGATACATTGAAAGCGACCAATGGCTAGAAGTTCAAGTTTCATGAAGTAGTATTCATTTTATACAATATACACAACCGGTATATGTTAATGACGTAGTGGCACTTACAAGCCCTGCTAGTGGTCACTATGATTGCAGAGTCTGCAACATCACTAGGACAAGAAACCTTAAAATTAAAAGCATTGTGACCATCAAAACACATCGTCGTAAAATTCACTACAACACGTTTTTCTTTCAAATTGAGTTGGTGACGCTCAGGTTTTAAACATGAACCCCGAGTCTACAACATCACTGGGACAAGAAACCTAAAAATTAAAAGCATTGTGACCATCAAAACACAACGTCACAAAAATGATTACAACACGTTTTCTTTCAAATTTGAGTTGGTGACGCTCATGTTTTAAACATAAACCTTGAGTCTACAACATCACTAGGATAAGAAACCTAAAAACTAAAAGCATTGTGACCATCAAAACACAATGTCGCAAAATTGACTACAACACATTTTTCTTTCAAATTTGAGTTGGTGACTCTCATGTTTTAAACATGAACCTTGTGCTTACTAGGATGCCCAAGTTCAAATCTAGGCTGCAGAGGAATACTTCAGCAGGAGACAAAAAAGGTTGCCATAGGTTACTTGATCCCAGTAACCCTGTGGTTACACCTAATCACAGGGGAAATCACTAAGGGCACCTTTAAAGATGATCTAAATCACAGAAAACCCGGTGAGGCTGGAATGAATGATTTGACTCCTCAATATGAGATCCATAATCAACAAGCCCGCATTACAACAGGCCAAAAAAGGTGTAAAGCATCCCCAACAAAAAGGCTAACCTTGAACTCTTAAAATTGATTGAATCCCACATTTCACACTCGGGGTTCTACCCACAACTTAAATGCATACAAGTTACACGTCACCTTCAACATTGGGCACAATTGCAGTTTATGGGCATTGACAAGGATCAGGTAGTGGTAATCACCCACCAACCACTACACGAAACCCACTTCGGCCCAATTCTCAAAAGATAAAACCAGTTTATGCCTAATTCAACACTACGAATGAAATTTAAGCCGGCTAGCTTTGTACCTAAAATTCAGTTCTTCGCTAGTATGACAAAAACTCTAGCATTGACTTGATCAACAAATTAAAATTTACTTCTCATCTAGCATTATTGGTTTTTCTGATACTTGTGACTGGGTGAAGAAAATTTAGCTTTTTTGGGCATGGTTTCCCAAACCCTGTAAACCAAATCAGTAACGACCAGTGAACATAACTACAAAATTTAATGTTGAGTATATAACTTATGTTGCTTACCCTTGAACATTTCTGAGAGTTTGATTGAGTCGCCAGTCCAAATTCAAGCTGCTTTCTTTTTTGTGATCATCTTCCTTGCTTGACTTCATTCTTTCTTTTCTCCCGAAAATGAAGATATGATGTTATTCACCTATAAATACCACAATAGCCGCTCCCCTCTCTGATTGTGCAAAACAAACAAAGTATTGCCCGTTGCTTTATGCATAATTATTTCTCCACGTATTCACATTACATGATGTAAATTTGGATCGATCGCAAGTATTACACACCAATTACAAATAATATTCAATATGCTCCAATATCCTTCACACAATACAATAGCCTAATATATAGGCAGTAGTTTCCCTAAAATATAGGAAATTGACTATCTCGTGAACCATATTTGTAAGGTGAGTAGAAACTACCTCACAAACAATATAATGCTAATATTATATTATTGTTATTAAGTTGTTTATAACAACTCATAATAACAATAATAATAATTACACAAATAAAGGAGCACTAATAAATATATTTCCCAACATTCCCCCCCTTAGTGCGAACATGGGGAAAACCTTCCTTTGTACTTGCACCTGCTCATGATCTGGTGATTTTCACAGGATGATCTCAAACCTCAAGGATGGTTTTGCAAACGGTTGACCAAAAACCGAGAGTGGTGGTTTTGCAATTGGTTTACCACAAACCACAAAGGGATGGTTTTGCGAATGGATTACCAACAACCAAGAATGGTGGTTTTACAATTGGTTTACCACAAACCACAAATCAAGGTTTTCAAGTGGTTTACCTACAACTACCTCATGATATGCCAAGTACTATTCTTAGCCCTCATCACATCTTACTGCAGGAATAACATAGGAAATTCTGCTGAAATCATTGCTCATACATACATAGAAAAAGCTAACATAATGGAAATGGAACATTGGATCATGTTCCCCCCCTCAATGTGAAATTTCCACTTATTGAAAATTGCAAACTGTACCACACTGGAAGCACTAAAATCAAATTGCACACACACACATGTCACCAAAGTTGGTATGCAGCCCCGTCGTTGGCAACTGACGAGAGGTCACTGAATGACCTCCAACCTCCGATTCCTCCTACCTCCAAAGTGTCATGCTCTATAAGAAGTCTTCAGATCCACTGTCTTCGTGTACTTGTGCTTCCCCATTCTCTAATCCTTCTTCAGTAATGAAATTGGCCTCAATTCCTTTGAGTTTTCCACTAAGTATATCTTGAGCTCGAGCTCTACAAAATGAAGTTGTATGTCCTTTTTACATACATTGTTGTTTCTTCTTCTACATCTTCTTTGGTCCATTTTTCCTCAGCTAGGAGAGTTGATATCATATCTTCCAATGAGTTGGAAGGCATCTGACCAAGTGTGAAGACAACATTACTGTATTTGGGAGGCAAACTATTCAATAGAATAGCTTTTTCATCTTCATCATCTACTGGGGCTTTTACTTTTGCCAGTTGTCGAAGGAGAGACCGTAAATCATTAATATGGCTGGACATTGTAGCTCCTTCACCCATTTTTAACTTGAACAATTGTAATTTAAGAGAAAATTTTGCATTCACCGCTTTAGCACCAAAGGTTTTGTTCAAGTTTTCCCACATTTCATGAGATGATTTCTCGAGATCAACATAGTGTAGCTCAGTATCTAAGAGAGCAAGACCAATAATGGCTTTGGCTTTATCATCTCTCGTTTCCCATTTTGCCAATTTGGTCGGATCTGTAGGTGTTGGTTCTTTTCCATCTACTATCCTCCAAAGATTTTTATTCATTAACTACATCTGGATCTTCACTTTCCAAGTATGAAAGTTGAGCCCATTGAATTTTTCCAGTGGAACTTCCATTGGATGGCCAAAAAGAAGGTATTTTCAAAATTGGTATTTTCTCTCAAAATTATAACTAATGCAACAAGAATAAAAAATAGGCACTTTTGCAAAAAACGACGCTCGATTTTGAGTTACAGGGCAAAAGTTATGGAGGTTACAATTTCCCGTAAAATAGTCTAATTTAATTAAAATTGATGCAATGATTAAATTAATCGTGTTGGAATTGGGAGAAAATGAGGATTCCAAAAATACCAATATTTTAGAGAACTGACACCGAAAAAATATTAATTTGGCGAAAAATCATTGATTTCCGTCAAAATGCAATTATTAAACAAAAACTATAGGAAAAATTAATTTTTCAAAACTATAGTCTTCATGAAAATTTAAAATAATTGCCCAATTAGAGTTGGTTGTGCAAAAACTCACGTGAATTTGGGAGTGCATAGATTTGTTCATAACTGGAGAACCAGAGCTCCGATTTGCGAACCGTTTAATGCGCTGGAAAGCTTATTTCGATAGCTTCACAATGGTACTAATTTTGTTTGATTTCATTACATAATCTGAAAGCTGTTCTTGACTGATTTTGACGCCCAACTCACCAAAAAAATCATGCTTTCTTTTCTTTGACAGCCGTATATCTGCCCAGGTTTGCTGAAAAATGTATCCATCTAAATCAACCAACTCAAATGCTTTTATTCTCTCCATCAATAGTGACACATAGGATAAATCCACAAAAGATTAATATATGTTCATGCCTTATTGTATCAGATATATAGCAATTTCATTTTATTTCTGGGTTGAATGCAAACAATGCTCTTTCAATCCTTTATTGACAAACAATACAATCCTGAAGCGTAAGATAATGCTTGGTCACATTTACCTCAAGGAAAAATGACCCGTGTATAATGTGGTCTGATTCAACACTTGGAACAGAGTGCACGTTGACTGAGCATGACCAGGCCGTCAATCTCCAAATGAAAACACTTTGATGAAGCATGTTGCTCTTCTTATTTTTAGTGATGAAAACTGAGGGGTAGGCAATTCTGTTAGCATCTCGAACCAAGAACAAATCAAATGCCCCACGAACAATTAAAAAATACACACACAGTTTTCCATCAGGAATCCCTCTCGCTCTGGTACCAAATGTAAATTTGGATCAGACTGCAAGTATTACACAACAATTACGAATAATATTCAATATGCTCCAATATCCTTCACACAATACAATAGCCTAATATATAGGCAATAGTTTCCCTAAAATATAGGAAACTGACTATCTCGTGAACCATATTTGTAAGGTGAGTAGAAACTACCTCACAAACAATATAATGCTAATATTATATTATTGTTATTAAGTTGTTTATAACAACTCATAATAACAATAATAATAATTACACAAATAAAGGAACACTAATAAATATATTTCCCAACACATGAAACCGGTGCCCCTTAACTCTTTCCATGGTCGAGCAATACATGTATTTTGACTAAAAACACAAAAATGCCGAAGGGGATCTTTTGATGGAGTCAAATTGGATCAATTTAGCCTATGCCGAAATAGGTGTTTTGGAGCAAGGAATATATATCCATCGAGTGTTTGATAAAATGTCTTCATAAGATGTTGGCACAGTGATCGATTGACCTTTGGTAGAATATTTGAAACATGTTTTTGCCAAATGTCTCAAAAATCATCACACACATCCGAACAACACCTACATAAATATTACAACAAATGAAATAGAAAAGAGTAATGGTGAAAACATGCCTTAGACTAGATAGGAACTAATATATATGCCACAATGAAATGTTATACTAAAACAGGGGACTCTAATGCAATGAAAGATAACAAGCAAAAGATGTACTATGTACATGGCATGAGAAATGAAGATAGTAGTTGGATAAGAAAATTGCAAAACAAAACAATTAATCTAGGAAAAAAATTCATGGTCATGGAATCTAGACAATTTTCTTTGAAACACTATAAAAGAAATCCCCCGCCTCAAGTAGGACCAACCTGTAATGTGTACAAGAATGTGTATATGATTTTCTTTCCATATATGCACTGGAATTTTGTTTTTGGGTCTAGCATGAAGCTAAGCCTTCAAGGGTCACAACGGCCCCTTTTCTCGAAATCCACAGCCATATGGTTATACCGATCACACACAAAAACAACTTCTGGTGCCCTACATTTTAGTGAAGCGGGAGAAATGATGGGATAAACAAATACAAAAGCTCTAAACCTCACACGAAGCATCAAACACAACGCATGAAATACAAACATCCATTTATCCGTAGGAAAAATAAACCACGATCAATACAAATGAATAGAAGAAAGCAGAGAGGAAACCCTTCCGAGTACGGTTTACTGCCACATTTACCACCTTGGACCTCGCAAACACAATTGCATTGAAAACACCTCTCTAGTTCGTCTCTTGCACTGCATGCAAGAACCTGTGGACATGCAATGGCACAACAACAATCAGACTGTAGGTACATGGAAAATTGCAAGGGGCAAATAAAACTTTAAAAAGAGGTCATAACTATTGCGGAGGAAGGAGTTCGGGCGATCAACAACCCCTATTTTTCCGTACGTTGTTGCATGCCAAGTGTCTCCCGTTCTGTCGTAGATCACTCTGACATTTGTCAGAACCAAGGGGTTCACCTCCCCTTGGTAGCCTTCAACGTAAATATATCCCCTCAATCCCACTAAATTTTTGAAAGAAGGAATATAGAATTAATAATAAGTCCCTTGTTTGTATATCCTACAACATATCTTTCAAACTCCAAGCTACCCATTTTATTATGGAAAGGACAATAAACAATAGCTAGTAGGTGTGTAGCCATTCCTGTCTTTCAACCTGACATTTAATAAAACACAAAACTTGTGGCTCATGTCACATGAGAATAGATATGCGAGGCTGAATTAGCCCTGCCTTATGCACGATAGGGCTACATATTTCCTCTTCAATCTGCAAGAATGGTACTTCAGTAGTAAAACTCATTATTAATCACTATCTACTGCTTCTTATCCTCAAAACATCTCTTATATCTCCATGGATATATTCTTTGCTCCAAAATTCTAATCACTCCAACAAGCCCTTTTACAAGTTCCACTTCTAAAATTAGCAAAAAAATTAAAATGGTAGATGACTTCAACCAAAAGCTCAAGTCACAAAAAGAATAACACTTAATCTGGGCATCCATTAAAAAAACAACCCAATTTTGCATTTGGATCAACCGAATATCTAAAAGATCTTACAACAGAAATTAAAACATCCGAAAATTAGATGCAAGAAATGGTACACCTCACAAACATTGTGAGTGTACGAATCTCCACTACCTTGAAGTTTATTGGTACACTTCCTAGAAAAGTCCTGTGAAAACAATGTTTGTCTTGTCATCATCTTCCGATCACCCACTTCAAGCTTGGAGATTACAAGATCAAATCTGTTTCATTAAAGTTAGCAAAAGGAAGATGCATACCTTTTGAAGTGCCATAGCCTTGACTCCCAATAAAAAGGAAATCTGCTTCAAACTTCTTGACTGCCTAATAGACACTATCTCTTGAATCTCCTGATACAATTTTCTCCTCCACTTTGACCTTAGAAAACAAAATATAGAACTTATAAATGAATGCTAGTGGAATTTGCCTAGCCTTTGATTAATTGTTCTATAACATAGATTTCAAATCTTCTCGATTAACATTAGATATGGTGGTATATATGTTGTGGATCTTTTGAAGACGAATAGAGCTCTTATGTTTGGTTTTTATGACCAACAGTAAGATATATGGCATGAACAATCCACTCCAAGTCTAGACCACCAAGAGGCTAGTAGTCCAGTGGGAGAGTGCCCTACATGCCTATGGGAGGTAAGGTATCGGTTTGAGTTCTACCTGTTCTATGTAAAAAACAATATGGTTTTAGACCCAAACTACGAGCCCCAAGCAAAAAGTGCGGGTTAGGGAACTGTTGGGAAAGGATTCAATCCCAAAAAAGAGAGCACAAATTTTTACACCCACAACCAATACCAGTTGAAATCAATGAGCATTTAATGAAACATAACACATACTAACAAAAGAAGAAAAAATGGGTTTGAAATCCTTCACACACGCGGGCCTCCAAGACCTTCATAAGCCGCAGGAAGGCGCTTTGAATGACACAAAATCAGCGTATCAAAGACAACTCGGATGCGAATTATCCATAGCCCATTTCAATGCGTACATACTCTACTCACTCACATCCACTGCAACCAAAACACTTCTTCCCTTATCACCCTCCATCATAAGAATGCTTACACTCGATTGATTGACTTGAATCTACATCTCCTTTGTCTAAGATTTTAGTACAACTTTTGACCGTATATCGAAGATCTCAGAGAAACTTCTCCGAGTATTCCACCCCGGTATGTGAGGTTTCCTTAAAAACAAAGAGAGAGGTATCGATTGCAGGAGCTTTGCTACTAAGTTGATGTCTTCCGACATTGTCAGAAATCCCCAAGTTCACTGGATTACATTCCTGGGTGCCTATGATTTTGGGTACCGCTAAGATTCTTACATTATAGACATTGCCATCCAGCAGGAGGGTTTTTTCAACATGCCGAGATTATATTTTCTCGAGTCCGTATGACGTCAAGTATCCGATTAGGTTCGTTCGACTTGCATGGAGGCCTCGCAACCAGTAGCGAGTGCCTTAAAGTAGAGAGGATCGCAGTTCTACTCATCGGAGTTGGCTTAGAGAGCTTGCTCACCGCCCGGGATTTCATCAAACTCAAAGAGAACTGTTTCAATTGGAATCCATCTCAACACAAAAACACAAAAACGCCTAAACGCCGTCACAAATTTAAGCCCTTGACGTGGATGACCAAGATCTCTTTCTCATAGGGGCAACGCCTTTTGGCGTAATAACTATTTGATATAATTTAAACCACTCAAATTCAACTTGGTTGTAAGAAACCCTTATCGGGATGGTTACTTGTTTCTCCCTCCCATTTTATGAAAGAAAATTCATAGACTAAATATTATAACTTCAGATTACACGTTTCAATTAAATTATAGGAAAATTATTAATTCTAATTGGAATATCGGCATACACATCTTAAATTATATATATTATTTTGTAATTAAACTTATGCTTGAGTCATTTGTTTTAAATTAAGATATTTTAAACAAATTTATCCAAAAACTTTCGTAGATACTAATTTTAATATATTAATCTTTGATTTTATGTATATATTAATCATAGTTCAAAAAATCGTTATCGGCGATTAATCGGCAGCGATAACGATTAATCGTCGAGCCAAATTTTGACCGTGAAATCAGAATTTGCAATTTATTGGCAACTTTATCGCTACATTTTTAAAACATTTAAATTCATAAAATATACTTAAATTAAATGTAAAAACAATGTTAAATGATGCGAGAAGTGACTTTGTATAGTATACAGTATACTATTATACTGTATACTAGTATACTATTATAATGTTAAATGATGTTAAATGTTAAATCGTTATGATGTTAAATGTTAAATCGTTATACAATATACTATTATAATTTTATAGTGTATATTGTACAGCTTAACTATAAATTTATAATAATGTACAGTATATACAAAACGTATCAAATTGAATTTATAGTGTATGTTATAGATTGTATAAAATTAAATAATGTATTTTATATAAATGTATACAATGTACAGTATATTGTATAAGTTGTATATACTATAACTATTAAAAAAGATTGTAATATATTAATTATTAAATATATACAAAACAACAAAACGAATTAATATATTATATAAATAATATTAAGTATTAACTATTTAGTGTAAAGTTACAAAGATGCCACGAAATAAATAATAACTATAAGTATTAACTATTAAAACGAATTAATATATTAAATAAATATTGTAATATTTACCCTGCTAGGGCCACGAAATGGCCATGAGTTGCTAGAAAATAGATATGGAAACCATGGCGAATGCACAGTGTATTTACGTGCCCTCGAAACCAGGTTGAATGCCCACAAAACCACGTCGAATACCCTCCTATGTGAGCCAAAATGGAGGAAATACAAGTTGTAGAAGCAAAAAACGATTCGAGAAGAAGAAAATAGGAGAAAAAATCGCAAAAGCAAAAACGATTCGAGCAAGAGGAAATGGAGCGATTTTCCACGATTTTTCAAGTTATTTAGCGTCGGAAATCGCCGATTTATCGGCAATAAATAAATCACGATTTATGGAAAGATAAATCGTTTTGCATGTGAAAAACAATTTATCGCGATTATCGTCCGAGTAATCACGATTTTTAGACCCGGATATTAATGATCGATAACTTTATTATCTTTTCGTAAAATTTCTTTTTATCGGTGAAAAATGTCCTCCATCTTGTTGCATTAATGTGTCATTTCAAAAACATTTTTTTTGGAAAAAGAGGGTCGCAAACTCTCTCCCGTGGCTATTTTACGTTTCGCTCAAATGGAATTCAAATTTAAGGTTGTAATTATCTTGTGATGGTCAAATAATGTCAAATTCAACTGTTTATAAAATTATTACATTTATAGTAGTTCTATAATGATAGCAAGGGGTGAGATCTCACGATGTGACCGTGTGAAGTTTTATTTTGTACATTAAATTTAATGTCCATTTGACTATCACAAGGTAATTTTGACCATAAATTTGATTTCTACTTGACTGCCACTTCAAAGTTTTTTTCTATTTGACATTGAGAAGTCAATCAAACAAATAGTAATATATTTGGTTAAACGGTAGAATTTGGGGCCCTTTTATTTGGGAAGATTTTTTTATCACCAGTCTGTGAGAAATATGAAAAGAGTATAATGAAATTATTAATCAATGTGATATGTGTAAAATCCAAATTAAGAGTCTTGAGATTGATATCTATTGACATTTTTAATTATATTTGTATGAAAATATTAATTAAAAATAAATGACATCTTCACTTCTTATAATCACTAAACAAGTGAGAAATATAAGTTAAATCATATAACTAGCATACTATCTTAGATAAATCTATGTAAAAGATGTTGAGAGGTATCATTCTCGCAGCGTCTATTCCACGTAAGTGTTAAATCTAATTTGGTTTCTAGGTTTACAAAATACACTAGCATACCTATCTTAGATAAATCTATGTAAAGAGACAAGAGGTATCATTCTCAATGCCTATAATGGATTTGTGACTTAAGTGGTATAGGTGGCTCGAGAATGATACCTCTCAGTATCTTTTACATAGATTTATCTAAGATAGATATGCTAGTTAGGTACAAATAAATTTGAAAAATATAAAAATATTAGAAAAGGCATGTAAAAGTTACTGTCATGTCCAAATCATCAAATTATATAAAGAAACGAAGATAAAGGTGATGTTATGGATTTACCTGAATGCTATTACTTCCAAAAATCTGAATCAATCTGAAAGCCAACGCAGCAAATGGCACCAGCATAAACCATTGAAAACATTTAATATTTGGAAAATAAGGGATAACAACACAATATATTACGTGAATAGATATAATTTATAACAAAACAAAATTGAAAGTCATAAACATGCACAACAAAAAGTTACATACAAGATCAACTCACAAAGTACAACCAAAAATGATTTTATAGGATTGCAACTAAATACTTCTTACCCCTGTTTCTTCCTTGACTTCTCTTACAGCTCCAGTAAATATATCTTCAGACTGGAAATCATTTAACACAGTACACATGTCAGCACGTCAGCCATTGATTGCTAACATTATCTATAAATATTCAACTTGCAGCACAATCAAAAAGGCACGAGATAAAATCCAAGTTGTAAAATCACAAGGGAAATGTGAGAGTAGAAGCTCCCAAAGGAGAATTAGGGACAATTGGGAACTAGGGACAGCTTCTCAGAACTACCTCCCTCTTGTATATGTGATGTGTCAGCTCAGTCATTTATACGTACAAGCACCCCATAAGTAAGCTATCCTGAATTAGAATGCTCAATAGTCTAGTTATAGTCTCTTTAGACTGATTGTATGCCACACGCTATCTACCTTCTTGGACCTTTTGGTGGGTTTTATCAATTCCTTTGAAAAAGAGATTAAATTCTGTATCCCAAATATATGTTATATATTTTTATGCTATATTGCTATTGACCTGCCTTACAACAGGATTTGGTGTATAACTCATTGAAAACATAATCTTAATTTGAAAGTTGGAGATAAGAATCTTCTTCAAGAATGCCAAATGCATAGAGGTAGGTAAGCAAGATATTACATATCAGACATTTAGAAAAAGTGGAAAATTCCTGGAGTCAATTTAACTCTTACATACTGCCATGTTTTTTAATCCTCGTCTTTTCCTTTCTAATATTAGGGACAAAACTCAAAAGTGCTTTTCAGGAACTTCTTTGTGGGGAACAAGGATAGAACTCAAGAGCACCCCCGGCTCTGCCCCCTTCCCGCTTTTGCACCCCCTCTCCTGCCACCCTCGTGATTTCCTGGGTGTTATTTGCTCGTCTAAAGGAAACCAGATTTGATTGATGGATATTAGACCCTTAGGGAACAATCCTGGCTGCCAAATGGGTGATTAGAGAAATTAACTGAGATGCTTCATGGAAACTCATGTAATCATTAAAGCCGTAAGATGGCCACTCATGTTGATATGAAAGGGCGATTTGGATTGTGTGATCTGATTTGAGAGGCTACATCCTACATACTAACAAGATCTGGATTTTTTAAGAGGATTTTCCGATTTGGTAGGTTACAGCCTTAAGTGGGCCTCCACTTTGGAATGTGACAATCGAATGATGTTCAAACTATTAGAGGAAAGCCTGAACTGCAGACACAATAAGACATGCAAACTAGATTGAGAAAGAGCTACTGAATTGATTTTTCATTAATATTCACAGTTTAACTTCATCATTCTATCACCATTGTGTTTACCACTGGTATACCTAATTAAAATAAATTCATGTACAATATGTAAAGAGGTATTTTTTCGAGGTGCCCATATTAGATTTAAGACATAGGTGGAATAGGCGGTTCTCGAGAATAATACCTCTCGGCATATTTTACATAGATTTATTTAAGATAGGTATGCTACATAGATTTATTTAAAATAAGTTATATTTTAATATTTTATAGAATTATTATATTTCTACCATAAATTATATGGTTTCATGGATAATTCAATAAATAATATGATTGGAATAAATTTCTAAAATTTATTTTCTTTGGATTTTTTTTTAATCTAAAGTTGTTCTCTACAGTTCCTTTGTTTATGAAAAGAATCAAGGAACGAGTTAAGTTTAATCAATGAATGATCGGTAGTTAAAATTCACTTCCAAATTTAAAAAAATTGAATAAATCAACATATTCAATCTTAAAGTACTCATAAATGACATTTTCTACTATAAGTCACATAATAATTGTTTGTTTTTACACCTTATGTGAGCATAGCCAGCTTTTTAACCAACTTATTCATATTGTATTTTATCTAATTTTATCTATATTCTTATAACACACGTCCAATGTGTTCAAACATGTGGATTCCATAGTCTTATTGCATTCATAGTAAAGCTATGATTTATGAAAACAATATATTATATTATTTATAATCTATAATATATAGGTATTATACTAGTATAATAATATTTAAATTAGTAAATATATTTATAATTATGCCTAATTTAATTATATATTTATATTATCTATATCAAATATTAGCATGTAATTAATTATATATTATTATTTATATAATAATATATACCCTATATTTACCCAAGTATTAAATAGATATGTTATGTTGTATATATATTAAATTAGTTAATATGTTTATAATCATACTTAATTTTATTATATATTTATATTATTTATACCAAATATTAGCATATAATCAATTATATATTATTATTTATATAATAATATATACCCTATATTTAACCAAGTATTAAATAGGTATATTATATATATATATTATCGATACACTACTATAATTTATTAAATATTTATTATAGGATCCTATCTTATATTATTATAAGATAAAACAAAATAAAATTTACCGTATTTAATCTTGAAATCAAAACTGTAACAAATCTCAAACCTCCTTTTCGCTAATGACTTGGAAACCCTAACAAATCTCAACAATGGATACATATTTTTACTCACTAATTTTTACTCCTAACTAATTTGTTATATATATACATATATTTTTATTTAATGTTTAATTTTTATAAGTCAGCAATACTAATTTTTTATTTTTTATTTAATGTTTAATTTTTTTAATATATATAGAAATATATATTTATTTAATGTTTAATTTTTATAAATTAGTATTATTAATTTTTTTATTTTTATTTTTTATTTAATGTTTAATTTTTTTATAAGTTGGTCATGAAAATGAACAACTCACACCTTTTACACACACCGCTGCCACTCTAGGATGCCTCTCAGCATAATAAATATTCTGATGTCTCAAGAATTA
Organism: Taxus wallichiana var. yunnanensis; assembly: GCA_018340775.1. Lineage (NCBI taxonomy): Eukaryota > Viridiplantae > Streptophyta > Pinopsida > Cupressales > Taxaceae > Taxus > Taxus wallichiana. The sequence continues at coordinate 445,274,067 of CM031234.1, forward strand.
ATAACCTATGTTATCTCCTCTAGAAAGTTTGGCATTATAACTGGATTAAATTCATCCCTTACTCTGACTAGAATGACTCGTGCCACATCAACCCTTTTTCCATCGACTTTGTATAAATAGAATAAATGCACATCATTAATGACACATAACAACTCAGTTCTCTTTCATTTGACAGGCTTGGCATATTACAGCCCTAATTGCACCTCCTCTTCGAAAGGAAACATTAACCGATGTTTAAACTATTTAGAGGAAAGCCTGAAATTAGAGACATCATACAAAATATGAACCAGTACCACTTTGAGAAAGAGAGAATGTTTTTGTTTTTAAAAGAAACTGAACATCTTCTGGATAAAATAGTGTACAAAAGTTTTTTTTGAATTGCGATTTCGAACCACAATATGGTTCATCATCAGGATGTACGAGTAGATGCCATGATCTTTTCGATAGAAGCATTAATTAAAAGATATTAATTAATTGATCTTTATTAGTACCCGCCGAGGCAGGATACTATCGTTTTCTTTGTTGCTAATTAATTGCAAAGCGGTGGGCCGGTGGCTTGTTAGTGGTGGACTATTTCGAATGCCATGAGTTTTTCTAATGTGAAAACCATGTTTAGCTCTGGCAAATGTTTCATTTGCTTTGATTTTTATTGGTGGTTGTTTTTTCTTCATTGCCGGGTCTATTTTTAATTGCGATTTATTGTTTTCACCTCTCTAGTGTTCCTCTTTGCCATGGACAGTTGTCTGTATGCATGAGATCCAGTTGACTAGAGGTAGTTTTCTTCCCTTTGTCCCTGTTTTATTCTTTTCGGTTCTAAGCATGGAAGCTCCAAACTTATCATAATCATGCCAGTTAAACCTGCGGTAATTGTGTGGACGGTTTTGCTTAGTGCTCACAAAACGTGGGCTGAAAATGGGAGCTTTGGACTAATTGGTAATTCAGGGAAAGCAAAGAACCAGAAGGATGATGATGCTCACCAGTTTTCCAAGGATTCTAAGGCTCTGACTCGTGTCCGGAAAGTTAGAATTGTTTGCAATGATCCAGATGCTACAGATGTATCCAATGATGAAGAGGCAAAACTAGAAACAGATATCCTCAAGAGATTAGTTTATGAAATTGATGTTCCAGCTGGTTTGGCTGCATTCTCTCCTAACAGTGATGAAGATGAAGATGGAAATGATGACGGTTTCACTTATGAAAAGACTGTTGTGAATTCTGAGGTAAGTCCCTACAAGACCAAGCCTAAGACTGCAAAATTTTTATCTACATCATATGAATTGGCACACAAATTCAATCCCAAGAAGAGAAGCAGACGCCTGTCCTCTAAAAGAGCTGCCAAGAAGAAGGATAGGTTTACAATGTTTGAGAGCTATGTTTTGAGGTCCTTATCCTTTATCAGTTTTCAAAATTAGGATATCTAGAATTTATTTGAGTAGAATCTTGAGAAATATCAACTTGCAGCTTGGTCACAGAGATCATGTACTGAGAATTCTTTTGGCAGCTCATGTTTGCAAAGTGGGCAATTTTTTTATATCTCAACCACATCCTTAAGCATCCTTGATGATGCAAGTGTTTACAGGGAATCTCTATGACAGCATCGCCCGCCTTCATCATCTCTTGACAGATAGAACATATATCTTTATCATCTTTTATCTCAATAGTGGGTAAATTGTCTACACAAGACATTGCAGCTGAACCAAATTTTCCAAAAAAATCTGTGCCCATGCTTTCTGTACCTATTCTGTATGCGCTCCTCTGCGGACGAAATTCGCACACAGCTATGTGAGAATCTTGCCAGTTCAAGTTGTCATTCCAAATTTCAATTGTTGCAAATGGCACAAAATCTTGCTTTCCCCTTTCAAATAAATATGTGAAATTAGGAGCATCAATGATCTCTTCGTTAGGGTTTCTTTGTTGGCTTGCTCTAAAATGACCAGAAGCAGTCGATTCTGCTTCAAATCTATCGCCAAGAAGCTGATGTTCAAGATCTGCATCCCATGGCATCGCAATGTTAAAATACATTTTCACACCATTTCCTCCCGTTAACAAATGCATATGTTGGAGCAAGGCGCCATACACATCCGTTGAGTAAACTGCATCAACTGCGGAGCAAGCCATGGCCACACTCAATGTACTCCTTCCTACCTAAACCAGAAAGCCAAGTAGCGATTTGCAGGACCAAGCAAAGAACAGGCCATGAAGGGATTTCAGAAATTATTGATGTCTGCTTTAGGGTTTACGATTAGAATGAGGGCTTGGCAATTGGTAAGAAAAATGGGAGGTCAATTTCTGAAATTAATGATTGATAGTCCTTATCTTGTCACAAACAATTGCATATCTATGCTCTTAGATGCTGTTTTATAGACATGATCTTCCAGTCTCATTTGTGCCTGGGAACCATTCAGAAACAAATCACCCTCTGAACGTATGTGACCAGATGCTGGCTCCTCTTTATCTGTTGCCTGAAAAGAATTGTCAAAGAGATGTCTTTATAAGAAATCTGGAGGATGCATTGACAAACTAAAAGGAAACATATAAAGATAACTGGTATCGCTCAGCATTATTTTAACAAGCAAGAAACGTCCTTAATTTTGTTCAGAGCTGTCATCAAACCTTGAATGATGGCAAATTTGTCAATGTAGTAAACTCACATACATTTTTTCCTCTTAATCAAGAATTGCTGAGAGAATAAATTAATTGTATATCTTTTCATTAGATGTATATGACATTTTATTTTGCTCAAGGAGTAATTGCATGGATATGAGGCTGGGAACAACACAAGAATGCCATAAAAGCTCTGTGCATTTTAATTTTGGTACATGCGTAATTTATATCCTTTGAAATATTTACATCTTTCCTCTGAAGTGAATGTGTCTATATATGGACACCTGCCAATTAGTTGACACAGTTGACGCATGAAAATACTTGATTCATATTTAAAGCTCATTTGTACACCTTAGGCAAACGTTTAGCCCTTTCAATTCTGGACAGATATATGGATTGCAACTTTCTGCTAATACAAAAGTAAATGTCAATCACAGATCATTGTCAAGACTGTAGATTGGTTGTTGTCTTGGACATGTATATGTAATAAATATTTGTGTGTATGGCAAGAGCGCACCCCAATCCAATACATGCCTGAAAACAAATGTTTTGAGATTTGATCAATTTTCCTGCCCAATATATATATACTTCTTCATTATTTCTAATTTTATTCCTATATTATCAAAATCAAATGAGCACATAAAGAAGATGATGATTCCATCATGTTTAAGGATCCCTTTACCTGTGTTTCGTGTTTTCTCTCCAACAATTATGTTTATACTTCTCAACTACGAAAGTTTCATGCACTTCCAGGTTTAAATTTACCATTTGTATTTTAATATTCCATGCGTTCTTCCTCTAATGCCAATTACAATTCTTTGTCTTTAATATATAGTTTCCATTTCTGTATTGCATTCGTCCTGATTTACTTTCCCTTGCTTGTTTACTATCAAAAAACACATTATTCACACTGGAAAATGATTTTTGAACTCAAGAATTTTGCAGCACTCATATCTGTGAAATCCAATCTATGAATTATTTGTGAATATCTTATCACTCTTAAACTATGTTCGGCTACTTCTAATGAAACTAACATCATTGCATTTATTAAAATTTCCTTCAACTCCTCCTGCCCACTACCTGACACTTGACATGTGTCTATAGCCATTGGATAGTGGATTCCCACCACCACATGGCATTTGCCTAAAACATTTTGCAGGCCAAATCTTATCTTTCATTGAACTGGTTAATAATAAAACATTGAAACACGCTTACATTGATATTGCGTGTTCAAAAATAAGGCTACAAATTCACAGCAAAAACAAACATTTACTGTACTCCCACAATAGCACTCCACCATTTGCCTACCGCTTACACATCAGGTACTATTGCTGCAACGCAGCCTTTGTTATTCATTGTAATTGTTGGTTATATATATTAGGAGCCCGAGTCTGTCATGATGAACCATATCGTGGTTTGAAAAGTCACTTCGATTTTTTTTATTTTGTACACAATTTTATGCGAAAGCTGTTTTTTTTAACACTATGGATTGCAGAAGTTTGAAGTCTCTTGACATTTTTTCTTTTAAATATTTGCAATACTATATTATGACATCACCATGTGATATCATTTTTGTATCTGTAATGAATTTTTGAAATTTTGAAGTTCAGTTTCTAGATTTTCCCTCATTACTTATTTTCATATATCTAAGAAATGATCTTCTTTAATAACCACCAATTTACATTTGGTCAAGTGAGAATTTCAAGGCAGAGGAGACGATTGACATGTGGCAGTCCATATGAGACATCAGCAAATACTATAAAATTGTGTTGTTGATGAATTTGATTGGGAGAGTTTTACAGTGTTCTCACTTGACGGAATCCATGGAGTAAGGGGGTTTAGTTCCCTGCTTCACTCCCTATTGAATCCGATGAGGACAAGTGTTGAGCAGGGTATTTTTTATGCTCTATTTTTCATCACTTACCTAAAATTTCACATTTTTTCCAAAAAGTAGGTTTGCCAATTGCAAGATTTTCTTTGACATATTTGCGCTGTTTTCATATAAAATATGTATCATAGAAGAGCAACTTTGGAAACGTTCAGATGATGGGTTGTGTTCTAGAAAGGGAATCAAATTCGGTATGTCCCACAGAGAACATTTCTTGGTATCCCTGATGTCAAAATTGTTTCACGAGGGAATAAACTACTGTTTTACAGCTTTGTTGTAGCATTTCTGAATCGCATCATTTTATGTTCCACAAAGAATGAATATCTTAATTTTGTTGCAGTTTGTTCTAGGGAGGAATAAAACAAGAAGCAAATATTTTTATATTGTGGAGTTTTATTCTTGAGAGGGTTTCTTCATCTAAAATATTTTCTATTTTGTGGGTGAATATTATTTTCTATTGTGTAACTTTATTTCCTTTATTTAGTTGTTTTAATTACACACACAACATATTTTGTAACGTGTACTTGCATGCATGTATTTTATTTAGAAGAAGATAAGTAAAAGTGTATAACATTTGCCTGTGCTAGCTCACAAAAACTATTGGTTTAAGGATCAAACTTGACATCAGAGCAAACATTCCAGGCCTTTTGAAGGGCTTTCTACAGTCACAAAAACAAATGCATAAAGGAAAACAATATATAAACTTTCTGAGAATTCCAGGAGAAGAATAAGAAGCTAGTCTAAGAGATCCAATGCTTGGAGGAAGAAACCAACAGGTTCAGACTGAGCTCGTCTCTCAAGAACATTGTCAAACATCTCATGAAGATGTAAATTTTAATGTCTTAACTTAATCATATTGGTTGCACCATCTTTGAAATATTAGTCCAGACATAGAGCAATTGTACCCTGGGCACAGGAAGCTGCAACAAGAATTGGCTGTATAGGAAAAATTATTGGCCAAGCTGTAGAATGATCGTCGAAAGTGTGATAAGCACCTCTGAAGTGTCAACCTTATCTTGTCTCAAAATGATCTAGTATTGGAGTCATTCAAAATTTTGAGTTGCACACAAAAGGAACCAGTGCCAAAATTTTAAAGAAAATGTGTTACATAGTAGTACTTGGGAAGGAAGCCAAAGGAATTAAGAACCCTTTGGAGTTTGAAGCAACACCCAAGCATGCAAGACTTTGTTACACTGGCGAAACCATGGAGTGTGGGGAATGCCCTAAAGCAATTGAAGTAGGAGTCTTTAAGTCACAGGCTTGTCGAACATCAAGTAAAAAATTTGTTTCAGTTCGCTCTAAAATTCACACAGCAAAGGGCTTAGGGAAAATGGTGGATAACGTTTTTAGGAGTTTGTGTTGATTTCACGCCAATGCAACCTCGAAGAAGGAGAAACATGTTATACATGCCTACACATAGGTGGGCAGCTTAGCGAGATAGTGCCCAAGGTAATGCACGTGGCCATTTCATTATCCTCTCTATGGTCCTCACACCCTCTATTTACACCCAATGAAGGCATGGGCATCAACGGAATGATCATCAACATTGCGGCGAAGCGTTGCAGTAGGGGCGGTAACAAATCCTATCAATGCGGGATATTTTCAAGGAAAATTGGGCGCTCTATGGACGTGGTGTCAACGTGTTGAAGAGAAATTATAGTTTTGAAGAGAATCGATCCAATAAACAAATAAATGAGAAGCTATACTTAACAGTAATATTCAAGATAAAGATAGAAACAAAATGACATACAAGATTTATCTTGGGAAACCCTTTCAGAAAAAAACCTAGTGCAATAACTTCTCTCTCTTATTGCATTAACTTAATCATTTACAATATAATAATGTACTTCCAAGTTCTACTCTACCCTACTGCATGTCCAACTATATGTAAGCACATCAATAGGAAACCATCAAAGCAGTTTTACAATACAATGGGTACCAAAACCATGGGCTAACAAAATAACCCATAACGGTTCCCCATAAGTCATGGGTTATGACACCACCCATATACACGTATAGATAAAAAATCACATATTTATACTCCCGGAAAATAGGGATCCCAAAAATTTTCTTAGGTGCCAACCCTGAACCCCCGATTGGGGGTTTCGGCCCCCAAACCCCTAGCCGAGGCCAACCTCGAACCCCCACTAACGCTCGTGGTAGAGGTGTACAATACTCCTGGGTATACAATATGTAAAATATACAACATATTCTAACATTCTCCCACTTGTTGGATACTTTGCAAAAGGGGGCTACACTGCCATATAGTCAACAACTTAGGGCAAGTCAAGCCCATCGATTTTTTGCACCAAGAAAATTTCTCAGCACTCAACCTTTGTTAAAGAGTCAACAACATTATCCTATGTGTCCACCTTAGTAGTATCTTCTCCTCCACCACATCTTTTACAAAATGGTATTGAACATCAATATGTTTCATTCTTGAATGATACTCAAGGTTCTTTGCTAGACAAATTGCACTTTTACTATCACAATCGATCCTTGTAGCATTTTGAGTGAACCCAACAGTGGAGATCAATTCCTGAAGCCAAACCGCTTCTTTACTTGCATGAGTAGCTGCCATGTACTCACCTCTATGGTGGATATCGCAACACTTGCTTGACATTTACTCATCCAACTTACCGCTCCACCGAACAAGTTGAACACATACCCACTGGTAGACCTGCGCATATCCAAGTCTCCACCCCATCTGAATCCACAAAACCATGTAGATCTAATGTTTTACTTTCACCAAGTTTACCTTAATAACAAATTGCATAATCAGATGTCCCATGCAGATACCTGAAGATTCTCTTCACCACAGTCCAATGTTCCTTTCCAAGATTTGACATGAATCTACTCACTACTCCCACTGCATGTGCAATATCAAGTCTAGTACAAACCATTGCATACATCAAACTACCAACTGCACTAGCATATGACACCTGAGACATGTCCTCTATTTCTTCTTCAATTTTAGGACATTGTTTAGAAGACAATTTTGACCAATAGGAAAATGAATACTAACATGTTTACTTTCATGCATTTGAAACCTTTGCAATATCATCTCAAGATACTTTCTTTGATTTAACACCAGTTTCCTATTTACATGATCTCTTTTTATTTCCATGCCCAAAATAAATTTTGCAAAGCACTAAGATCCTTCATATCAAATTGAGATGAGAGTTGAGATTTAACATGATTGACCATTTTCTTACTATTACCAATTAACAACATGTCATCTACATACATACAATGATAACATAATCTTCACCTTCTGTTTAAAATAAACACAAGGATCAACTTTACTTCTTTCAAGCCCAAGTCTCAACACATACTTGTCAAATTTCTGGTTCCACATTCTTGGTGATTGCTTCAAGCCATATAATGAATTTTTCAGCCTACACACCAAATCTTCCTTTCCTTTGATCTTAAAGCTTTTGGTTGGTCATGTAGATTTCCTCCTCAAGCTCACCATGCAAAAAAAATGTTGTCTTAACATCCATCTGCTCTATTTAGATTGAAAGCAACAACAATAGCTAGAAGAAATCTAATAGAATGTAACTTAGCAACAGGAGAAAAATCTCACCAAAATCGAGTCCCTCCACCTAAGAGAATCCCTTTTCCATAAGGTGAGCTTTATACTTCTCCATTTTCCCGTCTACATTATACTTCTTAAAACCCATTTACAACCAACATGTTTTCTTCCAGGAGGTAACTTCACCAAGTCCCATGTATTATTCTTATATGAGGACTCCATTTCTTCCTCCATAGCCTTTTTCAAGACTTACTTTCTTTTAATCCAAAAGCCTCCTTCACAGTCTTGGGTTCATCATCAAATGAGAAAAATCGATAAAAAGAAGCATAACAAAAATCAGGAGGACTATACCTCTCGTGTACCTTTCTTCTCGCCTATCGATCTTCTTAAGATAGGATTTTCTGGTTCAACATCTTTTGGTTCCTCATCTGCTTCATCTGAATCTTCCCCTTGCAACTCTCTTTGTGGTTCATCTTCTGCAATCACATCAAATTTAGACATAGATTCACCTTCCTCAATTTTAACATGATCTTCCTCTGGTTTTGCTTCTTGCTCTGGAATCTCCTTAAGCTCTCTAAAGATTACATTACGGCTAAAAACAACCTTTGTGTTTCTAGATTCCATAGCTTGTATCCTTTTACACCATTAGAGTATCCAATAAATATGCACTTAGCAGATTTATTATCTAACTTGGTTATGTTCTCTTTTGGAATATACATATAAGCAATACAACCAAATACACGTAAATGTTGAACAGAGGGTCTCTTACTAGTCCATGCTTCTGTGGAGTTTGTCTTCAAGTGTGGATGTCGGTGATCTATTAATCAAATAACACGTAGCTACCATTACTTCTACCCATAATTTTCTTGTCCAAACCAGTGCCACTGAGCATACTCCTACACTTATCCATCAACGTTCTATTCATCCTTTTTGCAACTCCATTCTATTGTGGCGTATATGGAGTTGTCTTTTGCTTTTCTATTCCACACTCTTTATAGAATTGCTCAAAGGCATTAGAGCAATATTCCCATGCCATTGTCACTTCTCAAAACCTTTATTTTCCTTTCTGTCTAATTTTCTACAAGAGCCTTAAACTCTTTGAATTTATTGAAAACCTCATACTTATTCTAGATAAAATATACCCAAGTCTTTCTTGAGAAATCATCTATAAAACTAACATAAAACATGGCTTTTCCTAGTGATGGAACTTTTACAGGTCCAAACACATCACTATGTATCAAATGTAGAATTCCTTCTGATCTTGTAGCATTACTAGGAAACTTTACTCTAGTTTTCTTTCCAAACACACAATGCTCACAAAAATCAAAATCTAAAGGACACTTAGAAATTCCTTCAACCATACCTTTTACTTTTAAAGTACAAAGTCCTTTCTCTCCGATGTGTCCCATCCTTTGATGCCACAACATTGTCTTCATTGCAATAGATGTAGGAGTTGGATTTGAAGCTTTCTTATCCTCTAGAACCACAAAGCTATTGCACTCATCAGTAACAATGCTTGCCTCAAGCTTGAACAATGTTCCCATACGGATGCCTCTTGCCAATACCATTGCACCTCGAACCATCTTGCAACTATCTTTACTAAATGCTACTTGCACACCCGCATCATTCATCTTACTTACAGATATTAGGTTTCTGGTCAAACTTGGAATGTGCAAAACACCTGGGAGGGTTTTAATCCTTCCATCTTTAAACCTCATCTTGACTCTCCCATGACCGATGATCTTGCAGGTTGATTTGTCTCCCAGAAATACATCACCTCCATTGTACTTTTCATATTCACAGTAACCACTCCCTATGTGGAGTCATATGAAAAGAGGCACTGCAAGTCAATCAACCATGCACCATCACATGCATGCGAGATGGAAGTTGCAAGAACAAATCTCCCGAGTCTTCATTAGAGGGTTTCGTATATGAAGATCCAACATCGTTAGATGACTTACCCTTTTTCGCCTTCTTAGATCTATAGTCTTTCTTGAAATGCCCCATTTTACCACAATTCCAACATTTCCTCTTATCTTTTTTTGTAGTCTTTGATTTACTTCTGGACTTTGATTGATTTCTCTTCTTGCTTTTCTCTTGGGTACGACCTCTCACATACAAGGCATCCTTGGATTGATAATCCTCAATGGATTTCCACCTCATTTCTTCTGATAATAAGGCCGCAACTACATCCTCAACTAATAATTTTGTCATAGTACTAGTAATAGCCATAACTAGATTATCCCAAGATTCAAGTAAAGAACACAACAGAGTAATACATTTATCCTCTTCTTCCATTTTAATATCAACAGAAATCAACTAACTTACCACAATATTAAAGACGTTTAGATGTTCTTCAATAAAGTCTTCGTCATTCATTCTCAATGAATATAGCTTCTTTCAGAGAAACAATTTGTTCACCAAAGACTTTGTCTGATACAGAGTCCCCAACTTCTCCCATAACGCTGAGCGAATTTCTCATTTGACACATTCAACAAAACTGAATCTGATAGACACAATTGATTGAACTCCTTGCCTTCCTATTGATCTTTTCCCAGTCCTCTACCTTCATACCCGCAAGCATGACTCCAGACACAACAATCCATTGATCTCTATCCATAAGAAGATCTTCCATCTTGAGCTTCCATAACTCAAAATGTTGGCCATTAAATTTTTCAATCTCGATCCTTGCGCTTCCCGTCATTTTCTTCTACTTAAAAAATTCACTCGCAGAGCTCCCACTCAAAAAAATTTTTTTCACACAGTTTTAGAAACCCTAACTCTTCACATAAAAGCTAAAACCTAGCTCTGATACCAAATGAAGAGAATCGATCCAATAAACAAATAAACAAGAAGCTATACTTAACAGAATATTCAAGATAAATAGAGAAACAAAAATGACATACACAAGATTTATCCTAGGAAACCCTTTCGGGAAAAAACCCAACGCAATAACTTCTCTCTCTTATTGCATTAACTTAACCGTTTACAATACAATAATGTACTTCCAAGTTTCTACTCTACCCTACTGCATGTCCAACTATATGTAAGCACATCAATAGGAAACCATCAAAGCGGTTTTACAATACAATGGGTACCAAAACCATGGGCTAACAAAACAACCCATAACGGTTCCCCATAAGTCATGGGTTATGACACCACCCATATACACATATAGATAAAAATCACATATCTATACTCCCGGGAAAATAGGGATCCCAAAAAAATTCTTGGGTGCTGCTCCAGGAGCTCCCGCTAATGCTCGTGGCAGAGGTGTACAAAGATCTTGCTTAGGTATACAATATGCATAATATACAACATATTCTAACAGTTTTATAATGTTTCTATATTTTTTTACTTCTTTATAATCCTACGAACTTAATTAACATTGTAATTTGCATCTGCAATATTATAACCTTAATCAATATTATAATGTCAATTTACTTCTTTATAATTACTTTAATATTTACTTCTTTATAATTGATGGATCATATTGACTTTTTAAAACTTATCTATATTTTAATATTTTTAAATTTATTATAATTATTTTGAATTCGATGTAATAGTACTTTATTTAACAATCATATTTAAATTTTCAAATAATTTCACTTTAATTATATAAAAAAGATTGAAATTTATATTAGTCAATTTTTTAAAAAAAAAAACAATGACCCATTATGTTAATAGAAAACTTCAATTACATATTCTATCATGCCAAGCATGGAAGCTATTAGCCATATCTCTAGCCTGATAAACAAAAATAGTAAAATGAACAATCATGGACAAGAGTCAAGGTTTATGATTTTCCTGATTTCTTCTTGAGTCTTAGTAGACCACCATAAAGGAGGTAACCCATAGCAAAGGATATCATTGTTGTCAAGAGCCCAATTTGCCAATCCGTCAGCAACCTTGTTCTTTTGTCTGGGGATGTAGGTAAACTGAATTTCTTGGACTTTTTGCTGTAGATTTCGTATTTCACAAACCTCCTTAGCAATTCGCCACTGAGGAGGATATCCACTATTAGAATTACTCAATAAGTTCATCATGATTCGGATCTTGATCTTCCGCCATCCTATTTTAATAGCTTCTTGTATTCCTCGACGGATGGCTTTAATTTCTGCCACATTATTAGTGGAAATTCCCAAATTTTCAGCAAAGAGGAAGTGGAAGCACCATCTGTATTGATCAGCCCATCATAAATAATCCCATTTTCCACTTGAGTTTCAGTCCCTGCTCTTTTTTTGTGAAATGGAGGCATTGTGGCTTCCTTTGGATCCAGAGAAAGTTGTTTGTAAATATACTCCCATAGTGGAGAGGGTTGAGCTGGTAGCGAAACCTTATGTTTGAGACTCTCTGTCAAATTACTTTTTATTTTTTCCCAAACATATATAACTTCTCTACTAGTTTGTCGAAATATTCTATAGTTTCGCTCTTTCCACGTATTCCATAGAAGTAGGGAAATACCACTCCAAAGAGCTGGGAGCAAATTTTGTCCTTTAGGAATAGCTTTCTTCCAAGTATCATTAATTTGTGCAAGGGATCCCAAACTGTTCCATTGAAGTTTGAACAACCCCTGTCAATTGTTTCCACAATATAGAAACCCATGGGCATTGAAAGAAAAGATGATCCAATGTTTCCTCATCTTGAGTACAAAGTTCACATCTAAAAGGACCTCTGAAACCTCTTTTTTGTAGCCTATCTCCAGTTAAAAGCCTTTGTGAATGATAAGCCACAGGAAGAAACTTACCTTAGGCCATATCTCTGGCTGCCATATTCTCGAAACAAGGCTTGTTGGGGATGAGTGCATATTTTAATGAGGGATGAATATCCCGAAGCAACATCATATTCCCCTGAAGAGCTACCTCCCCATCCTAACTCGTCAGACTCAGACGAAGAAAGAAGAGGTCGTCTGCGCTGAATATTGTTCAATAGAATTTGATCTTCATTCTCTATCCGTAGGGGCCAATCACTAAGAGGTCTCCATCGAGTCTCAGTACCCCAAGGCTGAATGTTTGTCTGAATGTAGTGGCTTATCTTAATCCATCCCTTAGCTTGCATTTGCTCCTTTATAGGCTGAAGTTGAGGGAAGGTCATTGAGATTGGGGGCTGGGCCTCCCATGAGTCTGTCCAAAAATTGGCAGATTGACCATTGTGAACAATCCAAAAAAGATGTTTTTTAATCAGAGTTTCTCCACATTTAATAAACATTAATGCTGGAGATCCATTATTAGGAAGGGTTGTCCTGATTATCTTCTCTGGTCGACTATTTTCCGCATATTTACCTCTGAAATTAGCAGCCCATAGATTGTCAGGAAAAACAATTAGCCTCCAATATAACTTGGCTGCCAAAGCTATATTTTGTTGAGTGGATAGCCGAAAGCCCAACCCTCGTTTTTTTGGTTTACAAAGAGATGTCCATTTAACAAGTGACCACTTTTTCTTTTCCTGAGCCCCACTCCATAGAAATTTTTGACATATGGAATCCATCTTTTTTAAAATAGTACTTGGTATATTCAACACAGACGCCACATAAATTGGCATCGCTTGGAGAACCGCCTTAATAAGAGTCATCCTTCCTCCTGTAGACAACCATTTGTTTGTCCATTTTTGGATTTTTGTTCAAATCTATCAATTAACCATTTCCAATCTTTGGACTTTTTGGGAGCTAAAGGAATACCCAAATATTTCACTGGTAGTGTTCCTTTCTGGAATTGTAGTATATTCAAAATTTGTTCTTCTTGTCTTTCAGAGCAATGGAAGAAGTAAATATTGGATTTTGCATTATTTATACTCTGACCTGTAGCCAATGAAAAAGTTTGAAGAGTCTTTTGAATTTTCCTGGCTTCTATTGTATTAGCTCGACCCATCATAGAAGAGTCATCCACAAACTGAAGAATTGATAAAGGTTGAACATTTTTGGCCAATTTCACTCCATTGATATTCTTTTCCTGACATGCTTTTTTGCTCAATCTCCCCAAACATTCAGCAAGAATTATGAAAAGAAAAGGGGATAAAGGGTCACCTTGCCTTATACCCCTTGATGCACCAAAAATTCCGATGGAGATCTGTTGATCAAAACAACAAAGGATACGAAGAAAGCCATGATGTGACCCTTGTATTCATTCGAGAAAAACCAAATTGTTCCAAAACCTTGCCGAGGAAAGTCCAATCCACCCGGTCATAAGCTTTGGATAAATCCAACCTGATGAACATTGCCGGCATTTTCTGAATTTCCATTGAATGTAAAATTTCCGAGCAAGCACAATTTCATCATGAATATGTCTACCTGGAACAAATCCACCTTGTTCAGGGGATATAATTTTTGTAAGAAAAGGTTTCAATCTCTCTGCTATAATTTTTGTTATTATCTTGTACACCACATTGCATAGAGCTATAGGCCGGAATCCAGATATATCTTCAACCTCTCTAGCTTTAGGTATGAGAGCTATAAAAGTTTTATTCAACTCTTTGAGAATGGTCTTGGCTGTCCTCGCTTCCTCCACCACTTGTAGTAGATCAGATTTAATTATTTCCCAAAAGGATTGAAAGAATTCTATCGGGAATCCATCTGGCCCCGGTGTTTTACCTTTCTGCATGGTGAATACTATCTTTCTAAGCTCCTCTTCAGTGACTGGTTGGGTCAGCTTTTCATTATCATGCTGGCTGATTTGTTTGGGAAGCAGATCTAAAAGCTTTTGTTGAGCTATCCCATCCAGAGATTGTGCCGTAAATAATTGTTGAAAGTACTGACTAGCTACCTGTTTCATACCTTTCATTGAAGATTCCTTGGCCCCACCTTCTTTAGATAAAAAATGAAAGTAATTATGAGCTCTTCTAGCTAATAATGACTTATGAAAGAATGCTGATTTTTGTCACCTTCCTTAAGCCACTGAATTCTAGATTTTTGTTTGCACATAATTTCTTCACGGATTTCCCATTCATTGAGTTCTGCCTTCAGACTGCATTCCTTCTTAAAGAGGTCCAAAGAAATACCTGATGTACGGTGTGCCTCATTGATTTTTCCAAACTCCCGTCGAATTCTTTCAAATTTAATCATGTTTTTTTCTTTCAAATTTTATCTTCACCGAACTTAATCCAAATTTTATCTTTGCGAACCCAAACCTTGTGAATTATAGCAGGTCAATCCACAAGAAATCTAAGTACTAATGCATCAAGAAATGCACAAAGGATGTAATAACATCAGGAAACCAATAAGAAGGAATGCAGACCAGCTCCAGTGTGTAGCCAATTTACGAGAAAAGGAGATTTCAAAGCATCTCCACCTACAAGACAGTTGTGTGTTCAAAAAGGCATGCAAACAAGGATAAGGGCCGCCCTATTAAAGGATACACACACAATTTTACTCTAATTCAAAGTCGTTTGCAACTATTGTAGAAGAGGAGGTCATACATTGTACCATTGTTGGAATCTACATCATTCACACTTTGTGAGGAAAACATGCACTACGCAGCTATGTGTTGGAACTTGGAATAACAGGCCACCAACAGAAGGCCACAGTCTTCAAAGGAGAGGTTGGTATTTGAGAATAGTCCTCGAAATAAAACTAAGTATATGAAAATTGATTGCAATTGGATCACTCCAGTGACTCCACCAAGACAAAGTGATGTTTTCACCCCACTTAAAGGATTACATGCTCCCAAGTTATCTATTATTGCAAGGATCTAGAATACCATAATATCCCATGATAAACTTGCAGTATCTACAACCGCAAGCAGCAGGTGATTTGCTTTCTGTTTGGGCATCAACAAACTAGCATGACCAGTTTAGATGATTATTTATTTGTGAAGTAATTTTGTGACAGTAAACACTTCAAGAGCATGCTCAAAGTCTAAAGAGAATCTTGTTGTCCAAAAGAAGAGAACCTGTTATTTGAATGCATGGAGTTAGAAGTAGGAGATGCCTTCCACCAGCCATCTTAGTAGCAGAAGCAACTAGCTTCTAGATAACAAATTTTAATAGCAACAACATACCCATATGACCATTATGCAAAAGATCTTGAATTAAAGGAACTGTACCTGGAACTACAAAGAAAGAATGTTTGAAATGCAGATCAAATGACAAAGTAGTTTATGACAGAGGTACCATTTCATAAGATTGATAAGTTATATGCATGCAATGAGTTTTCTAGGTATCTGGTTATCTCAAGATCAGTAAGACTTGCAAACTTGCAGATATATGTTTATTGGCCCAAAAGTGCATCCAGAGGTAGGCAAGATCACTGAGGATGTACACTTTGCAGCATGATAAAATCATGTAACCAGAAGCAAGGACTGCACACACTCTAGTTTCCAATCTGCCTTATGAGAGCATGCCTATGGGTTTTGGGGGAATTAGACAATATAATAATTAACAACCGTATTACCTTAAGTCATTGCATTGAATTCTCCAGTACTTGAGCTAGTAATTGAGTCACTTTGCTAGCTGACACCATTCTTGAGGCACTCCATGGTCAGAAGATTTAATTTCATTGAGTCACTTAGTCAAAGATGTTAGTGTTTATTCATACACTTTGGCTAGACATTGAGAGGCTTTGCTAGCCAAACCAAACACACTTGAGTCACTCAACATTAAACTTATTTGCGCTTCACATTGGGCCACTTTGCTATTGACTTGGCCATCGTGAAGTCACTCTCTAGTTAAAAGAACTCCTATCATTGATGCACTCTGTAGTAGATGTTATATCTCCTATCTTGGATGAACTTTGAGACACTCTGCTAGGGAATTAGGGCATCATTGAGTCACTTCATTGTGAGCAATATCCTATGATCAAGACAGTTAGGGGGATACTATTCATGATTATAAATACATTTATAGGAAAGGTTGGTTGGATATGATGGAGTTAGCTGTACTCCCAAATTAGTCCTTAAAATATGACCATGCTAACCAATACAAAACCATGCTCGGTTCTCATTACAAGAACATAACAGAAATATTTATTAGCCAACTACAATTCCTGGTCAGCTAGCTAGCAGAACCATGGGCAAAAGGTATAGGAGCCATAAAATCTTAATACTGCATCCAAAAACCTGAGCGTTGAATGTTGTATTTCAAGGTGCACAATTGGTTTCAAGTCAAAATTCTATCATATAACCTTGAAAAACATGTGAATGGTTGACTCAGTTTTGGTCCTAACATATGAGGTAAAAACAATGAATTTTTAACTATGGTTTGCTGAACCATGAAACATACCCCTACATGTTCACAAAAGAATTAACTGGAGAAAATGACATCCAAATGCTTTGAAATCGAAGCTGGAGCATCATGACACATGCCCACTGAAAATCAGATGAAGAGTCATCCGTTTTATCCCAAATATCAAAACAACAGTCAAGGTCTGCTTTTCTTCCTAAAAAGAAAAACCCCAAGAAATGAAAGATTGGAAACCCAACCAAAATGTAAATCTCGTTAAATATATCCTTTCAGTCGCTTCTCGGGTTTTTTGCAGACCAGAAAGAAGATTATTGTACGAGTCTTAATATGTGGACCACAGTGATACAAATGCTCCATTGCTGAGCGCTTTCTGTGCATTTTGTATAGGGAATCAATAAAAGAATACAGGCACAGCCTCATTCCATGTTAGAGTTTTCCCATAATGGGTTTCTCTCGGGTAATCTATGTGTTGTGAGTTCATGTATGTGTGTGCATTTGAATTCACTACTTTCATGTTGTTGTAGTAATTGTACATCAAATGAACGCATTCTTGGTATAGAACAACTCTTTGGGAAATTGCAATTGAACTATTTTTGTAATGTAAAAATTTATGAGCGAGTAGGAGATGCATGTGCACATTCACACATTCTATTATAAATAATGGATGTGTGTGGCGGCTATTAGTTGTATCACACATCAAATATCAGCTTATGTATATTGAGTTTCAATAGCCTTTCCATCGAATCAGCAGCAAAGGGATTCTTGTGAATTCATTGGAAGCATAGCTTGGCAAGTTCACAGATCATAATTGAAAGCAAGCTTCGTAAATGCATCTAAAGTGAACTACCCCTTGTTAGGAAAATGAGTGTAATTGATCAAATACTTGCAGGTGAACTGGTTTTCATATTGAACTTGTCATTTTGGCTAATGGCACATCAAAGAAAATAGGATTAATGTTAAGAAGGCTCTTGTAGCTTGGGAAATGTGAGCTCTAGATGAGTAAAATGGAGGGTGTGGTATAAGTTCCATAGTTACCATGTCCGGAAATCCGGGTCCATTTAGGAGGGAAAAGATCCAAATTTCTAGAATTGTTGAAAAACTTTTTTAAAAATTGGTTTGAAACATATACATATTCTAGAAGAACATTATTTTATTAAATATGCAAAATTGACGAATACAATGAAAATAATTAATAAAGTGATTTAAAATGTTAATATATTTAATATTAGATACTATGTAAGGCAGCTGGGTTTTTTTGGCAAAAAAACTATAAAAAAGAAAAAGAAAAATTGAAAACAAATAGAAAGCGACCGGACTAAACTTATTTGGGTCAGCTGAAAGCTGGATCCGTCCGGTTTTTGTGCAAATCCAAGCTGGATTCGATAACTAAAGGTATGAATGACATAAAACACAAGGAGCTATCTTTGAAGATGATGGATGGTTAGACCATAGTTTGCATACTCGATACTTGTCAAAAACTCAACAAGACCAATTTTTATTTGACTTGGCAAATACTATGCAAGATAAAAAATACCCGAATTTCTTTAAAAACATAAATTTTATGCAAAACATAGTTATTAAATGTATCAAATGAGTTTGTAAACGTTGGGGAAGTGTTTTCTATTAGATTTGAATACAAATAGAGTACAAAATCGCATCATTATGTGAATACAACATCCAATTGGTGAATCTTGAATTTAGAATGATTGTCGTCGAAAATTATCATCATAAATTGCATCTCTATAAGTTACAAATTACAATAATTTACAATTTCCTCTTCCCCATTCTACTAAAAATTGGGGAGAGGGTCTTGTGACTCTACTAGTCCCCACATTCGATTCCATTGCGCGCTCCTCTAAGACTGCAATTGTTTCTCCACCCTAGTAGTAGATGACATTGAATGTTTGACATCATCTACAAAGATTCTGTCCAATTCAATCTCTCATGCTCCTACTTACCCTCCATAGCTTCCCTCTCAAAAACAACAATCTCATCCGCTATGAACGCGAAGATCTCTTATTCTTGCGCAGTACAATCGTATGGATCAATCTCATCCAAATCAATAAGTTTCTATGATGTGTCCACATTTCTTGTGCGAAGTCGAAGATTGTATTGCAGAAAAATTAGGTCTTTGAGTCGTTATTTGTCAACTTGTTGCACTTCTTTGTGTGAATGACTGAAGCAAACTCTAGTTGTGCTCACATCCGGAAGCACTACAAACGTGGAATGATAAAAATGTGAAGTGTGGACGCTAAGGAGGAGAAAGTGTAAAAAGTGATGATGAAAATGAACGTAGGGTAGAAATGCATATGTAGATGTCGTAATGTACACATGTTGTTGATGTCGATGTGTGTGATGTTGTTGATGTTGAGTAATGTTGACTACTACTTCCCTTACGAGCAGGACTTGCGAAAGAGAAGACGATCAAGTAGTCAAATACGCATGCATATGTGTAAAAGCATGTAAAGAAGTGTAAAAACTCGAAAATGTGAAAAAGGAACATGTGCACCTGATTCGTGAGGAGGAAAGAGTGTAAAGAAGGATCCTGTAGATGATTTTGACGCGCTTAGTTTTTCAAAGCGATCTCACGCCAATGAAATGGAAGAAGTGTAGGAGAATAGTTTAGTGTCATCCTCCAACCTTTAATTGCTTCCCGCAATGTAGAACACCACTGCAGATGGTGTGTATAAACACAAATGTTAAGGACCCAAGTCTGATTTTGAGCCCCTGTAAAAGCCATTGTGTGTGGAGTTATGTAGACTATCTTTGAACTACCAATCGTTGTGTAATTGGCCCCTAGTTTTAGGCATCCAGGAAAGGCCACTGTGCTAAGGACCCAAGTATGATTATGAGCACATGCGAAACTGAAAACTATGCTTTACCGGTACCGTGTTGTTGTTGTGTATGACATTGTATGGGGTGATTGATTCACCCAAATGATGCCCCCTTGTTTGGGGTGCATGCGATGTCATTGAAGGAGTATGCGGCCCAAAAGAGGACCGACCGTTGTGCTGAAATTGTGCCCTACAAGGGGAAGGGAATGTGCTTGGTAGAAACCAAGGCACACGGCCCACAACACATCTTTCCACACTCCTACATGAGCTACCCCATTTTCCCTAGTATATCGATCTGAATCCATAATACTCATTAAAATCAAACTTCCTTCCCTTTTTGTTTCCCTCCAACACCTTGTGCATGAAGAGGATTACTGTCGCGCATGCCTTATAGAGCTTGAGATTTTAGAATTAGAAGATATGCCAAGGGCCAAATACGATTAAAGAAATCAAGAAGAATGACCCTATAGAATCAATTAAAGAAGAATAAGGTATAACTATGAAATTCAAGGATGTTGATCAAGTAGATGCGGTCAAGAAAATTGATTCTAAGTTTGATAAGGAGAGTATAATATCCGAAGACCCAAAGCATGATAAGATGGTAGAAAGTATTAATGGTGTAAAGGAGAAAGAAAAAGATAGAAAATCTAGTCAAAGGAGAGTCAAGCTCAATCAAGATGTAAAATGCTATTGACAAATCCAAGAAGGAAGAAATCGGGGTTGTCAAGCCTAAATCGATACAATTTGTAGAGGACTATTAGACCTAATTGTAAATGGAATTAACCATATGTATTTATTAGGTCTCCAATCATAAGGTGAAGGATTTGCAGATGAAATTATCACACCTAAAAATTCATCCAAGAAGAATGAGAGGTTCTCAAAGGGTATTAACAAAATAGATAAAGAAAAGATAAGAGTCCTTGGGTTCATTTGAGGACTACATTATATTTTAGTGTCCTAAGTAGCTTGGAGTGTATTCTCTAGGCTTCTAGAAGACATTCATCTAATGAAGGAAGCATGGGTGTTGAGTCCCTAGAAGTTGTTTGTATTTTTGCTGAGTTAGTCTTGTCAAGGTATATGCAGTATGTTTTTGATCAGTTTATCAAGTTTTATTTTATTATCCAAGCAATGAAAAGTTTGTGTATACAATCAAAAGGTCTATGAAGTTGTGTTGTCAAGTATGCATATGCGAGTCTTCAAAAGGAAGTGTTAGCATCATGAGAGTCGGTATGAGTATGTGTGTGTCTGTCATGATTTTACCATTCTCGATTGATGAAAAGAATCTTTGAACAATCTACTTTTTCCAAAAATCTTTGTCATGTGTCACGAGTCCAAGTATGATATGAAGAAAGGTTTGATGTTACTGTGTAAAGGTCCCTAAGGTTGATCCATCAAAAGAAGTCTGTGTTTCCATGATATGTGAAGTACTTACTATTGGGTCTCAAGAAGTTGGTGTTTATGGTCAAAGTGTCCGGGTTTCTTGAAGTTTGTGCATGAGGTCTCAAGTAGATATGAGGTACCAAGGAGTTAGTATATTATCAATATTGTTTACTCTTGTTCATAGCTTTTGAAGATTTGGGGTATTTCCACCAATATCTTCCACCAAAACCTACAAACAAGATAATCAAAAGTTTGTAGGTAATTAATAATTGTAAATTTGTAACTTGCTGACATATAAATAAACTCTTACCTAGTGGTTGGGTGGATCTCCCTCGGACAACTAATGCCAAAGAAAAGAGCCTTCCCCTAACATGCTTGTAATTTTGCAACTCTAAAATAATGAGGTCCCTCACCTCAACCTCTGGTGTCATCCTCTCAATGCATATTGAGAGGCCCTCTATAACCTCCTTGTAAACATCTGTGAAGCCTTGAAGAAGAAAAAGGGGTTGAGATAGTACTCCACCGCAGGAATGGGTTGGTGGAGTTGACTGGTCCACTTCGAATCAATTAGCTCCTAAAAGGGACCAAATTTGGCTTCGTTTAATAGTTTTTGATGGCCTCTTTGGTCCTATCCATAGCCTCATAAATATATCCTGTTGGGTTTTGCTCCCCATCAAAGGCTCCGACACCTACAAAAAATTAAACTTTAAAGTTACAAACTTACAATTTTCTTCTTTGTTGGCTTCACATATGTTAATAGGGAGGTTATGGAAGGCCTCTTAACGTGTATTGAGAGGATGACACCATAGGTTGAAGTGAGGGACCTCATTATTTTAGAGTTGCAGAATTACAAGCATGCTAGACGGAGACTCTTTTTTCGGCGTTTGTTGTCCAAAGGAGATGTCGTAGCCACCAACTAACAAAAATTAAAGTATTTACTTATATTTTACAAAGTTTACAAATTTACGATTATTATTTACTCGAACTTTTGATTATCTTGTTTATAGGTTCTTCGTGAGAAGATTGGGGTGGAAATACCCCAAATTTAAAAAAGCTGGACTCTCAATCTTTATTTCAACCTTGTAGCGCTTTCGGATGTCAACGCAACAAGAGTTTATTTGAGGCTATTCACACGAATAAGTGCAACAAGTTGACTCAACGACACCTCAATGACCTAGTTTTTGTGCGATCTGATCATTGGCTCCACATAAGAAAGGTGGAGGTCACATCGCAGTGCCTATTGATTTGGATGAGATTGATCCAAATAGTGACTGGATTGCACAAGAAGAAGAGATCCCCATGTTCACAGAGGATGAGATTGCTATTTTTGATAGGGAAGCTATGGAGGGTGAAGAAGTAGAAGAGATTGGATTGGACGACATATTTGTAGATGATGTCAAATATTCGGTTCCATCTACTACCATGGTAGAGCCGTAGTCATGACCTTCCGGGAGCGAGTACTGCATGATTGAATGTGGGGACTAGTAGAGTCACTAGAACCCCTCCCGAGGTTTTAGTAGAACAGGAAGAGGAAATTGTAAATTATTGTAATTTATAACTTGCATAGATATGCAATTTATGATGATAATTTTCAATGACAATCATTATAAATTATAAGACTTATTAGCTGGCTGTTGTATTCACATAATGATGTGATTTTGTACTCTATTTGTATTCAAATATAATAGAAAACACTTCCTCAACATTTCACCGACTCATTTTATACATTTTGTAGTTATATTTTGCATAAAATTTTTTTTTATAGAAACTTAGGTATTTTTATATTGCTGGTCAATTTTTTCGAGTTTGTCGTATATTTGTCGAGTACCGAGTATGTGAACTATGGTTAAAAGTTAAAACACAAGGATCTATTTTAAAGGTGTATGGATGGTTAGACCCTTGCCGATTACATGTTAGACACTAAATGCAAACAACCTCCCACATTGTTAACATTAAAGGAAAATTTGGTTTGTGTGATGTGTCGTTGAAGGCTAGACCCTCAAATTTTTAACTTTGCAAAAAGAAGTTGGTTTTTACTATAAATAATCTTAAAGTAATAGCAGTTGGTTTTTAAGGATCCTTGATCTAGGTGGGATTTGGCTTTGCTGATATTGTGCTCTATATGAATTCTCCTCCCCTTGGGTAGCTGGGATATATCCTTAGATTGACAAAAAAAAGAGGTTGGCTAACTTATTGTCTTTGATGGACCTTTAGGACAAAGTAAAAACACACTTGAATCGGTTAGAGAATGGTAAAATGCTCACGACAATTTTCAGTTGCAAATAAAAAAACCTTCCTTGAGCTTTACAAAATGATTCTCCATGTTGTTTTGTTTAAAATGCAATTAGATGGTTTGTGTCCTATTTGAAAAACTGAAAATGTAGCCATGGCAAGCTATTTTTGTGATTTGTTAACAAAATAAACAATGTAAAGTGTCTTATGGTATTTTTAAATTTTAGATCAAATATTTTCGCAAGAAGACATGTTGTCGAAGCTTTTCAAGTTGCAAGATCATCTTGGGATTAGATCAATGTCAAAATGCAATCTCCTCTTTGTTAGCCTCTTTTGGGGAAACCCCGAAAAGGGTATCTTTGGATGACAATGGGAAGATTCAACATTGTGAGGCCATACAAAATGCCATCAAGATCATTGGTGTCTATCACCTTTGGAAATGTAAATACATTCCAACCTACCATGGAGATCTCACCTACCTATATCTGCTTGAAGTTGTGATGTTTAATGTGGACTTATTATCATCGCAAGCTAGAATAGATGAATTTAGAAAAGAAGTTATCTCTTTGATTGTTAGAGCTGAAGTTGATATGCTAGTGCTTCTTGCCATGTTAGGAGTGTTTTCATTACCGTGGCTAGACTATCATCTTTTGTACTTGTCAAAATATGTCTCTTTCTTCATTTGAGCAACTAGATCACATTTCTCCTATTTTTTCAAGTTTTCAAAAGCTTTCACATTTCTTTTAGGACATTTCATGGTTTGCAAAACTTCTAGCAATATGTGCATTGGTGTTGTGATGGATCCAAGCTTTCCTTGCTCTTGCAGTTGGTATTTAAGTGCCTTCATGTCTTCACAACTCTATGTCGGTTTGTTCTCGGCTTCGAGAGATATCTAATGGCCCTGATCCAGTTTGTGGCATTTTGAGCTCTTTCCATGGAAGTTACAACCGATTTTGGGGTGGTTTCAAGCTTTGCACGGCTTGCACACTCTTTTGGGACATATTTAGGTCCTTGCACACATTCATAACCGGCCTAAGTCAATTTCAAGCCTTACAATGCTCTCTCTGATCGATTTCTGCCTGGGGAACTTAGGTTATCGCTTGGTTTGACATAGTTGCACTCGAGCCTCATCAATGATGACCACCTTTGGTTTTACATTGAGGGATTAATCCCACATTCGCCAAGGAGATGGTCTCGCAGTGGTTTAAATAAGAGAGCACTTTGTTATTATTTTGGAGCTAAGGATCCACTTACTCAACGCTTTTTCAAAGTGTGAAATCAACTAAGTGTTCACTCAAGTGAAAATTTTGGCTAAGTCAAGAGCGTTGAGCCCGAAATCGGGAAACCCGAGATTGCGCCACATGGTGCATTCTTGGAAAGGCGAATGACAGGAAGTTGAGCCGAGCACTGAGAGCAAAACATCGGATAAGGAAAAATAGAACCCAAATCCTGTAACCAACCAAAGATCGACACATGGTGCGGTACTAGAAGGTTGGGTCTCGAGAAAACAAAATTGAGCGGCCCAACAACTGAAAATACGAGTGTCTAAATGAGTGCCATGTGGTAGGAATTCGGACCCGGGGTTCATCGACGTGGCACCCATTCAGAGAGCCCATAACCAACCATGGCCTGCCACATGGCACATTTCAAGAGGCTCTGTAGCCAACCATGGCTCGCCATGTGGCACCTTTCCAAAGGCCCGTAGCCAACCATAACCTGCCACGTGGTACCCATCTAGAGAGCTCGTAGCCAACCATGGCCTACCACATGGCACCACTCACAGGCGGTCGGGTGTTGGGGATAGTAGAGATCGAGGCTTGGGAAAATAGAAAAGAGTTGAGACAACGCAAATGATCCTAGAGCCTGTAACCAATCAAAGCCTACCATGTGGCACCAAACGAGAAACCAACCAGAGCCTACCATGTGACCCAACGAGAAAAAGGGGACATGACTATAGTTGAAGATTTAAATTTTTGTTTATGAGTTTTTAATGGTGTGGGCAAACAACAAATCTCTAGTTTTTTAGCCATATCTTTTGATTCAGGGCACGAATCACGCAAGATTGGATTTGTTGTAAAGCTCTTGAAGAATACCATCAAATGGAACACATCTTGGGCCCTGAACCTTTGTGTTTTGCGAATAGATTGCATTTAAAGCTCCTGTGAGCTGTATTCTCATTTAATGCAAGTCAAAGAAGGATCCAAAGCTCAATGGAGGCCATTTCTTGGGCTCAACACCTTGATTAGTATGCAGAACTATTCTACATTAAGGCACCGCCCATTTCCAGAGGATTTGAGGTCTGACATTCCTTATGCAGAGGATTTTATTGTTGGGAGTAAGATTTGGGTGTTTATTGCCTGCAACCACATTTTGGGCGGGTTTTGGGCATCCAAGTTCAACTCTCTGATTTATAAAATGCAAAGTGTTTTCATTGTAAAGGATTCTCTATTCTGTATGCGGTGAAACTCTGCCCTTTTGGGTTCCCACCTTTCCTAAGTATCCCTGGCCTATGTTGAGCTTCTGCAATTCGTCTAATGCCTCTACCCCTTATTCTGTAACAAATTGTGCATACTTTAGCACTAGTATGATCATGATTGTGGCTTATATATGCCTTTCATTGTTGTGTTACTGTCTCCTTGCCTTCTGTTCATTATGAGTTATATTGTGTGTGGATTATAGTTGTAGGGTTCTATTGCATTGTGTCTTTCATGACAGGGAGAGACTGATCCCTTCTATTCTGGTGCATCCCCATTTTTGTTTGAGTTATTTCTCTCCCGTGCAATGCTAGTTTAGGTTTTAGTCATTAGTTTAGTTAGGATAAGAGCCAACTTTCTTTGGAGGGATGTCCCAAAGGAGCCAAGGGTCCAACAGCTTTGGAGGCAGTCCCAAAGCTGCTGGACAGTTTTGCTGGACAACAGTACTCATTCATGTACATTCATTGGTTAATGATGTAAATACAAAACATGTGCATGAAACTGAAGCAAGAAATAATTACAAAACTCTTTTTCAAAAGCAAGTATGCTACGACATGCTACATCTTTGTTTGAGATGCAGCCTAACAAAATTACCTGATGAATCAATCCTGTTGGTATCTTCCATATCTGAGAGTCTTCTATGCCACCATGTTTCTCTTGCACAGCTAACACCTAAACTTGCATAAAATTTAAATTCAATTGTATTTGGAGTTATCCAAAAGTCAGCCCTTGTCAACAATGGCAAGATCATTAATGATTGCAGAAGAAAAGAAAATTTAATAGATTCATCTAATGGTAGATGCCATTCGACTGCTTGTCAGATATGAAATCAAGCATAAATAAGTGAATTATAGTATGCAAACAAACGAAATCCTTTGAGTAGTGCAAAGAATCTAGATACCAAAGTAAATAGCACTTCTATCACATGCACACCTCTCTGTTATCATTTATGACAAAAGCACCGATTCCAACTTGATGGGAAGCATTGGGAGGTAGCATACAATCCCCATCGGGGATCCAATAGGTCAGCATTGTGTATGTAGGCTCTGCATGATGATATCTGAAACCTTCCTGCAAGGCAAGAGTTGATAATCATTACTTGGAAACTTAGCTAGGAAAAATGACATTAATTTCAATCTGCAGGAGCACAAACTTGATTTATAGTGAACCCACAACACAGGCAAGTGATAGCTGAGCCTTCTTCCAGCTGAGGGAGAATGAGAATGATTTGGTAGTATCTGACTGAAAAACAAAAATATAATCTTATTGTGTGAAACCTTAAAGATATACTACCTGAGGGTTTTTGTCAAGAGTGACTCTATGCATATTCAAGGTGTGTGAATATTGAATGTAAATGTTGAAGACATAAATCTGCCATCAACATCTGCTATGAGCTGCTAGGCCAAATAATACTCCCAAATCCAAATCCGCAATCAAGAACAACCCTACAAAGAATCAACTAGTCTGCAACTTGTGTACAACCACAACTCCAAGGAACTACAATGGGCAAAGATTAGAACTGGAATATAAACACGGATTTTCATTGTTATCATATGCAAAATGAAAATTTTCACTACTTACAATAAATGTTAAGAGACAGTGACAGGGGAATGGAAAACAACATGCAAAAGTGTAGAATGTATAGAGGTGGGTTCATAGTTGAATAATTAAACTTATTTGACTACTGTCTTTAACTATCAAAACTTTAATGTAATGACAAGATATGGTAATCAATAGGTCACTACCAAGTTGAAATCTGATTGCAAATAATCCAAGTGGGACCAATCACAAAAATGGAACATAACAATGCAATGCTAGAAGTGTTTCCTACATTTAGCTCCCCCTTTTATGGTCGAGAGCCTCACTGAACATGTATACACCGATCAATCAATTCTGCAGTGCTATGTACAACCAAACGTGTCATCCAATTACAGCTGCTCAAGTATCTAGAATGGCATCTTAATCTGCAATTCCATTTGTGGCCTCAAAGGAACATATGTTGCAACTTAGGATGCTTGTCACTATGAGTTATTAAAGGCCGTGGCATTGGATGTAAATTTATACATATAATAACAATCTGATCCATCACTTTTATAGGCTTAGACATATGAAAAGTATCATCCCCATGTAAACTTGTGTAGGAGGGGAATTGTGGAATTAGCAGAGACAGACCATGGGCCATATGTAATACAAGTGGCTTGGTTAATTGGGAACTGATGGCATTCCCAAAGTTACGCCTAACCAACACACAATCCTTGAAATGAGGTTTTATCAAGGAAGAACTCAATTGAACATGGATGGTTGAGTGGATAAGGGAAAAAGTTTTGGAACGGAGGACAATTTCTACAAAGCCCATATAAGAGGTGTTAAATGACCCTAGTATCATAGAAGTCAAATGTGGTGATGCCACCAAAGAAACTCGCTATAATACTACAAATGGCACTTCGTTTCATAAAAAACCTTCCATAGAATACGTCGCTTTGATTATTTATTTATTGCGCCGTGTTTCTCTTTTTGGGCCAACTTCTACACAGTTTCTTCATATTTAGATATTATTTCTATCATCATTATCTTAAAGAGGGTCAATATTATGACCTACTTCCACCTTTTTCTAAACTGCTTTTCCTTTGCCAACATTTTCAATATCTCGACCTTGAAGATGGAACTATACATGGTATCTCCCCAATGTTTTTAATACCATGCTTGTAGAATGTTTGGGTAGAAGTCCCCAAAACACACCCTCTCACATTAGGTGCATGTATTCTCAATGAATTGAAAGTATCCGATAAACATGTACTCTATAAACTAAAACTAGAACAGGATTGTGAGTTGGGGAGATTGCATATGGATTTGTAGCTTTTGGGTCAATTCACATTATATCTAGACCATTGTGCATGTATGGAATTCTAAAATATAGTTGGTGATACCACCACCTTTGCATCATCACCTATTCCTCTTCTTGTCTAGCTTCTGTTGCACCATCATCTCCAACCTCAACCTCTAAATATTCAGCCTCCTAGGAGAAACCGAGAAAGACTTGGCATGCTCAGCAATGGCGCATCTCCTTTTCTCTTTTAACAATGCGATTACTGGAAGTTACCCTACGATGCTAGGATGGCAAATCAAAACACTGAGGTAGTTCTGGGTGTTCTCGTTCGCTCCCACCTCCGGTGTCTTCATCATAGAACCACCATAGAAGGTGTGTATATAGTTATTCAATTTATGGTTATAGATGTGTTTTTCCTTCTGAAATGATTTCTCTTATGATTTAATCCAAAAATCATTAGAAAAAAGGAAAGAGTTTAGAAACCTTGAATGGAGTAATTAAATTTCTTTCTCAACAACTTGCATACAATTCTTCTAATGTGATCAGTAATTGGATATTCTATGACTATGCACCATTTGCAAAACAAATATTTCCTTAAATATAAAACAAGAAGAATGTGCTATAATAACATCCATAGCTTGCAAATTTCTGTATGCATGGAAACATATCAAAAACATATTAAACATAATGAAAAAACATTCGTATACAAGAAAATAAACAATTATGTAACATGGTGAAACCCTTTGGGCTAGCAAATTCATTGGGGAAAAATATTGAACTACATTTATTCCTTCTAGAACATATTATGACAAAGTTGCAAAGATATTTTTTCACTTCAGAACAATTACATCATGATTCCTATAGGACAGGAATTGCTACAATAGATTCCTTAGCTTCCTGACTACTACTCACCCTTCAAATGACCTTTGGATAGATTCTTACATTTTTTCCCCTTAAGTTTCTTGGAAGGTGAACTGTTTTTGTAAGTTACGAAAAACTGATTGTCTTCCTCGATTATAAAATCTTCTCATCTTCCATGAGCTGTGTCAACTGCAAACTCCTCATTCGACTTCAAGGTGCCAGTAGACATAACCTTGGTGGCTTCAAGGACTCGATATAAATACCCCACTCAGCTTCAAGTTCTCAATAGAAATGCCTCAATCTTCTTTAAGTTCTCTCTAGAAAGACGGGGATTGGCTTCAAGGTCTCGATAGAAATATATTGATCGGTTTCAAGGTCTCAATAGAAATGCCTTGATCGAAACCAAATAAGGATTGTGACATTCATTCAAATGATGGTTGAGCTTAATCAAATAGAAATGGTGGCTTCAAGGTCTCAATAGAAACACCTTGATTGAAACCAAATAAGGATTGTGACATTGATTCAAATGATGGTTGAGCTTGATCAAATAATGGTGGATTCAACAGCGAGTTCCTTGTTTAGTTGAGCTTGGTCAAAACATAAATGACATTTGAGCTTTGTCGGATGGAAATGATAGTAGAACTCAATCAATTTCAAATGATGGTTGATCTTGGTTGAATGAAAATGATGGTTGAGCTCACTTGAATAGATATGGTGGCTATGAATTCTACTCCCTTGTTCAGTTGACCTTGGTCAGACGGAAATAACATATGAGCTTGGCCAAATAGAAATGATTGCTAAGCTCATTCAAGTGGAAAGAACAATAAAGGTTGGTCAACTGGAAATGATGCTTGAGCTTGGTTGAATGGGAATAATGGTTAAGCTTGGGTGAATGGAAATGACAGTTGAGCCTGATCAAATGGAAATGACAGTCATGACGTGTACTCCCTTGGTCAGTTGGGTTCAGTCGAATTGAAATGGAAACTGAGCTTGATCAAATGGAAATGGCAGCAATGATGTCTACTCACTTTATTTCTGTCAAGATTATTTGCTTTAGTCACTTTTGCCAGCTTTGTCAGCACTGGTTTCTATTGGGTTTTCTGATCCCGCTGGGTTGTTTCTATTATTTTTTTCCTTTTTTAATATTTTTCTCATGATCCATTTGGTATCATAATTCCCTGATGGGGAGGTTTTTGTCCCTCAAAAACCGGGTAGGAATTTTCCTCTCATCTATTCTAATGAAAAATTTTGGCCTTGCTTGGAAACTATCCCCTCAAACAGATCTTCAAATTCTCTTGTTCACCTTGTCAAATTGGTTGCACTTTCCTTCATAGTATTGTTCTTGAGATTCAATGTTTAGGTATTCTACTGAAGGGAGAATATTTCCGGTTCCATCCTCCTCGTCTAACATAGATTATTCAGACAACATCAAGTTTTCTACATTGGTGAATAAATAACATGCATATATAGAGACTTTCAATTTGGAGGCATCTGATCTAATTTGTCGTGAGATACAGAAAGGTCCATACCAAATTGGTTTCAGCTATTTGCCTTGCCTGTGGTGTCTACCTGGAAGATTGTGAGCTTCTCTATGTTGATAATATTTAGCCTATACTTTCATGAGGCTTGAAGAGTTGCTCCCACACCTAGGAAATTTGTTTGATCTTCTCTTCAAAAGCATTATCAGATCTTTCACAGTGATTGATGATGGCTCAGACGACTCCTCCACTTCATGCAAAAACAAAGGTATTTGACAAGATTTCCTTTCAGTCTCCATCAGCACTTACATTTTTGGGCTCTTGTTCACTCTTCATTGCTATTAGCCTATTTGTATCGATTTCATCACATCTTCTGTTAGTGGCACACTTCTTCATTTTGTCTTGGGTACTTTTGTTCCTTTATTTTGCTTCTAGGATTCTCTCTGCCTAGAACTTTCTATTATTGACTGCTGTACCCTCAAGTCCCAATGACCTACTTTTGGTCATTAGTGGACATTAATATTATTTCATTTTCATTTTCATTTCTTCAAACAGCTTTACTAATTTCTAAGCTCATTGCACCATTCAATGAACTTTTCCACTTACACGCATCTAATGGGGTCAGTGGTAACAATCCTAGACATGTCTCAAATGGAGATAAACCTGTTTCAAGTTGTGAATTTCTCAGTTGTAGCACTGCTGAAAGTATGGAAAACTTATATCCCAAAATTTGAGATTCTTTTTGTTATATCCCTGCAACTAATGTATGAGAGCTTGATATACCCCTTCCATTCGTTCATCTAACTTTGGGTGGAAAGTTTTGATCTTTGCAACTTGGTCTCCATCCTATTCCACACATCTTTACAAAAGCTGCATAGAATCGAGAATCAATATCTAATACTGGAATTTGGCAAACCAAAATGTACCCACATATGGAAGAAAATTTATATGTGCCTTCTTGTCCCGATAGAATTTTTCTATAGGGAATGAACACGCATATCTAATTGAAATGGTCTGCAACTACAAACAAATAGTCATTAACTTCATTCTTTTATAAATTTTCCCAGACAATCCATGTATATACCCTCCCACAGACAGTTGGGTACTGGTAGCAGTTTGTAGTTTGTACAGTCCTAACTTCTAATCTTTGTAAGCTAAAATAATCTTTTCCATTTCCAAAGTATCTAACTACTTTTGCAGGGTAAGCTTCTCTTATGAAACAAATCCCATGTTTCCTTGTGGCATGCCCAACTTGTTTATTTATACAACCTTTATTTTAGGGAATATTACATTTACTTAGAGTTCGTCGTATGTTCTTCCTACAATGCTGAATAAATCTTAAACTTTCCATCTTTTGCATACTGTTAATTGTATTCCTCATGGCTGAAGGGCTCTAACTATATCATGGTACTTGGTGCAACTATCTTGCCAATGGTGGCTGAGACATGTTTGTAATCTTAGTTATTACGCCGAGAAGCGGTCCTACAATGGTAGCCACTTGTGTAATGGCGTGAGTTCACTTTTATTTTCGACATAAATTTTTATGTCCATTTGATTGTCAAATGGCGATTGATCCTCAAATCTGACATCCATTTCACCATCACTTAAATGTTTTTTCTTTCTTTTTTGAAGAAGTCAAACAAAATATAGTAATATCTTGGCCATATGGTAATGTTTGGGCCCTTTTTTCTGAATTGATTTTTTCAAGATCGACACAATGGTGCAGCTAAATTGATGCCATTTGCCACAAATCAGTGGAAAATTGGCAGAGAATGTAATGAAGTTACTAATCAATGTGGTATGTGAAAAATCTAAGATAAGAACCTTGAAATTGATATCTATCGGTGAATTTCATAAGAAAAATTAAACATTCATTTCGACGTCCATTTAACCGTCATTTATAAGTTTTTTCTTTTTGCATGGAGAAGTCCACCAATAAATCGTACTGTCTTGGCCATATGGTGGAGCTCGGGGCCCATTATTTTATTCCCAAAATGATTTTTTCGAACTCGACACAAGGGTGTTGTTAGTTGGATGCCATTTTAGAAGGTAGTGGAGTTATTAAAATGTGGTATTTGAGAAATCCTAGATAAAAACCTTGGAATTGATATCCCGCGATGTATTTCAAATAGATGTATTTAAGATATTTGTACTAGTTATCTCCTTGTATTTAATCAACAAGTGATAAGACTATTGAAAATCTCGAATGGTTGGCAATACATATGGATCACAATTTCTTTTCAACGTTTCCATTTCTTCATGGTTGTACTTTTGCACACAACCCCTTTTCATAATTGGGCAAAATCATTACTGCCCCTCACAATAATTTGATCTAATAATATATGGGTCTTCCTACATCAACACTTCTTCCATTGCATGATCTAATTCATCCATCTCTATATCAAATGGAATTTGCAGATTGGGCAGTTCTAACAACAAAGCATTGCAGATCTTCCTCTTCAAGTGCTCAAAAGCTTGCCGCTGAAGTTAATCCTAGACAACCTTTACTGCTTGATGTTAAGCAAAGGAGAGGTATGGTAGTTTTTGGAGAAAATAGGCTATGAATTTATGCAAACACTGAGAAGAGCCAAACATTCCAAGGGATTTCAAACTAATAAAATACTAGGGAATGTCTATTTAAAGAGACCATTCTCTATGAGCCATATGGGTTGACCTGTATGGTCTTTGAAAACAACATTTATTGGATGATCTTCCATATATTCATTGAGTTATATTAGTAATTGATGAAGCTGTGAAATCGATTACACTTTCTTGTGTAGTTTATTGACAAACACCTAGAACACATGATCATAAGCAGATTCTTAGCAACCATGTTCGAGGAGGAAATATTATTTAGAATATGGATGAGAGAGCCAAAAATGAAGCCAATTCCTTACGCAAGAAAATGCAACTTATTGGTTCCCTTAAGTGCAAACTCGTTCCATGTTTTGAGCAGAGTGTAGAATGCTAGTCTCTCAATAAATATTCACATGTTTCATTAATTGTCTCAGTATGAGATGCAGTTGTTTTACTTGGAACTTTTGAGGGAGACACGATAGGTTTCAATCCTTGTACTACTGGTTTGGGAAACAACAATTTTGTGTGGCCATTTCAAAGATCGATCTCCCATCATGCAAAATTCTTGGGATACAAAATCTAGTTTGTTTTTAAGTGGGCTGCCTGTAGCTCTGTCACATGTACTCTAAGAATCTTAATTATGAAGATGAGGTGTTGAATCTCATACTAGGTTTTTAGATATTCTTAGTGGAGATGTGTTTGGATATCTCTTTGGATTTCCCAAACTAGCTTTTACATCCTTGTTTTGTGTTGTACTAGAAACTCCATGTGGTGGTGAAGTGATACAAATCGGATCATGAAGTGTTAGCTTGGAAGGCTAAGTAATGCACTATTCTCAAGAAGACAAGTATCTAACTAGAAGACTGTATCTTTCATATGTTTACCATGAAGTACAATCAAGAAGGCAAACCCGAGATCTTCAATGGTCATAGATGAGGTGATTCGGACACCCCAACTTGGAGAATCTGTAGGTATCTGGTCTCAAAAGAAGAAGTTCTGCGAAGGGTGTAGAACCTGTAATGTCCCTTTTCCGCCAAAAATGAAGACAATTGGAATTTCCGGGCAGACCTTCTCCATGGTTAGAAAGAAGAATAAAGAAAGAAAATAATAAAAGAAGAAAGCAGCAACTTAGCAATCATATTTTAATAATTATTAAATAATAAGGGGTCGACCAAGCAAAAGACAAACAACAATTAATGTAAAGACAAATCATAATGAAGGGGTCGATTAATGAAGAGTCATGTCTTTTGACCTTTGGCGCCAAGCATGGGATATTATAAATAAGGGTTTTGGGGGATCATTTTAGCATGTCATTATGAATATGGAAATCTGAAAATTGTGAGAGTGTTTCTCATCAATTCCTATTGGGACGCAAAACCCTTTAGAGGTCTTATTCTTGGGACGAAAACCCCATTGAATCTGACTTTAAACATTGTAATCATTACATATTATTTGAATTCCAAATATTATATATATTCAGATTTATTCTGTGAATTCCAGTGGTACGACTTGCATTAGAATTGGAATAATTAATTGTATGTGGCAAATAATATCATAAATCTGCTCCTAAATAGGTCGCTTTGACATTAGAAGGCTTATTTTACAGTTTGCACACAAACTGGAGACATTTTCATGCAAATCAAACCCATTTCCCAAGACTGTGTTTTTCCAGAAATTCCAGTCTATAACAGCAGTACGATTTGGGCTAAAATCACTTCGATTTGGTCTGAAATCAATTGCATAGTATTTGATATTTATTAATAATTGTTTAATAATCATTGTTGGAGAATTTGGGCACATTTTCTCATAAAATAACTCTGCTGCAATTTTATACCAGAACTCTGATTTTTTTGTCTCAAGTCTCAAAGGGATATTACAGAACCGTTGGTAAAAGTAAGCAGCGGTTGCACTAATGCCACTGGTTCAACAATTGTTGTGGTGGTTTTGCTCGCTTGGACTGGTGGTTTCGCCCAAGTCGGAGAAAAGGTAGAGGA
This sequence comes from Taxus wallichiana var. yunnanensis, assembly GCA_018340775.1. NCBI lineage: Eukaryota > Viridiplantae > Streptophyta > Pinopsida > Cupressales > Taxaceae > Taxus > Taxus wallichiana. The sequence goes on from CM031234.1 coordinate 445,309,922, forward strand.
TCGGTTGCAAACATTTCCCTTACCCAAATTGTGTCTCTTTTCGCAGTTGCATGACCGCCATGGTGGTTTTGCCCTTCTTAGACTGATAGTTTTCCTTGATCTGAAGAAAGAGGTAGAGGAATGGTTGCAAACGTTTCCCTTACCCACTTCTCCACTTCTTATCCAAGATTTTCCTTTGTTTTTTTAGTATAAACATGCCCATGGTGGTGGTTGTAAACATCAAATGCATGAGTTGTATTCAAATCTGCTCCTAGCAGTTCATTCTTGATTGTATATGTTGGAGTGTGAGAGAGAAAGTGTGTTGCAGTAGTTGTGAGAGTAGTAGGTAGCGGATTGAGCTTGTTGAATTGTATAGAATGCTCATAGAGGCTTCTTGTAGGTGGTAAACTTTTTCATTGCATCAAGAGATAGTGTTAAGAGGAGAACCGTCACTCTTTTAGAGTTTTCCCACATTGGGTTTCTCTAGGGTAATCTTGGTCTCTTGTTCATCTTGTATCTCCTATTTTTGTAGTTTCATGTCGTTTTCAGTTTCTTTTATGACAGGAACACTTCTAAGCACATTCATGATTGTTTTTGGCTAGTTAATGAAGTAAAATAGAAAGCTAGTGATCAAGCATGCGAGGGTAGTGTATAAGGATTCGTGTTGATGAGTTAGTAGCGGAATATCTACACTTATTACAGATCATGAAGCATATTTTTGACTTTAAAAACATTTTTCTTGGCCTAAATGGTACTAGTGCCCTTGGTGAATGAAAATTCCTCCAAGCTCGGTCAGTGCGTGTGTGTCTACAATATGTAGTAGACACTAAGTCTTCCCCTTGTTGGTGCGGAGGAATATCTCATTCCCCCATGTTTTGAGGAGGGTTTCAGCCCTTTATGTGGATTTTGCATAAAAATGAATTTCAAATTCATGCATTTTGGAAAGTATGTTTGGAAAATGCTACTTCTAATTTGTTGTAACTACCACAGATATGAGATGGGGCACTTTCCTTCTCAGTGTTGTTTCTCTTGTGAATCTAGCATGCGTAATCTTCTTCTTTGGGGTTCTAATTTACTTGCATGATTTGATGATTGTCATCCTTCATATTTATGTTAAAACTAGATCATCCTTTCATAGAGTCGCAATGTATTAATGGTCAATGCAAGAGCTGGTTAGCTTATATCAGTTCATTGAGGCCGAGATGATTCTCCAAAGATTGTAGCTTGATAGTGGTAATCACTTCCATGCCTAGATTCAATGCTTATAGAAAGCAAGCTAGCTTGTTTATTGTAGGACCTTTGGCGGCGAGCAAGGTTATTTTTTCCGGACTGTTTTAATTGTGCCTTCATATTTTCAGTAAGGTTTTCTAATTTTCATGAGTTTTCTAAGAGAAGATGTTGATTTTTGTATTCTATTTTAATTTTTGACAAGACCAACGACAAAGGAATAACATTAAACATTAAAGAAAGAACCACACCTCCATAATAATATTAGTTGCTCATCCAATATATGCTTGTTAGATAATCCCGCCTTCCCTAGGTTGCACTTACTAGCTGCTTCAAAATTTAGTTTGAAGAATTGGATGGTGGTGGCTTCTATTTAGGTTTTGGCTAAATAGTGGAAAAGGGGAGTCTATAGTGCAAATGGATAGCACTTATAGGAGTGTTGTGCTTAGTCTAGCATGTTTGTCAATATATGTAAGTTCCCTTGGGTGTGGTCTAGGCATGGGGTTCTAATATTGGAGTAAATAAATTTGAGTGTCGGCATTGGTGATCTGATTTGCAAAAACTCTTCCATTTCTCTCTAACCATATGTCAAACACACAAACAAGGGTGCTAGTTGGTGTGTGAGTTGGATGTAGTTTGACTTGGATTTGGTTGCGATCCATTCAAGGAGTAGCCACACTATGTGTTGTAGAGGTGTTTTTGAAGGTGAGGCCGGTGTTGGGTGGCGTCCAAACTGGTCATAGCAAATGGCTAAAAAAGGAACACACAATAGATAATTTTTCTTTGGATTGTCAATTAGGACACCTTGAGGGTCCCACTTATCCCGTCTTGCTTTGGTTGTCAGATCATGTATGTCATTAGGATCTTGTTGTGTATGAGCAACTTCATGTCTTCCCAAATCCTTCACTAGATTGTTTTCTCATTGCCACTTGTTTTTCCTAGTTGCTGTGATCTATGTGCAAATTGGTAGCACATCCACCATTAGAATGTGGGGCCCACCTTATTGTATCCCTAGCACCATTGATGAAGATTCTTTTATTTTGAAGCTCATTGGTGATGTGTCTAATTGCTTCGTTGTTACCATTTTCAAATTGTTTGAAAATGTTTTCACTCCCTTTTGTATCAATGCATGTTGGATGTCCTAGCATTTGTAATGCTTGACCTTTATCAATCTTGATCCCATGTCCTATTAGAGGCTAGTGTGGGATCACCGAGTTGGTCATAACCATCCCATCTATCATCTAAAAATCTATTGAACCACCTTTGCCAAAATATTGTTTGCTTAAACAAATGTTATCCCATTTTGATATGTTTCCATAGGGACAGTCCCTTTTCCATGCTCTTGTATATATGTTCCCTTCCTCGGTCTTAATAATGTAATTTGTTGTATTATTCAGCTCCAATTTCGTTTTTTGTTCCTTGTCGAGTCTCCATGCTAGTTTTATAGTGCCAATGCCTAATTGAACAAGCAAGGGTCCTTAACATTGAGACGTTTTGTTGACTTTGGTCAGGTTATTTATGCCATGATGTTAATGGGTACTTGAATTTGACTGAAAACCCTCTCCAGAGAATTTCCATAGGACATTGATCAGCTCCTCGACATCATCCTTGGTATTGGTAGCAGTGATAGTAGATATGTTGGGATTGCTTGTAGTTGCACTTTGATGAGTTATTTTCTACTTGCTAATGTCAACTGCTTAGCTATCAATATTTGTAAATTTAACATTGCTTTGGGTGATCAAATCACTCTCTGCTACGTTGTGTTTACTAGGGATCAATGAAAATCCAAAATATTTGTTGGCCACTCGTGCTTCTTTGAATCTCTAATATTTGTGTGATCATTCTCACTCCCTTGAAAGAAAACCAGGAATTTTGCTCCATCAATGCATTAGCAAGAAGCTTGATGAAGATTGTAAGGATTTCCTTCAGATTCCTCACTTCTAATTGAGTTGCAATAGAGAATAAGATTTATCATGAGTGGCATACCTTGTCCTTGAGAGATCAATGCCAAGCTATGAATTTGGTTGGCTGCTTTCCTATTTTCCAATGGGCAGTTTAGACCATTTTCCAAAATGATGAATAGGTAAAGGAAAAACCATAATAAAAAAATATATATATGTTTTTTAAAACAAAAAAAAGCCACAATGAAGTTTCAAAAAAAAAGATGCAAACCTGAAACTAAAAGCTACTCTAGCACACTCAAACACCCATGCACTCATTCAAATTTAATTTTTATGAGTTCATTCAATATTTCACTTTCCTCCCTCTCACATGCCATGCAATCATTCTAATTTTCTGTTTTTTCTTCAAATGAGCTGATTGTTAGTGTGCAAAGGTTTTGGAACACTTCTCACTTTCTTTCTTTCATCTCATTAACCCGTTTTCCCTCTTCTTCATTCAATCATCCTCATTCTTTCTATTTAAATTTTAAATTCTAAATTTAAGACTTAAAAAAGAAAAATGTTCAAAACCCTCCAAAAAGCGCAATAGGTTTTCAATGCAAAGGTTAAATGATATTGTATTTGTGCATTCGCAACCCGCACGTTTGCCACAAGCAGAATGTAGGGGTTGAGGAAGATTGATCCTCCATTGAGTTGTAGTATGATCCACACTCAGAGCAGATCACCGAGGATGAAAACCCCATGTTTACAAAGGACCATGCATGTGTCACCCGGAATGATCACGAGGCGGGGATTTTAGTGTTGGGGGGAGGAGGGATCCCACACATCTAGCGATAGAAATGTTGTAGAGAGGATGATCTTGTTGATACCTAAAGGATAGAATGGTTATAGTTTCTTCCTTGACGTACACAAAATGTCGCAAGGTTTGACGTTGTGCACCTCATGTTGGGATGAGCGATGTGGGCTCTTTTAATCTTTTTCTTCTTCTTCATTCAATCATCCTTATTTTTGTATTTAAATGTTAAAGAATCTAAATTTAAAATCGAAAATTAAAAAAACTTAAAAACTCTCCAAAAAGTGTGATAGGTTGTCGTCAATGCAAAGGTTAAATGACCCTATATTTATGCATTACAACCTCCGCCTCCACCAGAAGTAGATCGTAGGGGTTGAGGAAGATTTATCCCCCATTAAGTAGTATGACCCACAATTAGAGAAGATCATCGAGGATGACAATCCCGTGTTTACACTTTTACAGAGGACCATGCATGGGTAGATCGGATTGATCACGAGGCGAGAGGTTGTAGTATTGGGGAGTAGGAGTGAGCTTGTACATATAGAGATTAATATGTTGTAGAGTATGATCTTGTTCATACCTCTAGGGCACGAAGAATGACTACTTTTACTTGATGTACACAAAACGTCACGTGGTCTAACCCAAAGTGTGTCTTGTGTTGGTGCAAGTGATGCATCTTCTTCTCAACCGTATTATTTTTTCTATTTTTTTGTTCGTTGATGCCATTCCCGTGGGTTTCTAAATCCATATTTGGTGTACAATAAACATTTTATTCATTGGTAAAATGAGGGTAAAGACAACTAAAGGGGAAGAATAAGAAAAGAAATGAGAGAGAAGAAGATCGAACACCAATAACTAGATATTACAAAAAGCCCATTAACAGGGCAGTTCGGATCTTAATTACTTCATTGATCTTAGCTTCATCCGTCATGAAGAATTACCGAGCTCCTTCCCTTTCATAACCTCTGTCCATCCCTAATTAACATAAACTTCAAAAAGTCCTCTCTGAGTCGGGCCATGGGGGCAAACATCTAGAGGGACTAGTGGCTGAGGCAACAATCTGAGAAAGAGAAGAAGCAGGTTTGGCCCCGGTAGATGATGGCATTCCTTTGTGCCACCTCACCACGTAGAATAAGCTTTGGCTCTTCTTTTCTGTTCTCTTCTTATTTTGGCAATTAGTGACAAGGTGGCCATGGGAGAAGCAAGCCCAACACCTAAACGTTGCTTGTTCATAGTCCAACTTTTGATTCTAGACTCGATTTTCAATCTTAAGCCAAACTTGTCAAGTAGACCTCATGCGAAGTCTACTTCCACAATAAATTTAGTCAAAGGTAGTGAAATACCACCGAGAAGTTTCATCAAAGAAAAATTGAAAAAACCAAGAGCATTCCCAATAGAAGAGAAGGTAAAAGGAGACTAAAAATGAAGAGGGAGGTTAGGGAGTCTAGCCCAAACAAGGGGAGAAGAAACAATATCCTTAGAGGTATAAAAAGAGGAATATCTAGGCTTCATACATAACCCAACACCCCCGAAAACCAAGGCCGGGATTTGAGGATAAGGTTTTTGTCCTTTACAACATCAAACTCCGCAGCAAAGAAGCCTTGTGCATAGGGAAAATGTAGATTTTGTGAGAAGCAAGGGTTTCAAGAGGAGGAAACCCACTTGTGAGGGTTTGCCAACACATCTAGGCGGAATCAAGAGATACACCTCACGGATGGTCGAGGAACCAAGGGGGATGCTGGTATAAAATTGGGTCTCCCCCTCCAAAGGCATGATTGAAAGGGGTTCTATTAAAGCTTCGATCGGTTAATAACTCATGATAGAGTTTGTTGAACCGGAAGGCAAATCAATGATACTTATTAAAATTTCTCTTGATCAATAGCCTCTTTTCATAGTTCGATGACGAGGGTTGAATTAAAATATCAACAAAGAAGTGGCCATTATGCGATGACCTAGAAGCTTCATCTTGGTGCTCTAGGGTCCCTCTCAAGGACATAATAGGACCCTTGGAGATTAGAAAGAGGATCCGACCACGAGTAGAACAAATCCGTTGAAGATGAGGGTTGAGACATTACACACTTTGCTTGGGTGAGGAAGGAGGATAAAAGAAGGCATAGAGCACCATGAAACTAGTCAGCGGTTGGCTTGGCGGATTCATAGGCCATTGGAGGAGCTCACATTGCCCTAAGCGAGTTCAATTTGTTTGGTTCTGAAGTTCATCAACATGTACAAAAAACAATATTATGAATATAAAAGAAACTTTTATTTAGTATCGACTCCCAAATTTCAAGCTTAATTGTTCAACTTCAAAGTTCAAACATTTAATATCACGTTATTTACTTCTTTGTGTATACATATGTATGTTAAGATGTAATTGATTAGAATTGAGTGCAGTTTAAGTTGATTTTACATGGAGTGCATTTTAATATTTTTTTCCCTGTAATTCTTTATTTTTAATGATTATTAAAATTTGGCGAGCCTTGGCAGAGTTTTGTTGCCGAGTTTAAGTCTGAATTGAAAATCTGCTTGCCAAGTTTTCCTCGAGTCCGAGTCTCATTACTATGATCATAACTGTTGGATTCTATTTGTTTATATTTTTAAAAAGGATTATGTATATAGTGTTATATAGAGAGATGGACTTGAAAGCTTATACAATATTGGTGTCTTCCTATTTGGGAATCAGATCCATATTAGTTGTGTCAAATCACCTCAAGATCAATATGTTCATCTTGGATTCTTTCAATGCCATATGTGGTCTTCTTTGATAATTGGCTAGAATTTCCGATAAAATTGGAATGAACCATTAGATTCAGAGGGTTGTTCTTTACCGATGAATCACTTCTCCACTTGGATCCTCTTCTGTCACTAGAGCAATCAGCTGATTTTCATTGTGTGGCAATTACCTTGTTAATTTGAGAAATCTCCTACTCATGCAGTGCATTCTTCTTGGTGTTTTTTATTGATAAGAGGCTTTTCTAGTAGTCTTCAGTCAATGAGAGAATTTTTCCTTGGCCTTCTGTTGCTTCTCCAGCTTGTTTCTTAAGCCACTTATTGTTGTTGATATGTTGCATTTTGAGAACTGACTTGTGGAAGAATTTGATGTTTTCCCCACCTTCTCTTATCAAGATGGCTCTAGATTTCTGTTGTTAATAAGTCTCCTCTTGTCATTGTAAATATGAGAGCTGTCCTACTGGTCTTTGCTCTTCAAAGGCCATCTCTTGCATGAATGCGACATCTCTAACTTGTGCCTTGTGTTGGTTCATTTGATCCAAAGCATTTTTATATTTGTTATTATGTTTTATTAGTTGTTAGTATGTACACGGCATGCATCTCAAGAGAAACACCCTCTTTAGATTAATATTATGTTAGTTATTAATATAGAGTGTTAATAGTTACGGGTTAAAATGTCAGGTGTAGTTAGTTGGGTCCCGTATGAAAACAATCTCATAAGCTCATTTAAGCTTGAGGATGATGGCAATGAAATGTGATGGTGACATTACTATTGTACGAGTTTTTGTCAATTTAATATATCAATATGTACTTGTTCTTCTTCCATAGTTTACCTTGTGCTTAGTCTTATTAATGGCATCAAAACCAATGGGCTTATGATCCATGAGGAGGAAAGCAATATGGAAGAACGGTGAGTGTGAAAAAGTTGTTTGGAAAAGTTTAATGAAGTTTTTATTTTTATTAAAAGAAGAATTTTTTGTGTGATCTTTGTCCGAATTTTTTTGTCTACAACATTCTTCCTGGAGCATTGATCTTCTTCCTGTAGTGCTATTCAATATTGCAAATTGCTGTTTATTTTCTTAAAAAGGTTTCTGGAAATAAGAGCTGGGCATGCATTTTTGTGATTGGAGCGTTGAAAATCCTTTGCTTGGGGTGGTGAAAATTCAGCCAGAGCATTGAAAAGTATTGAATATTGCCTGGCATGACAAATAGCTACTAGAGAGCGTGATTTTTCCACTTGGAACTGGATTTATTGCATAAAACACCATCCATCTACTTGAATTGCCATCAGCCTGCTGGAAATTAAATTAAAAAATCATTGTTTTGATTGGAGCACCATCTACCCGAGAGCGTTGGAAGCTATTTTTTTGGCATTGAATTTTGGCTGGGAGTGAGAAAAGTTTAAATCTGTTTGTAAAAGCATGGAAAAGCATGGCAAAGGTGTTCAAATATATTACAAAAACCTTTCAAACTCACTAGGTGTATGATGCTCTATGCTGAGGCATTGGAAAAGTTCCAAAGGCTTTTGAATCCGCACGTGGTGTTGAAGTGCTGTAGTATGGAAGCATGGTGCAAATAAAGTTTTGATAATGCTTTATTTTGTCTTTTTGAGCTTGAAAAAGGCGTATGAACCCATTATCTGTTATAAAATTGCTTGTTGAGCCCTTTTATTACTGCCACAAGCCAGATGAAATTTATTTTTAATACTGCACATTGTCCGGTACATTTATTTGCCCCACACACACACACATTTTAATTTGGTAACTTTCGGCAAAAGTCAAAATTAAACATTAGTCGATGAAAGTTAAGCTTCACCCATTGCTTTATGTGAGTCGGTTATTATTCCTCTACAAAAACTATTTCTTACCAACCCATTGGTCAAGAGTTCAAACCTACCAAGTGCCAAAAATCATTTTTTGGGAAAAAAAAAATTGAATTAATTGTCCACAGTCAGTTGTTATCATATCTTTTTGTCCAACCATATTTTATTGTAAAAGTTGTGTTTCTAAAAACTAGACTCAAACAACTTCCCAACAAGTATATATAGTAAGGGGCACAAGTTGTAAGTATAGAATGTTTTAATCCATGTAAAACTTTTTTTTTTGCTGAAATTGCATTGGTGAGGGGTATATCTAGATTGAAATTAATGGGAAACTTGTATTTGGCATAACTTTTGTATACGAAGGTCAAAATTGGTTTATGACCACTGTTTTTCGCAAATGCAAATTTTGAGAGATTTATCATGGACATTTTTTTATTTTGGCTCTTCTAAATATATTTTCCACATCTTTTGGAGAAATAAGGGTAGTTTATTGTATAATAGGTGCATTTTTGGTGGAAACCGACACCTTGATTTTACTCGAGAGGTTGATTTATTTCAAAACCATGGATGTAATACTATTTCCCCATCGCTTGTGTTGTCAAAGACAACAAGGTTGCACTTCAGGGTTTACAAGTCCCTTGGGAGTTGATGGGTTAAAAGAGCAAACGACACACCCATCTTGAGCGAGCTGCTAGGTCCTAGAATGGGTTATGCTACAGTGGTAGTTTTTGATAGATAGATACGTGTTGTTTTTCATCAAATTTTGGTTTTCAGTTTTTTGATATCATTGATGAGGAGTAGACTAAGTTGTTTTGATGATGTTTTGCACTGCGAAAACTTCTGACCTCTCCCCTAATGGAGGAGACAATATTGCATTGACTTTTGATTAGTCGTTGGTGATTGTATGAGTTCGAAGGGGAGTTGCTAGCACAATAGTGTTGAACAAAGGTTTGTCACCATTATTAGACATTAGGAGATGTGCCATCCATGATACGGGGTAGTCACTAGGTGGGCTTCTGTGTAAGGCCTTATGTGGATCGATGTAGTTGAGAAAACCTTGATTGTGCTTATACTACAATACGGGTACAAATGGTCAGAGGGGATGAGCATGCCAGCAAGATGTTCATCATTCATGTCACAACTTGCAGGGTAACAAGCTTCTATGTGAAGTGACATCAATTGATCAGTACCGCGATATACAATGTGTCAGTTTATAGGTGCTGCAGATACTATCGGATAACTTCACAGTCATGTGCTCCAGATTATCTTCTAGGCCCCTTTGAATCAAGGGGGTTTGTTGGGTCATTTGATTCAAAGCATTTTTATATTTGTTATTATGTTTTATTAATTAGTATGTATGAGACATGCATCTTGAAGGAGACGACTCCTTTAGAGTAATATTATGTTATAGCCAATTTATATTAGTGCTACTCATTAATATAGAGTGTTAGTAGTTATGGGTTAAAATGTCGGGTGTAGTTAGTTGGGTTCCGTATGAAAATCACCTCATAAGCATATTTAAGATTGAGGATGATGGCAATGAAAGACAATGGCGACATTTCTCTTGTACGAGTTTACGAGTTTTTGTCAATTTAATATAACAATATGTAGTAGTTCTTCTTCCATGATTTATCCTGTGCTAAGTCTTATCACGTGGAGCTCAGCTAGTTCAGTTGTACTTCAGGTAGGTTCTGAAATATATTTCCAACGAAATCCTTATTGTGGACTTTGAGGTTCTACTTTAAGAGTCAACGCATTCTGCATACCCACAAAAAGATTGTACATTTCATATCCCTAAATTGAGTTGTCTTCGTCCTACCATTCGTGGATTATATGATAAATTTCATAATGTGTTATTAATATTTATGAAATTTGAAGGAAGAATACCTTATGGTTCTTCTTTCTTGTATTTTGAGAATGTCTGATCATACACATGGGCTAGGATTTTCCTTCTATCATGAATCCATTCCTCTGAGATGATGAAGCGATCTTATTTCTGAGCAATGTATATAAGGATATTATTCTCTATCAAGCTTTCATTCTGTAATAGTTGATTTGCCAATGAAATATAAGGATACAGTTTCCCTAAGTTCACCTTTTGTGAGAGGTCTAAGGGACAATTCAAAAGAGATCGTGTTATGGATTGTTGGAAGGAAGGGTGCTCTGTGCCAGCACTAACAGTTCCCAAAGCTCTCTGTTAATTTTCATTCGTATTGCATAATAAGTTTTACTTGTCTTTTTCCCCTGTAACATCCTTTCCATTCTGGCATAGTCAATTCTTTCTAAGTTATGGCATTGGCGTGTGTGTTTTATTGCACGCGTTTCATAAGTTCTTTCTTGGGTTTTGATGATTTACATGATCTACCACCACACACGGGCTCTGATCTTCCATCTATCAGTAGTCCATTCCTTTAAATGCCGAAGGCTATCTAGTTTTTCATCAATGTGGTGGTTGCCTTTGTGCACATTACACATGTATTCAAGGCCTGGTTGAATTCTAGATGTACCAAATAATCATTTTCAGTAAGGAACTTAATTGGTCAGCTAGTCTCCTGTTGAGAGGCTTACCCCTTTTTCTCTGCTGATGTCTTGACCTGAATTGAGTCCAGAATGAACAGCTTCTCCTGATTTCAAAACAGCCATTGCTGTAATTTTTCTTTCAGTAAAATCCTATGCGGGGCATGTGAATTTCGATAATGTTATAGTATTATGAAAACTATTAGAATGTTCTAATACTGATATTACTTTTCTATGTAGATTTCTTAATGTATGAACCATCCTCAAAATATTTGCCAAAAGGCTTGGACGTAAAGTTCATCAAGCCGGATTCTGTGCTTGACTTTCAGTTTTTCAGGACCTCTATCAAAATTTTCTTTTTTCTTGGTTACCATTTCATTATTCCTTACCCTTGAAGTAAGAGATTAAAAATGACAATCTTTTCATGAACATCCACAAAGGAAGAATACCCATGGAACAAGAAGAGAGAGGCATGGAAGCAAAAGAAATCTCACCTTGATTGCAACAGGAACAAGATCTGCATTCTCAATTCGCAGCTTAAGCCAAACTCCCCTTTTTCCCTGTAAGATCAATACATGTTAAAATTTACCCATCCTGCGCTGATGTAAAATAATCTTAATTCCTAAGAAACAAAAAGGGTTAAATTCAATACTGACCAAATAAAAGGTAGCCAAACAGGCTGGATATTAGCAATTGCAGATACATGACAGAATACATGCATAAGATACCAAATGTATGGCATATATGAGACCAGGGAATTTTAGCCTACGTAATTTAAACAAGGACTAGACACTTTATAATAAAGACCTATCTATCATATGATTATGCAGAAACCTTTCGTCAGTATATTCACTACGTGGTTCCCAGAAAATGAGGTGCCTAAAATTTAAAGTAAAAAGAAACTTCTTTATCAGTTTGCATTTAGGAGTTAAAATCAATCTCCAGTACTGACAAAAATTATTTGCATTTTACTTTACCAATGCTTTCCATGTTCAGGCTGAAATGTTAGTCACATCACATGAGAGATATCTGATTATGCATGATTCTTGGGCAGATGCAGTGCTGACATCATTTGCCTGTGTTCTAGATCTCTTCCTGAGTTGCTGTCATTATGACAATCTGAAGAAGGCTACGGACAAAGAGAATAGGGCTAAAACAGCATTCTGTTCTGAGTTTCTAAAGTTGGTTGGATTCAACAGCCGAGCCTAGTGTTAGAAGCTGTTAAAGCACAATTGTGTCCTTCAAGTACGAGAGATCTACAGTTATGTCATATCTAAAAGATAACTGGTCCTGCTCTAGAACTTAGACATTTTTTGTTTGCGAATGAGGCACCATAAGTGTCAAATGTGAATGTATGAGTTCTATGGAAACTAAGTCTAAAAGCCTAGAGATAAAAGACTTTCAAAGCAATTTATTCTTGGATAAAACTACCATACACATTTTGTTAAATGGCGTGCTATGGGCTTTTGAACTCTTTTGTGAGCATTAGAAGTTGAAACAATCGGGTTAAAAGTCTGTCTTTCTGGAAATGGTATGTGAGCAATGAAAATAAGATCCAAAAATCTCCAATCATCTATTGAAGTTATAATCACGTACGATTAAAGAGCGACCTTTGAAATAAACATGAATTTGTTGCTTCCCAAAATCATTGAAGAGTGCTAATATAAACTGGACTGCAGTCTAAAGACTTGATGTGACATCCCCAGGATCAGTGATCCCATGCTCCCAAGGGAGGTAGAAACTATGTTCAGAGAGTAGATTTTTGAGGAAACCTAATTATAAATTTTTAATAAGGATATACTGAGAATCTGCTTAAAAATTATCTTCAATAATAAGGGAAAAGAGAAAAAAAGCAAGTTCATATGAATGGTTGAATTGAGAACATCCTTGACAATTCTTCACAGAACTTAACTGTAAAAATTCAAAGTTTCAATAACCTCAGAACTGTACTAGTGGAAGGTATGATAAATATGTATCACATATATTAAAAAAACAAAATGTTTTTTTTTTTAATCCATTTTTTTTCATGAGATGAGCAACTACCTTTTTTTTCCATCTTGAAAGTGATGCACGAAGGGAAGAAACAAAAGTAGCGACGCTCAAGTGTAAGTTCTTTATATCAATGATCACACCCCCATACTCATCTTCTGATGTTTCAAGTAAACCAAATTCTTGTTCTACAGGTATATTCACAGTTGGTGGCCTGAATATGTCCATCAAACCTTCATTTCCCGGAGGTAATGGTGATGCGAAAAAGAATGCCTGCTTTTAGCTGCTCTTGGAATGGTCCAAGAAAGATACTTGACTGGGCTGGATCCAAAGCCTGAACCAAGAAGATCTCCAAATCAAAGGCGTAACAAAAATATTTCCTCATGTAGAGTTGGTTTTAACAAATCAACAAATAAATGAACCTAATTTATCAGGCTTTGTAATATTTGTGAGGACTACCATATCGAGGCATTTCCTTTGTTTCATTTTTAACATTTTGAGAAGAGCACTTCCTGTCAGACAAACAGAAAACTGCACATTATATACGAATCAGTTGAATAACATGCTTGCTAGGTGAAATGGGTGAATCAACGTACATCAAGCAATGCACTAATATTTACATCTGTCATATAACCAATTTTTGAACGCTATCAAATCAAAGTATACATTGCATTTTGTTTTGTAAGCATGATATGAGAATCTAACAAATATACTCAAGATTGCAATGAATCTCCCAATGGAACCAATAAAGAAAGAAATAATTATGTTGATTTCTGCGATCAAATTTAAAAACCATTTTCAATTTCAATTACACTGCATGATCCATAGGACATCTTCCTCCTTAGGATGGATCATGTAGTGTGATCCAATCCAGTCTTTCGTAGAAGCCTTATAACTTTTATATGAACATATACAAATGACCAAATCAGTAGGCCAATAGGATTAGAAAGTATATTTAGTTACCCTAGACAAGTGCTAGGTGAAAAGGACACCATGTTCTAAAAAGTATCCTAACAATAAGCACCAACTTAATGAGAAAGACACTAGAAGGGGTGAACTGAAAGCAGTAAAACTCCAAACAATACCAACCAAGTACAAGTAAAAATAGTCTTGTGATGGAAGGACCCCCTAATTAAAAATAAGCCGATGAAAATCAAAGCTGAAGACGAAGGCTGGAAACAAGCGCTGTCACACCTGTGGCAAGGCTAAGGCTAGAAGAACCAATGGAACCTCTAGCAGGGTGAGTTGGCGAAGACAAGATCTGGTAGTATCCACAAGTGCGTGAAGTAGGGCACTCCCAAGAATCTTCCGAACACCAGTTACATGTATGCTCAATTTTGAGTGTTTGCACATCCTTGAATACTTTTAATGTTTACTTAAATACAATTATATCAGTCTCCTGTGTCGTTTCAAATGGTTATCCCAGATGCTTGACCGTCTTCCTCAAATAATCATCATATCATATTTAAAAGGTAATGAAAAAGTAAATCCCTCAAAAATATGAACTTCAATTATTTACTTGTCAGGTTTTTATTAAGACCACCATATCCATAATTTTCCTAGGTTTCTCCTTCATATATTTTTTGAGAAGAGCACGAACCTTATCAGAGGTAGATAAAATTGCACCATTATCTGGGAACCTTCCGGGTGAGATGGATAAGAAGTCTGATAACTTGAAATAAGAGATTAGATTTCACTTGTTTGATATAAGAAAACATTTACGGTTTTTCAAGATTGCAATATATCAGAAATTTTAAAAGCTAATTATGAGAAATTAATAAACAGTCAGGAAATAACCATCCCAAAACATTGGAATAGTTTTCAAAAGGCTTCAGAAGTTGAGTATTACAGATTCTACTTCTAGGTGATATGACACAGAAGAAACCATTATTTTGGAAATGCACAACATCCAAGTCCATTTGGAATTGGTTTCAAACTGAATTCGATATGATTCTTAGTGCCCCTCTCTTAGTGGGGTCCCCTGCGTGGGTCTTCGGATGATAAAGGATTGACGCAGGGCTCAACGCTTGCATCACGTTTCTTAAATTCGTCTGAGTCAAAATTAAGGAATTCACTCCCCTATCAGAGTAACAGAAACGTTATAGCACATACATTCAGATAACACTGAGACACTCCCAGATTCGTTAATAAAATAAAATTGAATTGGAGAAACTAACCCATCTCCCTCAAGTAAAATTGTGTATATCCCTAACAGTAGGGATAGCTTTCAATCAAAATTTTGATTCTACGAATCTTAACCATGAATTTTCATGCTACATATTTGACAGCAAAAATTTGAAGGAATAATTTTTTTGAAGTATTGAATTGTGTGTAATTTTTTCAATTAAAAAGAAAGAAATATATGTATTTTAACTGGATTCTGAAGGAAATTTAAAATTTAGTATGAATACACGAATGTTTTATGGAAAGATTTGGCTCATAATTTTTATATAGTTTGTTGATTGACAAAGTTAAACTTTGTCAAATATTAGTCATTTTGTCCAGCAATAGCCATTAATTTTTTTATGTAATAGTATACGGAGGAAAAAGCAAAACCAAACAAATATAAAGAGCTTTTAGAAAAACAACTGTGTAGAGTTTTGATTACTTTTCTCATATTGGATCACGTCTGTAATTTTTGAAGTTGGTAAAAGAAATTTCAATATGTCATATGGATTGTGAAAACATTAAATGTTTAAAAGAAAACATATATATATATATATATATATATATATATATATATATATATATATATATATATTATTACGTATCTATGACTCGCCTGGAGTTGATAATGATCGCCATTGAAGGGAGCTCCTCCTCCACATAACATTTTTGCAGGCAAAGGTACAAGACAAGTACATTGTTTTAGTTTGAATACATCCATAACACTGGTCAGCTTATGATCGTACTTGTTTTGGCAGTTTATAGAGAGATCCAAAGGAGAATTTGTGATTATCGTCGTCCAATGCAGGCTGAGAATAGTAATATCTATTGTCCATTTTGAATGAGAATGGAGAATAAAATTTGAACGAGAATGGAAAAGAAAAACAAAGCTGCTAAGTGGGAGAGTCTGGATTATCCGTCGTCCGTTTTGTCATTTAGCATTAAGAAGAGTAGCACAATATGTGATCACAAGATTTTGCGCACAATTTTTCCAAAAGTTTCTTGCACGGAGAGCGTTGTGATGTCCGTCTCCGGATTTAAGTTTGTTCAACGCATGGTACTTCTCACACTCGACAGGGGTGTGCGCCTACTATCAGCCTAACTGTCATGTGAGTTCACAGCTGACGTCACATTTTAATTTTGACTAAAAAATAAAAAAATATATCGCAGTGCATTGGTTGGGCACTTGTCTTATATACATAAAGTTGGGAGTTTAAATTTTGTTGATCGCACGCGTAACATACATGATCATTAGGCTCTTCTGTACGCCTACTGATAAAAGTGGAATGATCTCCTTTCGAAAGAGGTTAGCTAGAGTGAGCTGAAAGCTCACAACACAAAAAAACTCTCAAAAATAGGGAGCTAGATTAGACTAGGAAGTCCACAATTGTTGTACTTGAAGAATTTTGAGTGGCTCACAAGTAAAAACTTGCTAGGCGCACGAGTGACCTATACCAATACCAAAATTATTAGCAAATCAGAGCATGCTATTATGATCATAACAGACTCCTCCCATATGTTAGGGTTGTCTTTGGAAGCTCCATCAACTCCATCTAATTTAATCAGGTCCGGTGGCAGACATTTCCATTTTAAATTTGAATATTTTTGAAGATTATTATTGATAGATGATATAGATGTAAAACCCAAAAAACAATAGAGGCCATCAAGATCTCACCTTATAATCATAAATCCAAACTTGACAAGTTTCTTTCAGATTGGTCATTACTCGATCCCAAATTTAATTGATCTATCTAATAAATACCATTAAAAATATGCGTAACCAAATATGCCAACAGATCAGACCAGAACCAATGTCGTACAACATATCTTGCCCAAAGAAATACACTGGATTTTGAACGGAATGATGACACAGTATCACAGAAATCAGTAAAATGCAGCAATGTCCTCTTACGATTCCAAAGTAACTTTGACATAACACATACATGTGGAAGGATTCTCATAATATAATGGAATGTTTAGCATTTGTCTCAATTTCAGTCTCTCTTTCCACTTTAAAAAAATCATAACTTTACAGAAAACATTTCCAAATTATACTCAAAATGTCTGAAAATCCTTAGATTTCCAAGTATTTTTGCCACGTTGATTTGAAAACTTAAAATAGTAAAGTTGGTTTCCTCGTTAGTTGAATTTTTGCTAAATTAAAAAATATAGCTTATATGGACATAGATTTTCTTAATTCATAATAATAACTTGAATATTGTTTTAATAAATGACTTAGTGTATATAATTTAATTAAAATATTTATATATAATTAATTTTATACCATGATGTTCAAGTATGAGATATATGACGCAATAATTTATTTAAATAAAGTTGTATTTATAAAAATATAATTTATTATAATTGAAGATATTTATTTATTTTTATAAAATATTTACATGAACATTTATAATAAAATTATCAAACAATATAATATATAAAGATTCCACAATAATAAATTACATAATATAAATACATTTCAACTATTTGTAATGTTTTGTTATCAGAGTTAATAATAAATTATATTTATTTTAAGATTCTCAACTATAATATTTATAATTAATGGAAAAAATGTTGGCTTAAAAACAGTAAGTTTCAATTAATTTAAGTTTATACAGATGAAATATATAAGAATATGTTATAAAAATTTAAATTGATAAATAAAATATTATGTTTATTGTTGATAAATATAATTTACAGTGATAATTGTTAAGAATTATAGTGATGGAGTGTAATATTGTAAGATGTGAACAAACATAATATACTTTGAATTTGATGTCTATTTGACGGTCATGTAATAATATTTATTCTTATTTTAAAAAGGGTTTGGCAGAATTGGATCTTCTTTTTAAATTGTTTTGAAACAGTTTTTCTGACTTAATATACTATCACTAAAGAAAAGAAAATTTATTAAAAAATTGGTACTGTTAATCAATATAGAACCTTTAATGAACGAAACTGTGATAAATTTGAAATAGGTATTTTGAGATTCATACATACCAAAGAATTTTTGATAAATAAATTGACAATAGCTGTACCAGTATAAATTTAAATTAAAGAAAGTAACACACAATCTACGAGGTACAGTTTTTAACATTATGGAATTAAATTTCATCCAGACTTTTATATATCAAAATTCGGAGAAAGAAACAAAACAAATGAAATGTATCTATGAAAAAAATTGAATGCCGAGTAACCTTGAATAGAGCTGTTCCTCCCCACAACATTAAAAGTCTTTCCAAGTCGGCTATAATTTAGTTTGAGCATATCCATGATAACACAGTTGATACATTCTATTTGTTTCAGCATTTTATAGACAAGAATATGGAGCTGTGAAAATGATGGTGACGCAGGGAATAATTTGTGTGTGAAGATGGAATCCTGTTGGCGTTACAAAGCAAACCTAAACTTTGCTTATCTCGATTGACTTTAATAGTACAGTCCAAAGCTTCCCTCGTTTGCTTCGACATCAATTGTGTAATTTATACATGTTTAAATAAAATTTCACAAACGTTTTAATAGCCTTTAAAGAGGGATTTCTTTAATAAGTTTAAGATCCCTTATTTACGTGTAAGAATCAATGACATTGGTATATAATATATTTATTATCCATACATGTGAACGTAAGAATAAAATCCATACTTCAGAATTTCATTGTGCCTAGTGCGGGTATAGGATCCTTGGAATATTTTTGTTTTGTAAGTGGAGACTTCTAATATTCAAGGCATAAGGAATGAGGTGCTAGGTAGTGCATCTTAGCACTTACATTTGAGTGGGTACAAGTATGTCTATTTTATAGTTGAAAAGGTTTTTTTGTATCAGATAACAATGTTTAAATTGTTATAGTAAAGTGTGAGTTTGAGTAAAAGAATTATTGTGAAAATCCACGATTTTTTTAAGAAATATTTATGTATGATAAATCAAAAGTATTTTAAACTATATGTAAAGAATGTGAAAAGCTTATTTAATTCAGATCAATATATGTATTTACTTTTATAAAATAAATATAATATATTTTTTATTTTGTTTATTTCTTTAAAAATAAAATAAATAATAATTAAAAGAAACTTGAAATATTATTTATTTCTTATTTTTCTAAAATCAATTTAAGAATAAATTTACATAAAACAATATTCATTGAATCTAATTAAAAAGAAAAATTAAATTTTAACAAACATAAAACATTATTAGATTTTAATCATAATTTTTAATAATTAATTTGAAAAATAACGATGAGTCGTTACACTTTTGATGTGGTAGTGTATATATATAATTTTTCAAGAAATTATATATAAATATTACGGAAAAAAATGAATTAATTTAAAATAACACATACATTTATTTTTATTAAATATATTTTATTATTTTAAAAATGAATTTAATAATAATAAAAATAAATATTTTATTCCCCACACATATATATAATTAAAAAATTAATTTAATTTAAGACAATTATATATATATATAATCAAAATAAATGTTATATTCAAGATTTACATATATAAAAAAGGATGGTTTAATTTAAGGTACACATACATTTGTTTTCATAGAAGTACATAAAATATATTTTATTTTACTTCTTTGAAAATCAATTTAATAATAATTAAAACAATATTCTACTTCATATGTTTTAAAAATAAATTTGATAATTGAACCACACAAAACAATATGAGTCAACTTGTAAAATCCCAAACTTTAATTATTTTTATTTTCTTGATAATTATTAAAAATAATGGTTGTTATCTATATGTGCTGTCATAATGAAAGGTGCCGAATAATTTTGGATTGTGGAGGAACAAAACTTAGAACCTTTTTATTTGTGTGGCATATGCTTCGTCGATGTTATCCCATTACATATTTGTTTTTTTATTGAACATTCTTCTAGTTGGATGCTTAAACATAATCCTCCTAGTGGATATTAGGATGGACTTAAATCGATACTATTTATTCACCATTCATTTATCCTTAAAAAGGATAGTGGATATTTTTGTGTAGAAATTTTATATTACAATTAATTAAAAATTAATTTTAAGTATTTATAGTATATTTACATTTTTAAAAATAAATGATAAAAATTATTATTTTTATTTCTTTAAATAATATGGATATTTACGTTGAGTTTACATTATTATCTATAGTTTTAATTTCACTCTACTAATATTATTTTATAAAAATATTAATAGATAAGGTGTGGATTTGAGAATCTATCTTAATCATACTTTATTTAGGAAATAAGTCTTGAAAATAACACAAAATAGCAATCATGGTGACGACTTAACTTTCTTGTTTTCTCGCTTTTTGATGTTTTGTAATTAGATGTATTCCTAGGCTTTGTATTTGCCTAGTCTGAACTCATGGCTTTGGGGCGTATTTCCATACGATCCATTTTTTTGTGAATTATCTTGTATCATTTTACTTGTTAATATAATATAAGATCTTATTCATAAAAAAAAAAATAACACAATATTGTTTAGTAGGTTGTCTAATATAACACAAGTTTCCCAAGCCTTATTCATTCAATAGATACAACAAGCAAGTACATTCTCAAAAATACACCTCACATGTAAATGAACTATTATACCTCTCTACTAGTTAACATTTAAGTATACATTAAATAATAAGCACACCCATGTCAAGTTCTAATAGTTATGTCCTAAAAGAGGAAAAAGAGTATATACAAGTACATTTTATTAAAAAGGGGTCAACGCAAAGAGTCTAAAACATAAGGTGGGATGATGATAAGAGGGGAATTTCATAATAATATGCAATAAGTTAGATGATACACTTTGGAAAGGGGGAATTAGTATATAATTAGAAGTCAATAAGAGATCTTGATTTACCCGATCTAACCCAAATTAACTAAAATGGGCCATGCATGCTAAATTAATATAATTTCACACTTTAGACAGTCAAAATTGGTAACTTATCCTTTAGCAATAGGAAGTTTAGCTTTGTTCCCTTACTAAGAGGAATGCACACTTTCTAAGCTCAATCAATGCATCTTGTTATATCTCTCTTGAATTTCTCATCCCAACACTTTGCTTTGTTATTCATCCAAGAAATATTAATTAACTAAAGCAGTAATTCAACCCCAAGCATCATTCTTGAACCTCAACTTTTATCTCACTATTTCCCTGGAAACAATCAGATACAGTCCATATTGGAATGTGGTCTTGGCTTACATATACGATCCAACTCCTTATCTAACAAATTTATTTTCAATTTGATTATCTTGTATGTATCATTTCATCTTCCTAGGGCTAGCCTCAACATAACATTTCACCCATGGAATCCTATATAAGCAAGTCAATATCATTTCGTAACTTACCCGACACTCTCATAAGCTCCTACCGCAAATATCTACACTAAAACACCTAAGGATCTCAAAAATATTCGTACATATATTTATACATTCACATTTCTCACATATATTTTTAGGGTGTAAACAATTTGTGAACATAAATTTTGATTAAATCTATCACTTTGTTCAAACCCTAGTTGCCCTAGAATATATCCTTTTTATTGGTGTATGATCCTTTCTTAGCTTTGGGATTTGTATTTTTTGTACATCATTATGCCTCTCCAACCTATCTTGTACAATATTTGCTTAAGCCTAAGGGTCCACTCCTTCACTCTAATATGGGCTATCATCCCTTTAACTAGGTCAATTGCCATACTCTATGTGGGGAGGGGGCTTATGGTGATTTTACTTGTATCGTGGCTATTATGACTCCTACTACCATTGATATACAATTTGAGTTCATTCATGTTACTATATAGCATCCACCCCGATATGGCCCTTCACCCATAGTTCATGAAGTAAACGTTATTACAACTAGGCATGATAAACAACATGTTGGGGCAATCCATCTTTGCCTCCACCACTGTCACTTCCCTTGGTAAAAGCCTTGTGTTCCTTCTAAGGGGTATGATATATTATAACAATTAAGTAACACCCTTGTTGAGATATCTCTTTTGGAATTACTTTAGAAGGCACTTGTTTACAAGGATATCTTATATGAGGCTTTGTAATCTATTAACTTTCCTACCAATACTCGACATGTTTCCTTTACATCTATCATGAACACATTCAAAACTATGGATAAGGAAATCACTTTTAGTTCAGCTGAAATCTCTTCTCTACTTGATGCGGTCTCATGCTCACCACTTTTTCTTACTGCAAAAATTTAGGGGTTCCTCATAAAACTTGTTTTGATCAACAATGACTCGGTCTCAATATTTTTCTTGGTTCCTTGCTTAAATAGATGGGTATTTCTATGTGTTTACAATTGATAAAACTACTATCTTTGTGTAGGTCTTTGACAATATCATGTGGACTACCTTAAGAACTATTACTTTCAATCTCTTGGTTGGCCCTAAAATGTTACCCACCACATTTCACATCATGGATATTACTCTTCATTATAATATTCTCTTATGTCACCATTGGATCCATGCCATGTAAGTCATTCCATCTGTTATGCATCAATGTGTCAAATTCATACACGATGGTTGTGAGTATACTATTTATAGAAAATAGCATTCTAAAGGATCAAGCAGAATCCGAACAAGGATGTAAGCCTTCAATCAATACACAACTTGCGAGATAATGCAAAAACTCCTTTAACAAATTAAAATATTACAAACTACACACTCTATCAATATTATAGAAAGCCTATTAAATAGGCTTTGTACAATAATGTTCAAACATAATTTATTTTAGCCTCATACGGGTGCGACCAAGTTGAGAAATAAACATTTTTGTTAAAACAATTTAACAAATAATCTAACAATTTAACAAAATTATTTTAGCCTCATACGGGTGCGACCAAGGTAAGAGGAGAAACCAAGTGCTTAGTGAAAATCTAAGCAACCTAATCATTAATAGGAAAAACACCAAGCGAACAACATCTCGTCCTAGTTGTCGAATGAAGTGCATGTGAATTTCTATATTCTTGGTGTGTTGATGCTCAATCGGGTTGCTGTAATCTCAATAGCACTCTAGTTATCACACCAAATCAAAGTGGGATCATGTTGTGGAAATCCAAACTCACCAAGTAACTATTGAAGTTAGAGAGCCTCTTGTCTAACCTTAACAATGCCTTTATACTCTACCTTAGTTGATGACGATGGAATTGTAGTACGCTTCTTGCATGCCCATGCAACATGACTAGAGCCAAGGTGAAAGACGAATCCAAACGTGGATCGACAAGTATCACACATCCACCCCAATCCAAGTTTGTGAATCCCTCAATATCAAAATATCTTCACAGTGTGTGTTGAATGCCAAATTTTAACGTGCCTCGAATATAACGTAAAATACACTTGGCTTCCTACCATTGGATCTCATGTGGCTCATTAGAGAATCGAGAGACCAAGTTTATAGCAAAAGTGATATTAGGGCATGTATGTGTCAAGTATAAAAGGTTGCCAACCAATTGCCTATATAAGGTAGGATCAACAAATTTTGATTTGTGGTCAACAATCAAATCAATACCTAATTGATATGGTGTTGGAGTATACTTGTAATCAACCATTCGGAAAAAATGAAGAAGACTTGTGGTGTACTTTTATTTTCCAATAGAACTAATTTTAGGAGACTGATGATCCTGAAGGCCTAGAAAATAGTGCATAAGTCCTTGTTGGTGTGGTGTACTTGCCTTGTCATTTTGGGGCATTGTCCACGTCACATGGTGAGTCATCTCACTTAGGTGAGATCATAGGTCATAGGTATCTTAGGGGTATCACAAATTCTAACATAGATTGTGTCATACATGTCGGTGTATGTTAGTAAAGCGTCATACATGAGTTGCTTTCCATTTTTGGAATGTAACTCCTCTCCATTATGGAGGTATGGTGGTATTGCATTGTGAGTTACACAAAACTCATATTTGTAGCTTTTTTTTGATCCATGAGAATGAGTAGACCCTTTTCTTTTGCATGCACATTTTCATGGTTGAATGCTTGCTTACTACATGGAACTCTGTCATGTTGTCATTCGAGTGCAACTTGGTTGATGTGTGCATTATCCCGCTTGATCCTCATTCTCGCATTCTCTCACATGGTATTAGAGCACGTTGTTGGGATCCATGCCACTCTCCGTCTTCCATTTCCTACTACTCTCGGTTTCATGTTCTTACTTGTTTCGTGTGCAAGCTTCGTAATCATTTTCCCATTCATGCTTTACTTGCATTAATTTGACTTATATCAGTTTTCGTGGAGTTTTACTGGTTTGTGGGTTATTTTTGGTGCATGTCCAGTGTATTTTGGAGTTTTAGGTTTTTCCCGCCATATACGGCTGCAGCTACATTGGCGAAATATTCTTTAGGAGGTATTTATGTTTTTGGCTTTACATTAAAAAGTTTTTTTTTTTAAATATGTGTTTCCTTGCCTTTTACCCTCCTACTCCTTATCTGCCTTGCATGCCCCTCTCCTCACCCAACTTCTTGCTCCCTCCGAGCTCCTCTCGGCTCTCCGGGATCTCGCCTCATCTCGACGAGCCGCTCACGTGAGCTCACCAAGCTCCCCTCTTCCTCAATTGACTCAAGCGAAGTTTCTCCCGACCAACTCGTGCCGCATTTTTTACATTGGGTTTTGCATTGGGTTCCCTATTCAGTTCATTGGTTTGGTTTTCTTGTTGTAAGAATTAATGATATTGGTATATAATATATTTATTATCCATACATGTGAACGTAAGAATAAAATCCATACTTTAGAATTTCATTGTGCCTCAGGGACGGGTATAGGATCCTTGGAATATCCTTTTTATTTTATTTTTGGAAGTGGAGACTTTTAATATTCAAGGCATATGGAATGAGGTGTTAGTGCATCTTAGCACTTACATTTGAATGGGTTCAATGGTACTAGTATGTCTATTTTAAAGGTTAAGTTATATATTTTAATTATGAAGTTTCATAGGGTTTTTGTTTTGGTAGTCCATATTTTCAAAGATACATTCGTTTTATCGAACTTATTTGATACAATACCTAATATGTTATAGGAAAGTGTGAATTTGAGTAAAAGAATTATTCGAAAATTTACAAAAAAATACTTATGTACTATATATCAAAAGTATTTTAAATTATAGACGAATCACACTTGTAAAGATTATGCGAAAAGATGATTTAATTTTGATCAACATATATATTTACTTTTATAAAATAAATACAAAAATATATTTTATTTTTGTTTATTTCTTTAAAAATAAAATAAATAATAATTAAAAGAAATATAAAATATTATTTATTTCTTATTTTTCTAAAATCAATTTAATAATAAAATCACATAAAACAATATTCAATTAATCTAATTTTAAAAGAAAAATTAAATTTCAACAAACATATAATTTATTAGATTTTAACGAACTCAAGGTCTTGAGCTATTGATGACTTACAAGTAGTGTGTAATCATCAACTCAAGTTCCATTCCCATTGAGTTTATTGGATGCTTTCAATAAGTGGCCATGGGGAAACCTTGAGGTAGGGGTCGAACTTCTCCATATGGACCAAGTGGAACATAGTGGGGACGCCCAAATGTGGATCGTTTGGTGGACATTAAGGACCCAAGCCCACCCCCATGTCCCACTTAGAGAAAGTGCTCCTCCACCACTCTATTTCATAGCTCTGGTATAATAAAAGTGTTTACCATCCAAATTTCGAACTCAAGGTCTTGGGCTATTGGTAAGTTACAAGTAGTTTGTAATCATCAACCCAAGTTCCATTCCCATTGAGTTCATTGGATGCTTTCAATAAGTGGTCATGGGGACACCTTGAGGTAGGGGTCAAACTTCTCCATATGAACCACACGAAACATAGCAGGGTGTTGTGAATGCAAATCGCTCGGCGAATATTAAGGACCCAAGCCCACCCCCATCTCCCACTTATAGAAAGTGCTCCTCCACCACTCTAGTTCATAGCTCTGGTATAATAAAAGCATTTACCATCCAAAGTTTTGAACTCAAGGTCTTGGGCTATTGGTGAGTTACAAGTAGTTTGTAATCATCAACCCAAGTTCCATTCCCATTGAGTTCATTGGATGCTTTCAATAAGTGGTCATGGGGACACCTTGAGGTAGGGGTCGAACTTCTCCATATGAACCAAACGGAACATAGTGGGGTGCTCTAAATGCAGATCACTCGGCGAACATTAAGGACTCAAGCCCACCCCCATGTCCCACTTAGAGAAAGTGCTCCTCCACCACTCCAGTTCATAGCTTTGGTATAATAAAAGCATTTACCATCCAAAGTTTTGGAGCTCAAGGTCTTGGGCTATTGGTGCGTGACAAGTAGTTTATAATCATTAACCCAAGTTCAATTCACATTGAGTTCATTGGATACTTTCAATAAGTGGCCATCGGGACACCTTGAGGTAGGGGTCGAACTTCTCCATATGGACCAAGCGGAACATAGTGGGGTGCTTCAAATGTGGATCGCTCGGCAGACATTAAGGACCCAAGCCCACCCCCATGTCCCACTTAAAGAAAGTGCTCCTCCACTACTCCAATTCATAGATTTGGTATAATAAAAGAGTTTACCATCTATTTTTTTAAGATTGATAGGGACGATGGCTAGCAAATCTAGAGAGTCTAGCGAAAAAAAGGCTCCTTTTCATTTTCACGCCCTTTTCAAACTCTGCGCCCTTTGGTTTTGAAATTTCAAAGCGAGCGAGGGAGAGGGGTGCTATCTAGAGCTAATGTCATTCCAATTAGCAACTTGCATGGATGGTGAAACTGGGGTTCTATTGATATTCCTCTCTCTGAGCTAGAAAAAGAGACCATTCAAAAGTCGGTCCAGTGTCTTGTTGAAAGCTCTCTTCCTGAAGCATGGCGAGGATGCATTTTAAAACTTGGTGGCAGAGCTGGATAGAGAGGACAAGAAAATTGGCGACAATGATGTTTTGAAGCAGCCTTCTTTGAATGTCATTGAGATCCCCCATGAGCTCTATTCAATTCAAAATGGGGCAAATAATTTGGTTCAAGTGGAGGAAGCTGAAATGAAGATCGGGCATATTGATATCAAGCTTTTGAGAAAGGTACTTAATATTGATTTGAATCAACTTTAGGAGAAAGAGATATGTGAGGATTTGAATCAGAAGGTTATTTTCTACAAATTCATTGGCATGCACTATTCAAGGCAGCGAATCTTGGATTGGATTTTTTGGTTTTTGGGTAAGGAAGTGAAACTGAAGGTAAAATTCCTCTCCAATGGTTTTTTTCAAGTTTATTTTCCCTCTATTGATGCTTTAAATAGAGTGTATATGGGTGGTCCCTAGTTTTTAAATTCTTCCTGTCTTTATATTCATCCTTGGACCCCTCTTTTCAATCCCTCTAAAGAAAAAATAGAGAAAGTTCATCTTTGGATTAGTCTCTCTAAGCTTCGACTAAATTAGGAGGGCCTCCACCCTAAAATCTATTGTAGAGAAGCTAGGGGGTTATGTGGAAATAAAAAGCCCTCTGTTAAGCTCATGGAAGAATTCAAATACTAGAATTTGTGTGGAAATGAATCTCAAGGATTCTCTCCCTCGGTGATTTTCCTTAAGTCTCATAGTGGATCTTGGGTTTAGGCCCTTGATTATGTGGGTCTTCAAACTAAATGCTTCACTTGCAAAAAGATGGGTCATATGAGGAAATATTGTCCCTCTGTGGCCAGAAAGGAGAATAATTCTAGATTGAGGTCGAAGCTTTCTTCGGACAATCTTGAGCCTCTAATAAGGCTCGAAGAAAATTTGTTCCAAACTTTAATCCTAAGCCCTTTGTTTGAAAGAAAAAGAAAAGGATCTTGATATTTTGGAGGGCTCTATTTCAAATATCAATCCTTGGTCTCCATCTCCCCATGTTCTCTCTTGAATGATATCGAGGAGGTCCAAAAGGAATCGGAAAATATGGCTTCCATGATCAAGGAGGGTATGAGGTTAGGTAAAGCCACCTCAATGTAGGAATTGATGGATTGGTATGTTCAAATCCAAGAGGAATAGCTCTGGGAGCTTCTAAGCCTCGCGTTTCCTTGGAAGAGGGAGAAATTGGGCTTGATGACCTAGTTATTGAGCCTCCTACTACTATTCTTTACGCCGGTCAAGAGGGATTAAAATCTTCAATTTTTGGTTTCTCCAGGAATAGGGGTAGGAAATCCAAAAAGGACATCACTCAAAAGGAAGTGGAATATGAAAAATGGAGCACAATTAATTTCTATAAGTCTAAAATTGGGAAGGTGAAACTCCTTCCTAGTCAACAATGAAAATCCTAACATGGAATGTCAGGGGTTTAAACACCCTCGAAAAGAAATGCTTTCAAGCGTTGTATTTTTTCTCGATGTCTATATTTTTTTGCTTCAAGAAACAAAAATGTTAGATGCGGGTCTTGGGAAATGATGGGAGTCTTCTGTAAAGAAATTTGGAAGGGTTGTTTTATAGATTCAAATGGAGTGTTTGGGGGTGCTGGGGATTTTATGGAAAATAAATCTAATGGAGGTTGAATTGATCTCCCAAAATTCCAATTGACAACTCGCAAATTTATTCCCAAGTTTAATCAAGATTATTTCTTTTTGTTCAATGTCTAAGTTCGAACAATATAATTGGGAAGATAACCCTTTGGCATGAGGTGTCCTCTACACTACAAGGAATGAATGATCAATTTTTCATCTTGGGTGGGGATTTCAACTCCATAACCTATGATAGAGATAAAAGAGGTGGTATAAGAAGAAATTCTTAATCACAATCAGACTTTTCTCTTTCATTAGGAATGATTCCTTAATGGACATTGAACCAAAACAGGGATGGTTCACATGGAATAAAAAAGAAGGGGCTTCAGTAATATCTCAGAGAGGTTGGATAGATTCTTGGCTATCCCCTCTGGGCTCTTAAAAATATCATTCTTGACTATCGAGGTTCGCGCCTTGGTCTGGTTCTAATCACTATCATGTGGTTCTATCCACTAATCAAGACTCGGCCTCGAGGAAATCCCTTTCAAATTCAAACTCATGTAGCTCCAGAGATCCCTCCCTAGAGGATAATATTAAGGACTGGTGGAACTCTTTCATCATCAAAGGCTCAAAATTGTATGTTTTAGCTAAAAAGATTAAGCTCCTTAAAGGTAAGCTCTTGGAATGGAATGAGAAGCATTTCAAGAACATCTTTCAAGAAAAGGTCAAAGTGGAAAAAGAATTACAAGATCTAAATTTGTTCATTTTTTCTAAAGGAATGGGCCAGGAAGAGTATCAAAAGGAAAAAATGTTTCTTGATGAGCTCGGGGAGCTCCTGCTCAAAGAAGAAATATACTGGAAGCAAAATTCCAGAGAAAATTGGCTTAAAGAGGGGATAAAAACACCAAATTCTTCTTTCTTCATTAAAAGCAAAGCGAAGTTCCAACTTCATTTCCATTATAAAGAGGGATAATGATGATATTCTTTTGATCAAAAGGATATTGTTGATGAAGAGATTTGTTTCTTCTCTTCTCTATTAGGAGGGGAAGAATTTTCCCATGAAAGTGTGCGTGAATGACTTTATAGAATGTATTCAGCCCTCAATTTCTAATAGTCAAAATGAATAGCTTCTTAGATTGTTTTCCATGGAGGAAGTGGAAAGGATTGTTTTCTCTTTAGAAAAAATAAAGCTCCATTCCTTGACGGTTTTCGGGATGACTTCTTCAATGCTTCTAGAGTATTGTAGGTAGAGATGTTTGGGATGTTGTTGAAGAATCTCGAAAATCCAGATAGGTTGTTAAGGCCCTCAACTGCACCTTCATTTGTTTGTTTCATTAAAATTATTGTCATGAGTCCTTTGTCGACTTTAGTCATGTCTTTCTCTGCATACCACATATAAAATAATCTCCAAAGCAATTTCCTCCCCCGAAAATTCTCCTTGACTCCCTCATTTCGTTGGAGCAAATTGGATTTATGCCGAGCAGGTCCATATTTGAAGGCATTTTTCTCTCTCATGAGCAAATTCATTCTTTGTCTAATAATAGGTCTTCAGGAATGCTTCTTAAGTTGGACATCAATAAGGCTTATGATAAAATTAACTAAAGAATTTTGATAAAAGTCTTAAAGAAGTTTGATTTCTCCCCTCTTCTCTGCAAATGGATCTTGATTGCAGATTCTTGTAGCCGTCTGCTTTTGTTTTAATCAATGGCTATGTTGAAGGTTTTTGAAGGTAATGGGGAATTAGGCAAGGGGCCCCCCTCTCTTCCTTTCTCTACATCCTGGTTGTAGAAACACTCAATAGATCCATCAAGAGAAAAGTGATCATAGGCAGATTGTAGGGTTTAAGTATAACATAACGGCTCGAGCCTATGTTTTATCAACAATTTTTGACGAAACTTTCTTATTCGGTAAAGCTAGTGATCTGGAGGACATTTTGGGACGTTCTGGAATTCCCTAAATCTCCGTAAACCATGACTAAGTGGTAGAGTGTTTCAAGAGCTTCGTTGACATGTAGAACTCAGAAAACAGAGCTCATACGCAAAAGATATCGCAGTCAAAGTTGGCGTAAAATGGGGTCAAAATGGTCAACTGGTGAATCACACGTTGACACTTGGCATATTGGAAAAAGGTGAAAAGGTTGAAAGTTCGTGTTTTGATCACCTCCGGTCTTCAACGAATGAAAAATTGGTGGGCCCCGCTATTTGTTTGGACCATCACCGGGTTCAACACACTCTTTTATAGGAGGGGTGCATTTTTCGCCTATTTCATATTTCCATTATCAAATTTTCGATTATATATGCCATATATCTCTAACATTGCCCATGTGGGATTATTGTATTAGAGAGTTGATTTGTGCATTACAGGGTTTGAATTGAGCTTGGGCGAGCTATTTTAATATCTCGGTGGGGTGATCAACTCCCCACCGAGTTGATCACACTATTTACATTGTTCGAGCTTCTTTGTTATATGCCACGGTTTTACCTATTAATCCACCGATTTCCACATTGACGCGGTGAACCCATGACTCGGTGGTCAATGCACAACTCACCATAATACGTGGCTAACCAACAACACATCCACCTCAATAAATGACTCGGTGGAACCACAATACATTGCAATGCACATCCCAACCACATAGCTCGAGGACTTGCCAACACATTGGGCTTGATTACCATCAGTAACCGCCACAACATGGCAAGCAAACCATCAACACACAACTCAAGAACATGTTCCCCCGGCTCGACGGATAGATGTGTGGCGGAAAAGGGTTGATGCGTTGCTAAATGCCATGGATTGCATGGTCACTATGTATTTTAAAAAGGATTCTCCATTTTGATTTCCCATGTATGTTGGACAAAACAATAGTGCTTGACCGAACCCACCAAATCACAAGGATGTTACGTGGAGATTGTGGGCAGCACATGCAAATAGAAGTTGTATTCCCCCGCCGACATGGAGGTCCACATGGACAAAGTGGGTAGAAAATAGAGGCAACCCAAGTGGGGTTTAAAAAATAACGAAATGTGAAGTGGGATTCGATAAATCCACGGGATTGTGGAGAGATTTGAACCACCACCACCCACGTAAAAATAATAAAGCCCCACTAATGTACCATTTGAGCTTAACAATGTTATAACGGGAGCTTGTTTTATTTGAATGGTAGAAGAGTTGGCCTTAGTAGAGCCATAGGGCTTAAGAGGGCAGTTATGGAAATCCTCCATTTTGGAGCACTTAGAGGCGAAATGAGGCCTTAGTGTAAAAATGAAAAATGTTCATTTTTCCAAGAGGATTCCAACCATATGATTTGTTTTCATGTAATTCTTAGGATTCTCCATTTTTAGGTACTTTTTCGAGTACATTTGTAGGAGAACACATTGCGAAGACACTGTAGGGGCCAAGGATGGACTTCAGAAACGGTTTCGGCTAATTACAAAGTTCCATGAGGTTTGGTATCAGCCCATTTGCAGGTTTTGTGATCTATTTTTCATTATTGAAGGGTTATTGTACTTCATTAGACATTAAATAGATTGATTCTCTTTTCGAGAATGAGACGTAGCCCATTTGGGTGAACTCCATTCTTAATCTCATTGTTGTGGATTTTTATTTTTGTTTTTATGAAGCTTTTGATCAGATAGTTTTAGTAATGGATTTTTATTAATTTGATTAAGTATTCATCAATTAAAATGAGAAAATGGACTTAGGTATCCATAATCCACAACGGAATGAGGTATGCACATTTCAATGTTGTGATTGAAAATCAGGCTGAGGTGCATGTTTTTAAGGGAATTAATCAGTTTTGGGGTAATTGAAGTCCGTAAAATTGATGTTGAGTTCCTAGATCCTTGTGAACGGTTCAAGTTTGAAAATTATAACTTGTGTTTTTGGATCAGCTAGCATTCAATAGGCCAATGAATTTAAATCCTCTCTAGATGCTTATTCTCTGGTTGTTGGTCAAGAGGTCGGTCTTCGGAAATATGTCATCTTCTTATTCAATATTTGTCTTAGATTGGAAACTAGAATTCTTAATATTTTCCATTTCAAAAGAGGAAAGCTTCCTTTGAAATATTTGGGTGTTCCCCTCTTGATGGTGTTGGGAGATCCTCTATTTGGAAGGATCTTATCTCTAAACCTTAGAAATCATAATGTGATTCTCGGAAAGGTATGTGACTTTCTTTGTCATGAAGGATGTTATTAATTAAAATAGTTTTGTGTGCTACTCCCATCTAAATGATCTCAATTTTGAAAATTTCCAAGGGTATCTTAGATAAGATTGTTAGCATTATGAGGAAATTTTTATGGCGAGGATCAACAGATGAAAAAAATCCCTCTTATCAAATGGGATACCCTCTCTAAACCTAAGGAGTTAGATGGTGTTGGGATTCCTAATCTTAGTAAGCATAATCTTGTTCTCGAGGCTAAATTGATCGACGTCTATTATCTAATCCTAGCAATATCATGAGTAAGATAGTGGAAAAGAAGTACCTAGGTGCCCCTCATCGGACTCTATCCTTTGGATGGCTAATATCATTGAAATATCCTTCACGGGATCTTACAACAAAATAGACAAAACATAGAAATTTGCAGAAATACTAAATCGATTTTTTTCGATTTTTATGCGTAAAATTACAGCTAGGCGTGAGCAAGTAAAATGTGAATAACTCACAAAATATCTATTCAAAACACTTGAAAAATTAAAGAGAACTAGATAATAATATAAAGAACAAAAGGGAAATATTTTTGGAGTTTTTCATCACTATAACGTCGCTTGAGAAAATTACAGCGTGCCTAAAATAGTGGGAAACTTTGAAAATTAATATCTTTCCGAAGACAAGTGCAAAAATGATGAAACTTGGGAAATAACATATATAAATATAGAAGATGAATGTCCAACCTTCGGATCGAAAACGCCAACCTGGAAACCCTAGAAATTGGGGCTGCGATCTCCCAAACAAGTCGCCCCCTTTGGTAGATGGCTAAAACCCTTGTGAAATCCTCTGTAAATGATGCCAAACCCTTCCTCTATGGCTGCCGTAGGTCTGATCCGAAAACCAGCTGAAAATCTTCACCAAAACTCACAAAAACCCTCAAACCCTAATTCTGAAAATCCTGAAAATGCCTCTGTAAAACAGCCCTGAAATCAGCTCCAAATGACAAGCTAGGGTAGATCTTTCACTACCGAAGAATGCCCTGCTAGCTAGGGATGGATCTCTCACCACCGAAGCTAGGGTTCCCGTGGGATCTTACTCCACAAGCTAAAAGTTGCAAACAACAGTTGCACCATGAAAAGAAATATAAGTGTATGTATGAATGAATATCCTTTCACCCCTCTTCTCCTTTTATAATCTTTTCCATGTCAAAGAAACCCTAAAAACCCCCAAGGCGCACTTTCTCATAAAGAGGGCCCAATTAAAAAATAACTTAAAGTTGCTTTTTCCCTTCCTAGGTGCCTTGGCCCAAAAAGTGATCCCAATGAAGAAATATAACATTTAATGCCATACATATCCCCTCAAGTCGCCAAAAAGGGTCTTTTAAGTGGTCCCAATGAAGAAACATAACATCTAGTCTCTTTTAAAAGCACTTTATGACCCTGTCAATAAAAATAATAACAACTGGACTAGATGCCCATACCCAATAGCAAATAGTATCCGTAACCCCTTGGGCATGACTAGGGTTAGGACACGCATTGGCCCTTAGGCCATGGGCGAGGGAAAGGGGACATTACAATCATCCCTAGATCACATATTTTGAACTTTATGGTAGATTATAGGAAAATGTTCTTGAATTTAGCCTCCTAGAAAATTGGTTATGGGGAAAGTGCTAGATTTTGGGAAGACTCGTGGAATGGTCTCTCTACCCTAGATGTGATTCCGAGTTGTAGGATTTAAAAAGAATCTTAGTTGAAGAATGGGGATCCAAAGTTATTAATTATGGAATAAGGGGGAATCAAGTCCCTTACCCTCTGGTTTGGAAAGGCATTGATCATATCAATGTTCTTGAGGTCTCTAAAGTTTGCTACAGGAAAGAGATGGAAAACATAATGGTATTCATCACAACTGATGCTGATGGGATTCTTTGATCTGCTGAGTTTCGGAAAGTACTCCTCCAGTTGTGGGTATAAAAAACTAATTATTGAGGAGAGAGAGGATGAGGTAATTTGGCTGAATTCCTGATCGAATTTTTTTCCCTCCAAGAGTTGGGCTCTATGCTTGGATGGATTTCAAGGGTAAAATTATAACTCAAGATAGAAGGAGAAAACTAGGTATGTGTGGACCTTCTAGATGTATTTTGTGTAAGGAATCATAAGAGGATCACCTCCTAATGCATTGCACCTTTGCGGTGAAATGGTTGAATTGGTTATATGCTAGATTGAATCTCCCTTGGGTTTAACCGAGCTTGCTTCCGAGGTCTTGTTGGCTTGGCCTAAAGGTAATTCTTCTTATTCTCTTTCTTCTTGTAGACACCAATTTTTGGTATCATTCCTCCACTTCACCCGCGTTCGCTCTCCTTCATTAGGCTTCCCCATTCGAGCCCCTTTTCCCTCCTAAATTTGAATAAATCTCATTTCTCACCAAAAATTCATATTTGATTAATCAATATTAATTGGTTAAAACAAAACGTGCCCGATATACCGGGAAATGTGTTTTTCTCATATGGGCAAGATTTTTGACCCATAGGTTTATGGGACGGTTTTGGCCCATGGTTTTGATACCCACGGTTTTGTAAAACTGCTTAAGCAGTTGTCTACTTATGTAGTTTTGTGCATATGGTAGGTATTATGTAACATTGTAGATGTGTTTTGAATTCAGGTGTGAATTCTGTAGAGTTTGTTGAGCATAGCTCCAAACAAATTTGGGTATTGTATTGAGAGAGCGGTGGCTTGTAATAAAATCGAGCAAGTGATTCTTGGTGGACGTAGCCCAAATTGGGTGAACCACGTTAAATATTGTCTCTTTGTGTTGTGTTATTATTATTCTACACTTTTATTTGAGATCTGTAATATTTTCTGCATATTAGTTTCTACTGTTGCAATTCTGTGAGGGATTATTCCACATATTTTATCCCTTATTTTCTAACACCCATCTACAACCAATCCAATTCATATTTCTATATATGCATCCATCAATTTTCCTAAGACTCCCCCATCCACATCTATTCCACCTTTACCTATCATACCATCCATAGATTCAATCCCAATTCCTCTTTCCACACTTCTACCCGTGCCAACCGCATCAACTATTGTATCCATGACCACATCATCCTCTACTTCCACATCATTTGAAGAATATTGGAAAGCACTTCAACTTGCAACAACTTCGAATGATCCTCCCATCTCATCTACGACACTTCCACAAACTAATCTTCACCTTCTTTTGACATCATCATGCAAAAACTACTCCTTCCACCTGTATCAACCACAAAACAACCTTCAGACCCTCCGGTTGAAATCATTGTCATCCCTTCTAAGATTTCTCCTTTGCAATCCAAATCCAAAAACCTTGGTAAACTTCCACAACGATCTCTTATGCGTCCCCAAAATAAGATAGACATTCCTCTAACAAAATCAAATCTACATCATCTATTTTGGGGCAACATCCATCTATTATAGGGCCACCTCCTTCATTTAAGGCATCATAATCACTCAACCAACCAAAATCCAAACCATTCAACGTTCCTTCAAGATCCGTATCATCCTCTAGATCTTCAAGTGTCATTAAGATAGAATCAAAACCATGGAATGACAAGAATCAATCCTCTAAGACATCTCATACATCCACATCCCAAGCATTTGCATCCAAATTCAAGTTTAAAGATTCCAAAGAAAATACATCTCCTAATGTATCAATCGAATCCTATGCGGAAGTCCTTCAACACTTATTACAATTTCTGCCATCACGCTTCCACCTGTTAAGGCATTTGACCCAAATAGTAAGAATCCATCGTGGTTTGATTCCCACCTCATTTGTGCCTACCATCGTACCTCGGGTCATGAAATTGAATGTTGTAAGGTCATTCAGACTATCATCCATGATCTCATTGAGAGACGACCTTTTCAAGGATTGTCCCTCTCCATCTACCATTTTATCCACAACTAATCCAATTCCTATTTCTACATCCTCATCTATCGAAGTCGTTAAGTCTCCTCCTCCATCCTCCATTAACATCTCTCCTTCGCATATTATTCCTCAT
Organism: Taxus wallichiana var. yunnanensis; assembly: GCA_018340775.1. Classification (NCBI taxonomy): domain Eukaryota; kingdom Viridiplantae; phylum Streptophyta; class Pinopsida; order Cupressales; family Taxaceae; genus Taxus; species Taxus wallichiana. Next base: position 445,346,647 of record CM031234.1, read on the forward strand.
ACAGAGGGTCCTCCCTTATTCATCAACAATGTTTGCCTATGATCCCCAGTCATCTACCCAATCCAAATTCAAATTCGTCATCGACATGTAATAGCTCATCTACATCTCTAGGGAGCTTCCTTCCCTAGTTATTTATCCTCTCACATCCTCTTCCTCATCCACACATCTTATCCCCATGGCTCCCTTGGCGTTGGGGACTTCATTCTAGGATTGGTCTGCTTGCATATTGATTCATTTCCTTGACATTGTCTTGTCTTATCCAACTCAGCTCATCCGATCCTATCCAATTTTATCTATCCGCCATCTACTCACCCTAAGTCCACCTTTGTGGCCATATATGTGCTCCCCTTGGGGGCATGCCATGGTTTCATCTAAATTCCACTCTTATGGCCATTATGCATTTTTTTCGCTTCCCCATCTCCGAGGTTTTGCACATATTTTATAATATTTACCCAACTCATCTCATCCAACCTAATCCAAATTTATCTTGTCCAAATATTCTTATATACCACCTCATAAAAATCCACCATTGTGGCCATATTTGTCCCTCTCTTGGGGACCATTTATTCTCATCCTAAGCCCACTCTTGTGGTTGTTATCTTGTACGCATGTTTCTCACTTCCTCATTTTTGAGATCTTGCACATATTTTACCTTATCTCGATTTCATCCAATCTATCCTCTCGTCCTATGTCCTCCATTGTGGACATATTTTTCCCTTCCTTGGGGGACCATTCATACCTATCCTAAATCCACTGTTGTGGCCATATTTGGCCCTTCCTGGGGAGCCATTTATTTCTAAGTCCACCTTTGTGGAAATGTTTGTGTCTCTCTCGGGGCACCATATTTTTGCATCCAAATTCCACCTTTGTGGCCATACTCTTATCCCAAAGTCCACCTTTGTGGCCATATTTTTCCCTCCCTTGGGGACCATTTCTCCTCATCCTAAGACCCACCTTTGTGATCACATTTGTACCCCTCTTGGGGGACCATTTATTTTCATCCTAAGCCCACCTTTGTGGCCATCTATTTGTCTCATTAGGGACACATATTTTCTTCACTTCCTCAAGGATAACACATAATTTTTATCTTCACTCATATATCTCATCCCATATTTGCAAGTTATCATCCTATCCTAACGCAACTTTAATGTCGAAAACCTCTTCCTTTAAGAAAATCAAAACGTTACCACTCTAGAAAGGAGCCAACATGGAAAGTTTTTCTCCCAACTGGATTGGACCTTACATTATCATGCATAAGTATGGGTCTGGGGCCTATCATTTGGCTTCCTTGATGGTAAACTAGAAACAAAACCTCTTAATGCATTACACTTATGGCCATTCTATTGTTAACATATCTACCAATGAGAAAATAGTCATATCTTTATATCATTCCTCCATCATTAGCCCCTTCCATCTATCATTGTAATGATATGGAACTATGTGGTCTACTGTTACTTCCTAGACATGACCTTAAATATGGGCACCACGGCTCTATCCATAGCATTTTCCTTATGGATAGGTTCTCCTTTTTTGGTGAGAACTTTGCAATCATTACACCCATCACCCTCTTGTTTACCTATTAGAACCACACTAAGGGTCCAAGGGTGTCACTTGTATAATCATCATCCCCTCCTAAGTGGTCTACCTAGCTATACCCAGCTCTTCCCCATCAAAAAAAAAAAAGAAAAGAAAAAAATTCAAATTTATGGATGCTCATATCTCATGTTATCTTATCTAAAAATAGACCGATCCTTGAAGGACAGGTTGTTCATAAAAATAGCATTATTCCCCAAAGGACAACTATTGTCCATATCTTATCTTGTCATCTAAAATAAAAATCCAAAAATCTAAAAACAAAAGCAAAAAGTAGACCATACACTTGAAAGATGGCTACTCTATTGTATCATGGCAGTGAAGGCTTCCCACATTGATCACCTTCTATATATCATGACATCCTAAGAAATCTTCCTACATCAATCATCTTTCTCATATATGTTGCAGACTTCCCGTATTGATCAGTTTGCATCTTCCTCCTTCCCGAGTTGGGGCATAGTCCTAGGAACAACCGCCTATGGAGAACCCTCTTCCCATGTACAAGTTACTATTTGAACCCCTTTGTCGTGTCGACATTAGGTTTATGAGATTATTTCATCCATATTTCCCTCATGGTATTTTGATATAACTAACTATCATTGATTATGTGTTAACATATGCTATTGGTTGCAAGTGCAATGCCTTGAGTGCTTCTCTCTCTTGTTTACCTCTAATCCGGTTTGAAGCATGGTTTCCTCGTATACTCCTTGCTGTGATTGTGTGTCATTTATCTCGTTAAGGTCACCTTTTATCAAGATCACATTCTTACGTACCCAATTTCAAACTATGACATCTATATTCATATGGTTACTTGTAAGTATGGCATCTATTAACATCATCCATAAATCCATGAAATTTGTTGACGTCTATGAGCACTTTCTCTAATACACTTTTCATTTTGGGAATTCTACTTGATCTCCTTTGCAGTTTGTGAATCCTACTTGATAATCCTTCTCAAGGAGAGTTCATTATCTTGTATCTCCTTATCCACCACCATGGCTAACATGTCCTTTCTCCATCCATCCTCCCACATTACCTTTATCTCCCAATTGATTATCCTCACATCATCTTTCTCACTCTCTTCATCCTTATCTGTTTATTTTCTACTCCTCCCATCTTTCACCAACAATAATTATTGTTGGTCTTCCCCTAACGTCCCTTTATCGAGCATTTCCTCCTCTACTCCCCATTACCTTTTTCTATGTCTTCACTTTTCCCCTCATCCTTCACCAACAATAATTATTTTTGGTCTTCCCTAACATTCCTTCACTGGCATAGCCTCCTCCATCATCCATTACCTCTTTCCTCCCCCTCCTTGTCTCCATCTCCACCCTTCCTTTTCACTTCTTCCCCACCTCTCCATCTTCCCTCTGCCCTCGTCAATATCTTTACTGTCTTCATCATGCAACCTTTTCTATTCTCATCATATCCCTCTTATCCTCATCTCATGCATCTCTACATGCATTTCAATGTGGTATGTACCATATTCCTTACCTTGGTCTCCACTCTGTCATCTCTTCATTCCCCATTATTTTCAGCAACAAAATTCCCTCCCCTACTTTTCTCTACCACCCTTATATCTTCCTTTCTCTCGATCTTCTCCACAAGTTTTTGTTCTCTTCTCTAGTTTCTTTCTTTTCTCTGTTATATCATCTCTTTCGTATTCTTCAAATTCTTCATCTTCTTCATCTCCTCCAGTTCTCTCACTTCATCTTTTCTATTCCACTACCTTCATTTTACACTTCTTCCCGAATTCACCCTCTACTATGTTGAATTTTCTCATCTCGTCTTCTCCTTCTTGTTGACTTCCTCATTTCCTGCTCCTATCATCATTTTCTACTAATCTCTATTTTATTTTTCTCCGGACCCCTTGCATCGGCTTTATCCCATACTCTGGTCTTCTTCACTCCTCCTATTATAGTTTCTTCCTCTTCTATGTTCTATCAATGATCTCTTTTGTCTTCTTTACATTCTGCACTTTCCTCATCTCTTTCACTCTTTCCATCATCTCTCTCTCCTCCTTTTTAGTACTTTCACCCTCTACTCTGTCACTATTCATCCTTATCCCTATCATCCTTCCACCTCTTTCATTCCTCTTTTCTCTCCTCCTCCACCATGACCTCTTTATTCCATCTTCCTTTTCTTCTTTTCCTCGACTTTTCTTTTCTTCATCAACCACTACTCTTGTCCATTCTATTTTTTTCGGATGAACTCTCTCATTCATTATATCCTTTAGCACCCATTCAAATATTTATCCATTTGTGTACCACATCCGATCCATTCCATCTCACCCTATTCTCGTCCTCCTCTCCGCAAATTTTCCACCTCCTCTCTTCAAGGGGGCATCATCATATATATCCCTCATCATATCTTCCCAAGCCATTTTTTTCTTGTAGGATACCATAATGGTCATCACTTACAATCTGTTATTTTCCTAACAAACATCTACTATACTTTTTTTCTTCAAGAAGATTAAATTCTTCCCCTATTCCCGAAGAAAAGGTATGATTTCTATTTTCTTCAAAGGAAACTCTATCTTAAGAAACATGTATTCAAAACCATAATTATTCCCCCCTTGGGGCATTTTATCCAACATTAGAACCATCCCTTTCTATTCTTGAAGTCCACCTTTGTGGCTGTAATTATTTCCCCTTATAGCATTTTGTATCATCACTTTCTCACATCTTGCCTTTTGACCATATTTGTGCCATGTGTTGGGAATCATTATTTCACATCCCCTGTCCTTTGCGGATGCATACCTTTCGCTCAATTCCTCACGTATGAAGGATTTCACATTATTTTTGCATTTGGTTGTGTATAGTTTAATGTTTTCCTATGAACCATTGGTCCTCCTAGCTCGCATCCATTTGATAGGTTTCCCATTAAATTTCCTCCATTTCGCAATGATTTTCACCCACTCTTTGGTCCGTAGAGCATTATTTTTGTCTCCATTGAGACCTCCTTTGTCCCCTACGGATGTGATATCGATTCACCACCGAGTTTTATTGTCATTGAAATCCTTTTTGCTTGGAGCATCTTGCCTCGCCTCATCATTTTTACCCATTTATCTTCACCCACCCGACCTTCAACATCTATCTCTTTCAAACTCATGATTGACTTCCTTTATTTCGTCAATCCCAAGTTTGAGGGGGAACACTCAATCAATCATCTTTTCATTACTTCATCATTTTTGTCTCGCGGCTTGCCCAACACAAACCACTCATCAAAAAGGGGAAAATGTAGACACTAGTTTTTGGTATCATTCCTCCACTTCACCCATGTTTGCTCTCCTTCATTAGGCTTCCCCATTCGAACCCATTTTCCCTCCTAAATTTGAATAAATCCCATTTCCCACCAAAAATTCATATTCGATTAATCAATATTAATTGGTTAATTGATCCCCTTTAAATCCCTAATCCCCATTATATGCTAATATGCTCCATATAAATCCACTTGACAATTAAATATTCCAAGATAATCCATGTCACCCCACTTCTTAATTTAAAATTCCAAAATTATCCATATCAAATCCCACTCATGAATTAAATATTCAAATAAAATCCATATCCAATGCAATCATAAATTAAATATTCAAACAAAATCCACATCCAATCCAATCTAGAATTAAATATTCAAATATAATCCACATGCAATCCACCTTTGAATTAAATATTCAAAGATAATCCATATGAAATCCACTTTTGAATTTAATATTCAAAATTAATCTCCACTCACCTAATCAAGGTAATTTTTCATAATCAAGATTACCCAAATTAACCCCCCTTCCTCAAGCTATAAATAAGAGCCTTCCCACCTCCCTTTTAGATAAGATAGAAGTGACAACAAAACTTTGGCATTCTTGTGAGTCCACTTATCATCATATCATCATAATGCCCTTGTGGTTCTACTTGTATCATCATACCATCCTCATGCCCTTATGATCCCCTTAGCAATCCCATTTCTTGGCATCCTTCCATCTACAACAAGAAAGTTTGCAGGTGTGTTTTGCGAGTTCCTCGCATCCAACCCAATTCATCGTTGAGTCATATAGGTTTGGTTTATTTACATCTATTTTGATTAGACTGTGCTTTCATTATATATTGACATTTTCAGCTTCTATTTTATATCATATTATACATGTTATCTTATCATTATCATATTAATTTCTTAAACGCGGATTGACATCCTTGCAAGGAATTCCATTGACTTCTGGGGACTGGCCTTTTCTAGGAAATCTGCCATATATCTATCTAATCCCATCTTCTTCCAAGTGTCGTGATCTGCAAGTTCCTCCATCGGTGAAATAAGGAAGGACATTTCACCCACCATCATCATCATCTATCTCTATGGCTATCTTAAACCCCACATCTTCTGAGGTCAGTTTTTTATTGTTTTGTTGCATTAATTTGAGCAGAAAGGTAAAAACATCTCTAAACACTTCTATTTGGATTAGAAGTCCAATCCTTTTCATATGGAATCTCTGGTGGGAGAGAAACAAGAGTATTTTCAAGGAGGAGAGCCACTCTATTGAGGAAGTAATAATAAGATTGGATTGGGCCATTTTAGAAGTGGTTTCCTCTTTTTAGAAAATAGGAAGTACCTTATCTAGGAGGGACGGGGAGATTCAAAATCATTAGCCTAACATTATTAAACCATGGGGCTCTAAAATCATATTCCACTACTATTGATTTGAGTAAATTCTCAAAATGGTCTCCTCCTAATCCGGGTGTTTTCAAATTGAACTTTGATGGAGCAAAGAAGGGGAAATCCAGTGCTTGGGAGTGGGTGCATCATCGGGAACGACCATGGTGAGTTAGTCTTGGAAGCTTATTTTAAACTAAGGGATGGGTCTTGTAATATGGTTGAACTTCAAGCTTTGGATTTGGATTTAGATATGGCAATCTCTCATAATTTTTGGATTTACAAATCAAAGGGGATTCATAAGTGATAGTGAACACTATCATTAATAAAAAAGCACATTCTTGGCAACTTGATTTGGGAATCAAAAGAATCATTTATCATTTATTAAAATAATCATGTATACAAGGAATGCAATAAATGTGCAGATATACTTGTAAATTCGGACATAGATCAAATTGAAAAATTATGAGTAATAATTTCAAGGAATGAAGAATGGACAGGCCTCGCATCCCTATTAAGAAATGACATGTTGAGAAGTGAATGATTATTGTTAAAGGCCCGACGCGTGCGAGGGAGGGAGCTTGATATTTAATTGATGTTTTCCTTGACATCTCTTGCATCCTTGTTTTCCTTTTTCGTTGTAAAGGACTTCGCAAGAGTGTCTTTCTTGTTCATTCATCACGCGAAACAAGGAAATGTCCTTTCGTTCAAACCATTCGATAAAAGATTGAAGCTCATCTTCCTAATAGAAAGAGAGGAAGAAATGTCGGTGGTTCTGAAAGGTATTAGTGATCGTTATCTATCCGCGTAGGGAGGCCTAGGGTTAAGAGTGAGGTGACAACTACTTTCAAGGAACATTTGCTCATTATCTCGGCCTAATAAATCGGATGGGCCATCAATCTAGCTCTTTCGTTGGATAAAACCCTCACACCGTGTCAACCTTGTCTTTGAAGTAGGGAGGGAAATTATGGATTTTTGGGTTGTTGCACTTGAGTCGCTCGACTCGGAAGGATTGGTTCGATGATAGGATCTTCAAAGAATTGGAAAAAAGGCATGGTGAAGTTCTGGTTTTCACAGAAAATTTGGTGGCCTTTAGCAAGAATAAATAGGTTGGTAGTGCTCACTTGAAATACCTTGATCTTGCAGTTGTCAAAGCTCCTATAGATCTTGTTCCAGAATGGTGGCGCGAAATCAAAGAATCTATTGGGGACGCGTATGATTTTCTCCGAATGGATGGGTGAATTCACAAGTCGCTTCTAGCTCCTTCGATTGAAATCTCTTCTAAGGAGCAGGGGTTTCTGAGGTTCTCATCTCGATCTCTTCGGATTCTGGTGCCTAAATTTTGTCACTATAGTTTGCTATATTATAGTTTTAACCACTAGTAGTTGTTAAAGTGGGTTGGTTTATCTGTATCACCTCGATTTTGAGTGTTTTTACCACTCTATATGTATGGTTGTTTTGTTTTCTAGTCTATAATTGGAAACATCGATGTATGAGCCTCTTTGAATTGTAAAGGGTAAAGGTCCCTTCAACTGGTTTACTTATAAAAAAATTAGATTTTAATCATAATTTTTATTATTAATTTGAAAAATAATGATGAGTCGTTACACTATATCAAAATTCTTCAACAAATTATATATAAATATTATGTAAAAGTTGATTTAATTTAAAATAACACATACATTTATTTTTATTAAAATTTTCCATTTATTTTAGAAAATTAATTTAATAATAATAATAAAATATATTTTATTCCCCTCCCACACACACACACATATATATAATAAAAAACTAATTTAATTTAAGACAATTATATATATACATGAAACTTTATTTAATAATAATCAAAATAAATGTTATATTCAAGATATATATATATATATATATATATTGAAAATTGTTGGTTTAATTTAAGGTACACATACATTTGTTTTCATAAAAGCACATAAAATTTATTTTATAGTATTTCTTTGAAAATCAATTTAATAATAAATAAAACAAATATTTTATTTTACATAATTTAAAAACACATTTTACATGTTTTGTTGTCCAATTACATATTTGTTTTTTTATTGAACATTCTTCTAGTTGGATGCTAAAACATAATCCTCCTAGTGGATATGAGGATGGACTTAAATCGATACTATTTATTCACCATTCATTTAGCTTAAAAAGGATAGTGGATATTTTTGTGTAGAAATTTTATATTAATCATGCATTACAATTAATTACAATTTAAATTTAAGTATTTATAGTATATTTACATTTTAAATAATAAATGATAAAAATTAAGTTTTTAATTTTTTAGAAATGGATATTTATGTTGAGCCCACATTATTATCTATAGTTTTATTATTGGAATTGCACATTATATTAATAAAAAAATAGAGTTATAAGAGTAGGAGCGAGGACAACTCACGATACCACAAAAAGTCACGAAACAACCAAAGGAAAAACAAAAACAAACGCCACGAGGGCAATTTTGATTTCAATCTACTAACATTATTTTGTAAAATATTAATAGATAAGGTGTGGATTCGATAATCTATTTTAATCATACCTTATTTAGGAAATAAGTCTTGAAAATAACACACAATATTGTTTAGTAGGTAGTCTAATACAGACGGGGGTGAATCAGTCCTACAAAACTTTCACTTCATTTACCATTACATACATTCATCATTTAAACCATTCATTCAATCAACCATGAACCATGTGAGATTATTAAGTGTGTATTAGACAATTACAAGTGCATGCAACAAGATAAAGAACACAAGACACAAGATGTAAGTGGGAAATCCTCAAGGGGAAGAAAACCCACTGAAACCTTAGCTTATATTACACAAAGCAAGGACTTGCAAGAATATTACACATCCTGCAAGATTTGTTTAGTGAGGCACCAACCCCACAAGGAGCACCAATCCCTAAACCGTTGCTAATATGACTCATCAAAGGAGATTTTATAAAAGAATGAACATTGAAAATATGTTGATCTCACAGTGGATTGTGATCCAAATGTAGCTCCAATCACACCAAACCCTTATCCAAACAAGCTCTCTCAAAACTCTCTCAATCTCTCTTCTTCATGGATTGATTAGGTCAATTTTCCTTGCATTCATGATCCTCAAACTTCTTGATTATTCATACATCTTCTAATATATGTTATTAACCCCTCTTCGCTCTTCTTCACTCCTTTATAGGTTGCAATTTTCCCTTCATACTCAACTAGTCACAAATGACCAAATAAACACATGCTTATATACACAACTCAAGATCATAACACCTCCTGGGTCAGCCATGACCAAGTAGGTCGGTCACCCCAACACAAAAATAGATCAATAACATCATATAAAGCAACTAAAAAGGACCAAAAGGGTCGGCAGGGGTCAAATCATCATGAACAAGCTCCAAGAACTCAAGAAAGCTCAAAACAAGCTTCTCAAGCACCAATGAATGCTCCAACAGCTCCAAGGTCTTCAAAAACTTTTTCAAGGATTCATCATCTCCACACAAGTCATAAATAGGTCCTCAAAGCATCATCAACAATCTAATGAAGCATCAAAACATCCAACTCTATCATGAAACTCACCCAAATGCATGTAAACCCCACTACGTCTTCAATGCCTAGAATTTCAGTCCTAAAGAATGACCAACTTGACATAGAAAATCTCATCATTATGAATCAATTCATATACCATTGGAAATCTCTCTAAGTTTGCTTTCTATAACAACTCACTTTTTCATTCAAATCCAAGTGGAAGACCTCCAAACAACTCAATCTCTGCAACTACTCTAAACTGAATTCAAGACCCCAAAATTAGGTCTTCAAAATTGAGTTGGTTTACCCATTGAAACTCTTCACCAAGAGACAAACCATATATCATTGGAAATTTATCTTAATCTACTTTTCATAACATCTTACATTTCCTTCCAACTCATAGTGGAAGGCCTTCAACCAAGCCAATATTTGAAACTGCTCAAAACTACCTTTTTAACCCCAAAGACCAGTCTTCAAAGATAGGGCATAATTTGCATCTTAAGAATTCAATCATGATCTAAAACTATCATGGAAATTTAGTACAACTTCTAGAATTCTATATATGGTGATTTGATTTAGACATTAGGTTCAATGGACATCTTTTTCACAAACTGAAAAACTCCATAAACTTGCCTTTTTGAGTGGGGCCCACATACTGTCACGAGATATAAAATACCTCATTATAAATCTCGAGGAGTCCTCTGTAACCTCCAATCATCAATTTTGTAAAACCAATCAATTCGGCTTAGTAAAATTAATTTCCTCCAAGTCGCTATTGAGCTAGGGATTAACTAGGGTTTCAACCCACTTTACCTTCTTAACGATTGGTCATAAAAATTGAAGATCAAAGCACCTCATTATTTCTGCAAAACACTCTTAGATAAATGTAAAATCATCCACCAAAAGCTCTGGGTACCATGCAAAGTACGTTCACAACGAGCATCAGAAAGTCAACATTTAGCACAAAAATACACTCTTGAAAACCCGGTTTACCAAAGTTGACATATCTTGCAAAATATTCTTCACTTTGACCTAAAAATTGTCATGAAGCATCATGAAAACATCCTCTAATCGACCAAAATCACCATATAGCTTAAATATTCCAAAAATCTCCAACCACATCAACTTATATGTGCTTACTTATCTTGTCTTCACCTTCTTGCTTCCCAAGGACCATGAAACATCACTAAACATCTTATAACTGAATTAAAACTCATCATACATGCCATGTACACCATCATCATGCTCCTACCATGCTTCAAAAAGACTAATTAGCTCCAAAATTCATACCTCCATACCATTCTCGTATGTTCTAGGTCTATGACCACTTTACACTATGACTTCTCATGAACTGACCATGATGACCTCATATAGACATTTGGACACTCTTGACACATCATACCAACCATGATGGACCTCATGAAAACCTTCAATCAACTTAGGAGGACTCATACTATGACCATACACTCTAGACCATGCTTCAAGACCTCATATAACATCACCAAACCATAACACACTACCAACCTTCAAGTTTGAATTTGAATAACACCTCATGAAGAGTGATATGACACCTCAACATCATTTTCCATCAATGGATTCAACATCAATGACAACAATAAGACACAATGGCTAAAAATATCTCCTTTTGTCATTGATGACAACCACCTTCAGAAACATTGATGGCAACCAACAAGACCCAACACACATACATGACTTCATTTTCATGTTTCGATCTTTCTCCCCTTTGACATTTATGAAAAAGGATACAATGATGACTAGTCATGGAAAAAGAGAACACACAATGACAACAATACACAAGACACACTTACTTGCTCGAATGGCTCCCCCTTGGACTATACTTGCACTTCTTGACTTAAAATAACATCATTAAGTGATCCAATGGACTTGTAATGACCATGCAAATGGATCCCCCGAATGTATACTCTCCACACTTCGTCTTTATACATGTATTACTATCCTCTAGGTCTTTCTCATGCTCAAAACCCAAATCTGCTTTTCATGCTTACATAACCTATTTTAGGACCATTTCCCCTAAATCTCATCTTCATTTTATTTTAGTCAAAGTTCTCAAGCTATAGAACCAACACAAGCATGTAAAACAACCTCCAAATGCTCCCCTATCTAGATATCACCATATTCTTGCCATTTATGAAAATTTGAGAGATCACACCTTTTGTAGTCACAAAATCATGCATTTTAGGCATTATTTAGCTCGGTCTCATACTACTATTTATAATGTTCTTAAGTGAAGAAAGTACTAATTAATCTCACCTTTTGGCCATCTTGTTTCATCATTCCCGCACATTTATATATATATGCCCAGATATTTCAGCACTTTCCCATCAATTTAGCCTATATTGGGGTACCCATACTTGTACTGGGGTGCCCTGAGCCCCTACCCACCCGGGGTTCCCCAATCCTTGTTTTAATTTTCCTCCTCTTTTTGGGCTCTTTCTAGCCATTTTTCATCCTTATATTTTTTCTAGTTGGCCATGTCGGGATTAATTACGAATTTAAAGAAAGAGAGCCCTATAAATATAAAGTTATGAGACCATAATGAGTGTCCTAGCATCACTTACTACTATCACTCCATCTATAGTTGCATCACTTGCATCCACATACTTCCATGCATCAAGGCTAGGAGATCTGCATCAACACACACTTCATAGGGGGGGGATTTTATTTTATTTCATGCACACATACTATTACATTTTCTACATTTATTTATTGTTCGCTACTTCACAAAGTGTGACTAGCACAAGAACACCTAGGGCACGACATGCACACACACACACCATAACTACATTTGGGTCCAAAATGTAGTGCAGCGCTCAATTTAGTAAGCCCATTGTTGTGGCAGTTGAGGTCAATCTCGACCCATTCATTTGCATCTTTTATTTTTTAGGGTTTTGATACTTTTTTGTCTCTTGCAGGTCTTTAACTTCATCTTGCTATATTCGGCACATTCGGTGCAGTTCAGTGAATCTAGTGCGAGATGCAGTGAAGGTTACAAATCATCTTATGACCCAGAAAGAACCAAGTTTCAAGATTTTTTAGAGACCAGGGCCTATTCTACCATACCAGGGCACCCAGGTGCCCCAAGGCTCCTAGGTGCTCCCGGTCTGCTCAATCTTTCAGATCCACTCTTTTGGGACTTTGTGTAGTCATTTCCTTCTATATTTTCTGTCACACTCAACACCTATGACAATCATCCATAATCAACTGAGTTCATTCCTTACTTCTTTTTCATATTAGGGTTTTATTTATATTAGTTCAATCATTTTAATCATTTTAGTCACTTCATATTACTTTAGTGCATTTATTTACAACATTTATGTCCTCCTAGATTAGATTAACTATTATTACATTTCCCCCATTTTTAATTAATTTTAGTTAATCATTTTGGTGAACCCGACCATATACACTTCTAGACTCCTCTTTCTTATTTAACTAGGGTTTTTTTTTTCCTTTCCCATGGCTCAATCTCATGAGGAATTTACTAAAGCTCACCTTAAAGCCATCAATGATCACCTTTTGTGCACCCCTAGGATCTAGACTTACTTTTACATGTGGCTCGTGAGGAAGCTACTAATTTGGTGAAACTCAATCCTTCTGTGGTTATACCAACTGTTGTAGCCACTCAACTACCTACTTTTACTCTTCCACCTATCTCTATTGTTTTCCATTTTTTTTTCCCCACTCCTACCAATCATTTTACACCTCCTTTAGTTTCTCATGAAAGGCAAGTCTCCTCCGTTGGCAATCAAGATTTAACCTCTCTTGTATCACGATCTTCAAGCTCAAATTTGTAAGTTGCAATAGGATGCTACTTTAACTACATCTCCATCTTTAGATTCTACCTTGTTATTACATACTCCATTTACACCTACCATCTCTGCTTATCACTTCCTCCTAGTTTTGTTACCCCTAAGCTTCCCATTTTCAATGGGCATGGTGACCCACAAGAGCATCTTCGGGCCTTTCATGTTGTTTGTCTAGATTTTTCGATGATCATATTCTCTTAGCTAAAATATTTCCTCGTAGTCTCCATGATTATGCCATGCGTTGGTTCTATGACTTACCTGTCCACTCAATTACTTCATTCACCCATCTAGTCGATGCCTTCCTTACACATTTCTCCATCAACATAGGCTCTAAGATTTCTTACGCTCAACTAGCACAACTTAAGCAAGGATCCAATGAACAATTCGCTAACTACATTTTATGGTATAAGAATAATCTCGCTAAAATGACAAATGTACTTTTGATGCTGAGTTGCAGGACCTATTTATCCAAATCTTTTACCACCCCTCCAAGAAAGTGTTCTCTTTGAGGCCTCTCCTTCATTTGATCAACTTTTCCATACTCTTAAGCTTCGTGAGTCTAAACTTTTATCCATCGGAAAGCTTAAATATCAAGAAAAACTCCATCCTCCACTCGTTTTCAAAATAAGGCACCATTCAAACCATCTACATCCAAGCCAACCGATGTTAAAATCATTGTTAACACAATTACTCCCTCTAAAGAAGTTCAATCACAACAACCTAGGCACATGTTTAACAACCTTCCAATGGCTCCACATCTTATATTAAAGCAACTCCTCGATAACAACCTTATTACCCTTCCTCCACCACTGAGTTAGACCCATCACGACCCAAAGGTAGGAACTACAATGAAAAATTTTGTTATGATTATCATCATTGTGTGGGACATTCTACAAATAGATGCCTAAAACTTTAAACAATTATCCAAGATTTACTTGATAATGATAAGCTCGAATTCCCAGAATCTACTAGCTCTGCTCCCACTAATGACAAGGGTAAACTCAAGCTCTTTAATAATGACTCCCAACAACGTGACAAAAAAGACCATGGATTCTTCGCTAATCATACATATCATGCCTATCATCACCTCCAGACATCAGGAGCTCTTGATTTCTTAGTTGCTAACAACAAAGTTGCGCCACCATGTCATTTCCTTTTCCAATGCCGATTATCACACTACATTTACATCTAATCATTTACACATACACGCATCTATCAGCTCGACCACTATCAACAATACTAAGGTTGATCCATCCTGGCCCATTAGTGCATGTTCTATGTCACTCCTTCAGGCTATTGGTTACCCTCCATCACAAATTGACTATCCATTTCACAAACCCTTTGGTGTTGTTAAGTTACATGTCACAGTCGGCCCTCTTACCATGCTTGTCCTTTCCTTGTTGGAAACACAATTGAGGGATGTGACTTGCTTTTAGGCCTTAATTGGATCGTCGCTCTCTCAATCTATCATATCTATGAATCACTTGTGACTTAAATTCATTCACAATTCCCAAGTATTTCTATTAATGGTGTCCCTCCATCTCCTCCATTGTCACCATCTCCTCATACAAATGTGTCATCCACCTCTTCTAACACATCTCATTCTATGTTATTAAAAGCACAATCTACTCCTAGTTCACCTACTCGAGTGTCATCTACACACCAACTCATTCCACTAGTCCTACACATCGGCATAGGCCTATTCCTAGGATAGTTACTACTTCTCGACATCGATCACCACCTCACTTTATTCCACGTGGATCTTCATCACCTTTGTGCACAACATCACCAAGATCTCCATCATCCACGACACATTTTACTACACCATGATATTCATCTTATACTCATCCCTCACATGCATATAGACTTCATTCACCAACACAACATTTATCTTACATGCCACCACTTTTAGATCATGGTCCTACACTTTCATCATCACAACCATCGGTTGAAGGACCTTTGGCCTTCACTCTCATTGGTTAGTTTTTCCATTTATATGTACTTGGGGGCAGAACACCCTACACCCCCCCACTCACTCGCACATCTATCTTCTTTACATAGGCATACCATATCACACATCATAACATCATCATTACCCGATGATGCACTCTTGTGCTTGGTTCACACTTGACTATTGAGGGATTACCATTACACTGAACCCCACACACACACCTTAGGCATTACACATTGCATTTCATCACACATTCTACATTTTGTCATACACCATTACATACATACATACTACACATTTCTACATTTACCATTATTCTCATCATCATTCATCATACCTAGGTCATATACTTAGCCATATATATCTTTACACATTCATACACATTTACATACATTATTAGGTTATCCATACATACCTATATATAGTCATTACATCATATACTATGCATATATATTATATATATATATATATATCATCTAAAGATATTACTCATACATACACACACTATACTATATATTCTATGTTACATCCATATATACATATATATATATATACATACCTATATACATCCTATACCTACATACATTGCATTTATTTTTACACATTACACATACATACATCCTACACACCTACATCATACATTATTCCATCTACATCCATTGCCCATACCATGCATTTACAAACCCTACTCATCACATGGCTCAGGTCATGTCTCAACATACATATACTTACATATTGTTTTCTACACTACACATTCAACACTCACCACCTATGACGCACTTTAGTTCCTCATTTCCATACTAGTGTATATACACTTTAGGGTTTACATCACCATCAAATGGGTAGTACACTCACCATAGGTTCATCATCACATCATCATTTCATCATAGTGACATACGCTTTAGGCTAAATTGTCACCTATCTCTATCATCATGTAGTGATATACGCTTAGTGCTAAATCATCACCCATCCTTTCATCTTATAGTGATATACGCTTAGGCTAAATCATCACTCATCCATTCATCATATAGTGATATACGCTTAGGGCTAAATCATCACTCATCCTTTCATCTTATAGTGATATACGCTTAGGGATAAATCATCACTCAACCATTCAACAAGTCATGATATATGCTTTGGCTATAGGGTCACACACATCCTTTCTAACATGTCACATCTCATCACCATTACACATACACATTCATCACAATGCACACTAGACACAAAAACATTACTTAACCATTTCCCGATGATGCACTCTCATTTACGGTTCATTCTTGACTGTTGAGGGGAAAACAAAATGAACCTCATTGCATACACTTCCATCCACTCAGGGGGCACATTTCTCCTATCATTCCATCTTGCATTCCATTCCATCCATCCACAACATATTGCATTGTCTTGGGGGCATTTACTCTTTTTTACTATTTTACATGATCACTTTACTACACATGTTAGATTGATTTCTTATATGTCATTATCTATATCATACACACATGTGCATTCACGCCTTTTTTTAGTGTGATCACAGATACATGACTCTTACACATGGCATGGATGCTTGCCTTCTACCCTTCCTATATTGGTCGTTGGGGGCATCCACATTCATCTCATCCAGGTGTTATTGTTTCATTTTGTACTTAGCATCTTATATTATTTGATCATACATGCTTTGACATATTGGTTATTTCTCTAACATGCTAATGGGTGTTCCATGTGTGCAACACTTGTTTTGCAGGATTATATGTCTCCATGACTAACTCCTTATTTGTTTGTTTTTATTTATCTGTTATTGTTTTCCATTGTATGTAGGCTTTGCCCTATGTTTGTGTGCACACTTGTTTTTTTACGTGGCCATGACGGCCTTGTGTGTCTTACGACATCATGAGTGATGTCCCATGTTTGTAACCCACTTTTGTGTGGCTTACTTTTTTCTTGTGTGTTTACATTTACTACATTGTTTGTAGTTCTTACATGTTTTCTTTTACACTTGTCTTATTGCATGCATGTGTTTTCAGACTAACACTTGTTTTGGCTAGCCATCCTTGTTTGTGTGTGCCTTGGTTTCTACCAAGCACCCCTTTCCCCTTCAGTAGAGGGAAGAGTTACAAGAGTTCAAGAGTGTGGTAGGTCCTTTTGGGGCCGCATTCTCCTATCAGCGACGTCACATGCACCCCCAAAGAGGGGGCATCATTGAGGGTTTACATACTAACACAATGTATTTACATCGGTTTAGTATAGTGCACTTTCCACCCTTGGCATTGTGGGTTTACATAAATGAGTGGGTTCAAACCAGTCTATGAACCCCATACACAATGAATTTTATAGGACATGGTGTCCTTAGCATTTTTTGGGAAGTAGTTACAAGGCTTTAGAGGTTACAAAGTGGGTGTGCCTCTCTACACTACTTTGGCCAAGTGGCATAGATCACCCAAAAAACTAGGACAATACAAATATCTCTTCACACACATTTTAGCAAAAGTGGTCAAAGGTTGGAGGACATAAAGCATTTTCTCCCTACACTTTTTCAGCCAAGGTGGCATGAGATCACCCAAAAAATCAAGCAACAATACAGGATATCCTTCTACACCCTTTCTCTCGACATGGATCAAGTGCACATGTTCCATTTACACTTTTCATTTCACATATTTTACATTTGTGTATTTTACACATTTCTATACACATGCATGTATTTTACATAGCATTTTTACATACATACATATTTGACTACTTGATCATTTTCTCCTTGCAGGTTTGACCATATGAGAAACAATAATCAAATGGGGGAACAACAACAACAACAATGAAAACAACAATGACAATGACAACAACAACATTCTCATGATGACACATGCCTTACTAACCATGTAGGTACATTACACACCGCAACAACTACACACATGTTTCACCCTAGGTTCACTCTCATCACTTTTTCTATGCACATTTTTCATCTATAGTTTCCATGCTCCTCCATATTTTTATCATTCCACGCTTTTGTCTAGTCCTTCGACATGTTTTCTACTACACTCTACATGGATATCAGGTACACATCTCTATCTACTTTATGTTACCAAGATTTCGCTCACCAACATAAAGTGGGGGAAAAATGTAGTCATAAAATCATGCACTTTAGCATTATTTAGCCCGGTCTCATACTACTATTTAGAAGGTTCTTAAGTGAAGAAAGTACTAATTAATCCCACCTTTTGGCCATCTTGTTTTATCTTTTTGTTTCTTCATTCCTGCACATTTTTATATACATGCCCAACTATTTCGGCACTTTCCCATCATTTTATCTAAATTGGGGTGCTCAGAAGCTGTCTTGGGGCACCTCGGGGCCTGGGTGTCCTGGTCCCCTCGGGGCACCCCGATCCTTTTTTACTTTCCCACCTCTTTTGGGATCTTTCTAGTCATTTTTCATCCTTATCTTTTTCCTAGTCAGCCATGTTGGGATTAATTACAAAATTAGAGCAAGAGAACCCTATAAATATAAAGTTATGAGACCATAATGAGGGTCCTTAGCATCACTTACTACTATCACTCCATCTAGAGTTGCATCCATTGCATCACTTGCATCCACATACTTCCATGCATCAAGGCTAGGAGATCTACATCAACACACACTTCATAGGGGGGGATTCTATTTTATATTCCATGCACACATACTATTACATTTTCTACATTTAGTTATTTCTGCTACTTCACAAAGTACAACTGACACAAGAGCACCTAGGGCACGACACACACACACACACACCAGAACTACATTTGGGTCCAAAATGTAGTGTAGCACTCAATTTAGTAAGCCCACTATTGTGGCAGTTGAGGTCAATCTGACCCATTCATTTGCATCTTTTATTTTTTAGGTTTTGATACTTCTTTTGTCTCTTGCAGGTCTTCAACTTCATCTTGCTATATTCAACACATTTGGTGCAATTTAATGAATCCAGTGTGATAGAAGTGAAGGTTACAGAGCATATTATGACCTAGAAAGAACCCTAGGTTCTGAGATTTTTCAGAGACTAGGCAGGCCTATTATGCCATACCAGAGCACCTGGGGTGCCCCAGTACCCTCCTAGGTGCTCTAGTCTGCTCAAATCTTCCATATTCACTCTTTTGGGACCTCTATGTAGTCATCATTCCAGCTTCTGTATTTTATCTATCGGACTGCGACATCTCGCAACAATCATCCATAATCAATTGAGTTCATTCCTTACCTTCCTCTTGCATATTAGGTTTTATTTCTATTAGTTTAATCATTTTATTCACTTCATATTACTTTAGTGCATTTATTTACAACGTTTATGTCCTAGATTAGATTAACTATTAGTTAATCACCTTCATAAAATTGCAAAAGAGAGGTCCACTCATTTTTTTACTGAAAAAGTCTATCCTATTTTATGTCAATATGTAACCATCAACAACTATCAATATGCGGTATTGTACCTATTCCCTCTTTAGCAGAGTCGTTTTATCTCTTGATAAATTATTAGCCGAATCAAAGAGTATAGTCCAATCAACTTAGTTTCATGCATTACATACAAAACAGACCTTGAACAAGCCTTTTTCAAGGCACATATCAAACTTCTTGACCATGCATAGTAAGGCACACATTCTTGCAATTGTGCATTCTAATCTTATAATAGGGGCATATGCATATTGTCAAAGCAAATAAGACCAAAATAGAGTGATGGCCTAGATAAGGTCATGAATGCCCGCCTAGCACAAAATTGTCATCTCGGACCTTAATAACTATCTTTACATCACAATGTTCCTTGACATCTTTGTCAAAATACCTACTCATGATTGTTAATACTCATATAACTTCATGAATCATACAAGGAGATCACACGTTTTGAGAGCACTCACACTACCCGGAGTAGATGAAAAGCTGCATGTAGTAACCACAAACATTATAGATCTGGATACTTTCTTCGACTTCAAGAAACATGCTACAACCCTTGCCACAACACAACATCATCTAAGTATTGGTCACATATTTTCAATTGACTACACATACCTCTTGATATTCTTAGTATCATAACTTCAACTTGTCTTTCACTTGGGTAGGTCTAACATTGTCAATCCTTCAACATTCCTATCATCATAAGTTCATTATGCATCTTTAAGCTTGAACAAACACACACTAGAGACAATTATCTCCCTTTGAGTTGATAAAGACCTTAATCCATTCAAATACACCTTCTTTACCTCTTATAGACTTCTCAAGTGCTTATCGAACTACTTATAGAGAAAACATTAACATATCCATACATTCCAAATTTAATATCATGAATATATCTTTTAAGACCCTTCTAAGGTAAAATCACACACATATAAATCATGAACCAACTTACTTAGTTCACATGTCCTTCACAACAATGATCAGAAAATCTAGCATATCAAGTGTCAATCTTTAGATACCTAGTTGTAAGCATCAAATAGCCTACACGGTCTTCAATATGACCTCTAAGTGCAGCTAATGGTCATCAACCATGCATATCAACATATAAGCACTTCTAGATTCATCATACAAAACTTAGAACATCCTACAAACTCTTGATGAATCTTCAATCTTGAACATAAGACCACGCATTCCACATTTGTCTATCTCATTTCTTTCAAGCATTGTAAATCATCCTTTGAGCATGAGATCCACCTTATACTCACATAAAACTAAGATCAAGACTTCTTTCTTTGCTCATCAAACAACGTGTTAGCTTTCTTGGTATATTCATGCTTCACATACTAGAGTACAAACTTTATTAGCTCCATGAAACTTGTTTACCCTACTTGGGTCTAATAGAAATCAAATCCAAAAGATCTTATTCATGAGATACGTACCATACCATATTCTTGAACCGTCAACTTGGATGCTTTTTTGTTTATGCAACAGTTTCATGTCATAAATAGAGTAATCATAACCTTACAAATACAAAATTCTTCATACATAATAATAGAAACACGTTCACCTTAACTTAGTAAATACCTTGCATGTTGCACAATAAAAATTTTCTCATACTTCATTGTAATCAAATATCCTACTGAGACTTAAAATCTTCATTTCATGGCTCTACTCCCCTACAAAATTTCAAGTTACTCTTGCCTCCTTTGTTATAGTCCTGAAAACTTATATTCCTTGATCTTCATCACCTTTCAAAAGTTAAAACTTGATGTTATCACAAAGTACACGCATACTTGATACACCTCAAAAATATGAATCAAACATTCTTGACTAATGCAAACAATCTTATGTAGCAAGCCTCAACCCATTAGCTCATTAGGTAGACCTTTCAATGAGAAAGTGCCACGACTTGAAAAAAATTCATGGATAACATTTTCAAATCTTGATGCACAAAACAGAATGCTCTTTCACAACACTAACTTCTCATGACATCAAAGAAACCAATCATCTTCAAGAGCATCTAATATTAGTCAAAAATTACATTTCCTAGGTTTACAACTCATGAAACAATAGAAAACTACGGACCTCTTCATAACATATTTGAACCATGACTCTTCTTTGAGCATTTCATGATCATAAAATGGATTGACCATACCAAATATACCACATCAAAATAGATTTGTTTCATTTTGGACTACTTCATGTTCAAGCCACAACAGACTTGATGAAAGACACTGAGACCATACTTTCTAGACTGATGTAAACTCATACCTTGACACAACAAAATGCTTCATGAATGATGACTATTATGACTAATAGCAACATGGACCTACAGCTTTTGAAGCAACTTAGACAATCTTTACTTGATGTTACTAACCATAAAAATATTTGACACACTTGATCATCATGGGATAGAAAATACATGACATACTTGAACAAGGGCAAACAAATCATACCTTAACAGAGAGTTGAGACAACTTTTGGGATCTCACAACTAACACAAATGCTTCCTTTGGCAAATGAATGTCTTCTAGAAGCCTAGAGAAGACACAAAAGTCATTTGGTTACTTAAAATAATATATAATCATTAGAAGGTCTCATGGATTGTATTTTATCCCTTTCTTCCTCTAATATCTTTCCAATTTTAGGCACAATGATTTCATCTCCAATATCTTCATCATATGATTGAAGACTTGATAAGCACATATGGATGTCCCCATTTTCAACAAGATCCAATAAACCTCTATGACCTACATTATATTTGCCAAGCTTGATTACATATTTCTTGATCTTGTCAAACTTAGGTTCAACAGACTTTATACTCTTGTTACTAGGCTTGGAATCGGTTTCTTGACCTTATTTGTTTTCTCAATATCCTTGATTATCATACATGTACTTGATTCACTCTTTGGAATAATATTCCTTCGAATACCTTCTTATCCTAACCTTTGAATTCTTGAGGTCTCTGTTGTTATTCCTTCGATGTTTACCATGATAACAAAATTTTGCAATCCACAAACACACAATGCTATTCTAACTTCTAGGCTCATACACACTAAGGTTCCAACCACAATCAACTTCCATATGGCCATAATCACAACATGAATAATATTGACCCTTGAAAGAACTTTCAGCATTCCATGATAACTCACTCTTTGAGGACTTATTCTCGCAATCCCTATCTTTGTGACCAAAACCATTACAAGCATAGCAATACCCATTGAAAGAAGAACCAGGCCTCATCACATTGGGTTGTATAACAAGGTTATACCTTCTCGAATCGGTATTCTTTGTCTCTTTCTTATTTTCTTGATTGTTAGGTCTAGCTATATCATCTTCATGCTTCTCTATATGTTTTCCTTTGTAGCCAAGGCCTATTTTGTCACTAGTAGCTCTTTAACTCTCTAAGATCCCATCAAGAGATTCAGAACTCTTATCTAACTTCCCATACATCTTCAAACCTGTTGGAAGCATCTTTTAAATTAGATTCCAAAGTTTTTAACTTGCTTTCATACCTTAGACAAGTACCTTCTTTGTCCATATTTTCAACTTCATATTCTAGCCTTTTGATGGCTTTCCCATGTCCATTCTTCATGAAACTAATCTGATCTTGCAAATTATGAATTAGAGACTCAACTATCTCATACTTCTTCCTTAAAGCAGCTTCAACATAATATGACTTTCCCATTGGTTGTGCTTTAAGAGGATCTCCTTCAAGTTGTCAAACTTGCTTCACAAGGACCAACTCTGATACCAATTTTTAGAAGCACAATAGACTAAGAGGGGGGTAAATCAATCCTAAAAAACTTTCACTTAATTTACCATTACATGCATTCATCATTCAAACCATTCATTCAATCAACCATGAACCATGTGAGCTTATTAAGTGTGTATTAGACAATTACAAGTGCATGCAACAAGATAGAGAACACAAGACACCAGATGTAAGTGGGAAACCCTCAAGGGGAAGAAAACCCACTAAAACCTTAGCTTATATTACACAAATCAAGGACTTGCAAGAATATTACACATCCTATAAGATTTGTTTAGTGAGGCACCAACCCCACAAGGAGCACTAACCCCTAAACCTTTGTTGATATGACTCACAAAAAGGAATCCTATGAATATGACTCATCAAAGGATATTTTATAAAAGAATTACCATTGAAAATATGTTGATCCCACAACTGATTGTGATCCAAATGCATCTCCAAACACATCAAACCCTCATCCAAACAAGCTCTCTCCAAACTCACTCAATCTCTCTTCTTCATGGGCTGATTAGGTCGATTTGCCTTGCATTCCGATCCTCAAAATTATTCAGTATTCATACCTCTTACAATATATTTTCTTAACCCCTCTTCACTTTTCTTCACTCCTTTATAGGTCACACTTTTCCCTTCATACTCACTAGTCACAAATGACCAAATAGACATGCTTATATACACAACTCAAGATCATAACACCTCTAGTCAGCCATGACGAATTAGATTGGTCGCCTCAACACAAAAATATATCAATAATGGCATCATATAAATAAACTACAAAGTACCAAAAGGTTCAGCAAAGGTCAATTCATCATGAACAAGCTCCAAGAACACAAGCAAGCTCAAAATAAGCTTCTTAAGCACCAACGAATGCTCCAACAACTCCAAGGTCTTAAAAAAATTCAAGGATACAACAGCTCCGTACAAGTCATACACAAGTCCTCATCATCATCAAAAATCTCAATAAGCATCAAAACATCCAACTCCACCATGAAACTCACCCAAACGCATGCAAACTCCATTAGGTATTTAATGCCCGAATTTCAATCCTAAAGAACAACCAACTTGACATAGTAAATCTCATCATTATGACTACATAAGAAATTCATGGAGGATATATAAAGATTGGTAACCTATGCTTCGGATGTGCACACCAAGTAATGTTTTATGTGCAAAGACATTTGTCATTGCTAAATGATAAATTACAAATTTTAGGTGTCTATATAAAAACACTTCGTATTTGCTTGAAGTACTTGGTTTCTTGAGTGGTTACAAAATCCTCAAAGTGAAGAATGTAAGATAGAGTGTAGTAAATTTCTAGAGAATAATTTAACTCTAACTCAAAACTAAAATTGAACTTAAAACTTGGTAATTATAATTGAACAAAGAATAAAAGGGGTGCACTAATTTTTGTGAGTGTAGGAAATTCTTTATCAAAACACTTGGAAAGAAGAATTTAAGTTACGCTAATGGAGGATTGGGTGTGATTAATACATAATTTATAGGAGTATTGTGAACCAAAAAGGGAATTGAGTGTCACCACATCAAAGTATCCAAAATATATTAGGGGTTATCCAATGTGTTGGATAATGATTTAAGGTTGAATGTCTTTCTAGCCCAACTACCTTCAAAAAAGGGTGAGAGGAAGGGTATCCTAAGGATTTTATAAATCCTTCCACCCACAAAACCATGCCATTCTAGATGAATCTAGGTCCTAAATATGAAATCCCATACAAATTTGAAAGGTAATGAAGACTCATGCCCCCTCACCATGCATTATATGGGTGTCAATGGTCAAAATGTGCAAAGCTAAAAAGGAATGAAGCATGCTCATTCTACCACACACGGTATATTGTGAAATTCCTTAGGTTCTTAATGTGTAAAGTTGAAAGGAATGGAAGTACACTCATGCCCCCCACATTTTGTATCAAAATGTAATGAATTGTACTCTAAATTGTGTATCTAACCTTGAATTTGTACCAGAGGCCTATGAAAAAATTAAAATTCCAAAAAATTATAAATTGGATGTCAAAAATATTCCCAATACAATACCATCCTTCAAGATAGTAACATCTGATGATTTTATCTGTGTTGGACATTTTTGCCTATATTAAAGCTTTTTCAAATATTTTTATATGTTCCTTTTTGTGTCCATGTATTATGTAATTGTAATATGTCTTTGTGCTTGAATTACATTGATATTCTTGTGATAACCCTACTGAATGCTTCCTCTTTCGAGGTGAGTGAGATAGTTTGTAGATTGGTCTACTCAAAATAATTAAAGTGAGACTATGTCATTTATAACATATAGTCAAACCACATAAAATATAGTGTAGGTGGCCACCATATAGAACTCATCCCTATAAGAGAGCGCGTGATAGAAGTCACAACACAAAGAGATAGTAGGTGCAACAAACATGTACCATTATAAGCATAACATCACATAATCATACAAATACAATAAACAATGCAACATATAATGTCATTGTTAAGGTCAATGGACACAAAAATGTCACACACACAAATAAGGGCCCAATTGTAGCACAAGAAAAGGCAATCGAGGCCAAAAACAAGGGACATAATAGCGTCACATAGAGAAAGAGAGAGAAGCGAGAGTAGTTTGGTTGTACATAAATAGGATAATAAAATAAACAAAATAATGTGTAATGATAAAAATTAAACAATATCCACTATTTGCATGGAACAAGATATACTAGTCCTACACAGTCCATATGTGTTAGTCACAAAAATATGAATAAATAACATATATCACAACATATAATATAAGCATAACTAGGATGTGAAACAACATTGTGCAATAAATGGCACAATAACACCTAATAGTGAAGAACATGCCCCCAAATTAGTAAGGTCACTAGGTAAGACAAAAATGCCAACATCCATGATCATGTAAAGTCATATTTAACCTACATCATGTTCATGTACCTCATGAAATTCATGTATAGAATATACAATATGCTATATATGAAACCATGTGACAAACAACATATGTAAAGTAGAATCAAGTAGATAAAACCATGTTTAGGTATTGAATTTTTATATTGAGAATATTTGAATATTAGAATATTTGAATTTTTTTGTAAAAATATTTTTTAAAAAGTGATACCCTATGATACAATCAAGAGGGGAAACAAGGAACCCATAAGTGATGGAGGATTGGACCTTAGAAGATAAAAATACATAACATGAGTAGCAAGTGTCACTTTAAGTTCAGGCTATGGGGCACACTTAGGAGATTGATTTATTACAAGAGGACGCATAAGAGAAGGTAGGCATAACATAGGACTAGTAGATATAGTATGATTAGGCTTAATAGGAATAGGTGTAGAAACCATTGCTCTCTTAGTAAAAGGAATAGGTAACATGGTTGGTAAAGAATCCTCATAAGAGATACCCTTAATTGTAACAACTTGATTGTAATAGGTGTATTTAACGAATTGTGAAGAATAGAAGGAATGTACTTAAGAATATAAATCCAAAGGCACCCTAAAATCATGTCACATGTCCCGAGGGTATCAATTACCAAAAATATGTAGCCATAATAGTGGATCCCATCATAAAGCGAAAAATGTGTCCAATAACTTGATTAGAAGATTGTGTGTTGAATTGGATATGTTTCTTAGTATAGCCCAAAGAAGTAAGCAATGTTAAAGTGCACATGTTGTGCCTAGAACTACTATTAACCAAGACATTTTGGATAGGTTGTTTCTTGACAAAAGATCAAATATAAATTGAAGCAGAAAAATAATCATCATCAAGTATTTAATTTTCATCAAATGTAATGAGAGACCTAGGAGGCAAAGGAGGGGAAGTTGTACCAATGAGAGAATCAATTGGATGATCCTATATAGCCGGATAAGGTTATGCATTATATGCATGATGCACCTTTGAGTTGCTCTTAGATTTAGAAGTGTGATGATTAGGAAGTGGGTCATTGAATATCTTGATATTAGGATTCTCATTGACTTAAGGCTTATATTTCTCATGAGTTGAATCACTAATGGATAACATTATGAAGCTTGAAAACTTTGTTAGTGGAGTGCTGAAAACATCTATGGTAGTCACAATAAGGAATAGAGTCAAAAAAATTAGCTTTAGGCTTGCTCGTATCAACCTCGATATTGGGAGGGAGAGATACAAGGTTACACTCAAAAACAATTTGTAAAATCACATAGGTTGGGGAAGGTAACTATGTGAATTTCCTTTGAGAGGGATCTTGTAGTTGAATATTTTTAGGCTGGATATGGCATTAAAATTTTCTTTAGCTTCTTTTTCATTATCATTGGGTTTTTTTGTAATTAGATTTACCTTGGAATTTAGATGTAGATGCATTAGGTGGGGTAGACCCATAATTAGGCTTGTTCAATTATAGGAGCTTAGTTTCTACTTCTTTCAAAGTATGACATAGCTCATCATAAGATCAAAAATTTTCAAACATGATAGACTCTTATAAGGGAGATATGAGACTGCGGGGAAACAAATATTGAACCTCATTGTGCGGCATTATATTTCTCTTTTTGTAAGCTTTATTTTGTAACATAAACATAGTCATTAATTGGTTCATTAGATCCATGATGAATTTTATCCATTTAATCATAGGAAACCTTATCACCAATATTAATGGAGAAGTGTGCAAGAAATTTATTACCTAATGGATTGAAATCCTCACAGAGTGAATAGGTAAGTCATAGAACTATTGTAACACATAATCCTTAAGGATTTTAGGAAAAATTCTTAGTGATAGGTTTATCATTGTAAGCATAATCTAATAAATCAACATGAAAAGAGTGAAGGTGTTTCTCGTGATCACTTTTTCCCTCATAGATATGAAGCTTATGTTACAAAACCATATGGGTAAAGGAAAATATGTCACCTCATGTGCAAGTGGATTATGAAGTAATTGATTAGAGTCCATGATTTTAGAGGCTCTAGATACACCCCTTTCTAATTGCACCACCTTATTATGTAAATCATGAATGATGTCTTCAAGGGATTTTACAATAGAGAAAGAGTGTGAGGCCCCATAGGTATGCCCAATAGATGTAGGAATAATAATAGAAGTTTGGATATGCATTATAAATTATTAAAATGGGATAGTAGATGCCCCCATATTTGGAATGGATGTAGGCACACTATATCTAGAAATATTAGGTGAAGGGTTAAGTACATAAAAGTGATACTCTTCATGAGATTGTTGGGATTTCACATCACGTAAATCATTAGAAGTACGAGGCACAAGAATAATCTTATCAATGTTATATGGATGTTGGAAAAGTTCCTAGTGGAACATATATAAGATATTAATCTTATCTTTTTATCAACATCATTAAGTTCATCCTAATTGATTTCATTAGATCTTATGGGATGAACAATGTCAACTTGATTTGCAAGATCATATAGGTTAGCATTTAAATATTTCTCATCGTTATGGATGTTTTCCACAATAAAAGGTACACCTTGAAAAATAAGATGAGAGGAATCCATTTGATGCCTACACTTTTTATGTGTGTTTGGATTTGAATTTGCTTAATTGGTGTTTATGATTAATTTTATTACTTCGTCAAAAGGACATAAAAGAAATGCAAGCAAAATGAAAAGAGGAAGCATAAGGGGTTTATAGAAGAAGAATTGATTTGTAATAATAGGGTAGCCTAAGCCAAATAGGTTAAGGAGTTAACCAATAAGCAGATTCATCAAATTATTACACTGAAATATACATTTGGGGAAAGGGAGGGAATGTGTTTACTTATTTAAATCCAAATCAAAAGAAATCATGATGTATTATTCAAATTATTAATTAAACTTTAATATTTAGGCATGATTATTCATATAGAGAAATTCCAAGATAGATCAATGATATGTGATAAATAGAGGAAGACGTGAGAAGATGAGTGTACTTAGCTCTATGACTAATCCAAAAGCTAATCTAAGTGTGACCGATGGATGGACTAAAATTTCACGTAGATGCTTCATCTTTGATTCGGATTTTTACTATGAATAAGGACCAAACCATTATGTTCAAACTAAACCATTTGTTAGTTACGTCCTATTGAACGATTTGGTCTAGATAGTGAATGTCACTCTGTAACTTTTTGATCTCGTGTGAGTGACTGGAATATACTTTGTTGTGAGATATTAGATCTCACAAATGCAAGAAACCATTTGTAATCAATGGAATTGATCCAAAACCTCAACCTAAGGTAAAACCCCTGCAAAAAGGTTAGTGATTGGGTTGAAGTGAAATCCACACACCACCTATGTTGGCACTACTTAGAAGAGGCCTCAAACTACATAATTATCCACTTTTAGATAACATAATATATGGATGCAACTTTATTTGATAACCTTGTCACTTGATAATGCTTTATAATGGTTTGGTAAGTTGGAATTTTGAACTTGGTTTGGAGTACTTCAAACCTTTGTGGGGGATACTCCTAATTTCTATTGTTGCTTTAGGAATTTTATGATAGATTTGTGTGTATTTTGAGTGATATTCTCTATCGGAGATCTTGAAAGTGCGAGGCATTGCTATATGAGTAAATGAGTGGATTATACTTTCTTATATAGGAATTTGTGGATAAAATTTTGCATTAAGGTTGACCCATAGTGAAATTACCAACCCATAAAAGATATCAAATTGATAAATTGATCCTTGGGTGTCCTGGACAAGACTGTTTCACCTAGAAACAAATAATTTTGTTGTTTTGTCATATTGGACAATTTGGTTTAGGAGGAAGATATAGGGTCGTGGATCTCTACGCATGACAATAAGAAGTGGAACACTTGTGATTGACACAAGCATTTATGTAAGTGGTTAAACATTGTAATGAGGAGATTAAGTTTTGTAATAGGAACAAGGATATACCAATTAAGCTTGGAATAGGTGCACAAGTCATGGTTAAAGGGATTAAGCCAACACTAACATTATCAAGCAATAAACTACCAAATTTAGGTATCTATACCAATTTACCTTTTAAATATTGCATGTCTATATTATATTGGTGTGTGTGTGTGTAATATTGCATATGTCTATATTATATGGTGTGTGTGTGTGTGTGTGCATGCGCGTGTGCATGTGCATGTGCGTGTGCGTGTGCGTGCGTGTGTGCGTCTTGTGGCGCAGGCATGTGTGTGTGTGTGTGTGTGTGTGTGTGTGTGTGTGTGTGTGTGTGTGTGTGTGTGTGTGTGTGTGTGTGTGTGTGTGTGTGTGTGTGTTGAAGTGCCAAAATTACATATGGTTATAATAAAGTGGTGGTTGGTTAGTATTTGTGACTGATCTCCATATCCATTAAAAGTATGACTCAAAAAAAAAAAAGCACAACAAGAAACAAAAATCCAATCAACATACCCATCCCTTGTTTTATCTAACTTTATCTATCATTCAAATACCTTAAGGATTAGCTTAATCTATACTCACCTTCAAAATCCTAAAACAAACAATCTCCATGCATTATATCCATTTTCAGCTCCTAGGACATTACTAGTAAACCTAGACATTGTTTATTACAACTGAGATCAAATAATGTCTAAGAGCCTTAAACAAGTAGTTTTCAAATTGGGAAATCTCTATTAGGTTGGTGTAGACATGTGTCATGGGCCGATTATGGTGGGAAATTAACTAAGAGTCGCTTATATACAAAACATCCATGAGGTCATTACTCACCTTCTTCACCTCTTAGACACCTCACACTCTCTTGGAGTCCTTTCACAACACCAAGGATTATTATCAAAGTTGTAGCATATATGAAATCTCTTGAGGAGAAGACCTAGTGTAGTCCATGGAGACAAATATGAAATCAAAGAGATCAAAGTTACATGATGTCAAAGGTCAAATTTTGAGTGATGGTCAATTTTTTTAGCGTGTGATTTTACACACCGACCTAGATAGGAGAACTACATGCAAATTGATTTCTCTTGAAGTATCAATATGTAGAAAACACTCATCGTATGATCAAGGGTATGATTCGGATGTATAGCCTAAAATGTTAACCATTTTTAAGGGCCCTAGTCATATTTCAAACATAATTTTCGTTTGGAAGAAGAAGATAAGAAACAAGTACAATTCACATGATCAAAGAGTTCCCATATATCCAAAAGTAGGTTACATGCAAAGACAAATCTCTATTAGAAGGTGTGAACCCCTACACAACTCTTAGACACTACCGATAGAGTCAAGAGTATTAGCATGCTACAAGGGTCGATGTTATTGGTAACGTCAAAATAGTCTTTTGACCCCTATTCTCAACTTCACACCTGGTGAAGAAATACCATATCATTATAACACTTGTGACACATTATGTAAGTGAAAAGCATCCAAACTCGATTAATTCATCTATTTTTTCATCTGTAGATTGAGTAATTGTAACATCTAATTGTTTCAAAATTCATATTTTTGTACGTGAATGACCTAATTTTATAGTATGAATTAACATCAATTTTGGTTACATTCATGTCTCTTAGATGTAAAATAATCATAACATCTACTAAGTAATGTGTTTTTGATCGCATCTATACATATACCATCCATTAGACCAATCACAAGAGCATTTATCTCTCGTGTCTAATCTCTCACTCCCCAATCAACCATGGTTTCTTAACCAAAAATGGAATTTGTGCTATATAGGCCCCTCTATGCATATTAAAAAAATCATCTTCGGGAAAAAGTAAATTGACACTACAAATTCTAGAATATAATTTCCCGGTGATTCGAAAAATGGGGTTTATAAAACTGACCCAATTCCCATTTCCCGGATATTATATCTATTTCCTAATTTACCATTATTTAAATTTAAATTGGATAATTTATGTTACAAAAAGTAAGTGCGATAAAATACATCAAAAAATGCAACACTAGAATTGATAATGGAGTTCACCTAAAAATGGACTACATCCTCGGGTTTGTTCAAAGACGAACCGATATATAATCAATGTAGAAAATAAAAATTCTTACATCAGTTTCTTGCTCATTTTCCAAGAGTGTCCAATTGACCTAGCTCGCTCGGGCTAGCTCTCTTCATGTCTCAACATCTCTTAGCTTTGTAGTACGGGCCCTCAACTCGACCGAGTAATAATGGTGGCTCCGTCTCTCTTAGATGGCGGCAAAATTTCTCTATGATGGCACTCGGCCTCTAAGATGATATTATCAATGCAATGTAGGTTCTAATGGCATTTCTATGATCTCTATGGATTTCTAGCCTCTTGTGATAGTAGTGTCACCATAATAATGGTGTTGAAATATAACAACTCTCTAACACTATGTTGACGAATGGCTCTCAACTTGTCGATGGGCTCTCAACCTCGATGTCAACTTGGTCGTTTAGAATATCGATGGCTCACCAGCTTATGCATAAAAAAAATAGTACAATATGGATCTAAGGCCGAAATGACAACCTTTTCGTTAAAATTAGATTCCTAATAGCCTTGAAACAACAATAAGCTTTCATGAGAGCTTTATCAAGTACGTATAAGCCGAAGACACTATATAATAGGCTACAAAATTACTTAAAGCTTTAAATTGCCTTGCAAAATTCTCCACGAGCTTTAATGGATTCTTTGAAATCCTCCTTGGCTTGAGTTTGAATAAACTTCAAATGTTTGAGTTGTGTGTTTGAATGGAATAGTGAGGGCCTTTATATAATCCTCCCGAGCCCTATTTGTAAGGATATATTATTTATCATTTGACATTATGATATCTTTCATACAAGGATAAATCTCATTCCTCATCCATTAAATTTTGTGTAGCCTATGAATAGGATTTCCACCATTTAAGAGCTTCATATATAACTTAGGGGTGAATAAAATCCCATCCAAAATGCCACCAAGGATGGATCCACATAGTATATTCCACATGATTCATGGCCTCCAACTAATGCCTAAAAGGATTTGGCGTATAACCATAAATCATGGGATTATATCCCATTTAATTTGCTACATTATGTGGATTTTACCACATTCCACGTGGCCCCTCAAAATAGATTGTGCATCTCCATAGTTGGCCCCATTCTTCATCCACATGGGCTCCTTAGCAATTAGGTTGGCACTTAGACTAATGTTTATCCCACATTGTTTGGGATTAGGATACAATTAAGACTTGTAAAGGATTTACCCCACCTTGCAATGCATAAATCTAAAATCCGGATAAAATACACCTTTATAGAGGCATGCCCCCATAAAACACATGCATGCTCGTGTATGGACGGGTCCTGTGTCAACTATCACATCATAAGTGTTTTTTCAATATATGAGTTTGACAATAAATGGTTGCATATGTTCCCATGCGGCTTAGTGGATGGAACATGCGATGGTGTCAATAGGTCCCAAGTTCGAATCCTATAGCTAAATGGAATGTGTTTTTCAACGTTGTTGAAAAACACATTGTATTTTTTAACAACAAAACATTAAAAAAATTAAGTATAAGTGTGTGATACGTATGCATCGAATGGGTGCATAAAGGTTTATGGGCATAGGTGAATTCTATCGGGAGAATTTCCCTCGCCCCTATAACTCGATCAAAACCGCTTGCATATATGTGCTTATGGTTAGCACTTAGGCATTGGTGAGTTGGATCCTTGGGGACTTCTTGACATGGCTCCACACATAATTTGACTTGGTGCTTGGTTTTGAGCTTTGGCCACTCCACATTTGGAATATGTGGCATGTTAGTTAGCGGCTCGCCCATTAGCTTGGGCTCAACCCATTCCATCGTGAGGTGTGCATTGGTAAGTATGAGCTCATCATATGGAACTCGCCCAACTCAATCCATAACACACACTCTAGCTTGGTTTGTAGCTCACTAAGCTAATTGAAAAAATGGTGAGTTGGAGTTGTCCAACTTGATCCCCAACTCGATGACATGACTATGGCGGTGGGTCCCCCTCCAAAACAAAAGTGAACCCCATTGGTTTTTAACCAATACCGAAGGGTAATACAAACTACATTTTTGCTTCGCCAAACTTTCACTTATCGCCACTTGTAGACTCTGATAGGCCGATTGGAAATCTCGCAACATGTCATTACACTATTGCACATGTGCTCTTAATTTTCCTAATGACTCATGTTCTTGCATGAACGATATCTCCCGCATACGATGTCCATTTTGACCCATTCAAAATGCATTGGAAAGATGACTCTAAGATATTCCGTAAGCAATAGGTTCTAGGAGATTTAGGGAACTTTTTTTGTGTAAACGATCCTTTGGATCACACCTCCCCAATGAGAAGGCTTTTGGTCCACCAAAAGCTAATTTATTGATCCTTGGTGTCTTGACCCCTTGATATAGGTTTTGTAAGCTCTCTCTCATTTGGAGCTTCGTGTTTTCTTCCTGCACATGCACAATCAAGAGAAAACAACACAAACTAGTACGTTACATTCTAAGTGGTGTTATAATAGGTCACCATGTATACATTTTTCCCTTCTCGGAGTCATATATTGCAACATATCATTTACAAACATTGCCCATGATTGGGCCTTAAAAACCATGTTATATACATAGTTTTTAAATACTATGTTATTTACAAACAATGCCCTAATTTGGGTCTTAAACATTACATACAAAACAACAGTGCTCAAATAAAGTGTTACTCGCCATGTAAAAAGCACTTTTTATTGATTTCATCCACTTTGGTGATGATCAACATATCACCACTTCTGCGGTGCTCTAAGGCTAACTTGAGAACTTCTTTCTCAATGGAGTACCTTTACTTTGTTTGCATAACCTTTCTGGCGAACGATTTTTGTTTCCCACACATAGCCACAGAATGGTTGTTTGATCCACAAAGTGTACATGGACATGAACGCCATATATCTTGGGCTACTAGAGGCTTATTTTTCACATAATCAAAAAATACATTACCATACCTCTTGGGATTATCTGCATTACAAGTCTTGTGGAATAAACTGAGTTATATCCTATTCTCTCGTTCCTGGGAGATGTCCTATATTCTTGGATTGTTTTCTTCTTCGGACTGAAGCTCTTCCCCTTCTAGGCTTTTTGTTTGCTCTGCCTCTCACCCTCTTCATCTTGATGAGATGCTTGACCATTCCCTTGCGCATATTGTTTCGGGAGGACTGGTGGCTTAGGCCCTTTGCTTGAATTTTGTCTTGCTTTGGCCGTCTTGGAGCATTCTCCAATCTCTTGGGTGCCATTTCCATATCCTGGATCTGCATAACGAGTTATTTCCTCCACTTGAATGGGATTAGTGATACCTTGGCCTCTAATGCCAAGACCCTTTCCATCATAACCCATTTTGGACAGCAATTTTGAACCTATACCTCGAGTATGTTTTTCAAAATCACCAAAAATAGGATCTGCCATTTGATGAGAAGGAATAAACGGTGATTCACTTACAGTGTTGTGTTCACCTGAAGTAAAGAGTTGGCTTTCTGGCTGGGTGGACTTGTCTTTCTGCTCCACCTCTTCATTGTTTTGCAGCTTAGTCAAGATCTCATTCTTGGCTTGCAATTCACGTTCCCACTCTTCGATAATGCTTCCGAGAAATCGATTGGTTTTGTAGCTCTTGCTTTTCTATTTCTGCGAGATGTAATTGTCTCTCGAAGTCCTTCTCCTTGCAGGGTATGGTTTCCTTCTTCTACACATTTTTTCCTGTTTGAAAACTACTGCTGGGTTTTGCTGGTACTTTCCCATGCTTCTCCGTTCTTCATCGAAATATTTGTGGTGCCCGATCTGGGAAGAGTGACCAGCACTGCTCGGTAATGTGTCTAGGTTTGGAGCAATGTGCACATGCACGGATATTTTTCTGATCCTTTCAGGTCCATTTCTCTAGTCGACATCCTTCTCTTAGCTCTGCTCATAGGAGTTCCACGATCCTCCTCAGCTCTGATATTTTCGTTCTTGCTCTTGATGATGGACACCATCATTCGAATAATAGTTCCCAGCATTATGAGCGTCATTGCTAGCTGCATCACCTGGAAAGGATCCATCGTAAACTGCAATAGATGAATTTTCTCCCTCATTTTTAGTAGAAAAGATGTTAGTAATTGACAGGAACAACCTACTATGATACCAAACTTGATTTGAAAAAATGGGGTTTATAAAAATTGACTCAATTCTTGTTTATCTGGATACTAGTTTATTTCCCAATTTACCGTTATTTACGTTTAAATTGGTCTATTTATGTTGCAAAAATAGTAAGTGCAATAAAATACATCACAAAATGCAACACTGGAATTGGTAATGGAGTTCATCCCAAAAATGGACTACGTCTTTGGGTTTGTTCAAAAGACGAGCCGATATATAACCAATGCAAAAAATATAAAATTCTTACATCAGTTTACTGCTCACGATCAGCAGCGCCGATTGACTTGGCTCTAGCTCGGGCTAGCTCTCAACTTCTCTTGGCTCCGTATTACAGGCCCTTGGCTTAACCAACAATTTCTCTATGATGGAACTCTGGCCTTTAAGATGATATTATCGGCACAATGTAGGCTCTAATGGCCTCTTTGCAATCTCTACAGCTTTCTAGCCTCCTCGCAATAATGTGACCGTAATAATGGTGTCGTTAGAATAGCGTTGTCCAGCACTATTTCAATGAATAGCTCTCCAGCTTGTTGACAGGCTCTCTGGCCTCACTGTCGACTTGGTCATTTACAATATCAACAACTCATCTGCTCGTTGCGTTCCTAATAGCCTTGAAACAACAATAAGCTTTCACAAAAACTTTATCAAGTGCGTATAAGCCAAATATACTAAGCTTTCAATACAACTCGCAGTATAATGTCTTTATAGATTAGGCTACATAAATACTTAAGGCTTTAAATTGCCTCGCAAAATTCTCCACAATCTCCAATGGCTTCATTTGAAATCCTCCTTGGCTTGAGTTGGAATGAACTTCGAATGCTTGAGTTGTGTGTTTGAATGGAATAGTGGGCTTTTATATAGTCCTCCCAGGCCATATTTTTAAGGATATATTATTTATCCAATATCCTTCATATAAGAATAAATCCCATTCCTCTACCACCAAATTCTATGTAGTGTATGAATAGGCTTTCCACCGTTTAAGAGCTTCCTATATAAGTTAGGGGTGAATAAAATCCCATCCAAAATGCCACCAAGGATGGCTTCACGTAGTATTTTCCACATAATTCATGGCCTCCAACTAATGCCTAAAAGGATTTGGCGTATAACTATAAATCATGGGATTTTATCCCAATTAATTTGCTACCTTATGTGGATTTCACCACATTCCACTTGGCCCCTCAAATAGATTGGTGGATCTCCATAGTCGGCCCCATTCTTCATCCACATGGGCTCCTTAGCAATTAGGTTGGCGCTTAGATGTTTATCTCACATTATTTGGGATTAGGATAGAATTAAGCCTTTAAAAGGCTTTCCCCATCTTACAACCTGCGCAAATACCGCTTGTATATATGCACTGTGGTTTCAACTTAGGCATTGGTGAGTTGTCTCCTTGGGGATTACTTAACATAGCTCCACGTGGACTTTGACTTGGTGTTTGGTTTGTTGAGTTTTGACTGTTTCACGTTTGGAATATGTGGCATGTTGTTTAGCCAACTCACCCTTTAGCTTGCGCTCAACCCTTCTAACTCAACATGTTCCATCGTGAGGTGTGCATTCATAAGTATGAGCTCGCCATGTGGAACTCGCCCAACTTGATACATAATTTCACCACATTCCACGAGGCCCCTCAAATAGATTGGCGGATCTCCATAATCAATCCCATTCTTCATCCACATGGGCTCCTTAGTAATTAGGTTGGTGCTTAGATGTTTATCCCACATTGTTTTGGATTAGGATAGAATTAAGCCTTTAAAAGGTTTTCCCCATCTTACAATCCGAAATACCGTTTTTATATATACGCATGTGGTTTGCACTTAGGCATTGGTGAGTTGTCTCCTTGGGAATTGCTTGACATAGCTCCACACGGACTTTGACTTAGTGCTTGGTTTTTTGAGTTTTTACCGCTTCACGTTTGGAATCTGTGGCATGTCATTTTGCCAACTCACCCTTTAGCTCACACTCAACCCTTCCATCTCAACTTGTTCCATCATGAAGTGTGCATTCATAAGTCTGAGCTCGCCATGTGGAACTCGCCCAGCTCGATCCGTAACTCGCCCTCCAACTCGTTCGTAGCTCATTAAGCTAATTGGAAAAAAATGGTGAATTGGAGATGTTCAACTCGGTCCCAACTCGATGACGTGACTACGATGTCCGGATCCCCTCCGAAACAAAAGTGGACCCCATTGGTTTTTTTAATCTTGACCATCGAAGACCGAAGGATAAAACCGATCCGAAAACCAAATTTAACTAGCAATTGTGCACACACACTTTTCTTGCTTTGTATTGATTTTCGATTTAAATTTGTGCATTATTTCTTTTTGTATTTTTAATAAAAGAATAAAAGCTGCAAATCTTGTGCAAATACTGAGAAATAAATGAAGAGAATTCACCAAAGAACGTGACACGAGAATTGATAACGGAGTTCGGCGCTTGAGGCCTACGTCTCGGGTCGGTTGAATCTTGAAAATAATCCTTTACAAAGAATTCTACAAAATTTAGACCTTCTCACAGTCTTCCTCTGTCAAAAATAACAGGGGTTGCCTTTTACATCTCCTTCAAATTCCACCGTTAGCTCAAGATATGAGCAATACAATATTTCTACACAATCCCGAATGCCATTACAAATAAAATATCACCCTATGTATCTTTGTTTGTGCACCTCACAGTCGATGGCTGGCGCATATCCTTTTACCACCTCCACCCGAGTTCCATTCCCCTCCATGTCCTTTGGCTTATCCTTTGGGAATAAAATCCCACATTGGGCGCTTGGGAAACTTATCTTATTGTTTAAAATAGATGGAGGGTGCGCATTTAAAGTGGCAAGTAAGCCACCTAAGCCTATATAATAGGTGCTTTGACTTTGGGGCACATTTGGTGGCGCATGGCATATATTTTAGGTGCCTAAATCCCTAAAAAGGTGGACAGTTCAAAATATGGCGTGGAAAATTTAATATATGCATGGAAATGATTAGACATAGGCGTGGAAAATGCAAGGAAGTTAAAAGGGCGTGGATAATTTAAGTCAAGCATGCCCAATATCCCACATGCATGGCGCAATAGAAAATATAGAGGTTTATATACACAGTTGGTTGAATGGTTAAATGAGAAGGAGGCCAAGGCACCCCTCCTAAATTGAGTGTGTCGAACACCGGTTGAGGGCCCCCCCGAGGAAAATAGTGGGGTCCATTATGCGAGATCAAGTGTCCAAGACCAGCGTTCCAAAACCCATTTTTTTAATACGTCACACAATTTGTCCACGTGTCGCAATATGATCGCAACACTTGGCGAGCATGCACACGTCCAACCTGCACAAAAACCCCAAAATTCGCCAGTTGCCCAAAAATTTCAGCGGGCTATAACTTTTGCAAACGAGCTTCGTTTCCTGCAAACAAGCTGTCGTTGGAGTCGTATAATTTTTCCCCACGTTTTAAAAATGACTGCAACAATTTCTGAGAAGATCTTAGATCGGTGTTTCTCTGTGAGGATCCTCTGGATCATTCCTCCCCACTGAGAAACAAACCCCATTTTTCGCTTCGTCAAACTTTTGCTTATCGCCACTTGTTGACCCCTAAGGCGTTGATTGACAATTTCATAACATGTCATTGTGTTGCTTTGCACTTGTGCCCTTAATTTTGCCCATTGACTCATGTTCTCGCGTGGACGATAACTCCCACATTTGGTGTCTATTTCGACCCATTTAAAATGTGTTGGAAAGATGACTACGAGCTCTTCTATAAGCAATGGGTTCTATGAGTTTTAGGTGATTTATGCTATGTGAACGATCATCCAGGTACCCTTGACCATACATCGGTTACTCTTACTCAAATCTTATATGTTTTTCTTAATCTTTCAAACCACTCGTTCATTTAAGCATATATATGACCAAGTTACTTCCTACGTCCTACTACATAAGTGGCCAACCAGGCATGTAAATGTTCTAGAAGAAATATGAATAAAACCTCATAAAAAGGATGGTATAACTCCTTTTGTACCCATTTCTTTAGAGTTAAATATCCCTAACTTGGATAATTTGTAGTTAACGCTAACTCTAGATCTTCAAATCATCTCTCAACCTACTCTAGAGATCTCCACTCTGTCATTCCCTATCATTTCCATAACCTTGATCAATAAGGATCCCAACAAAGGAACCAAAATGTTGGGGTTTTTTTCGATATAAGCAATAAACATGCATATCTCATGTAGTCTAAGGAATTCTATAATAGCAACTAGGGTTGTGGTGGATTATAATGTCTATGAATTATTAACAATCAAATTTCGGCCTTAATTTGACATTTATTTAATTGTCATAAGAAATTATATTTCTTGATTGGAGACAAAGATTAAACATTGCAATATCTTTGGCATACAATGGATTTTGAAGCCCCCTTTTTCTAAAAATAGTTTTTCAAACCCCGCATAGTGGCACAACAAGATTGAGTCCATCTCTCACCAATCAATTGGAAATTTTGGAAGACATTGATGAAGTTATTAGTCAATGTGATATGTGACATCCAAATAAGCACCTCAAAATTAATCTCTCGATTTTTTTCAAATAGATGTATTTAAGATATGTGTACTAGTCTTAATAAACATTATGGCCCTGTCTACAAAGGGAGAGCCCTCCTTAGCATTTAGGTCGCATGTTGTGTTTGCCTATGTCCATATAATGAGATTGATGCCATCCATCACCAATTAGTTGTAAATTTTCAAAGACATTGATGGAGTTATTAATCAATGTGATATATGACATCAAAATATGCACCTTAAAAGTAATGTCTCTCAAATGTTTTTCGCATAGATGCATTTAATATATTTGTATTGGTTTTAATCAACAATTTGGGCCCCTTGTTCAAAGGAAAGTGATCCTCTTTACCATTTAGATGGAATGTTATGTTTGTGTATTGAGGTCATATGTCACTAATCAATTGGAAATATTTTAAGCCATTGTTGGGGTTATTAATCAAGGTTATATTGATATATTTCGGTGTTTTTCGAGTAGACGTATTTAAGATAATTGTACTAGTGTTGATAAACATTATGGGGTCATTTACAAAGGGAGCAAGTTCTTCTTTGGCAAGTAGGTTGTATGTTGTGTTTTTATGTCCACACAACGATATTGAGGCCATCTATCGCCAATCAATTGGAGTTTTGAAGATGTTAATGGAATTATTAATCAATGTAATATTTGATATCCAAAACAAGCATCTTAAAATCGATCTCTTGATATTTTTGAAATAGATGTATTTAAGATATTTGTTCTAGTTTTAATAAACATTTTAGACTTGCGTAGAAGGGATTGAGCTCCCTTTTAGCATTTAGGTACAAAGGGAGAGGACTTCCCTTTATCATTTAGGGTGTATGTTGTGTTTGTCAATGCCTACAAAACAAGATTGAGGTCATTCATTACCAAACAATTGAAAATTCAATTGTCGATTTATTAATTAATGTGATACGTGACATCTAAAGTAAGTACCTCAAAATTAGTATCTCTTGATGTTTTAAAGATAAATATATTTAAGATAGTTCTAGTTTAAACACATTGGGGCCATGTACAAAGGAGCGGGTTCATCTTTTGCATTTAGGTTGTATATTGTGTTTGTGTATGCGCATTGAGGCTATTTAGGTTTGAGGCTATTGAGGCTATTTGTGTTTGTGTGTGTTTGTGTAGGTTGTATATTGTGTTTGGGTTCATGTACTATGACATTGAGGCTATTTATCACCAATGATTGGAAATTTCCAAAGATGTTGATGGAATTATTAATGATTGTGATGTGGCATCAAAAATAAGCACCTCAAAATTGATCTCTTAATGTCTTCAACATATTTGTATTGGTTTTACACTCTTGTTATACTAAAGACCTTCCCCACTTATCAATCCCTATTTTGGTTGATAAAACATTTTATTAAAAATAAATATGTATGTATTGATATTTCTAAACAACACTACATATCCATTGATTTTATTTATTTCTTTTATTTAAGGATAAACATTTCAATTTAATAATTTATTTAATGTCAAAATTTGTCGTTTTTAAACAAGGCCATGCAATGGCAAATCTTTTGCCAAAGGTCATGCATTGCACGATGGGAGGATGAAATATGTTGTATATGGAAATTTAAAATAGAAATGCGAAGCAAATATTGGTTTTCTAGTTTTGGTTTATGACATTAATTATTTACTTATGACAAAGCACAGTGGAGTCAGGTTGGAAGTTTTTTGCACATGTAGGGGTGAGTCAAGGTCGTTTGTACTAATTTATAATGTAAATGTTAAAAATTAGACGTCTAATAATACTTAAACATTTGAAGGATGACATGTTTAGCAAGTTGCGATCGTACCTCCAAAGTGCAATGAAATCACCAATAACAAATGCGTCGAAATATATGTAGTACCTTAATACATTACAAAATATTGTCATATTTAATGAAATGTTTTTGTTTGAAAAATGCAAAGCAATAGTCACAACGCAAAAAAATGATATTTCAAAGGATTTGTAAAGTTTTGGAATTACTTCAAGTACACTATAATATGGTTCATTGTCACAAGTACTCGAATAATACATGGGAAGACATCTTTGAAGACCAACAAAAGAGAAAACCCCAACATACAAAAACACATTATATTAGAAATTTCAATGGATACATGTTGCACGGGTCTCGGTGAATTTGATAACCATAAAGATTATTTGTTATTGTTTTGTGTTTAGAATAAATTAAAAGTAATGCTCAAAGATGTGGGCGCCATACATTTTGAAGGTTAGCAAAACAAAATATGAAAATTTATTTAAGAAGACTACTTTTTGTGGGAATATGTTCAAAGTAGTGAAGAATTGG
The DNA here is from genome assembly GCA_018340775.1 of Taxus wallichiana var. yunnanensis. Lineage (NCBI taxonomy): Eukaryota > Viridiplantae > Streptophyta > Pinopsida > Cupressales > Taxaceae > Taxus > Taxus wallichiana. Next base: position 445,390,277 of record CM031234.1, read on the forward strand.
GCACGTAGGAATTGTTTAGATCATCTCAAATATCCAATAGAGGAACTGAAATGCTTGCTTCTTCTAGCATTTTGTAGCCCCACTTTTCAATTTTAAACTTGATTAATTGTGGGAGAGAAGAGGATACATGAAGCAAGCATCATTAATTGAGCACATTGAGTTTTAGCTCTTATTTTTAGAGGTGGCAAATTTGAGAAGATATTTTGATATATGTAGGTTTTACTAAATTATAATCCATTTAGAGTAGAAAAAAAGAAGAATCTTTGGGGGCGGATATAATCAAATATGTATTGAGTAACATGTATCCACTTAATCAAAACTTAACTATTATTTGCAATCACTCCACAACAACATTCTATTTTGGAGCCTACCAAATTCTGTAACGCAAAAAGTGACGTGGCAGCCGGGGCTAGCCCTCACATCGAGAGGCTAGAAACATATCAGCCACATAATTGCTAGAACCATTTCGGCCACAAAACAAACAAGAAAATAGAGAACCAGGGCTCAAGGCACGATACATTCCAGACAAAGATCTGAAGAGAGGACTGTGGGGCTAGAAAGGCACCCCCCAAACAGACATCCATATGGAGCAAGGTCGCCGAAAAACAAACAGTCGAGCAACAAAACAACAATTTTAAATTGTTTAAGAATGGGTCACAAATGATATCATCGTAACTTCATTGTATTACAAACCCTACGACTCCTTTAGGTGAATGAATACACGCAGGTCTACTGATTTTATTTTGGACATAGGGTTGCAAATTACAATATTTGAATTTATTACCTGCTCCACCTTCCTCCGTCAGGGTAGACCATAGATGAATCCAAGGGCGATGCCTTTCCAACCGCAAATGTTGTTGCCAAAGTGGAATGACCATAAGACGTCCCTCGCCATCATTCACCAGAAAACCGTACCTTGAAGGTTAGCCTAGTTGTGGGAGGAAGTGTCACAACTACCATTGCTTTCATAAATTTTTCCCTGCTCCTTTGTACGAGTTCTTTCTCAACATATTTACCACAAAAACCAAGTCGGGAGAATGGAAGCGATTTCTTTCAGAATACAGAGATACTAGTCGAGTGACATGAAGGCGAGGACAAAGTCCTTGGATGACTGGGCATGAGGACGGTTTTGAAGGGCACGTGGATGGGTTAAATGTTCCCATGCAATGAATACTTCCAAAAAGAGGGCATTTTCAATGGAGGAAACATAGATCACGAAAATCGTATGGCTTCTGAAGATTGTTTTAATTTATTTTTATCAAAACTAGTATTCGTGAATAAAGGGGTAAAAAAATATTCTTAGAAAATTCGATGTAACACTCTACAAAATATATGAAACATTACAAATGGCATATTGTTATTGAATAAGGAAAAAATAATTGTTTTCGTGGAGACAATATAATTGCCTTAGACACTATAATAAAAATAATTTGTCATTTAGTGGATGATTCAAGTTGTAGCAGTGACATTCACCATCATTTACACCAATTTTGATAATAATAATTAATAATAACAAAAACTTTTAGTTGGATATAAAAAATCTATCAAGAAATATGGACAAGTTTACCTAACAAATGTGATTAGGTCGAGAGGCGCTTTATAATGAGAATTTTGGGAGGTGGTGGGTTATAATGTCTTGTTAATTTGTTCACTTTTAATTCCGACTTTAAATTTGACGTCCATCTCATGTTTACTAAGAAGTTTTTCTTCTTTTTCTTAGAGAGGTTAGTGGAAAAATCATAAAATCATAATATAATTAGGTTGATAGGTATTCTCCAAAGGCAATTGGTTGGCTATAATATCTCTGAGTGTGTTCATTTTAAGTATTGGCTTTAAATTTGACGTCCATTTATTTATTATTATGATGTTTTTTTTTTTTTTTTTTTGGGAAAGGTCAAATGAAAAGTCAAAATATCTCCCTCGAGTAGAATTTAGAGCCACACTTTTTTTTCCAATTTTTTTCCAAGCCTTGTAACTAAATTGACATCATTTACTAAGAAAATTATGAAAAAACTAATAAAAAAATTAACAAAATAAATAGCCTTCAGTCCTCAGCACCCTACGAATTTTCAATCAAAAAAATTGTAAAAGAAAAACCTACAAAAATAAATAGCCCTCGGTCCTCTTGTAAAAGAAAAACCTACACATTGATATATTTAAACATTTTTATATACTAGCTTATAAAAATATAAGCAAATACTAAAAACTCTTAACATCCATATCTTCGCCAAGACCGAAAATTAGTGCCATCACTAACTGCGAGTCCAATACCTTGCTGAGTTGTCTCTTGTCCATTTGTTTTCACCTTCCCAACCCCCAAATAGTACATCCTAAAGCTGCCATCTGGCATCTCCAAAACATAAGGAGTCCCCACAATCACATTGTCCCACACATCCTCTCCCGTCCTAGCTGTCAACACGGGTCCACCTGGCTCTTTCTTCCACGTCACCCCGTCATTCGACAAAGCTAATCCAATAGCAAACTCGAATTTAAAATTAGACCCCTCATAAAACATAGCGAACTGGTCGCCCACCCGTATGACGTGGCGAACGGAAACGCCGCCCTCGTCCCACGTGCCAGGCTCCCCGCCGGACAAAATCTTGCCAACCTTCTCCCACCTCTGCCCGTCGCCGGTAACCGCCAAACCGGCCGAAAAAACCCCATCCCGGCGGGCCCGCCGCTCTCCCGCGTGTGATACGTCATAAACAGCTTTCCATCAACGTTAAAAACTCTCGGCCAGGAAACTCCGTTCTCGTCCCACGACCCCGGTTTCCCGACGTCGAGCAGCGGCCCTCTTCTGTCGGAGAATCGTATTCCGTCGACGGAAGATGCAACTCCCGGCAGGAGCCTTACCCCTCTGTAGCGTTCGCCCGGTTTTCCGACCAGCGGGAGCTCCTCCATGCCACCGCCAAAGTAGTAGAGAAGCCATTTTCCTTCGGAATAAACGATATCGCTGACGGCCAGATGGACGGAGTCGAAGGCGTCCGGGTTGTCTGAGGGATCCATGACGGCGCCGTTCGTTAACGGTCCGCGGTAACGACGGAAGGCGGCGCCGTCGGAGCTGACGGCCATTCCGATTCTGCCGGTGGGGAGGAAGTTGTTGAAGGGCTTTACGCCCATGTTCCAGACGTCCTCCGAACGCCCGTAGTAATACATACGGTATATGTCGCCGTTAGGGTTAGGCTTTTTCACGACGACGGCGCCGGAGAAGAGCTTTTGTCCCACCAGTCGGAGTCTTGCGGCGCAGGGCCGAGTACGCGTCCCGAGTTCCAGTCCATGGCGGTAACGGCAACTGTGACAGGATTTAAATATGATGAATGTGAGGGAAGGAGGGGTTTGAAGAATTTAGGTGGAGGGGATAATGCAACTCCAGACATTAGCAGTAGCGGCGTTATGGCTGATAAGCAAATCGGAAAGTGCAATTCTTGATAATTAGGAAACAATGTTACACTGCGTACCCTCCACGTGTCTACGAAGATAACATTATTGATTTTGATGGAGATATTTGAATGAGTGATTTTAATAACATCTGGAGTCTATGGCATTGGAAGTCTCAATTGGAGTGTACAAAGCCAATTCAAGATTAGCCCCAACACTTTTTGCATAGAATCTATTACGTTTTTTATGTTGCATCAAGATCTGGTTCTTGATTAAGAGATTCGTAGTTTGGACAAGTCTATCTTCTTCAAACAAGGATGGTAGAATGTCTATCTTCAAACTATCATCATACTTGATTGATACAGATGTTAGTATATGTTATGCACTCCATGATATAGTATCATTCTCTTTCCACTACCCCTTTGTTGCAAAACATGCATGTTCTTTCTTCTCACTCTTTTTTAGGAGATGTCTATCTCTTGGTTTCACACTTAGATGGTGTGAACTAGTCCTTAATCGAACTATCAACATTTTTGTTTTCAATTTGATTTGTGCCCCTACATAGACCTTTTTCCCGTGGTAACAAGTGGAATTAAATTCTTTTACTTAGCATTAATTATTTCACCCACCACATGTTTACCCGAATTTTCTCTCAGATACTTTTTAATCTTCTCATTAATGTTTGGACACTCTTGCATGTTAATGTTCCATTTGTTCATCCATTTAATGTTTTGTTTCATCCACGTGTTTTTCCTTCTACCTAGATTTTCTTCTACAACCATTGAAGCCACCAATAAACTTTCATGCTTTTTGACTTTTCCAAATAAGTTAACAACCGAGTTAACGCTAATGCCCCAGATAAAAGGTTCCCGCTTCAACTAACATAATCTCATATGGAACCGATGTTTTAATTTTGAAGTTGTTTGTGATTAAGTGCTTTTGGATACTCTCTATTTGTCTCCACTTAAGATCACACACATTGTTGCCCCACACTTCACAATCATAAAGTACCATCGGTGTGACAAGCAAGCCAAACAAAGGTTTATTTGGTTTTCCAATCCCATAATTCTGCATTTTTGCACCTATTTTGTAATGAATATAAAGCTTTCCACCCTCCTTGAATTCTTTTTTCCTTGTATGTTTCCCAACTAAGCTTATTGTGAAAGTCCAACCCAAGATATTTGTATTCTTCCACTACTTCTAGCAGTTTCTTGTAAAAAGAAAGATAAATTGTTTTTCTTCTTTGTAGAGAAAAGATCATGACTTTGGTTTTGCTAATGTTTACTTGCATTCCAACTTCTTAACAAAAGAGCTCAAGTGCCCTCAAGCGCTCTCTCATATTGTGTTGTGTTTTAGCAATTAGGATAAAGTAAATCAGTATAGAGGAGCAATTTTATTACAAAGTTGACTAAGTAAATGCCTCTTCCGTCCATTTTGTTTATGCACTCCTCAAGTTTGCCAATGTAAAGTCTCGAAAAAGTGGGTGAAAGTGAGCATCTTTGTTTAACACCAACGCCGCTCCTAAAACTTTCATTCCCTCCCTTGTTCTCGATTTTCACATTGCTTGCTCATAGAGCATATGAACAATCATTCTATATTAGTCTAGAACTCCAAGTTCCTCATTATACTCCAGCGTTTATTTCTAAGAATGGTGTCAAATGCCTTCTTGAAGTCAGCAAAGCAACAAAAAACCTAATCACCTTCATTGTCCCATACTTTTTCAATCAAGTGTCTAAGAGTGATTCAATGATCGATTGTGGGGTGCTTCGACACGAAACTTGCCTCCCTTTGCTCTTCTTCCCTCTTTTTCAGCCCAATTGTTAATTTTGTGCTCTATCCTACAAATAGTTTTCCAAGAAGAGGGTTTACCATGATAGTGCGGTAGTTTGACGGGTTATTTACATCATTATTTTTGTATAAGGGGATAACAATGTTAGTTTTCTAATTCAACAGAAACCTTTATGAATGATACTATTGAATGTGTTTGATGTGTAGTGTGAGGATTTTCACACCCCATTTGAGATATTTTGCTTGCATCCCATCTATATCTTGAGCCTTTTCATTTGCTAGTCTCTTTATGCCTTGAGTGATATCTCTTGTGGAGAAAAGCTCGATTGATGTGCTTGATAGTGGGGGTGGTGGGTGTCTTGATGTGCGGTTGTGAGGATTTTCCGCCCCATTTGAGATATTTTGCTTGCATCTCGTCTATATCTCGAGTCTTTCTATTTGTTAGTCTATTTATGCCTTGAGTAATATCTCTTATGGAGAAAAGCTCAATTGATGTGCTTTGATAGTGGGGGGTGGTGGGTGTCTTTATCTTGCTCCCTGTTCGTACATCACTTTTGCATAAACTAGCCATTGGGTGTCTAAAATATTATTCTTTATTTGTTTTCTCTTTTGTTGAAGTTCTCTATAGAATCATTTGGGATTATGCTTTCCTAGGAAAATCAGCTCTTTCCTTCTAATGTTCATGTAACCCTCCTTTTTGGAGTGAATCGATTTTTCATAAGCCTTCTTGTTTTTTCTTTATCTTTTCCAAGCTCTCTTAATGCTCTTTTTGTTGTTTTGCATTCTTCATCATACCACAGATTTTTCGAAAAGATGTTTATGTTTCTCTTCTTGGGCCTAGACCTTTTGCAAATGTTTAGTGCTTTATGGATGATGGGAATCAACATATTGCTTTGCATCGAGATATCTACTTCTTGAAACTCTATCCTTTGCTTCTTGAAGGTGTATTTAAAGGGCTTCCTTAAAACATTATTTGCTCTCATGAGTCATAAGAATTTTACCCTGAAGAGGCACATTTCTTTGATTGAGGTGGGTTTGTTCTCTTAGCGAATTATCAATAAGTATGTTAAGCTTCACATAAATTAGGTTATGGTCTAATTTCATCTCTATAGGAGAATCCCCTATTTCTAAATCCTTCAATCTCAAAATGCACTCATGCGAACAAATAACATAATCTACAATGCTTTGGCCATTATATGTTTTACAAGTGATTTTTCCTGAATTCGACCATGCTTTCATAACATTGCATATAACCATGTTATAAAGGCCAAGACGTTTTGCAAATGTTTAGTGCTTTATGGATGATGGGAATCAACATATTGCTTTGCATCAGATATCTACTTGTTGAAACTCTATCCTTTGCTTCTTGAAGGTGTATTTCAAGGGCTTCCTTAAAACATTATTTGTTCTCATGAGTCATAAGAATTTTACCCTGAAGAGGCACTTTTCTTTGATTGAGGTGGGTTTGTTCTCTTGGCTAATTATTTATAAGTATGTTAATCTTCACATAAATTAGGTTATGGTCTAATTTCATCTCTATAGGGCAATCCCCTATTTCTAAATCCTTCAATCTCAAAATGCACCCCTACAAACAAATAACATAATCTACAATGCTTTGGCCATTATATGTTTTCCAAGTAAATTTTCTTGAATTAGTCCTGCTCTTATATCATTGCATATAACCATGTTATAAAGGCTACACATCCCCAACAATTTTGCCTTGTATTACATGACACCCCCTTTCGACTTATGAAATACTCTCCCAAATATGGTCTTCTTCTTCTTCCTCTAGTCATAATGGGTTTTTCATTCCCTCTGTATTTCTCAAGTTCGAGTCGGTTGTTTGTTATTCTTGTATTGTAATCTCCCATTAGTAGAACTCCTTGGACACACTATACCTTTGAAATGTCATTTTGAGTGATGCATAAGGGTCATCACAATCTAAGTGTTTTTTCTTACATGTTTTTTATCCTCTTGGTGCAAAATAGCATGCAAAGAAGCCACATTGTTAGCTCACTTTCCTTTATTTTTAGCCATATATATTGTTTATTTGGGTCCTCTTTCTCCACTTCTATAATTCTACACCACACTTCTCTAATCAACATTGTTATCCCTCCATGCCCTTTTCCACTTTCAGTCCTTTCATTCCAAACTAAAATTTTCCTATATCCTTTGAAATATGGGACTTTGCAACCGTCATGTTCATGTGTTTCAATGAGAATGATAATATCCTTTCCTTCTGTTATGGGCCCCAACCTAGGACCTCTTCTCCAAGGGTAGCCTCTACAATTCCATCTTACCAAGGCTAAGTGCTTGGGGTGATTCCTATTTCTTATGTGTCATTTGGTGGTTGATTTGGGCTTTTCCATTATATAGCTACTGCATTTTCTTGCTTCCCTTGTTTCCTTCACTTTCTCCAATTCTTTCCTTCTCTCTTCAGAGCCGGATGTTAGGTCTTTGTCCGGATAGAATTGTGTCCCCTTAAGAAACTTTTTGTTCCTTAGTATCCTATTCTTATCTTCTATGTTGTGCAAGGTTACTCTAAAATGTATTTTTCTTCCATCTTACATGGCTCATCCAATCTTGTTAGTTTTGCAAATATGCTTTGACCATTACAACTAGTCTTTAAGAAAGTCTCTTACCAATTTGTTGGTGTATTTGTTAGGTTGTGGAGCTAGATTGCTTCACAGTTAGCATGCAATGGAAAGTGACTAGAAATACAATAACCGGCATCACATTACTGAGTGGGACCGACGCCTGTCAGGGAAAAGGAGGAACCGGTCATGTTAGGTCCCAACGGGCCGGTTACTGTGCAAAGCACTTTATTTTTAAGTCGCAGGTTTTAATATTGTTTTTATTTTAAAACAAATCTATTGGATGTAATTTCATGGCTAAGTTGCCCTAAGTTTGTCTAAGCTTATATAAGCTAGAAAACTAGGGTTAGAGAGAGTTAGATGAGTTGATGAGAAGAAGAGCATAATCCTTGGTTGAAAGGATGATGAAGAAGAAGAAGAAAAAGCATATTACATGAAGACAAGAGCTTTCATGGAGAGAAGCTAAACGAAGGAAAGTGCAGGTACATTGTTGGTGAGAAGATGGTATTATCTTCTATTGTATTTCCTTTGTATTGTTTAGTCTCATGTAATGGCTTGCATAGTATGCAAAGCACTTAGGGTTTCTTCTTGTTAGATCCACAGGTTGTGAGATTTTGTTATTGCTCATTCTTGTAGATCTACATGTTGTAAGATCTTGTATTACAGATCCATGAGATCATGTTGTATTGTTGATCCATAGGAATCTAGCATGGTAGAGGAAGTTGTCTTCATGTTTGCAATTTGTTGCAGTGATGGAGGAGAGACTTACTTCTTGGTGCATGGTTAGGGTTGCACATTGGTAGATCTTTCTAGAGGTCTTGTTTGCATATTCACAATACAGTGAGAGCTTGGCTGCACAATGGCAGATGTAGGGTAGCTTTAGGTATGTGAGATCTGGTTATGTTTGAGAGGCACGGTTGTAGTGCACTCAGGTAGATCCGGTTAGAGATCTGGAGGAGACACAAGTGGTGGTATTAAGGCACGTTTAGTATACTCGAGCAAATCCGGTTGGAGATCCGAGAGGAGATACTCTTGTAGAGATACATGTACTCTTGTGTAGAAGAGTTGGTTTGTAATCTCTTGTTTTTATATATATATATATATATATATATATATATATATATATATATATATATATATATATATATATATATATATATATATATATATATGAGATCTCTATCTTTGGTGGACATAGCCCACATTGGGTGAACCACGGTACATGTTTGTTATGTGTGTGTACTTTTGTGTGATTTGGATTATTCTAGTTTATACTTCCACTGTTGTAGATTTTGTGGGGAATTGTTTAGATCCTATGTGCATGATTTTGTTTGTTATTAAATCATAGCACTATTTCAGCAATCACATATTCCCAACAGTTTTCACTGTCTTTGTAGTCTTTCAATTCCTTAATGATAATGTTTACAGTGCTTTCTTGTCTATCATTTTCTTCCTGTGTCTCAAGTATTACATGTTTCTCTATGAGTTCTTTTTGTTTATTCGGTGTTCCTCATTTTTTTTTTCAAGACTCGGATTCATCACTTGACTCTTCAAGTTAGTATCTTTTACCCTTGTTTGTTATTACAAGTTCGGTCTCCCTTGTGTGTAACATGTCCTCCTTTTCGGCCATTCTTGTCATATTTCCTTCTATTGCATTCAATTGATCTAAGGAATAATGTAGCCCAAACACACGCTTGAATTGTTACGTAGTCTTATATTTGTCCTCCGATATGTCATGTGTACTTGAGCTATCGAATATATCCATTGTCCTCTCGATTACCTATGAAACATTGTGTCCATTTTTGGATCTAGACTCATCACTTAAATGCTCATTTTGAATTAGAAATAGAATTTGTCTTAAAGTTCCAAAGGGTTACACCATTAGCATATATATTGTACTCTAAGATTGATAGGACACTAGAATTGATTGACACTTTTGATTTGCACACATTTTTACCTTGATTGTGAATCACTAATTTTCTAGTTGAAACTCTACAAAAAAATATGGGAATGCTACTTTAGAGAACACACAAGGCAAAGGTAGTTTACAATATGAGATAATAAGTTTATGAGAAAAATTGTAACTTACTTGGGCCAATCCATAATGTTACAAGGATTCACCTATATAAAAGAAAGTCGTCCTTATTATTTATTGACCAATCTACCCATACAAAAGAAAGTCATCCTATATATTATACTTCACATTTTCTTTCCTTGCACTTTAAGGAAGTAATTTTTATTAATGTCTACAATTTCATTGTATTCCACTTCAATTATTAAATTCTTGTGTTCACATTTGGCAAAAAGGTGGTGTTGTATTAAGATATTAAACATATCACAAAAATCGTGAAAATGGAACATCCTTTAATTATGTTTTATTATAAATGTTGAAATGTGTTTTACACAAGATAGATCAAATAAAACCCCAATCCTCCATCTTTAACTCAGACGACATCGCCGACGCCGTTGGAGGTGATGATAGCAAACATGCTTGGTTATGTGTGCTCAATGCACCTTGGAATACATATATTTGTTGTCTTTCTTGCATGAAATGGCTTAACAACTCTATAAACCCTCATATTCTACTATTGACATAACGTTACGCCTCCCTTAATTACAAGTATTAGTCGTTACTATGAGCAAAAATTAGTGCCATCACTAACTTTGTTTTGTTTGGAAGTCGTCAATTAGAAAGATATCAACATTTTTGCCCATGATAAACCTGGAGATTACTTATAGTTGATCACTAACTTTTAGTCGAACACCTTCTTGAATTAGAGCCTCGAGTCCTGTGTTTTCACCCGATTTTCCGACATGCGGGAGCTCCTCCATAATCCATGCCACCATTGAAATAGTAGAGAATCCATTTTCCGTCGAATAGCGGTGCCATTGACGGCCACATGGATAGAATCGAAAGCGTCAAGTTTGTCTAAGGGATCCATGATCGCACCATTGGATAAGGGTCACAATGGCGACAAAAATCGACATCATCGGAGGAGCAGACAGAGCATGTCGATTCTCTAATACACTAATACACTATGATTAATCCAACTAAAATAGCTCCTCCTAAAATTAGTATAATAAGTACAAGAAGGATTATCGAGACCAACTCAAATCTCATTTCATATATATACACAAAGTATGTCAAAGCATAGACACTTGCGGCAGATAACGAAAAGGTGTATGTATTTGGAGGAAATAGGATTTTTGTTATATAGTGGATGTGGCATTCATTTTGTGATACTTTGTGAGTTCCAATATTCAGAATCGATAAGGTTCTAAGTTCTATTGTGATATTTGAAAAATTAAAGCCGTCTTTCCACACAACATTGTCAAAGCAATAGTTCTCCTTTTTTTTAAAGCAATAGCTGTCTTGACTTACCAAGTATTGTTATATTTACCTGTAACATGAGGAATGGGGCATTTGTATGTTGTTTAAAAAGTTGATTGGTAGTGCTCATTTTGTGTTAGAGAGCTTTGCAGCTCCAGGTCATTGGATATTTGCCAATCCCTCTACATTACCGACCAAAAAAAACAAATATTGTTATATAGTTTAATTGGTGTGGTAATTAATTATTACAACATGTACCATAACATCCACTTTGTTGTGTTAAAATAGTATTTTCCCTCATAATTCTTGTGAGTTCAATTATCAAAGCTAATTAAGCTTAATATCCCATAGTTTAGAATGAAATGTATTTCATGCTTTGTATACAAGTTCTTTGATATCAAATTGCCAATTGGGTTCATCTTTGTTGCCTATCTAATGAGTACATTTGTGATTTTTCTCTTGTAGACTTTTGAAAACTTCACAACTGAACATCTTGCAAGAAATGAATGTTGAATCTGCTACCAACAGAAATTAAAACTGTACTGCTTCAAAAATTACTCTATATCGAGAGGTCTAGTTGGTGAAGATGATACTATGTCACCCATCCACCAAGGTATAAATCTCCAGATATACCTGATACGGTGAGAGCTTGCTTCAATCCCTAAGCGACTGATGGAATAGATATCTTAGTCATTGCAGTTTAACTGAAGGAGACCCTTATTTAGGTGTACACTTAGCATGTTGTAATCTGCTTCTTAAGGGCGAAGATACCAATATCCATGTAATCTCTCAATTGCATGCCAACCAAAAGAAAAAAATCACTTTATAACCTAAACATAAGTAATTTTTCTGTTGCCTCCCAATCCAAAAAAATCACCTTGTAACCTAAACATTGAATGACAACTATCAATTGGGCAGTGCCATCACCAAAAAGAAACTTATTTGCAGACCAAAAATGGGAAGGATGTAAAATGAATATATATTGTGAGAGTATTTGTTTATGGCCATAGTCCCCCTCTCTCTCTCCCACTCCCCCTCCCCCTTCCCTTCCGTCACCCTCACCCACCTCTATCTCTCTCTCCCCTTCTCCCTCTCCCTCCCTCTCATCCCCTCTCTCTCCCATCAATTCTTTTACCGAGATGATCAAAACTTAAATATTATTATCAGAAGTGACAGCACTATACTGTCTTGATCCAATTTGACAGCAGACATCTTATGAAGGCAAATGGGCCTCTTTGTGGACAGGTTTTGATTGCTGTAAACCAGTTTTACCTTAGAAAAAGTTTAAATGTTTTCCCATATTCCTCCCACATTATAAAATGGTGTCAGGGAACGCATATTTTGTGTTCTGTTGCTGATTGTATTTGAAAAAACGATGAAGCAACCTTTGAACCTCTCCAAAATTACCTGAAACAGTAAAAAAACGCTTCTTAGAAATGGACAACAGCTGTTGTAACAAATATTATGATTCGCAGTCCTTGTGCTGGAAGATGGTCTCATGCAGCAAATGTTTTCCAATGTTTCTGATTGATGAGGTTTGAAAACTGAGAAGTAGGCTCTAAACTTCTCCATAGGTACCTGTGACAGTAACTAGGTGCTCCTTGATCCAACCAGGAAGCTTAGAAGTTGGGGTTGAGAAACTGGCCTTGAATGAATTAGCTTCCCTTGCTAACGGTGCATAGCGAGCATCAACTAGCAGTATAGCAGCATAATCTCCAATATGCCTGATTGCTCGACCTGCATTAGATCATTACTTCCACAGATGAGCTTCACAAATAAACCTTAAACAATATAGAGCAAAATATGATGCTACTGCATTTCTATAATGAAGAACTGTGCCAGTCTTGCATTCTACTCACCTATTGATTGATTCACTGCTTTCATGCAAAGATTTTCATAATATTCTCTTCCTCTTTGCTTGCAACAACGTAGAATGTTAACTCCTGGTTGCATAGAAGCTGTTTCATGAGTATTTGCATTCACTGGTAATGAAGTGCCCCCGTCCTGGCCTTTGTTCCCAGCTGATCAATGTGCTTGATGCGCTCAATCAACTCTGGGTCTGATGGGCTTGGATAGGAAGCCCTACCATTACCACACATCTACCCATCCCATCACTGAAATTGATCCCTTCTGAAATCTTCCCACCTACTACAGCCAGAAGAAGAGCACCTTGGCATGGTCTATCTTCTTTGGTTCCTTTGATGGATGATGCCATTATGGTCTCCTTGTAATCCTGTAAAATAAGATCCACTGCTGCATTGTTTCGAGGTTCTCGAAAGACACGTTTTTTCTTCTGAAGAGTGGCCAGGATCCCTGATTCTGTCCATGCAGCATAAACTTGGCTCTCATACTCGAATGAGGAAAAAAATACAATAATCCCCTCGGGAACAACTGATGTTAGATTACAAAGCAATCGTCCAAGCTCCTCCATCTGCTCATAAAGTGTAATAAGTCATAACATCATATCATCATGAGAAAGAATGTGAAAACTTTAAGATAGGCCATACAAATATTTTATCCAGGACGACACTTCTAAAGTTCAGAGCTCAACTTTAAAAAAGGGAACAGACATCAAAGATTCACCTTAGGACGTATGGTACAGAATTAAAAATCAAAAGTAACAGAACAGGTAAAGCAAATAATGAACAAGTGATGATAAATGCAAAACCCTTCTGGATATATTGCTGTAATGAGAAAGTGTCAAAAAAGCTGATTTGCCAAAGGAATATTTGTTTTCGCCATAATGTGGAGTTGGAAATGATTGCTAGACCAATCTAGTTAACGAAGCAATGAAACCAGTAATGTATGGGTTACAAAATAATGGGATTAAAGTTTGCCCGGGCTGGGCTTTGCATATAGCTTAAATTTCAGGTTTCGTTGAGAAGGAAGTAGGAGGAGCTCATACAATGAGCAGCCATAATTCCTGCATTTTTCCTCATTCAAAGGAGACCACATAACATTCCATAGATGATATCTTTATAAAGGCAATTGATTTGGTGGGGTCGCATAACACAGTCCAAGTCACTGCGGAAAACACTAAAAACTGAAGAGCAACAGGATTTCTGGTGGAAGCTGCAATGACAATATTCACTCAATTTGATGTTCATGAAGATGGGCAACATTGAGCAGGTCTGGCAAATCTACGAGGCCGACAACATTTACATGTTTGTTACAAATGGTTACATAGGAAATTCTCAAGGTTGGAGATAATTAAGGGGTTATATATTTCGATTTGTAATTCAATAATTTGATCTTTATGTATTTGTTTTTTTAAGGGAGAAATGCACCTTATGTCACTTCATGAAACTAATTATTTTTCATTTTTACTTAATATTCATAAAAAATTTAACCTGCCTTTTTTTTGTTGCACATAGTATAAGTTGTCGAGACAAGATTTGACTCCCACACAATATCTTGGAGCAACTTGTGGGCATCAAATCATCCTTTTAAGGAGCATGGTAGTCAATGACCTTTAGACTGTTTGAAAGCATAAACATAGAGAAAGCCCAAAAGATCAAAAGTTTAATCCTTGATGATGAATAGTGGGTGAAAATTCTATACCTTATTAGATTTTTAGATCCCATTCTGTCAATGATCTGATTTGCAGATACAGATGAGGCCACATTAGAAAGCATTTATGATGGGATCGACTCTATGTTGGCAAATAATGAGGGATATTGTTAAATGAAAAAGAGCAAAACCCTAAAGAAACATTTTATAATGAAATGTAAATTTTCATGAAGAGGCAGTGTGAGGCCCCATTTTTACTCATTTGATTATTTCTCATATAGTTGATATTATGCAGTTATTATACCCCTTATGATCTTTTTGTAAGTGTGCCGAGAATTATGATTATATTATAGTTATAATCATACCTAAGACTCTGGGATGGCAGGACAATGGAACGGTGGGACAGGATTTTTGAGGCAGCAAAAAAATTCCCAAATTTTTGGGACGGTGGGGGACGGTTAATAAAATAATACATAAAATTAATATATAATAAATATATCATAAATAAACTATGATTTGATGCTGAAATCCTGAAGGCTGAAACCATTAATCCAATTATTCATCACATAAGCCAAAATGCGATATTTATTATTCATATTTCATATTGAGTCATTGACATTAACATAGAATCGAGATACATTGATAATGATAAAATGATACATCAACAACATAACAATGAAAAACAAAAGACTTCATTAATTAGCTTGATAAGTTTACGTGCCATAACCAAAATAACAAAAACTAAAGTCTAAAACATAGTCTACAACTCAATAATCAGTGTCTAAAGAAATATTTGCAAACCGCTCCTCGTCAGCTGGAACTATCAACATCATCTACTAGTGTGATCAGAATGAGTGAATTGTATTTTTATAAGTTTTTTGAGGTGTTTTAGGGTTAGTGATGTTAAGTAATACTTTAACTAAGTTTAGGTTAGTGTTTTAATTTTAATTTTAAAAATATTTTTTATGTATAAAAGCTGTAGGCCACTTTGTGAATGTTGAGATGTCCCGGGACGTCCCCGAACTATTCCATGTGAGGTCCCCCAATCTACAAAGTACCCGAAATGTCTCGGGTGAGTCCCATAAATTAGTGTTATGTTAATATTAGTTAAATGTTAGCTAATACACAGCTGTAACCACTTCAACCATTTTGTAACCATCTCTCGCATAATAAAAAGACGGACACACAATGAATAACGTATGCAGTCCAATTACTCTTCGTTCATTCTTTGTACATTCAATTCTTTCTTTTTTCTCTCTCCATATTCTAACATTTGACACTTGATCGTAAAGCACACATAACCCCTCATGAGGTTGGTAGTAGATCCACAGACATTTATTCCTTTCATTATATATATATATATATATATATATATATATATATCCTTGCCTTTATTAAGGACTCCTTTTATAAATCAATCGCTCACGGATCAGAATGCCATGTCGCTCCATCTGAGAGCAAAGGGGAGCTTTAGACATTGTCAGTCTCCTATTAGGGATAAGACTCCAATCTCTATTCAATCCTCCAGCTATCATTCATCCGACAATGCGTAAATCCACTATAGTATTTCGCTAACACTCTAGAGACTAAGGCCTAAATATTTAACTTTGTTCTGTAGAACCTACAATCTGATATAAAAACGGTGTAGTCCTTTTAATACTCCACGAAAAACTACAGTGGAAACCCTTTTTATCTACTCCATCGATTGGAGCAAGATCAACTATCTGCAGACCTTTGAAACATTATCAAAACTTCTCAGGCCTTAGGTTGTTGATCTTCATCCATTCTATGTTGATGTGGCATCAAATCGACGGTGTAGAAGGCATGGTTGATATATAAGCCTTTGGTCGTCAAAACTTTGAACGGCAGTAGAGCATTTGGCTTATTAACATCCAAAGACGCTTAAGCTTAGACTTGTGACCATGTTTACCATATATCTAAGCTTGTGGGTTTCAAAATACACTTCTAGGTTGATTTTATTATGGCCAAGGCCGTTATTTAAATGAAAACAAAGCCTGCGGCAATATTCGAAACCGATGCCTTATCAAGAACATTAAGCTTAAGTGTGTGGGCTTCAAATTATCATCCAAGGCCATTTAAAACATAGAACCAAAACCTACGAGCTTCAAATTAACATTCAAGCCCTTTTAAAACATAGAACCAAAGCCTGCAGACTTGAATAATCAAAGGAAAATGCCTTAGAGTATAGTTATTGCCTGCAGGTACTATTTCCTTTGAAGACCATACCTTAGAAAATTAGGGCAGATATTATACAGCCATGCTTTGTTAGGATCGAAACACAGATGAGCAATAAAACGGAATTAAAACAGAAATAAAAGAAGCATGTAATCACGTAAATAAACCCAAGATTTAACGTGGTTCACCCAATGTGGGCTACATCCACCAGAAACAAGTCAGACTTCTTCTTTATTCAGTCCTGAGGAATACAATACAATTCTCTCTCTCTTTTTCATATTACAAAGAGTAAATCCATGCACATATATATAACTTGTGCAACTCTTTGTAAAAGTTTGTTTCAACCACAAGCAACCTAAATATAACATGCTTATAAATAAGACACGCATATAAATAAGATAAACATAAAAATAACAACTCCGTCTATTAATAAGACAATGCTATTTTTATCCATGGCCATGCATTCCTCCCATAATCAAGGAAAAAGCAAACTGCCACTTCAACTTGTAGTTAGGCTCCACATCTTCAACAATCTCCCACTTGGAGACTAACTGCTGCAACCCATTGTTACAGCTCATCCTTGGACTCTTCTCTAACTTGTTTCTCTTCTTCAAGATCAATCTTGAAGACCACTCAAGCCGAACAACCTTCCAACTTCTCTTTTGTCACCGCCTTTGTCAACATATCAGCAAGATTCTAACTTGTATGGATCTTCTCCAACTTCAGATGTCCATCCTCCAAAGACTTGATCTAATAAAGTGATACTTGAGTTGTATATGTTTGGTTCTCGAATGGAATGCTAAGTTCTTGGCAAGATGAATTGCACTCTGGCTATCACTGAATAACCTGTAATCCTCCTGCTTCTTTCCCAACTCTTCCATGAACTGCTGCATCCATATCATCTCCTTGCTTGCTTCTGTAGCAACAACATACTCTACCTCTGTAGTAGACAAGGCAACAATCTTTTGCAATTTAGAAATCCAACTAATTGTCGTGCCACCAACAAGTGAATACATAACCTATGGTGCTCCTACCATCCAAATCTCCAGCCATGTCTGCATCAACATATATGTGTAAGGAAACCTCTGACCCTCCATAGCACAACTATCTGCTATTGGTCCCTCTCAAGTATCTGATAATCCATTGATTTTTGCATTCCAGTGCTCCTTTCCTGGATTACTCATGTATTTGCTGACAACTCCCACTGCATGGGCAATGTTTGGTCTTGTGCATACCATAGCATACATCAAACTTCCAACTGCTGAAGCATATGGAACTCTGGACATATATTCAATCTCTTCATGTGTTTTAGGACACTGTTCTTTACTTAACTTGAAGTGCCCTGCCAATGGTGTACTTATTGGTTTTGCATCCTGCATCCTAAACTTGTCCAACACCTTGTTCACATACTCTTCTTGAGACAAAGTCAATATTTTACTCTTTTTGTCTCTATTGATTCTCATGCCAAAAATTTCTTTGTTGCACCTAAATCCTTCATGGCAAATGTATTGGCTAACTGTCTCTTTAGCTCATTTATATCTTGCAAGTTTGACCCTACCACAAGCATGTCATCCACATATAACAACAAGATAATATAGGTGTCATTATCTAGTCTCTTAAAATAAACACAGTGATCAAAATGACATCTAGAGTAACCTTGTTCTATCATGAACCTGTCAAATCTCAAATACCACTGCCTTGGAGCTTGCTTAAGGCCATACAAGCTCTTCTTCAATCTGCACACCAATTTCTCCTCCCCCGACTTCATATCCTTGTGGCTGCTCCATATAAATTTCTTCCTCCAAATCACCATGAAGAAAAGCAGTTTTACATCTAATTATTCAAGATGCAAATCTTCCACAGCTACCAACCTTAAAACAGTTCTAATGGAAGTCATTTTACTCGAGAGAAAATTTCATCAAAGTCTATACCTTTTTCCTGTGCAAATCCCTTCACAACAAGTCTTGCCTTGTACCTCTTTTTGTCACCTTCTTCCTTCAACCTGTAAACCCACTTGTTCTGCAATGCTCTCTTTCCTACAAGCAACTGAACCAAATCCCAAGTTTGGTTGTGATCCAAGGAGTCCATCTCCTCATCCATACCCTGCTCCCACTTTTTCCGTGTTTCTACCTGCATTGCTTCTTCAAAACTTTTTGGTTCTCCACTATCCATCAATAAACAATAGTAAAGCTCATACAAAGATAATCGTGCAGGAGGTTTACTTACCCTAGTAGAACGTCTCACAAGATTTTTTGGATTTTGAGGCTCTTGTTGTTCTTGTTGATTTTGATCTACAAAATCAACACCGATTGTGCCAGGATTGATGCCAACTTGTTGATTTTCCAGCCCTTTGAGCACTTCTCTATCTTTTATCTCATCAAGTGCTACATACTCAGACTTTTCCAGCTTCTTATCATGTAGTTGTTCCTTGTACATAACCCTTTCATTGAAAATAACATCCCTACTCCTAATGATTTTCTTCTCATCCAAACTCCACAACCGGAATCCAAAATCATTAGTGTCATACCCAATGAAAGTACATTTCTTTGACTTAGCTTCTAGCTTGGTCCTATTCTCTTTATCAATGTGAACAAATGCTTCACAACCAAAAACTTTCAGAAAAGAATAGTTTACCTCCTTATCGGTCCAAGCCTCCTCTGGTACTCCACCTTCCAAAGCACTTGAAGGTCCTCTGTTTATCAAGTAAACAACAATATCTACTGACATCCGCCCAAAGTCTGTAAGGGCAATCCAACATGCAATCTCATGCTCCTTGCACACTCCATGATAGTCTTGTTCATTCTTTCTGACACACCATTTTGCTGTGGTGTTCTAGGAATTGTCTTCACCCTACAGATTCCATTCTGTGAACAATAGTTATTAAATTCATTGTTGCAAGTACTCTCCACCATTATCTGATCTGAGACACTTCAACTTCAAACATGTTTCATTCTCAACCAAAGCTTTCCACTTCTTGAAAGTATTAAATACATCAGATTTCTTCTTTATACAATAAACCCAAACCTTCCTAGTAGCATCATCAATAAAAGTAACATAATACCGTGAACCACCAAGAGAAGATACTGAGCCGGCCCACACATCCGTATGAACAAGCTCTAACTTGTGCTCCTTCTTGGTTGATCCAACCTTGAGAAATCTCACACGCTTTTGTTTCCCATACACACAATGCTCACAAAAGTCTAGGTCTATGTTTTTCAAATCTGACAACTTTCCTGTGAATGTAAAATCTTCATCCCCTTCTCACTCATATGGCCAAGTCTATGATGCCATAGAGTTGTGTTTATACTGTAGTAGCTAAAATAGAAGATGGATCAGTACTAACAGTGGATAAATACAAAGTACCTACTTTCTTACCTCTTGCTACCACAAGAGAACCCTTGGTAACTTTCCAAGAATCTGCTGTAAATATAACCATACAACCCTCATCTCCTAATTGCCCTACAGAAATTAGATTCCTCCTCAAGCTAGGAACATGCCTGACATTCTTCAACACCCAAGTGTTACCATTATGCAATTTAACATGAACACTGCCTTTTCCAACAATGTTACATGGCTCATCATCACCAAGATATACCTGCCCAAAATTCCCTTGAACATAATCTTGAAAATATTGTCTATGAGGAGTTGCATGAAATGAAGCACCAAAATCTAAAACCCAAGATTCTAATTTACTATCTAAAGAAAGAATAAGAGCATCTTTGTATCCCCGCATTTCATTTGAAATCTGTGACTACCCTATCCGAAAAAATTTGTACTTTTAAAATAATGGGTTGTTTTGTGTTTTATTCCGGAAAGTTCCAATTACCAAGATATTCCTAAAGAGCCATATTAGCCATTTTCGCCAAATACCCAGATGCCCAAAATTGTTATATTCTGTCGTCGGGATTTGTCTGCAGAAAATTTGTATTTAATTATTTTGAGCCCTGTTTGAGACAATTTGCGCTCCGATTTAACCTTGTTGTGATCGAACATATCATTATTCCTATATACCATAAGGGTTTTAACTAAAAATAAGTTTTGGGCTTTATTTGTGACTTTTGGCAATTTTTTGTGTTTTTTATGTTTTCCCGTTTCGTTTTCTGTGAAATTTCTCTAGATCAATTCCTTTGCCGGTTTGGCCTGATTCTTGGCCTGAAGTAACTGGGGATCATATACACACGTTGTGCCAGAAGGAAGTCGCCATCGGAGGTCCGGTTCACTGGGAAAAGACGAAGTCGCGCACCAAAAAGCCTCTTCTAGGCTGGCCGCATTTTTGGAAAACAAAAAATCAGAATGGATAATGGGAAAATTAGAACAGAGCAGGTGGGAATTTTTATTCGCGCTTGCAGAGTACTTTTTCCCATGATAGAAAAGTCACTTAAGTTAGAAATATGGGAAAATTAGAGGCGGCAGGGGCGGGCGAGAATTTCTTTACCTTGCGCAGGTAAAAATTCTCATTGTGGAATAAAAAAAACAACTTAAGTGAATCATGGGATTTTATTCCCGCCTGGCAGGTAAATAATCTCATTATGAAAGTCGAGTGACTTAAGTGAATTATAGGATTTTCAAGATTCTCAACTCCAGGTAAAAATCTCATTGTCATGTGATTCTTAAAAATAGAATTCTTTATGTCAAAAAGTGTGCCCCCTTTGGAAAAGTAAAGGCAGCCTTTAAATTGATTAATTTAATTAATTATTCACCCAAAATAGGCACCCAGGCTTGTGGAAAAGTCAACAAAGGCAAAGGACAAAAGGTGGTTGAAAATAGATTGTTCTAAAATTAAATAAATTTATTTATTTAATGGCAGCCCCTTCATGTCAAAAAGTGCGCCCCTTTTGGGAGAGAGATAATACTTTTTAAAGTATTAAATGATTAAATTAATTCCTATTTTCAGTGGCTAAGGTTAAAGCACACTGTGAAGCTTAAGTGGAGTGAAGGGTGGATGATTAAATTGATTAAATTTAATTTATTGGATAGTTGTCCTTAAACATGCAATTTTTAGCACACGGTTAAAGAGAAAAGCATGATTTTTAATTAATTAATTGCCAAGAATAGGAAGGGCAATTATTAATTATAGAATTATGAGGGTTATATAAGCATGGGCTGCCATAAGGATGAATTAATTAATTCACAGGTAAAGAAGTGCAGCCCAAAGGAAAAGTGCGCCCCATTTGAAGAGGATTTTTGCTCAAAAGAAGGTGAAATCAAGGCTAAAAGCTTCCAATTTTGGCGCATGCATTGAAGGAGGTTGATTTGTGTCTAGGATAATTGTTTGCATAAGTGATACAGGTGCTCAGGTGAAGTTGGAAAAATTCATGCTCACTTTGCATGCAAATAAAACATCAATTTTTGGGGCAGCAGGCTTGAATAGTGCAGATTTTTATGATTAAAATTCATTGTTCATGTTCGGTTGCCATCTTTGTCTGAATTAATTGCAGGAATTCATTACAGGTGCTTTACAAAAGAAAAGGAGCTTTAATCAATGTCCAATACATTGAATATATCCTCCGAATCTAAAGAATTATCCAAATCTGCACCAGTTTTGAAGAAATCCGGCCAAATAAGAAGAAAAAGAATTGTTTAGACAAAGCTAGACAAAGCCATAGCAAAGAGGGACGAAAGAGAGCTCAGCAGAATCATGCGTAGCTTCTAGATTTGCTGAAGTCAATAGGCCCAGATCCAGATCCAGATCTCATAATTGCAAAAGCTTTTTGCACAAAGGTTTCATCCTCTTGTTTCTGATGCAGCCCGTGTAGAAGTCAGTGTGTGGAAAATTTCTTTCAGGATCTTGTGCATGTGCTTCCAATCTTCCAGTTGAAGCCTTCATTGAAGTTGTATTCACCCGGAGTGTTTTTCGAATTTTTAATTGCTCATATGCAATTAAAAAGAAAAATGTTTGAGTTATTTACTGTTAGACATTTGACCGATGCATGTACTTGGAGAAGAACCGCAAAAGCTTCAAGGATAAGAACGAAGACATGTCAAAGGCAATACCCGCAAGCAAATCACGGTCACTTGCTTCCAATCCTGCTTCCAGACGCTTCCAGATCCAACCGCATCCACTTGTTTCTAGATCCAAACTTGTTTCCGCATCCACCTTGTATTCAAATCCAGCTTGTTTCCAGATCCAACTTGCTTGAGATCCATTTTGCTCCCTGTGTCGGTTTGGTAAGAATCAAAAGAAAAGAATCATTGCGTGACGCAGACATGAAAAAGGACAAGGCAGCCTTTCCTCTTCCTTCTTTTTCTCCGACAAAGTAATTGAGCGATCAATTAAATTATACAACTTAAGTGATTGGTTTAAAAACCATTACTTGAAGAAGTCAACTACTTGGAGATAGGTGGCAGATGTGCAAAATAGAAGGTTCTATCTTCAGTTGCAAATCATGCATGTCATGCAAAGAGGAATTCAAGAGGGAGATTGTCAGTTGTTTCCTTTCCGACTTTCACATGTGTCAGTTCAACTAAAAGCTTCCGACTTGTAATTGCCCCTCTACATTCTATAAGTAGAGGAAGAACCTTCAGTTAATCATCGAATTTGTAAATGCATTCTTTGTTTCGGACTTTGAGCTAAAACTCTTGATAGCCACTTGAAGCAAAGGAATATACAAGAGCAGATTTCTGGAGAACTTTATGTCACGGTGTATTGTGTTTCTAGCTTTTATATCTTAGATCTTTTAATAAACTTTGTGTTATTTTAGATCTAGATCTAGAGCTACCTTTGCTTAAAATTCTGTGTTTATATCTATTGGTTTCTTCTATGTGCATGCAATCAACTCTGCTTTATCTATTGATTGGGATGCACATCTTTCCCATTTCTTCTTTGTGATTACATAACTTCCTTCTTCTATAAATATTTCCTTTCTTAAACGATTGCTTACTTACTCAATGTAATCAGTTTGATTATGGTTCATGAACTGAGTAGTTAAAGTAAAACCCCATTTAGATATTAGCATGCTTTAATTGACAAATCTGACACGGGAGCCTCACCGGTAAATGAGGGAGATTTATCTCATGATCGCCAGGTTTTGTGCTATGCAAAAATCTAGCCAACAATCTTGTAACGCATCACCTGCTACATTTGCCTCTTTTCTCCCTTCTTGTTGATCTTTCCCTGATTTTAAAGACCAACAATCTTTCTTTGCATGTCTGCTTTTTCCACAATTCCAGCATACCATCCTACTTCTAGATTTAGATATGCCCTTCTTAGACTTTCCACGGTGTCAAGGACCTTTGCTTTTTCCTTCTGTCTTCCCCTGTTCTCTACACTCAAAGCATTACCAAA
This sequence comes from Taxus wallichiana var. yunnanensis, assembly GCA_018340775.1. Classification (NCBI taxonomy): domain Eukaryota; kingdom Viridiplantae; phylum Streptophyta; class Pinopsida; order Cupressales; family Taxaceae; genus Taxus; species Taxus wallichiana. The sequence goes on from CM031234.1 coordinate 445,414,359, forward strand.
TGACTCACCTGTGCTTTTTCTTCTCATCTCTTCACTAAGAATCACACCAATAACATCATCAAACTTTAAAGTGTTTGAACCAGAAACAAAATTACTCATAACCATAACCAAAGTATTCCAACTTTCAGGAAATGAGCACAAAATCAAAAGAGCCCTAACTTCATCATCAAAACTTACTCCTACAGAGCTTAATTGATTAGTAACCGTGTTGAATTCATTCAAATGATCATTTATTGAATCACCTTCTGACATCTTCATATTAAACAAACTTTTCATGAGAAATACCTTATTGGAGGCTGAGGGTTTTTCATACAATTTACCCAATTTTTCCATTAGATCTATCGTTGTCTTTTTTTCGTAGAAATATTGAAAGCTCATAGCTGTCAGCACAACCGTATCGTTCCCAAGTGCATTCCGATCAAGAACATCCCATTCTTCATCTTTCATAGCTGACGGCTTCAAAGCTTTCCTTTTAATGGTAGATAAAGATCTTTCTGATATAGGTAGTCCTCCACTTACATCTTCCATAGCTGAAAGTTCTGGCCGTTAAACTTCTCAACCCTGAACTTGCTATCTTCTACGTCATTGCTCCCACTTAAACAAGAAACCCTCCTGTGAGTTTTTTTGCCAAAACAAAATCCTGCTCTGATACTAGTTGTTAGGATCGAAACACAGATGAGCAATAAAACGGAATTAAAACATAAATAAAAGAAGCATGCAATCACAAAATAAACCCAAGATTTAACATGGTTCACCCAATGTGGGCTACATCCACCAAAAACAAGCCAGACTTCTTCTTTATTCAGTCTTGAGGAATACAATACAATTCTTTCTCTTTTTCATATTCAAAGAGTAAATCCATGCACATATATATAACTTGTGCACCTCTTTGTAAAAGTTTGCTTCAACCACAAGCAACCTAAATATAGCATGCTTATAAATAAGACATGCATATAAATAAGATAAACATAAAAATAACAACTCTCGTCTATTAATAAGACAATGCTATTTTTATCCATGGCCATGCATTCCTCCCATAATCAAGGAAAAAGCAAACTGCCACTTCAACTTGTAGTTAGGCTCCACATCTTCAACATGCTCTGCAAGAGAAATGCCTCTAGGTAAGGAACAAAAGCAAATGAAAAACCAAAAAAAGGAGTTAATTTTTGGTTGGTGGAAGATCGCAAACAACCCATGCATGTTCCCGCATCACTCATTTCAGTCTACTCCAAAGGCAATGCCACATTTACTTTAGCTAGAATAGAGCTGGTATAGCTAGTGATTATCCCCTTCCATTGAAACATAATCTTTACCCGGTCCGCCTCTTTTAACACTTAATCACATGGTTCATCGTTTTGCTTCTATGGTGTTTACTCAAAACACCATGGATGAGGATTATCAATTACTTTTAAATCTTTGATTCCTATATTTCTTTAAGCAAAGCCTATCTTTATACTTCTAGGTTCTATGAAGCATGCTATTAATCCTCTAGAATTTGTTCAATTTTTATCCATAACATGAGCCCTCTTGCACCATCTACAAGCTTCGCTTTACACTATTATCTCGTATTTGGAAAATGTAAGAATCCATCTTTCTTCACAATTGTTTTCTCAACTTCTCTTATTCATCAACCATCAAACACGGATACTATTTGTAACGTCCCTTTTCCCACTTTGAGCATGATTTTGGACTTCTTGCCATTCCCTTTTCGTGGCAACGAAGTTGGATGAGCTAGAAAAGGAATTGGATTCTCATTACAACTTTCTTTTCTAATTTTTAATATTTCTTTTTAGTATTTCCTTCATTTTGTAGCGAAGTCGGCTAGGTTTGGTGGATTTTAAAAGCAACTTAAAGGTTAAATAAGCTTTATAAGGGGTCGGCCTTGCCTTTTTGGCCTTTAGCGCCAAGATGGGGATATAAAAGGAGATTATGGACTTCATTTGGAGCATGGACTTTTGGAAAATTTACTCTAATTGGACTTGTGGACTGATTGCTCATTGTTCTTTCACTCTTGTGTGGAAATCCAAGTGTGTGGCATCTTTCAAGAAGGACGAAAATCCTTCTTGCGATTGGTTGGGGGACAGAAACCCTCCTTGTTTGGCTTGAAGGAATATTACAAATTTAAGAAGTCACAATCAAATTTTAATATGCATTATTGAGTCTTTCTTTGTGGGGACGACATTAGAGCATTAGTTGGTGCCATCTAGGCACATCAAATCGGATTTGAATTCATATTTGGCTTCCTTATTATTTATAAGGCTGAAATCAATATTTACTTGTGGAGTTTGGGGTTTCTAAACCCTCATTTCATAATTTTATTGTAGTTGTACTTCGTTGGTTTTTAATTAATTTTCAGCAGTGTTTTGGATCATATTTCCTATTGAATATTGGTTTGGTGGATGCCTAAAATACTTATATTTATTTTGGCAAAGTTGTTTGAAGAGTTTCAAGTGTTTTGCATGCATTTTTGTACCCCTATCCTAAAAATCCTATCGTCGTTCAAATCTAGGTTTTATTTTCAGTTTGTTGGTTTAGAAATCAGATTTGATAATATTGGGGTTTGTGTTAATTTCCTACTTTTCAATTTCAGCCCTTGAAAGGGATATTACAGTGGTATCAGAGCTCAGATCTTCACAAGCCTGAGGGTTTGTTGTGGGAAAAAATCATGGACAGATTGATGAAGGTGCAAGAAAGACTAGCGGATACCTTGGACTCTCTTGCTTCCACCATGCAAAACCTACAAAGAGGAAGGACATTCAAGGAAGAGCCTAGGGTTTCAAAGGTCAACAAGGTGGCAACTAGCTTTGAGGAGTATCAAACCCTTCGGAGGATATTCGTGATGCCCTATCATTTTCCGAGTTTGTAGGGTGGAGAAAAGATAGAGTGGGCATTGGAACTTGGTCCAAGCCTCGAGCCATGCACAAGGGTCATGGGAAGAACATCCCAACCCTAGAGGAAAAGAGCCCCATCTTGTGGGCAAAGCAAGGAGAAACTACGAAGTTGGTTGAAGAGGAAACCAAATTTCCAAGTTCACTAGGAGAGGAGGGGCATGATCATTCCCCTAAGGTTAAGAAAGAGGAAGGTATATTGCCGCAGCTGGTTATGGAGAGGGAGCAGCCCTTGGGAGAATTAGAACTCCCCAATCCTCTTGCCACGGTTGATCTCTTGGCTGGTTTTCCTAACAACACCTTAGTGACACGAGGGTTTGATGACATAGTGAAGCACGAGCCAAGGAAGGAGAAGGAGCACAGTGAGCATGCAACTCAAGATCTGCACCTTGGAAGAACGGGAGCCATGAGGAATGAAGATTCAACCCTTACTCCCATTTTTGTTCCAAATGGTCATCATTATGAGGTAATTATTGATCATTGTTTGATTAATACTGATAGCATTTCAGCATGTGATGAATCTAGGGTGGAAAAGAAGGGTTGTGAGCAAGAAGGGCAAGCGGAAGGGATGGGTGGAACCCATTTCCCAAGGATACATGATAATAGTTAGCTTGCTGGCCTGTTTATGACAACAGACAATAAAGAGCCAAAAGATGAAGAATTAGACTTGGGTAAGAGCCACAAGGACATTCCAAGCACATGTGAACAAGGTATGTTGGTTGTGCAAAGGGAGAAAGCTCCAAGTATCGAAGAGGCAAAGGAAAAAGGGGATGAAAATCTTATTGAAAGCCCCGGGAACAAATATATTTCAGATTTATTGTTCCTTGGTTCACCATCACATGGAGCTGATCATCATAATCAGTTTGATACAAATGTGGGCAAAATGAGGAGCACCTTGAGTAGTAAGGGGTACTTACACCCTTTCCGGAAGCCCCAAGTTATGCATGCATCAAGACAAATGTCGCTTTAGGCACAAGGACTAAGATTGAAGTGACAAAAGGTAACCCTCTTTCCAAGGCCCACGGTATGCATGCAAAGGTAACTATTTCCTCTTTTAGTTTGGTTGGCATCGCTTGATATACTTATGTTTGGAAGAATAATTTGGGGTTGTGTTGATGATATCTCAACAAGTCTTATATGGTCAAGAAGATTGGAGAAATCTCTCCATAAGGCTCTTGATGAGGTGGCTGGTCTATTCCTAACAGCAGTCAAAGGGAGGTCATTTGAGGGAATACTCATCCTTAACAAGAAGCCAAAGGTTACCCAAGACAAGCACCAACAACTTGGGAACAAATGCAAGAAAGAAAAGACCCCATCCGGCAAGGAAATCATGCCAAGAAAGAGTGTTGATTTAAACTCAGAAATTCTGAGTCCTAAGAATGTTATGGGCAGCCCACGGTATGAAGATATTTCAGTTTTTGCCAATATATCATTTCATATTTTCTACCATGGACAGATGGTTAGGAGTACTCATGTCTCATGTATGTTGTATCCTCCTTTGTCACCGCTGATTGAATACCTTTGTGCACATCATACTTCATGGGGTGAGGAGGTAAGAAGTACTTTTTGTAGTAAAGAACATATAGACACTTGGGCTCAATTTCTAAGGTGTTTCCCAAGTGGCATATAGGTGCTATGATGAGTCCTTCAAAAGGAGGAATATCTGATTTTAAAATCATTATGGAAGGGAACTCTATCATGAGGTATTTGGGTCATAATGATGGTTCTAATTTTTTGTTTCTTATGTGGTTAACCCTTGGTTCTATAAAAATGGTAGAGTTAGAAGGAATGGGCAGCAGTATGCATCAAATTATCAAAAAGAATTGGCAAGAAGGATGGGACCAAGCAAGGCTGGTTTCAAGGGCCTCATGATCACCAAAACTTATGAAACATATCCTCTTTACACAAGGAAGAAACCAAAGCCCACTGTCCCCGTGGTATTTGGGTCATAATGATAGTTCTAATTTTTAAGTTTAAGTCGAGATGAATGTGGGTGCTTTGCAATGCCAACAACCTTAACAGAGTTTTTGTACTTCTTATGTGGTTAACCCTTGGTTCTATAAAAATGGTAGAGTTAGAGAGGAATGGGCAGCAGTATGCATCAAATTATCAAGGTGAAAAAGAATTGGCAAGAAAGATGGGAACAAGCAAGGCTGGCTTCATGGGCCTCATGATCACCAGAACTTATGGAACATATCCTCTTTACACAAGGAAGATACCACGGCCCACTGTCCCCATGAAAAGGTATGAGTTTTGCATTGACTTATTTGTTCTAAATTCAACAGAATCACACATTGTTTGTGGGGGTCAAGAGCTCCTAATTTTAGGGGAAATCAACCTCAAAGTTCACAAGGAGAGCTGGGATTCCATTTGCAAAATGAAGAAATCAAAATTCTTGAAATCCGGGAAGGAAAAGGAAGGAATGATAAGCAAGGGAAGGCTGATTTCAATTGTAGACCTGTTGTTCTTAAATTTCAGCCTATGTAAGTCAATTTTCAGCCCCTACTTTACTCACAAATTTCCTTTTTCCATTAGATTTCAGTTTGAGAGTTGTTATGTCATGGTTATAGAGCTGAGTTTGCAAAAATCAGATTGGAAGCTGCCATTAGCAGCCATGAACAACAATGTATTTTCATTTTTTGAGAGCATTCCATCATGGAATAATGAGGAAGGAAGATTTCAGTTGAAGGGAGGGAATAAATCAGATTTGATAGCCTCATTTGGAATAGGGTTCCATGTGAATTATGACCATGGTGAATTGTTTTCAGCCCCTCCCCAAACTGATTTGCATTTGGTAGTGAGAGTGATAGCTTGTCAGGCTGATTATGCATCCATTTCTTGCTTTATGTTGGAAACTACATCAGCTTGCAGGAATTTTAATACAGCTGAGCATGCTAAGAAAGGAGGTGTCATTGTTGTTTTGAAGTGGAAGAGGATGAAGACTTCCATGATGAAAGGGGCAGTAAAGGTATGAGTTTGTTTGGGACAAAGCTCCTTCATTTAACAGGCACAGGGTCCAGATTATGGGAACACTACAACATGTTCCTTTACTTTGATATACTTGGGCATATGAGTTTGCAATTGCTTGAGGACAAGCATTTTGGGAAAGGGGATTGTAATGTCCCCTTTCCAACTTGAGAGCATGATTTTGGACTTCTTGCCATTCCCTTTTCCATGGCAACAAAGTGGATGAGCTAGAAAAGGAAGTGAACTCTCATTGCACTTTTATTTTCTAATTTTTAATGTTTCTTTTTAGTGTTTTCTTCATTTTAGCAGGTCGGTTGGGTTTGGTGGCTTTTAAAAGCAACTTAAAGGTTAAATAAGCTTTATAAGGGGTCGGCCTTGCCTTTTTGGCCTTTGGCACCAAGATGAGGATATAAAAGGAGATTATGGACATCATTTGGAGCATAGACTTTTCAAAAATTTACTCTAATTGGACTTGTGGGCTGATTGCTCATTGTTCTTCCACTCTTGGGTGGAAATCCAAGTGTGTGGCATCTTCCAAGAAGGACGGAAACCCTTCTTGTGGTTGGTTGGGGGACGGAAAACCCTCCTTCCTTGTTTGGCTTGAAAGCATATTGTAGATTTGAGAAGAAAGAATAATCAGATTTTTATATGCATTATTGAGCCTCTCCCTTGTGGAGCGACTTGCATTAGTGTATGGTTTGGTGCCATCTAGGGCACAGCAATCAGATTTGAATTCATATTTGGCTTCCTTATTATTTATAAGGCTGGAATCAATATTTACTTGTGGAGTTTGGGGTTTCTAAACCCTCATTTCATAATTTTATTGCAGCTGTACTTCGCTGGTTTTTAATTAATTTCCAGCAGTGTTTTGGATCATATTTCATATTGAATATTGGTTTGGTGGATGCCTAAAATACTTATATCTATTTTGGCAAAGTTGTTTGAAGAGTTTCAAGTGTTTTGCATGCATTTTTGTACCGTTGTCCTAAAAATCTGATCGCTGTTCAAATCTGGGTTTTATTTTCAGTTTGCTGGTTTAGAAATCAGATTTGATAATATTGGGGTTTGTGCTAATTTCCTACTTTTCAGTTTCAGCCCTTGAAAGGGATATTACACTATTCCTTTCTTACAACATTTTGAGATTCTGTGTTTCACGAACTACATTCCTGTCGGTACTTAATATTGTCTACAAACCAAAATATTTCTTGCAACCCTCATCTGAAGAAGGCTCCAAAGAGTTGCTTGTGATTTCATATATTTGCATATAGAGATCCAATACGAACAAGCCTGGCTCTTAGTTTGATCATCCTCTGTACAAGGAACCTTTATTTCTATTTGTTATGTTGTTGCATTTCAAGAGAGTGGGTAAGGTTTAATTTATGTAAAAGCTACTTTTAAAGAAACACCAGTAGGGGTTGACTACAAGAAACAATAAAGTAGTCATCTTGACCTTACCTCATTAGTAACTAATAAGGCAAAACACATAAAAGTCCCGGAGTAGAAGTTCTTACCATGCCCGGGAATTTCGGCTGTGATAGGTAAAATCAAATGTTTTTCCTGTAGGTCCACGTGAAACTGCAATAGGTAGAATGCTTTGGGGGATAATATGACCACATGAGAACAAGTGCAATTGATCTGTTTTTATGTGAGGAAACATTCTTTCCTTAATCTCTTCTATTGGCTGAAGAGTTCCGCCTGCCAGCACAACAGTGCGAGCTTGATCTACAATCTGCGAAATATGTCCAATTGATTTTCCTCAATTCACATGATCTACATGACAATATAACATAGAATGTTGATTGATCTCATTGGCAGAAACAAGTACCTCTGCAAAAAGTTTCTCAGCATCAAGCATCACAAACTTGAGATATCCCTCTTCACATTTCTCTGTACCCATCATGGTTTGTTTAGACACAATAATTCTACCATCACCATCAGCATTTGTCAATGCAAGCAGAAAATCTGCCAATGCATGAAAACCAGATAGTGCACTGCTTACAATCCGACCTGAACCATGGTGAGATTGCAAATAATCACCCTGCAGAAGCAGATGTTTCTCCCGTAGCTGCTTACCTAGAAAAGAAAAGTGCAGGCATAAAATTTATTCAACATAACTGGATACGTCATTGCTAAAGGTAGCATTACAAAAACACATATTGTCTTAGACTTATACCGTAACATAAGATGCAAACTGTCAAGAAAAATGTAAGATCAGTTTTAGTATACGAGTCTTAAAATCTGTACCTTATGAATAATATTGCTCTCTTTCACATATCGTTGCAGCTTAACCAAGTTTATATTGTCAATCTCAAGTGAAAATAGGAACTCATTGATGGTCAAAACCACGCCATTTTTGAATCTTTTTCATCAACACCAGAATTTTGAACATTACCAAGATCATTTGCAGATTTGCCACCCATATACTTTTTTTGATTGTCTGATAAGCATCGTAAAAATGCTTGAATAAGCACCAAGAGCATTTGTATATACCGCCGATTGCCAGCTCCTAAGCGGTTCCTGAATCTTTCATAATAGCCTTTAACATGAGAGTTCACAAGTTGAAGCTGTTATAAACATGCAACATTCAGATATTTAAAACTTCTGTGCAGTAATATCTTTTGATTCAAATCCATTGGAAAACATCAAATTACAATACAGAAAGAACCAACATTAAGATCAAACAAAGACATCACCTGCAAGTTAGTAATTTGTGAGTTGTGCATATTCGTTATAGAGTCAACAAGGTTGTGTGCCTCATCTATAATGACAATGTTGTCCTTCAAGTTAACCCCAAGAGATTCACGAGCAGACTTAAGGAGCAGAGACTGATAAGGCAGGACAACAAGATTAGCTGATGGTACCAATGCTCGAGACCCGTAGTATGAACATGTGCCAATTTTACGTCCCAGGTGCTGAAGATCCTCAATATCCAAAGCTCCCTGTTGATTAACTTCTTCTTTAAACATCTTCTGTAGCTTTTGCTTCCTTAACAAGGGACACCCAGATGTGGTTTTCTTGACCTCCAACCCTCCACCCCGTACAACCTATCACATTTTAACAACTATTCAATAATTAGAATGATTAGCAGTATATAATGGCTTCTGCTGAAAAACAATAATCAAATTCTGCATAACCCAAGGAAAGGATTAACAAAGATAAGATAGAAAAACCCAGAGCCAAGACTAGAGAATGTTACATCCATAACCCTATATAAGGTTAATTTACAGGGTAGGATTCCAGATCTTAAGACCTCCCCAAAAATATCTTGAAGTGATATAAATACAAGGATTATTAACCTTTTGGACAAAGAAGTACTACAACTTTAGTTCAGCAAAGAATGTACGTCAAATATGAAATGAGCAGCTTACATCTAAGCAAATTTATCTTTTATCTTCACCCCCACCTAGCACAATCCTCCCAATAACTATTCAATTATCCAAATAAGTGGGTAGTAGTGACAGCTTCTACCAAGAAAAAAAGGTAATAGAATTCTGCACAACCTGAAGAAAAGATTAGCAAAGATAAGATAGTGAAACCCAGATGCAATGAAAGGGAAAGCAAAAACGAAGATTTGAGAATGCTACCTACATCCATAGCCCGAATTAAGGTTATCTTACAGAGTACAGGATACATTTAATTATAAGATTCCACAACAGAATTAACAAAATAAAAACGATCACTGCAGACCACCACCTATATCATTCACAGTACTCGATCCTGCAATCGCCATTCAAGATCCAATGTTTACATAGTTGCATGGGGCTGTTTCAACAACATGTATAGAATTCAAAGCTCGATCGGGGATCACTTTGATTCCCGTTTTGATGGACATTGTTAGACAACTCAGAGACATTTAAGATGGTAATCGTAGTGTCAAAGGACCATTTGCACAAACTAGAATAACTATAATTACCCAAAAACCTATCTCCTGCATAGATGAAGTCACTGCTGGACCATGTTTTACAAGAAACGCAAAAGGGTCGATGCTTTGGTATCAACAATGGCCTCTATCTCTGCAAGACACACTATTCGTCACCAACTGTTGGTATCAAGGCAAAAGATCCTTAGTCCTGCTTTTGGAGTTTCCTGAATCCCTGACACGACATAAGTGAGAAGCCTTTACAACAGAAACTTGATGTCATTCATCGAGTCCAAAGCACAGGAGCTAGAATTATGATCATGAGTCTGAACTCTCTTATAAAGTACAGTTTACATGAAGACACTGACCCTGAAATTTCTGCATTTCGTGCATATTAAATTAAATTGGCTTTGAACACCAATGTTAGAATATTTTCCTTTAGCAAAAGAAAATAAAGCGAACCGCTGCATAGATCAACAGGTACTCTCACTTGATAAGATGCAAATTTCGAAAAGCAATAAGAGACAGTGGTGTTTAAATTGATAGCATTTCCCACTGGTGTAGAATTGTATACCATGATAAAAAGTTCTTACAGAAGGTGAAAGATTCACATTAGTAAAAGATTCGAATTTCATACTACAATAAGAAAAAATTTACAGAAGGAAAGATTCAGTACATTATGAAAAAGGTACACTTCCTACTACCTTGCTGCTGGAACTTCCACAGGTTTTATTCTTCTGCAATTCCAAGCAACGCTCATTGATCCGAGTTGAATCTCCTAGCTTTTGAACATCTGCCAGCAATGGAAAATGAGAATGCTACCTAAAATATGCAGCCCTGAACATGTGCCCCTATAAAGCAAAATTATCAGTGAATATCATTTCCATCAAGGGGACAACCACAAGAGACAAACTGAGGCATAAAACAGTAAAAGATGAATGACTGAAGAACTTATAGTTGTGTATATATATATATATATATATATATATATATATATATGACACTTAACATTTGGCTTCTTAAATATATACAAAACTTGAAGAAGAAACAATGCACATGGTACCATTGAAAACATCAGCTACGAACATTTGTTTTTGTTTTTGTTTAGTTTTTTTGAAAATGCGACTTCGTACAAAATAAAATTAGAAAAGAAAAGAAAAGCAAAATCAGATACAAATTAGATAGGAAGGCCAGTTTTCAGTGTCTTAAGTATCTTTTAAAACTAGATTGATCTGTACTCCCATGAATTCTATCTTGTTTTTCCTGCTAAGGAGGTTATGTTTCACACTGTACAAGATGAATTGTAATAAGTAACATGTGTCATTTTGCTTATGATACTATTTGTGGTCAGTGGTAGTCATTTTTTAGAGTCGTGTCAACTATGTTGGTCTTCTATGGAAATTGTTGAATCATTTGTTAAGTCCACACGACTGTTCTAACTTCTAAAATTTAAAGCGTGTCCAGATTCAAATTTTGTTACAGAACTTCTTCAGAATCCTGTAAGGCCCACAAATTCTCTAAACTTTCTGAATGTTTTTGGCTTTGTTCAACCCCTTATGGCATTTATATTGTTCAGGGCAACCTCAATACTTTTGGCAGAGATTAGACGTCCCAAATATTTAACGGACTTCTTTCTGAACTCTAACTTTGATTCCATAGCATATAATTTGTTTTCTTTCAGGATTCTAAAGCCATATCAAGGTGTGCTGAATGCTCTTCTCTGCATTGCTATAGACTAGTATATTGTCAAAGAAGATGATTATAAACTTAGGTAAATATTTGCCAAAGATTTTTTTCATTAGGGCCTGAAATGTTGTTGCTGCATTGCACAATCCAAATTATAAGACTCTGGAGTGTCCTTGATGTGTGTGGAACACTGAAATACAGTTTTCTCACAGTATTGCTGTCAAAGGGGGATATGGGAGTATCTTGATCTTAAATCATTTCTTAAGAATATACTTGTACCAATGTAAATTTTCCATTGGGTCGTTTAGTCTGAGAATCGGAAATATGTTTTTTGTCATTATATAGTCTAAGAGTCATCCTTTTCCAGTGGTAGGACAATTGGATTTGCACACGAGCTCTTACTTTTGGTTAGTATGTTTAGTTCTGGGAGTTCTTCAATTCCTCTTCCAATTTTTCTTTTTGGTTGAGACATCGATGGTTTTACCATTATTGGTACTTTGATTGGATTTACTTCAATGATGTGTTCCACACCTATGTTTGTGGGGAGTCCTTGTGAAAGGTCTTAGAAAAACTGTTGAGTAGTTTTCCTAAAGTTCTTCGAGCTAATAGTTGAAGGGTGGTGTGTCCGCATTTGAGACTCGCTTGAGATATAAATTCCCGATGACCAGGGGGCTTCCATATGGTATATCCTTGCTATGAATCCAATCTGGCTTGTTCCGGACTTTTTCTGGTTTTACATTCTTTTGCTTCACTCTTATTACTTCATATTTTTTATCTTAAAAGGCGATGTAGCTTCAATATCAATTGTGGAGTAAGGGTCAAGGGAGATAAGTCATTGTGCACTTAGCACCATGTCAACTCATCCCACTTCTGTGACAAAGAAGGAATGTGACAAAGAAGGAATCCTTCGTAGTGTAGTAAACAATATTTAGTTTTAAATTTCTTAACGGTCCCAAACATCAAATGTAGTTTTTGAAAATTTATTGGAAAATTTTTAAAAGAATAGATATACTAGTACAAATATATTAAATATATTTATCCGAAAAATATCAAGAGATATCAATCTCAAGGCTCTTATCTTGGAATTTTGGCATATCACAATTAATGACTTTGTTACCTTCTTTGCAAATTTCCCACTGATTGGTGATAAATAGTGTCAATCTAGCTACACCGATATGTCATGCTCAAAAAAATCTTCCTAGAAAAAGATGGCTCCAAATCACACTATGGCCAAGATATTATGATTTTTCAATTGACTTTTAAGTAGCTATCAACTAGATGTCAAATTTAAATCGGAATTAATTGTTAACAACTCTCAAGAATTACAGCCCACAACCACCATCCCCGACATAGAACACCTATTGACATAATAAAAATAACCATTTTTGTTTACTTCTCGTCTATAGGTACTTCCTAGATCAACAGCTAATATGGGCAATCTTTTCATCTTTTATTGACCCATTAGTCAGCCTCAGCCTGTCATTGCTACGAGGGAAAATTTACTGTTCATGGTTACAGCCCTTTTCTACTTCATCTCGTTTGGTATTCAGCTTCTTTCTTCATTTTTATTTTCTACAAAATTGTTGAATACATTTATGGTCACTTTGCACCTTTCCCGCCATCTAGCATCCCAAAATCTTCAGTTCCCTCCATAAATTGAGGTGTTTTTGTCACCTTTTCTTTATCATTATCGATTCTTATTTGTCGAACCGTTAGGTTCAGTTTACTAGCCAATCCAATCATCTTTGCTAAACATGAATTGTGGTATCTTTTACTTGAATGATATGAGATGCATATCCTTTGCGAATCCCCGATATTAAAATTACGCATGATTACCATGTGAAAAAGTTCAGAAATTCGGAATTTCACAAAAGATTCAATTTGGTTCACATAAAAATAAATAACCATAAACTCTCATTTATATTAACAATAGAAAAATATTAGTTATAAAATTAAATTAAAGAATAAAAAAACTATTATTTTTAAAAACAATATATTTTAAAGACAGATTAAAAACAACTATAAATTATAACTATAAAAATAAAATAAAATAAATAATACATGAAACTAAAAAGTCTAAAACTAAAAGTAAGATTAAATAGTCTGATCATTTCTCCTGTCAAATAAGAATGTTATCTGGATACAGTCTGCAGGAGTTACACGGTTTACAAAAATGTCGAAATTTTCTGGTCTTAGAGACAGAACTGTCGCGAACCACTAACTGCAATTGCATAGATCGAATGGCTGTTGAAGCTAGCAGCAGTTTACTGTTTCCTTCTCGTCTAGGGTTTCCAGTTTTCAGCGAAATAGTGGCGAGTAAGTTTAACGTTTTGACTGTATTGTTTTGGTTTAGGTTTTGGGCGTTTGTGTTTAAAAATTAACAGTTTAAACATTTTGTAAACAAAAAAAATAAAAACATCGAACTTTACCGAATGAATTCGGTCAGTGGAATATATTCAGTTCGAACCGTATACCAACGGTGTTCGAACGAACATGGCATCTATGAAGCTAAGCCCCAGTTTAGAAATATTATTGGCAAGTAGAAAGTAATTTTCCATTTGTTCCTTGTTTTGATCATTGGTGTTTGTCAAAGTGGACCTACTCTCCACTTTCAAAAGGGTCACTTCTACCAACTCAATGTCCTTACAATTCCTTCATTTTTATTTGAAGCCTCTAAAATTTCATTCCATTGTTGAGGTTCATCTAAGGTTGGTTTGCTCTTTATTTTTCCCCATTGTTTGTTCCTGCATGTTTGCCTTTGGAAACATGTTAAGTTTAAGATGTAATAGTAATGAATATTGAGTAATAATATTAATAAAAAATTGGGTGAGCAATTACGCAGTAACAAGCAACAGGAATGGAGCGGCCAACCTGAACTACATTAAGTTGGAAAAAAACGATGGTTTGAATTGTTTAAAGACTTCTAAGAAATTGGGTGATAGGTGGGATTTACCTTAACAAACCATCATGCCCTAATTGATCCTAATACACCCAAAATAGAGCTTTGTTGTCAATGACCTGGGAGAGGAAGGCTACACAAGTGCATACTCAGATTCAACAAAATGAGACAAACAGTTTACAACCGTAAACAACACTGCCAAATGGAGAGACGGTTGACACCTACCTCACATTTTTGCATACTTTCATGTGCTTTGTTGTACTCTGTTTTTATGAGCATTGTCCTTGAAGTACAATTATCTCCACAAGCACTCAAACCCACCGGTCACTCCCCCATTGAACCTCCACACAAATTTCCTTGACTGATTGCGGATCAATTAACAGAAAACACTGGACTGCCAATAGTTTTGTGTACATGTTGGATGCCAAACATGTGTTTTCTGTGCACTGTGTACTCTTGCCTTCAATTCATACCATCTACACACTGCTTATATTGTTCTTAAGTTCTATCTGTCTCTGCAAATGATTGGTGATGCTCCCCTATAACTTCTTAGTTCTTTGTTGAAAATTATTGTCTGCATTGCAGCTGCAACTTCCAGTTAACTCTTTTTCTACACAATTATCTTTTATGCCATATGCTTTTCTTTTTATGGTCTATCTTTTTCAAACTTTGGATGCTATGTTTTATTTGCTACAACTCACTTTTCTCAATGTTCTGGTCACTTTTAAACCATCAAGCAGCTTGTCACTTGTAAAACATTATCCAGGCATCCAAAGAATATTGAGTCACAAGTAGGAATCTAATAATTGTTGGATAAGAGTGCAATGACGATGCTTTTAGTTTTTGTTCATATGGCAGTACTTCTCTTCCTATCTGTCTGTAACTGAACTCTCCCGTGGTAATACAATTTCCCAGCAAACGCAATACAGCTCCTTTGTTTTCAATGTAATACAACATTGCTATTCAACTTCCTTACAGGTCTGCAAATGGTGGTATTTACAGGATATCAGTGCTTACTGTTTAAGATACTGGTACAAATGGTGTGCGCCTCAGGTCCATTGTCTTGATGAGAGCCATTAGTTGGAACGATTACATAATTGATAAATCAAATACATAAGCTAAACAATAGATATTTGAGAAGCACCCCACTAGTCAAATACTGATAAGGAGCACTCTGCTTCTTTTTACAACTAAGTTGTGAGAAATACCAATAGCAGTATTGACTTATGAAGCAATAATGACGTGAGAATTTCTTTACATATAATTTGTGCTAATCCAAATAGATTTCGTAAATTTGTGAGCATATCATGAATTTCCTTCATAATTGGCTGTCTTGAGGTTCTGCAAGGTGTACAATACACCCACATACCAGCAACAGAAATGAGCTTGGACATGACCACCCCACAAACTAAACCCAGCCAGTCACAAAACAATTAAGATTGAAAACTCTTTACTGTAGTCGAGTTCAACAAAACAAAGTTTAAAAAAATCATTTATGCATCTACCCAAACCATTGCTATAGCACTGATAGGTAACCTATCTTGGATTCATAAAAATGTCGCAATTTAACATGCTCTTTCCTTAGAGATGAATAAATATTAAATAACACACAAATATACAATTCCACATAATCAAAAGACCCGTCGGCATCTTAAGAGCGTACTTTTCAGTTTTCGTAATGCTTGTTTTGAATACGCGCGTCAGTGTTTAAGTCTTGATCCAAGCACTCTGCAGGCGTGTTCTTGCAACCTTTTCGTCTAACATCTTAATCACATATGATAGCCACGACAATAGGCATGGTAAACAATCATTAAGCAACCTCTACTAAATGGCACCTTTTCAAACAAACTAGCAAAACTGTTGAGTACTTCAAACAGCCCAAAATAATTAGGGCAATGGAGAGGAAGTAAATAACTCTACTAAATGCTCGTGCAAGACGTGAAAATTTTCAAAAAATAAAGTAGTCAGGGATGAAACGTATTGAACTGCTTATAAGTTTTCACTCATAACACGTGACTACACAACCCCCAACCTCGGACAAACCCAAATAAGTTCTAGTGTCACTAATGCATTTATACACTTAGCATATTAATTCTGCAGCGTATACAAATATTAAAAAGCAAAGCCTAATATTCTTTGAAAAGATAAATGCTTCATCAAAGCAAGACCTGTTATTGATGGGAAACTAAAAAGAAGGAAGTTTATGACAGAATGATCATATAATGTTTGCTTCATGAAACATTGAGATAATGAAACCTGATGATTGTCTTGCTTGGATGTGATTCTCCAGTCATATAATATATGAATATTCAAGCCTTCTTAGAATCTTAGAGGATGTATTTGATGGAATTAAATTTAGAGGCACTATTCCAGCGAATTTTCATTTCTCTTCAGAGCAGTTATTGAAGTAGTTGTCCCAATTGTAGGCCTGACCCATGACAACAATGGTTTTTCCTGAGTAACATCCGAATACCAGCCACGAGAGTGAAAGCACTCTGTTCTTTGGTTAGAAGCTTGGAACAAAGTAAGGTAGTAAAGAGGCTTCTTACAAACATCATTACTTTCTGTAATTATATGGTCAAGATTCTTTAAAAACACGGATGAATGTTTTGGGAAGTATCTTTGATCTGTACAGTAGACAAGCCACTAATATCAAATTGACCTGTGTTATCCGGGAAACATTTCCTGAGGTGCACAATCAAAGCGCTAAAATCTTTTCCATGCATTCTACAGCATTTGCAGGAGACAATACCTGAATTAATGCACAAGGTCTTCCTGGAGCCCAGACAGGCAACTTTCAAGGATGAACCAAAAGTTGTGCGCTGAAGCTCCTTGACAAACTGTGACAGTTGTGAATGAGTGCGGCTACAAAAGAAAACCTTCAAGGGCTCTTCTTCTACATCGTCTTCCCCTGACCCTTCATCACTACTAGAAGACATAAAGCCAGGCTTCCTTTTCACTTTCTTACCACAATCAGAATTCTCATCACTCTCATAGTCATCAATCAAAAACTCTGCTTCATCTTCAAAATTTTCAGATAGATTAGAGACCAAGTTAACATTATTTGCTGCTATCTCATTTTCTTCCAGAACCTTCTCTCCAGAGAAAAGCTTGTTAACTGTAGACAATTTTGTACTTGTATGCGGCTACTCTTGAAGATTTTCCATCTCTCGCTTTTCTCTGCAGTGCCCTTTGTCTGCTTCTCCTCTTTCTTTGCAACAAAATCCCTCATCCAGTCCGGTTCGTCACCATTATCAACAGAAAGTTGCCCATTCGAATGCTTCAATCCAGATGGTGAGTTTTGGTCGACTAACCATTGCAGTGCACTGCAGATTAAACTGAGAGTTTTCCTGTGCCTAACAGCAGCAGAAAAAGAATTGCAAACATTAGTAAAATCATTAATGGCCATGGCCCACTTACCACAGTGCACTATGCAGGAAATCATTTATAACTTTTACCATATATAACTAAGGTCTAAATTGCATGACTAATATAATTCAGCCAAAAACATGATTGGGGCTGAAACAAGCTTCATTGATTTTTTTTCAAGTTTGGGACTTCCTCTAGATTAAACACAATTCAACTCATATTGGTATGTTTATATGAAATGAGACCTTAAAATACTGTAACATAGAGATACAATTTTGGGAAGAACTACCTAGTCTACTAGTGGAAATTGATTTACAGATATAGCATAGTTATCCACCTTTTCCATTTCATAACATAAGAAATATAAGTATTATAGGTTAATATCGAGATTAATTGTTGCATTTATTATTAATACTTACTATTTACTAGCCTAGACCCATATAAATTCAGGTCTAAAATTAGGAGTGTTTTCGCTCCTTTCTGATTCTTGAGGAAAACACAAGCATGCAAGTACACTGGGACAGTGCCTATCGGAGAATTTCAAACCTGGATTTTTATGGATCTGAGTTAATTACGCCGTAAGGCGTTCTTGTAGTGGGATGCGACCTGCTGGGACTGACAAATGTCAGGGAATGAACGCACAGGATTGATGCTAGCAGAGGCGTTGAAATCTAACGGTAGAGGAAAGCGGATCAATCACAGCCATTTTTAATAATTCTTTCACGATTGGTCTCAGAGGGCTACGAAAGGAGGACCTCCGGAGCCAATGGAGGCCACCAATCCTGTCACTGCAAGAGGCCACCTGTACTTTACGCCCAATTCATCCAGTTCGCTTCGAATGAGGGCACTGGTTTCGAACTCGTGATATGCAAGTTCAGGATTCTCGTGAATTTTTCTGCGTATGTGTTTTAGCCAATCCAGGGTTTGGGGTTTTCTCGCCATTTGAAGAATTTTCTGCGAAAATTCCCTGGAAGTTTGAGCGATCCCGAAGCGATCGATAACCGGAGAATATGCATCGTGGAGGTCCGGGTTCGAATCCCAGGCAAGAGCGCCTGAAAGTAAATGGAAAATGATAAAAAGGGCAGTAGCCCTGGGCCCGCGGGAAGTCATTTCAGCACCTCAAACTGAAGAGAGATCATTTCTACTTAATGTGGATAACTGGAACGTAACGAGGATTTTGTTTTAAATTGATAATTCGTTCGTCGGAGGCTCTTCCCGGTTGCTCTTCCCTGATTCACCTTTCCGGCGCCCCTGTTCCGATGTCTACCGTGCATGAGTGGCCATGGGGCCTTCCCATCACTTCACGTCGGATTCAAACGTGACAATTGCATTTTGTGTATATTCATGGCATTCGTGACATTCCATGAAACGGCGTTTGGTCAGAGGCATTTCTGTGCAAAGATTTGAAGCCCAGTCAAGAACACCATTTTGTGCATGCATTGCAGTCAGTTATCCCATAAAGTCAGATTTCTACTACCACCGAAGCCGCCGCCAAGTTGCTTTTTGTTTTGATTAATCGAAATTTCACAAGTTTGGTTCCGGCGACATCAAACTTTAGACTTCACAAAGCTGTTTATTGAAGTGTAGAGGCATCGATCTGCCATGGCAACACAAGGTAACTTCAGGGGCGCAAGCTGCAAGACGGTTTGGAGTCTTCTGTAATGACGAATCTGCTAGCACTTTCTGGTGTATGCATACTCGAGTTATTTTTTTAAAAAAATATTTGAACGTAAATACACACGCTCTTTTTACGCCGTAAGGCGTTCTTGTAGTGGGATGCGACCTGCTGGGACTGACAAATGTCAGGGAATGAACGCACAGGATTGATGCTAGCAGAGGCGTTGAAATCTAACGGTAGAGGAAAGCGGATCAATCACAGCCATTTTTAATAATTCTTTCACGATTGGTCTCAGAGGGCTCATCGTGGACTTTCAAAATACCTATCGATTTCTTTTATATTCAAGCATTCTCGACTCAGTTTCTCACAAGTTCTTCTTAGTATTGAAAATGGCAGCAGGTCGTGTACAATCCATTGCAGGAAGTGGGTTACAGAGCCTCCCTCCTCAGTTTATCAGGGCCCTCCATGAGAGGCCGGGTGCCTTGAAGAGCAGCCCTTCCGCTCGGGTTCCACTGATCGACTTGTCCAATTTGGGCCAAGATGTAACCGCCCATCTTCGTGCAAAAACCGTAGCTGAAATCGGAAACGCTGCAGAAGAATGGGGACTGTTCATAGTGGTGAATCATGGAGTTCCAGAGCAGCTCATTCGGCGGTTGCAGGAAGCTGGCAAGGAATTCTTTGAGCTTCCACAGGAAGAAAAAGAGAGGCACGCTAACCAGGCGGAGGAAGGGACGTTAAAAGAGGGATATGGCACCAGATTGGCGCACAACATTGATGGAAAACTTGGGTGGAATGACTATTATTTCCATATGCTGTGGCTTCCTTCGGTCAGGAACATTCAGACCTGGCCAAAACGCCCATCCTCCTATGCGTATATTTCTGTTTCTTCCTCGATAATTATCATTGCTGTTCTTGTTTTTTCAAAGATTGTTACAATATTTTTTTTGTCAATTTATCTTCTTTTATTTTTATTTTTGGGTTGATTTATCGATGTATGTGGTGTTAGTCATTACGCCGTAAGGCGTTCTTGTAGTGGGATGCGACCTGCTGGGACTGACAAATGTCAGGGAATGAACGCACAGGATTGATGCTAGCAGAGGCGTTGAAATCTAACAGTAGAGGAAAGCGGATCAATCACAGCGAAGCACACGGATTGTGCTTGGTGAGGAATAAATCTGGCCGTTGATGAGATAAGATACATTGTAGCCGTTGATTTCTTTACAGTGGGAGAAGTACCTCGTTTGGGAAACCGTGCATCAGAGAGAGTCACCAAAATGCTTGACGAAATGATATTACAAGGCGGGTTATCCACTGTTTCGCTGAACCTGTGCTTCCATGGCGTGGCGGAACTTGGAAAAGTGGAGGAGGATGTAACTTCTAATGGATGCCTTAATGCTGGGTGGCGATGCTACAGGAGATTAATGGCTTTATACAGGGCGGCCATTGAATCTTTGTGATATATGAATGACCAGTTCTAATTGTTTTTAGCTCGAAATGTTCGTGTATCGCTGCCTGGTAATATTTTTTAGGGTCCCTCAGGTCTACTAGAAGGCGAAAGCCCCTTTTCCTCCTCACTCTTCTGTGCTCAAGACATTTTATTTTTTCTGTTATGCTCAATACATTCGGTAATAGAAATTGATTCTTTGAAGCCTTGATGATCTTATAGATGGTGGACAAACACATTGATAACAAACCAATAGCGCCTGCACCATTCGAAACCTAAGATTTCGAGTTAACCGGTAGCTTTTTTTCCTGGTTTTCTATATGATGTTATTGCAGTCATTCTTCTTTTTGTTGAGATGGATCACATCATGATCATGCATGTCTGATATTCTGGGTTCTACTCTGTTTTGAAGGAAATGAAATGGGTCACTGGCCTATGACTATTTTTATCCAGATCAGCTAGCCACTAGCCTCTCTTTGTAGTTGTACACATTTTATGATTGCTCGTACCTTATTCTTCTTGTTCACTGTTCCACACGCAATGGTATTGTTGGCATATGAAATATATTTTGGGTTCAAAGGATGGCCTATGCTTTATTCTGGCTATACCCATATTGTGATTAATATTACCTTGTTGATTGATCAAAAGTCAACCCATCATGGCATTGACATCATAAATCTGTTTAGAGTAAATAATAGCCGAGGCTTGATTCTTGATGACCAACTTAATATTTAGTCATGATTTGAGTTTGTTTCTTTGATGACCAACTTAATCTCTGCATACCATCTTTGAATTGCTCCAGTTTAAATATGGTATGCAGAGATTAGGTTGCAAGGATTCACATATTATATGAAGCTCGTAACAAGTTCATGACTTTTATTGCATGCTGAAGAGAGAAATTCTCCATTAGGATTCATTTTAAACCTTTCCCAATCAAGGGTTTTGCATGGTTTCTTGGAGCTTCTAGGGCACACATGCTTATCATTAATTATTATGCAATCACTCAGGTGTTTTCCCTAAATGTGATGAACCTGTCAGATTCATTTTTTTTTAAGAACCACTCATGTAGGTGATCTAGACAGTTGAAATAAGTGTTGGAAATCTATTCATATATTCCACAACTCAAGTTCTAAAAATTGGTGGGGTTGATTTACCATATACGAATGAGGGAAAAAGTCTTATCTCAATAAAACAAAACTATATTTTTTTGACAAATAGCCAATATACCCAAAAAATTATTCTAATGACACCCTTCTACTTCAGGGATATTCTATATCTTGATGTCCATTGCAATATGAATGTTGTTTGTTTTTACAATTGGGGTCAGACATATAGACTGGATGTTTAGATTGGTTGTTTCTAACTGTCACAATGTTCTATTGTAGAAAGGGTCTTTTATTGTTTTTCTTAGTTGACTAACTGATTGTTCTTCACTCTTGTAGAAATTGACTACTATGCTTTTTTGCACATTTTTTAAACTAATCTTATTGTAATTCATTTTTTAATTTTTTTTTGTTATAAAAATAATAGATAATTTCATCTCTCAGATGTATTTTAGATATATTTAATTTATTGTTATTAAATTCTATAGAACTTAAAGATCAAAGTGCTTCCCTTCTTAAACAAACACAATTTTTTTGTTTTGTTTTGTTCACACCAGACTTACTACGGATTCTAACTGTCCCAATGTTGTATCCTAGAAAGGGTCCTTTCTTGTTTTTCTTAGATGTTTGTGGTGCTGTTAATTCGATGTGCAACTATCATACCAACTATTTCATAATTATTACGTTCTTTCTCGATAAGCATGCAAAACTCTGTTATTCTCTGTGTTAGTCAAAAAAATTGTCTTTTTGTTAATATGCTTCAAAGGCTTGTTGGTGTCTAAGTTTTCTTTCGAACGGTGAAACTGGATTGCACATGGTTTGTGTTTTTTTCTATTCAAGAACGCTTAATTTTTAAGTTTTTTTTTCATAGGGTTTTCATTGTTCATAGAAATGAACGGCTTTCGAATGTTTATGTGAGATGGTATTTTTCATGGGGTTTAGTATCTCAACCACTAAGGTTCTTGTAATTTTTTGTCTATTGATTTTGGTGGAGGTTATAGATCGTCTTTCATGTTATTTGGGGCTAGATATAAATCTCAATCTCATAATTTGGGGTATAATTACAATATTTTTTGAATTTTTGTTAATATGCTTCAATGGCTTTTTGGTGCCTTGTTTTTCTTTGTGATGGTAGAACCAGGCGGCACAAGGTTAGTACTTTTGCTCCTCGGCGGAAACTCTTGGTCTTGACTGTATTGTCCCATTATCCCTCGGATGTTGGTTGGGGTTTTTATTTCACGTTATTCCTCTTGTTGTGCTTTCATGCATGTAAGTATTCCTTGAGAAAAAATTGCTTGAATGAGATTTGCAAAATACATAAAGATGCAATAAAATATATTATAATTTTATTAACATGTTTTAGTCACATCTTGGAGACGCTAGAGGCTATGGAGAAGTCACTTGTAAGACTTGACAACAACGAAATTTGGAAACTTTTTTACAAAATTGTTATTTAGATTGTATTTCGCAATGCCCAAAATTCTCTTTCATATTTCATTGTTGCTTATATCCTGTATCAACAATGTAGTAGTAGCTTTCGGCATGCCCAATATTCATAGTGAAGTGCTTATATATACAATTGCTTAAACATATCCTATTTATGTTTTGTTTTTCTTCACATATAAATGTAAAGCAAATTACGGAAAAAATCTAATAAAACTCCTTAGATCCCTTACGGCGTCCACATCACATGGTTTGTCATGCGATTGCTAGTCTATAGCATTTCAAACAGAGACATTTCCCATGAAAGACACCACGGTTTTCCATTACGCCAACAATCCAACAATTCCGATTGACTACTATTGCATAACTAAAATCATGTGTATGTGTGTGCTCTTTCGTCTCATTAGTGTTTCATGGTATTTGCTTTAGAGAATCTTGTATGTATGTGTATTTTTAATTTTTTCTTACATCCTGAATAATATCTACATTTTTTTTAAATTCCATTATTTAGTATATTTCAGAATACACACACAAATTAAATGGCTTTTAAGGCATGTGATCGTTGACAATAGCCATAATCTACCCCAAGGAATGACCCTAGCTTGAGTGTTCCAACATTTGGCTCCAGCAAATTCCAGCTACATCTGTCAGCATTACTTTATTTTGCTTGCTTGATTTTTTATTTTTTTTTTATTTTTACATAAAATTCTACATAAAATGCTAATAAAATAGATAATTGCTAGAATTGCTCTTTTAAGTTATTTGATTTCGCTTCTAGACTGATTGGATCTCTCGGATTCCAACAATAAGATTAGCGTGCAGTAGAACATATTAAGATTTCTCTATATACATTTTATTTGTCGTCGATTGAAGAATGGAAAAAAATACAGCATATCTAATTTTTGTTGCACATTACCATTTATAAAATTATTTTTTTGGTTTTCTTTGTATGTGCCAGCCAAATTTCCAATTTAAATTAAGAAAATGAAGTGACAATCAGAAATTTCCCTATCTTTGTATTGTAGAGTTGTTTATCGAAAAAATAAATTTTGAAATTTTACAGTCCATGATGCCGGGCGGCCTGTTATTGGGTCTACAAGTGGCTTATAGCATATGGGACTACCTCGTACTCACATGCGGGAGGCAACTACATACCCTACCCCCTGCAGGATTTGAACTTGTGACCTCTATTTCAAGAGCACATGTTCTTCACCATTAGGCCAACTCAGGTGTACAAATTAATGGAAAAAAAAGTTAGAGGGTGAGAAACTCAAATCAATGGATTACATTTGCCATTCGACCCCTCGTAACAAATGTTTATAGTGATTGTGTGCTAGGGTGATTAACGAAAAATACATGAACAAACAATGTCACTATGTTAGTAACTACTCGTGGAGGTCATCTTGAAATAATTTAAACACACGAATAAAAATCCCAAAAAAAATTAATAATCTAAAAAATTTATATCAAACCTGACTAATATTTCTTAAAAAATATGCGCTATGACCAATCCAAATTTTTGTC
Organism: Taxus wallichiana var. yunnanensis; assembly: GCA_018340775.1. Classification (NCBI taxonomy): domain Eukaryota; kingdom Viridiplantae; phylum Streptophyta; class Pinopsida; order Cupressales; family Taxaceae; genus Taxus; species Taxus wallichiana. The sequence continues at coordinate 445,439,159 of CM031234.1, forward strand.
AAAATTTAGCCAAATGACGAAAAAATGACCTTATAATTTTGGCAGTTGCAAACCTCACAAAATTCTGTTAAGAAAGGGTTTTAATTAATTAACAAAAACACACTCATTGAAACAAAAATAACCAGTCCAAATGATTGCCATGTTATGGTAATAGGCAAACTCATAACAGTGTGACCCAAGTTGACTAGAGTGGATATGTGGCGAGGTTGCAATATAATGATCACGGATACATTCAAGTATGACCCAAGTTTACAAATCTTAAAAATTCTGTACAATTTCACCCCCACACTATTATATTAAATGCCACCCATTACCTCACCCAAGTTACCTAAGTTAGTTATGACACCAAGGCAATTTCAATTTCTCATACTCTTTGGTTTTAAATTAAATTAAATAAGGAAATGAAGCCATTGGATGGTAACACACCCAGTATACCAGGTGAAAAACTTTGAGCATGGAAAAGCCTAAAGTACTGCAACATTTACCATCAACAATCACCTCAATACACTGCCGATATGCAAATAATGTATTCATTGCATATTTATTACTGTACTTCCGGCGTCGGAGAATTGGCAAGTTTGCATTGACTACCAAATTTGGCCGTGCACTGAAAACCTAGGAGCACAAATTTTTTTTTTAAATCATGTAAATGCTTCCACAAGGGGGCTTCATATGGACAACCTACATGGTGAATGGATCTCGCAGTGACTTTAAAACTATCTTTACTTTTACCTCTTCAAACAATGTAAACTTCATAAAATATGAGTATAGTTGGATTCTGCATTGTAAGTTGTGCGTATCGTTTTGATTGAATCGCCATCTCTAAATCTACTGCTAAATAATCATTGCATCTTAATAATAGGGAGTAATGAATAAATCAAGTTTGAGACTCCAGAGAGATTATGCGCTCTTTCCAATCCGATCCTAATTATTAGCTGGAATTTTCATATAAGACAAAATGCAGCATCCAATTTACATAAAAAACAGTCCCCTGAGTTTACAATGAGGTGAAGAAAAAAATGTTAACAACTTGAGGAAGTATTAAAGCAATCATTTGCATACCAGTGGGGCTTTCGAGAATGGCGACGCCTCCTTTGTCGAGGGCGTTGTAAAGGGCGTTCATGAAGTCGATTTGAATTGGGTAGGGTTTGAATGGAAATGCAGGAAACCTGTTTTCCTCCATTCTTTCTTTCCTTTCTGCGCCGCAACAATGAAACTCTGCGAGGAGTGGTATTTTTCATTCCTTTCTCCCGCGCTAAAATTCTTACTTGCGTGGCATACAAGGACCGTCCAGCTTGGCGTTCCTGAGCTGACGTGTTATGAGGAAGAAATATTTTTATGTATTTTTTTAAGGCTTTCCCGGCAATTTAGTTGGGTTTTAGTATTTGTGGCATTTTTAATTGGTAGTGCGCAAAAATAAATATAAGGTACATACGATGGATTACTTCAGGTAGACATATTTTTAGGCGATGGACTATATTACTAGACCCCACAACCTTTGTGAGCATACTCCCATCCTAAGTGAAAATGGGAGCTTTAGAGCAACCTTTCACGGTGATGCCACTACCTACTCATGTTGAGCTCTTGCGGCTCAAGAAGGATACAAATTTTTTTGGTTTCTTCACATGCGATTACGCCATGGGCGTAATAACTTCAAGCTCGTTCGGGTAATTTTATTTGATTGGCCCAAGGTATTGAACTATTTAACAAAATGCCTCGGGAAGATGTCATGACTACGATAGAATATAATGATTATAGGATATTCCGCAAAATGGGATTGTTGAGAAGGGCTTGGTGTTGGGAATGTTTTAGCTTTGCATGACATTATGTAAGGCTTATTGCACAATGGCTAAATTACACAATGAGTATCATGCAATAGTTGGATTACACAACAATGGATAGCTCGATGCACAATACATGAGTTGGGAAGAATCGTGTAGTTACGTAATATGCATGTGTGTAAGTATGTGGGTGTTTGGGCATCATAGAATATGCTCTTGAGGTATGTGTGTGTAGTGACAACTATACACAAGTCCAAAGTGCATAGTGAGAGTTGCAACATTGGATAGTGATGGCTATAAATAATGATTGTTATGTGTTGTCAAACATTTGTTAAAGGACTAGAAATGTAGAGCAACATGCTAAGGATGACTAGAGGGAACTTCGGGATTCTATGTCGATCTAATTATGGATTGCTCTAAAGCATGCCTTGGTTTTAGAGCACGTTAATTTCTAGGAGCTAATCATGGAAAGTGGTTGTGATAACTATTTTGGGGTTGTTTGTTATAAGTAAACAACTAGGGCTTAAGATGAAGATGAGGATGAGTATGTGAGTTAGTGTATTGAACATGCATAGTGTTAAATATTGTAAGATGTTGTAGTTGTTTTTCCGAGATTTCCACAATTCAAAGATCGTGCCAAAGTGTATTTGGAATATACTGTGTAGTTGTACAATTGTTGTGCATGGGTTACTAAGTACTACGAATAGAGTTTTGTTCGAGATCTTGGTATACTAGTAGGTAGATTAAGTGCAATAATTAATATCTTGTTCACGAGGTTTTCTACCCGAAAGGGTTTTCCCACAATAAAACTTGTCTATATCTTTTGTCCTCCAATGTTTTGCCTTTCTTGTGTTGTAAAATTCATGTTTGTTTGTCGTATATTCCGCATTATTATATCCGATTAAATTTATGTTTGGGTTTGTGTGGTTTTGCACGTTGGTTTTCCCAACATTTGGTATCAAAGCTTCTAGTTTAGATTTTTGTAGAGACTTTGTAGATAGATCGTGAAGTGCTAGTTTGTCAGAGGTGTGAGATTATTGCACAAGGAAGAAGATATGCCTAGAAGCACAAAATAGAGATAGAAAAGTTCAATGGGTAGAACTTTGAGTAATAGAAGTTCAAGGTGGAAGATCTCTTGATAGATAGAGATCGGTGGGTCGTTGTGTCAATTCCAAGACTTGCGGGGTTTAGACAAGAAGAATGGGAAAAAGTTGATAAGAAGGAAAGAAGCCCTATTTGACTCGTCTTCATCGATTCAATGTTGTTGAATGTAGCTAATGAAAAGACAACAAAGGATTTGTTGGAAAAGTTAGGACTTGTTACAAAGCCTCTGAATTCCTTCAACATTATGGTGAGTCAATTATTTTCCATTGGCGTTGAATAGATGATGATGATAGATGTATTGTGTTTATATGTTCTTTGTCGATTCTTGGGATAACTTAGAGATGGCAATCACGGCACTTCAACTAAGCTCAAGATGGATGATATAGTCTCAACCTTATTGTTCAAGAAGTAAGACGTAAGTTCTTTAAAGATCACCAAGGTGATGATTTGGTGCATAGGAGAATGCAAGAAAAGGGCAAGCAAAACTTGAGGTAGAAATGCACAAATTCTAGAGGTAAATCTAAGACTCCAAACAAGCCATCTTTGAAGAAGTGTTGGAATGACGACAAGTCGAGGATACTTGAAGAAGGATTTGTAAGGTAAAGGCGAACAAGAGTAAACCACCTAATGGTACATCCTATAGTGAAAAATCCACTAATAAAGGTGGTGATGTGTACTTGACAACTTTGAGTGCATATTCATGTAGTGAAACATGGTTGGTCAACTCTAGTGCATCCTTCCATGTGACTTCTTGCAGAGATTGGTTCTACAAGTATGAGGAGTATGATGGAGGTAAAGCTTTTCTAGGAGATGACCTTTGCACTCACCAAATTGTGGCTTGAAGTAGATTTAAGATAAGGTTAAAAGATGGGAGGATCAAGACTTTTCCTATAGTTTTGTACATCTCGGGTCTCGTGTGAAATTTGATTTTGGTCACCAAGATGTATGATGTTGGAGTGCAGGTGTCATTCGTAAACAATGGCTAAAAATAGCGTACATGGAAATGGTGCTCTGTAGAGGAGTGTGCATCGAAACTTTATTTAAGCTTAATGTGAGTGTTGTTACTAGTGCTTAAAATAATACTATTATTCCTAAAGCCAACGAGGTACACGAGAAAACTAGTATGTCTCAGAGAGAAGACAATGTTATGGCATGATAGATTGGATAACATTGGCAATAAGGGATTGTGCTCACTATAATTCAAAGAAAGCGGCGAAATGGATTGATGAGGGTCATTTGGACTTTGACTTCTGTGAACATTGTGTTTATGGAAAACACAACAAAGTGAAGTTTCCCATAAGAAATGCGCGTGCAAAAGGAAACTTGTAGGTAATACATAGTAGCATTTTGGGACCAATGAAGGTTGCATTACTTGGGAAATGATGTAGAAGCATCACAGAATCGAAGAATAACATGCATTTTGAAATTTTGACCAAGTATTGGAGTATTGCACGGATTGTGCGTGAGAGTTTTGTGCGAGATCTAAAGACTACGAAGAATGCACACAAGGATTTTGTAAACATGTATAAGGCGTTAGGATGAGTAATGACACGAAAGGAGAAAATGAAGCTAGCCTTGAGCATGCGAACCTTATTATCGATCGACGCACACAAAGATCAACTAATGATATGAAAATGCAAGCAAAAGACGAGAAGATGCTAGGTGAGGATCTAGAACGCCACCCAACAAAGACATGGAACTTTTTAGATGGATTTCCTGAAACAATCAAATTGGGTTGTTGAACACCATTTGTGCACCATAATTCAAATTCAAGATTAAGTGGGATCAAGAGTAGGTTCTAAAAGGATTTTTCAAATTTCAAATGGGTGGGAAGACAAATCTATAAAATCCTACCCAACGATTCGTTTGGGAGCTTCCAATGAGCAAAGAGGAGGAATTGAGCCATTCTTAGTTGCAAAGATCCACAAAATACCACCCTTTGTTGTTCTTAAGTTGGTATCGGTCTTGTAAATACCCCAATAGAGGTAACAAGCTTGCAGATGTCGTAAAGGCCTTAAAGTTAATGAAATCAATGTTGTGTTAGAGTTATTTTCATTATGTTTTACTCTATAAATGACACATGGCCGTCTTGATATGAACACCGTCATCAAGTGGTATTAGAGCGAGCATACTTTCCTGCAAGCAAGGACTAGTAGAACGTCGACCTTGGGGCAACTAGTTGAAGAAGTGAAGATGTTTTTTGCGAAGAGACGCCAATGGAGGGGTAGTGAACACAATAAACGCATCTATTATGGGAGCACTAGAACAAGTCATGATAGAACTAAGGGGTATGAGGACTAGGATCGAGGTCATCGAAGAAGAATGACAAAGAGGATTTGTGGGACCAATAAAGCACAAAGCAATGATGAAGTTGTAACAACAACAAAAGGTGCACGATATGAAGGAGTTGTTGGATATGAAGAACAAGATGAAGAGGAAGCCATGGGCATATGAGAAGCACAATTGTTACAAGCTATTTCAAGAATGAATTGTGGACCAAGAATGGAAGCTCCATCTTTTTCTAGGGGTTGGTCCCAAAACCTAAAAAAATTAATGGAATGGCTTACAATCATGGAAGAATATTTTGAGTTCAAGGAGGTAGTCGACTTGTAGAGCGTCAAGTGACGCAAACCAAGTTAAAGGAGCATGCGGCGTTATGATGGAAAGATGTGTAAAATGAGTGACAAATAATATGTAAAGATAAGATAACACGTTGGGATTTTATGGTCGTCAAAATTAAGAGCAAGTTTTTGTCTTCCGACTACCAAATGTGTCTATTCAAGAGGTAAAACTTAAAACAAAAGGAGATGTTAGTAAAATACTACATAGATGAGTTTCACCAGATTGTGATACAATATGGACATGTGGAAGTCGACTAAGAGAACGTCACACATTATAACAATGACTTGAAGATTGGTATTCGGGAGGAACTCAACCTATTGTGCATCCAGACGGTAGGAGAAACTTATCAACTAGCCTTGAAAGTAGAAGAAAAGTTACAAAAAGCCGAGCACGGCAAAAGTGGAATTTGCAATGATACATGACGAGAGGAGGAAGTGGTCGAGGATATAACAATCTGCAAAAATATGAGTGTGGTAGCAAATAGGCACGTACTCAAAGCAAAGTGCACATGATGAGAGAGCATCTTACTCTTCGAGAGGATGCATAAGGTTTAGTCAAGGAAGGGGAAGAAGATTTTCTAAAACATGTTTAAAGTGCAAAATTGTTGGACATCGTGCATTTGAGTGTCCAAATGCATAGAGAAAAGTTACAAGTAGACACCAAGAAGTGCACATGTGACATATGGCAATACAAAATTAGAAGGAATTACAGGACATTTTGAGGGACTAGAGCGTAGAGAATCTCTAATGATAAGGAAGGTGTTTCTTGAGACAACACAAAATGAAGGTGAACCTGTCATGAGGAAAGAACTTGTTCGAGAACCATTTCGCAAGTCATGAGGGAAATGTCATAAAGTGATTGTCGACAGTAGAAGCATGGACAATTTGGTTTCTTGTGAAATGGTGGAGAAGTTTGGAATGAAGAAAATTGTGCATCCCAACCCTTATAAGGTATCATGGTTATAGAAATGACACCAAGTCTCGGTCAATGAGTATAGCCTTGTGAAACTCCGGATAGGGAAGTATTGTGATGAAGTATCATGTGATGTAATGTCAATGGATGTTTGCCATCTACTACTAGGAAGACCTTGACAGTATGATAGGAGGCTTGTTCATGATGGGAACACGAATATTATTCACATTGAAAAGGATGGGCGCAAGTTTAACGTGTCACCGTTAAAGAACAAGGAGAAAGGAGAAGTGCACAAGGTTTCTACTTGTTTCAGAAAGGAATTCGTGTGATAAGTTGAGGAATAAAAGGTATGTTATGTGTTATAACCCAAGGAAGTGCACAAAGATTACACTAAAGAGGGGGAAATTCCCTTGCAAAGTGCATGAAATATTAGAAGAATTTACAAATATCGTGATTGAGAGTTGCCACATGGATTACCACCATTGCGTAGTATCACCATCAAATTGACTTGATACTCGGATCTAGTTTGCAAAACAAGGCACCATACATAATGACCCCATAAGAGAATGTGGAAGTACGATGACAGTGCAAGAGTTGTTGGAAATAAGACTAGTGCACAAAAGTTTGAGCTCATGTGTGGTACCCAATACTAACACCAAAAAAAGGAGGAGAATGACACGTATGTGTTGATTCTAGAGTTATTAACAAGATAACAATCAAGTATAGGTTCCCACTACCTAGGATGGATGACCTAATGGATTGCCTTAATGGCGGGCGATACTTTTTGAAGATAGATTCGAAGAGTGGTCTTCACCAAATTCATGTTAGAGAAGGAGATCGGTGGAAAACCGCATTCGAGACCAAATAAGCCCTGTATGAGTGGTTAATTATGCCTTTTGGGTTAAAAATTTCCCAAGCACCTTCATGAGATTGATTAACAAAGTATTAAAGCCATTCCGAGAAGTTTGTGATCATATATCTAAACGATATATTGGTGTTTAACAGAACGAAGGAGGATCACCTCGATCTCTTTTGTAAGGTAATGAAACATTTACATGAGGAGAAGTTGCATGTAAACACAAAGAAGTGTAGTTTCATGTGCAAGGAGTTTGTTTATTAAGGTTTTGTAGTATCCCAAGAAGGATTGTGAATGGATCGTGAAAAGGTGCGCACAATCTTAGAGTGGACATCACCAAGAAATGTGACTAAGGTACAAAGATTTCATGGCTTAACAAGTTTATATAGGACATTTATAAGGAACTTCAAAGTGGCGTATGTACAATGATCACGAAATAATGAAGGGAGATTGCAAGGAGTTTTTATGGATAAAATAAGCGAGAACCACACTTCTAAGAATTAAAGATGAGGATTTCAACACAACCATTGTTAGCCTTGCCAAGTTTTGAGAAGGTATTTCAAGTGGATTATGATGCAAGTGGAGTTTTCGTAGGTGCAATGTGAATCCGGGAAGGGAGACCCATCACCTATTTGAGTGAAAACTTGAATGATATAGAGAGAAGATATTCAATCCATGATTAGGAGTTATACACAATTGTGCAAACGTCAAAGGAGTGGAGGCATTACTTGTTTCTTAATGAGTTTGTTTTATACATTGATCATCAGGTGCTATAATTTATTAATAGTTAGGTGAAGCTGAACCAAAGGCACATAAAGAGGGTGGAGTTTCTGCAAAGTTACTCCTATGTGTTGAAACATCGTAGTAGGAAGTCTAATAAAGTTGTAAACACGCTAAGTAGGAGAGCGTTGGTATTGAAAGAAATGCGCAATGAAATTATGGGTTTTGAAACCATAAAGGAACTATATGCACACGATAAAGACTTCAAGGAAGCGTGGGAGGCATGCATGGAACCGACGTGAGTAGATAGAATTCCATGGAACTATATTGTTTCATCCAAGAAGAAATTTTGTTTAAGGGAGCAAATTTTTGCATATCGACGGGTTCAATGTGCGAAATTTTAATAGGGGAGAAATAAATTGGAGGTTTGGGAGGTCACTTTATAGGTGACAAAACCTTAGGGCAATTGGAAGAGATATATTATTGGTGAAGATGAGCACAACTATGTGCAAGTATGTGCAAAGATGTAGAGTTTTTCATTAGCTAAGGGATTTTGGAAAAACATGGGTTCATATCAACTTTTACCTATATCAAGGAGACCATGGGAAGATATTAGCATGTATTTCATGTTAGGGTTGTGTTATCACCCGAGAAGTGCACCCTGATAGAGAATGGTGTGTACTCTCTCTCTCTCTCTCTTGTTGACAAAATTGGAACACCTTAAGGTTGTTGGTAACCTAAGATTGAGGTGAACCTTTAGAGAGGGTTGGTTCCCTTGTGAATCACCTAAAACTAATAAAATTGACAAGGAAAAGGGAGAAGGAATGCAGAAAATATAGAATCGAGGTGATACACCAAAGATTTGACACACATATGTATTCTGCATATAGAGAATATAGAGATCCACACACATGCACAACTTTAGGCTAATCTACAAAATTAATTCAAAGGTTTGGGTAAGGGACAACAATATAGGGAATAATTTCCACAACAAATCAAGACAATACCCTAATACACACTCTTCTAGTTGTTCCTTAAGATTGTGAGTAACACGAGATCGAGGTGAACCTTCGGAGAGGGTTGGTTCCCTTGTGAATCACCTAAAACTAATAAAATTGACAAGGAAAAGGGAGAAGGAATGCAGAAACGTAAAATTGAGGTGATACATTAGGTTGTTGAGGACACGGAGGGAAAATGACTCCATTTTCCTAATAGTCAATGTGTTTTCTAAAATGGCACATTTTATTACGTGTAAAAAGACAAGCGATGCGACATACATTTCTCATTTATTCTTTAAGGAGATAGTGCAATGCATGGGTTGCGAGTAATCATAGTGATTGACAAGGATACCAAGTTCTAGGACATTTATGGAGGATATTATGGAATAAATTAGGAGCCAAACCGACATATAACTCAACATATCATCCGCGAAACAGATGGAAAAATAAAGGTGGTAAATAGAAGTTGAGGTAATCTATTACACACTTTGGTGGCTAACAAACCGTAACAATGGGATATGTCATTAACACAAGTAGAATTTTCCTATAATGACTTCGTTAATAAAAGCACTGGAAGGACTCTATTCCAAATTTTTTATGAAGCAAGTCCCATGGGAGTCATAGGGTTGCTCGATGTAGTGGATAATCGTAGTGTCGAAGCCAAAGAGTATGCAAAATATATGCGCAAGCTACATGAAGACATGCATGAAAAGTTAGATTAAAGTAGCTAGGGTTACAAGGAGCATTTGAATGGAAGGCACAAAGTCAAGGATTTTAAGGAAGGAGATTAGGTGTTGGCACATTTGCATAAGGAAAGGTTTCCAAAAAGAACCTACAATAAGTTAAAGTTGAAGAAAATTTGGCCATGTAAGGTTTTGCAAAGGATAAGACAAAATGCATACAATATATAGCTACCTGAAAGATGGGATATTTCACCAATATTCAATGTTTCAAAATTGTATGAATTCCATGAAGGGGAAAGTGATACCCTATAGGTTAGAGCTAAAGGTGCAAAAGAATTGGATGAAAATGAGTGGGAGAAGGAAGAATCCTTTCGATGGAGAAGGAAAATACTAGAAAGAAAAATAGAGGAGATTGAAGTCATCTCGGATTTAAGAGTGGCAAAGAAAACACGCGAAAATGAATATAAAGAGTACTTAGTAAAGTGGAAAGATTACATGAAAGAGGATGTAACTGGATAAGCATGAGAGAGCTTGGCTAGCTTGGCCATACTCCCAAAGCCTAACTCATGAGACAGAGCTTGATGTTGTCTTACAGGGTGTTTGATGTAGGAACATCACAAGAATCCAAAGAACCACATGCATTTTGAAAATTTGACGAAGTATTGGAGTGCGTGAAAGAAGCTGAAGAAGTGACACAAGAAAGGGCGCATCAAGGTATTGTGAGGATTGTGCATGAGAATTTTCCGTAAAGCTAAAGGATACGAGGAATGCAAAGAATGTGCACAAGGATTTTGCAAACATGCATAGGGTGTTAGGACAAGCAATGGCACGAAAGGAGACAATGAAGCCAACCTTGAGCATGCAAACCTTACTTATCGGCCAACACACAAAAATATGAACTAAGGATGTGGAAATGGTGGCAAAAAACAACAAGATGGTAGGTGAGGATTTAGACTACTAACCCAATAAGGATGTGGAACTTTTGAGATGGATTTCTCTAAAACAATTAAATCGGGTTGTTTAACGTCATTAATGCACTAGAATTAAAATTTAAGATTGAGCGGGATTAGGAGAAGGTTCGAAAGGATTTTTCAAATTTTAGATGGGTGGGAAGACAAATCTATTAATTCTACTCAATGATTCATTTATGAGCTTACGGTGAGCCAAAATGAGTAATTGAGCCATTTCTAGTTGTAGTGATCCACAAAATTCCACCCTTTGTCGTTCGTAAGTTGGTATTGGTCCTGTAAATACCCTAATAGAGGGAACACACTTGTAGATGTCGTAAGGGCCTTGAATTTAATGAAATTAGTATTGCGTTAGAGTTAATTTTGTTGTGTTTTACTCTACAAATGACCCAAGGTCGTCTCGATACAACCGCCCATTGTCAAGAAAGTCAATACTATGTGTCATTCATATGTGAATTTTTAAGGAAAACTGGATATATTTTCTTGAGAATAAATATGAAGTTTTCAAAAAATTCAAGGAGTTCAAAGCTCTTGTGGAAAACCAGAAGGAGAAGAAGATCAAAGTGTTGCACACTAATAATGAGGGAGAATTGTATTAAAAAAATCAACAAATTATGCAAGGAGTACAAATTGAAAGGAAAAAGAAAAATCCATATACACAAAATGGAGTTGCAGAGAAGATGAATATGATGTTAATGGACAAAGCCTTAAATAAGCTCGATGATGCATTTGGAGCCAAAGTTATGGTCTCAAGCAATTGTTATTGTTTGTTATTTGGTGAATTGATTTTCGTCCTTGACACTAGAAAATATGACCCCAAGGGAAGCTTTGACTTGTAAGAAACCATCCCTTAAACACCTAGTAGTCTTTGGTTATGTTGCCTATGTACATATTCTAAAGAAAAATAGGACAAAGCTTGACTATATGTTTGACAAGTGCATATTCATTGGACATGGAAACAATGTGAAAGGATACAAGTTGTGGAATCCAATATAAGAAAAGGTTGTCTATAAAGTTGACAAGGATTCCTACAAAGATGGATGTCCATAGTGATGAAGTTGAATTGAAACATCTAAAGGAGCATCCAAAAGAAAAATCAATAAGAATGCAGTGACACAAAGTCTAGATAGCACGAAACTAAATTTGATGTTGTTGATGAACAAGAAGCATCAAAAGAAGAAGAAAAACCTTAGACACGTGTGAGCAAAAGGTTAAAACAAGTGTGCAAAGTACTAGGAAAGTTATAGTCCCACTAATTACCACGTGCTTTCCTATTGTCAATAATAGATGATGATGATTTGACCACCATGTGCAAAGCCCTTGCATCTAGGGAGAGCATGTATTAGAAGAACACCATAAAGGATGAGACGAGTATCTAAATGCTAATGAGACTTGGAATCTAGTTACCTCATGGAAGAAATCCTATAGGCTATAAATGGGTATACAAGAGGAAGTGTAATGTGCAAGGTAAACTAGAGAAGCATAAATCCCACTTGGTTACGAAAGGGTTCTCACAAGTTGAAGGAATTGAATTCGGTGATGTGGTCTCTCCTATTGTGAAATTGAATTCCATAAGATTTCTTTTATCTATTTTAGTTGTATGTGGTATGGAGATAGATCAAACGGATGTTAAGATGACATTTTGCATTGAGAGATTGAGGAAGAAAGCTACATGGTACAACTTGAATGTTTCAAGGTCAAAGGAAAAGAGGATTTGGTCAATCATCGAAATAAATCCTTGTATCACCTAAAATAATCACCAAGGACGAGAAATTAGAATTTTGACAACCATGTGTACAAACTAGGTCTCATGCATAGTGAGGAAGATATTTGTGTAGTTCAAATAAGAAGGGAAGAACATTGTCATCATAGTGCTCTATGTTGATGACATATTGCTAATTGGAAATTGTAAGGTAATTATCAAGGAGGTAAAGTCTCCGATGTCTACATAATTCAATGTGAGAGATCTCAATGCTACAAAATTTATTTTGGGGAAGAAAATCATGAGAGATCATGCGAAGATGACTCTTTGATTGAATCAAAGGAAGTATATTGAGATATTTTTGGAAAGGTTTAAAATACATGGCAATAAACATGTTAGCACACTTTTCTTAATTTCTTGGAAACTCTCGGTTGTTCAATGTACATAAAATCTAGAGCAGTTGGAGGACTTGGTTCAAGGACCATATGATAATGCAATGGGAAGCTTTGATGTATACAATGGTTTGTACAACACCGACATTGCACATGTAGTAGGAGTTGTTAACTATCATGGCAACCTTTGTGAAAGCAAGGTATTTTGTTTACATGGTTTTGTTTACTTTGACTGGGTTGGAGATATGGATTTCCATAGATTCATTAATAAATATGTTTTAAACTTGTTCGGTGGAGTGGTAAGTTGGACAAGCAAAACTTAAACAAGTTTTTGTATCTCCACCACTAAAGTGGAGTATACACAAGTTACTCACTCAAGCAAGGAAGTGGTATGGCTTCAGATAATGTGCTCCACAATTGGGTTCATCCTTGAAATGATGAGGATAGGTTGTGACTCGTTGAGTGTGATTTGTCTGGTAATGAACCCTTAATATCATGCACACACCAAGCACATTGATGTGCAATATTGTTTTATAAGGGAAATAATTGAGGAAATAAGGTGTTACTAAATAATGTGGAGACCAATATAATTGTTACAAATTGATTAAGTCAATGTCTTTGAGAAGTTTATCCAGTGCGGGAAGAATATGGGCGTAATTGCTTGTGCTTTCTAAGAAGTAATTTCATGCTCCCTTTATGCAAAGTGTTCAACAAGTGGGGGAATATTGGGAATATTTCAACTTTTCATGACATTGCACACTTGGTTTAATTGTGTAGTGACTATCACACAATGGTTTGATTGTGAAGAAATATGAAACTCGATGTGCAATACATGAGTTGTGAAGAATCATGCGGTTTAGTAACATGTATGTGCATATGCATGTGGGTGTTTAGACAACATGGAATATAATTTAGAGGCATGAGTATGTAGTGACAACTATGCAAGATAGAGCTTTGGACTAGCGCATTGCAGGAGTTACTTTATGGTGTGTATAAGAGTTATAAACATCAGATAACAATGGTTTAGGATGGTGATGGCTATAAATAATGACTATTACATGTATTCAAACATTTGTTAGACATCTGAAAATGTAGAGCAACATATTAAGGATGACTAAGCAATGACTAGAGGGAATCCCTGTGATTCTCTATCAATTTGATCAAGGATTGATCTAAAGCATGTCTTTGTTTTATAACATGTTGATTCCTAGGACATAATCATAAAAATGAGGTTGTGAAAACTATTCTAGGGTTATTGTTTGTTACAAATAAACAATTGTGTCTATGAAGAAGATGATGATGAGTATGTGAGCTAGTGTAATGAAAATACATAGTGCTAAATATTATAAGGTATTGTAAACAAGTACCGTAGTTGCAAAATTAATATGCATGTACCATCTGTAGAAACTCATTTTGGTAATTCATGACTTGCAACAACACTCTTACATCAGCCCACACCGGCTCAATTTAGCGAATCAGGTTATCCCTCGCTATGTATCACTCATCCTTACTTACACACATAACCTAGTTGTTTGCATAATGGTCATTTAACTCCATAAAATCAAGCTATACCCTCACACATTTCAATACTAATTCACATATCATTCACACATGCATCTAGGCCCAAGGTTCTAGAAAGGGCCATAACATCCATACGTTATGGACCCACCTAGCCACTTTGGTCCCTTTCCCTCCAACGATAATTTTCTTGATTTCAATCTCTTTAGTACACTTCTAGGTGACCTTTCCAAGTTTTCCATATCCAAAATGCATATATAATCAAGTTATTTATCTCCCATTAAAGAGGGCATTCTATCTACTTGGCACCGACATCCTAATGAGCAAACACTAAAAGCAATCATAAGCAAAGCTACTCCAAGACTCCTTGAGCTTCATATACTCTACATACTCATTATAGGGTAGTCATCCACTCATATCTACAAGTACAAAAGGAACATTACCAAAGTCAAGTCAAGATAGGGAAAGTATCAAGTACAATCCCATTATTGCAAGGTCATGGTTATTAATTTGGTTTCATACATTCTAGATATCACATGTTAGGCGAGAACAACCTGTAGTTTGAGCCCTATTCGAATAGTGGCGATGTTAGCGGCGTACGGGGTGCCCATAACCCATATAACATTTTATTTGCAGGACTCTCTCACCATCTAGGGTTTTAAGATTGGATCACTTGCACATCGAGTATTGCACAATATCGGAGGTCCATATTCCGGACATGAGCAAAACAAGAAGAAAAATACATGCACAAAAAGTTACGTGAAGTTAAAAGTAAAGAGGGACAAGGGTGCACAGAAGGTCCATAACAAGGGTATGCTTTGGGCCGTACCATATGCTTTGGTCTAGGCAGTTTTATGAGATACAATTTCGAGACAAAGCTCAACCAAATCATTTCTAGTCATTAGACCAATCTAGATAAACACATGAACCATAATATCGACTAAGTCCTCTTCTCCTTCTCATTGCTAGTACTTCATTTCATTTATCTATCATTATCTATCTTGTTTTCTATATTAACCTGATATTGCTGCAATTAGCCTTGGAAACTAATTGATTATTATAGTATTCAATTAGTTACTACCCCTAAAGATTTAGCAATTTAAGGTAAAAATTTGTTGAACCCAACATTTTTCTATTGTGCATCGGATCTATCTTCTCCTCTCTTGCATCTTTCTTCTAGGGTTTCTAACGATTCTTTATTCTTTCACATCATGGTTGAAGCTCCTTATGAGGGATTCTTTGTTGAACATTAAAATGATCTAAATGCATACATAATTGTCAACCCTCATAATCTAGATATTTTCTTATATGAAACTTGTGAGGAATCACAACAGGTCTAGACTTCTTATATTCCTCCCGATGTCACCTTCGTGGTTCCCGCATCTTCCATTCCTATGTCTTCTCCCCCACCTCCATAGAAGCATCTAGTTTTAATGTCTTCATTCCTATGTCTACTACTCACTTTCTTCTCCTCTCACCTCTCATATTCAACCAAACTCTTCTTTTGGAACACATAATTTAGAATACTTGGTATGTGATCTATAATCCTAAGTTCTTTAATTACAATGGGTGCCATTACCTCTTCTTTTATGGATTCCTTGCTTCTTCCGCACAATCCTCTCGCAATCGGGTGGCATCTTATCCCCTTCCTCCCAGTTTTGTTTCGCCTAAACTTCCACTTTTCAATGGAAAGGAGTATCCACAAGAACATATTAGATAATTTTGTGTTGCTTTCTTAGATTATGCTTTCGGTGATACATTGTTAACAAAATTGTCTCCTAAAAGTTTACAAGATTGTGCATTGCAATGGTTCTATGATTTACCTGTTCATTTTGTACAATATTTTACTCTATTGGTAAATTATGTAGGAGCATCATTCATGATGCTTGGTGAAGAATCATAACCAAGTTTGAATAAGCCTTCTCAAGGCATGGACACCATGCAATAGGTGTTTGAATAATTTTCCCTCCAAAACCATGTTTATTGTTTATATTTGAATTTGTATGTAAAATCTCATTACATGATAGTAAAAGAAGATATGAGTTGTACTTATGCTTAGCCTACATATGAGGAAGGATTGGAATGATTAGAATATTACGGAATCATGTCATATATCATGTCTAGTTGGCACAAACAACTATATCTATCCTTATGTGGAAGTTGAGCAAATATCTCAACTAGAAAGGATTAGTCTTATCCTAAAGAGTAGGAATAGGATAAGATGTTTTAATTTAGAATGAATTTTTATAGAGAGAATGGTGTGTATTATGCTTAGAAGAGGTCAAGCTCTCCACGAGGAGAAAGGTTAGAGTAAATTAGTAGAATAAGTGCGTGAGTAGGAAAAT